>OY754962.1:24296829-24954794 GCA_963576555.1 Ferdinandea cuprea
TGTTTATTATGCACCTAAGTTGAAAGAAAAAATCCAACAATATATAAATAATTGCGAAATTTGCAATAAGTCAAAGTACGAACGACTACCGTATAAAATCCCACTGAAATTAACGGAAACTCCAACAAAACCGAACCAGATAGTTCATATTGGCATCTGGTATGCAAACATAAATCTAATGTATGTAACGATGATAGACAAATTCACGAAACATGTATCGGTACATGAAATTAAAC
This sequence comes from Ferdinandea cuprea, assembly GCA_963576555.1. Taxonomy (NCBI): domain Eukaryota; kingdom Metazoa; phylum Arthropoda; class Insecta; order Diptera; family Syrphidae; genus Ferdinandea; species Ferdinandea cuprea. The sequence goes on from OY754962.1 coordinate 24,297,066, forward strand.
ACAGAACGTGGATGTCCTTGCTCAATACATTAAGGCATAGATTTGCAACTCTAGGCATTCCAAATAGAATAGTAACTGATGGAGAGACAGGATTTTCTTCAATTCTCATTAAGGAATTCCTAAAAGAAAATAGTGTCGATCTGCATATAACGACACCCTATCACAAAACTGGAAACTCGGACATCGAGAGGTTCCACTCAACCCTTAATGAACACATAAGAACACTCACAGCTGATGACAACAATAAGGACACCCTAAGAAACAAAGTCCTAAAAGCTGTAACCATCTACAACCAAACGATTCATTCTACAACAAATAGAAGTCCTATAGACTTCACAAATGGATCTGTATCAAGCGAAGATTATCCTAATATCATAGAACGGGTAAGGAAAAATAAGGAAAAATACATAGACAAACATAACAAGAACAAAAAGGATGTAGATCTAACAAAAACAAACCACCTTTATCTCAAAAATAGGAACAATAATAAGCTAAAACCGATTCACAAAAAAAGAAAATGTAGAGGTTATAGATAAAGACCATATTAAAGATAGAAAAGGAAGCAAGTTCTATAAAAAACAAGTGAAACGAATTTATAAATACGAAAGTACATGAAATATTTTGGTTTATTAATTTTTCTTTCAGACATTACTGACTCTGATTTTTCTAACAACAACAGTAACAAACGTACAGAAACTAGACGTACAAAACCTTAACACAGGACATGGATACATTACGATTAGAGACGAAAAGATTCCAGTTATAATAAGCTATACGAAAATACTTCATAGCATAAACCTAACATCTTGGATTGATAATCTAGACATTATAGAATATAATATTAACAAATTAAATCACAAAAACAAATATCCTACAATAACACATAATTTTAAACTTTTGTCAAAAGAAATAGAAAATTTATTAGAAAATCATCGTAAACAAAGAAGAGGATTAGTTAACATTGCCGGAAAAGGACTTAAATACTTGACAGGAACGATGGACTCTGACGACGAACAAGAAATTAGAAACAGTTTAGAGATTAACGAACAAAATAACCGAAACTTGATCGACGGACTTAACGACCAAATTAGGATAAATCAACACTTCAACGAAGCCATTGACAATATTACAAAACACATTAACAAACAACAACTAGAAATAAAGGACCAATTACTAAATGTAGGTAAGCAATAAATAAAGAATCTTCCGAAATATATAGTATGCAACAGGCATTTCAAATTCAATATGATATAAATTTATTAAGAGAACAAGTTAGAAAGGTAAAGGAAAATCAACAAACAAACAATAATTATAATAATCAATCTTCTGGGAATACTGAAAGCTACTATCAAAATTTAGATAAGTTTGACTATCAGAACGTTTATGAAATTGATGACACAAATTTTCAATTACCATCCTCGAAGAATCTATAGGGTATATAGACATTAATAATTATAATTCAAATCTATTGCCATATATAATAGTTAAAAGTTTAAATAAAAAACCTTTTAAGTTCCTTATTGATACTGTTAGTAACAATTCTTTTATAAGCCGAGATGTATATCTGCAAGAAAAAGTAAACCTAATAAACTCTATTGAAATTAAGACAATATTTATTACATACTGTTAAGAAACACATCGAGTGCAACGAACACCGCACCCAGTGACCTACTCAGTCATACATACAATAAACAAACCACCGTCAGCACACCAGAAGCAACAATCGATCGTTGCGCTGACGCACCATATAGCATTAAGCAAATTAGGTTTTTGAAGCGTTGAGAACTATGTTGTTTCTGTTAGCACTTATGTAACTAATTATAAGTACAAGGTGGCGCAAAAGTAAAAGTAAAGTAATCGCGTCTAACATACGCTCAAGCCATCCTTAATCACCACCAAGAGGAAGATGATTTTTCATCAAAAATAATCATGAGTGATGAGGCCCATTTCCATCTTAGCGGGTACGTAAATAAGCAAAATTTACGCTTCTGGGGCACTGAAAATCCGCGTGTAACCCACGAAGAGTCATTACACCCGCTCAAAGTCACTGTATGGTGTGCTGTTTTCGCTGGAGGAGTCATCGGATTTTCTTCGAAGACGTCGCGGGCCAAACGGTTACTGTGAATGGTGAACGCTACAGAGCAATGTTCAACGAGTTCTTTTTGCTGCAACTTGATGAATTGGGATTGGAAAACATGTGGTTCCAACAGGACGGTACAACGGCACACACTGCACGTGCCACAACCGATATGCTGAAGGATGCATTTCCCGGGCGCCTAATCTTCCGTTTTGGCGATTTGCACTGACCAGTAAGATCGCCTGATTTGACCGCTCCAGACTTCTTTTTGTGGGGCTTTTTTAAGTCGCGGGTTTATGTCAACAAGCCTCAGACTCTTGCAGTTCTTAAAGATAATATCCGTCAAGAATGTGAGGACCTATCGCCGGAAGTTTTGGCCAAAGTGATGGAAAATGCCATAAAAAGGGCTCAAATGACAATCAACTGTGGCGGCGGCTGTTTACATGACATCATATTCTCGACTTGATGTAAAAAAAATTAAAAGACCAAATAAAAATAATCCACAAAAACATTAAAAGATTTTAATTTTTTTTAAATCACAGCCAATAAACATCGGAAGGTTATTTTTGCGCCACCTTGTATAAAAGAGGCATTTGGCCCAACAATAAAACAATCGATAATCACCCATTGATTCCACCTCGTCTTTGTATTCAACGACGTTTCGTTCTCCTTATTACAGTGCACAATTTCAAGTGCTTGACTCACTTGTTGCTCGCCACTCGTCTTTGTATTCAACGACGTTTCGTTCTCCTTATTACAGTGAACAAGTTGGCTCACAAAAATCTACAAGATAAAAGTGCAATCGTTTGGTATCAGTTTAAGAATTCAGATCAACACATACTAAGTATATAAATCAGTATATTAACGCATACTAAGTATAAAACCAATACCGATAGCACAACAATAAATGGTATCTGAAGGGATTTACAAATCGCACATGTGGTATTCTCTTGTAGAAGTACCAACTTGTTCCGATTCAACACAAACATTTAGTGTCGAACAAACCCTAAAATCCGAAATGATTTGTAGGAATGACTTCTTAGAGATACAAGTTAACGAACACGTCTTTCCCACAACAATCATCTTTCCACGACAACAATTACACCCGACACCTTCATCCGTTCATACCACAGAGTCGTGGTGCTGACCTTCCCAATTCCATCCAAATATTCCCACATTCCAGCACGTAGTCAAAGTAGAACATAGGTGATAAGTTTCAATGTTAATTTTTATGTCTTCAGTTGTAAGTTGGATATTAATAAAGTAAGAGAAATAAATATTTTTTTTAAAAGAAATGAATGTTAGTTTGATTAATTGGCGCCCAACGTGGGGCCCAGCACAGTGCATTTAACGGGAAAGTATCGACCTCAAGTAGTTCACAATTCGCGCCGCGATAACGAAAGAGACCTCAAGTAGCTGTACGTTTAATCGTGTTACTGTGATCTGGGTTCACTCAACATTCAGCGGACGTCCAAAGACAATAGCAACAGCAAGGGAGTTTAGAGAAAGGCACCCCAGTAGGAAACACACAGGATTGAGCATCTTCAACAGCGCTAGAATGTTGTTAATGTAAGCTAGATTTAAAGTAAATTAAGAAATCAAAGATAAAAATTAAAAACAAATATTAGAAGTAAGTAAGGTAGAAACGCTTAATTGAAAGTATCATAGAAAATTAACAAGTGAAGAAATTTAAAAGAAAATTACATAGAAAAATTAAATACAACCACCCAATAAGATCTACATAGCCGCAACAACTGAATTACCAAGTAAATAAGCAATTCAACATGAAACCACAAGTAAAAACAGAACTGCATCCCAGTTATCACACTAAGCGAACCAATTATTAGGATACGAAACCTTTCCAACGAAACTTCCATAGAGAGTCAGCTCAGGAAGATACCGACCAATATTATCAAGCAATGAACGCAGCTCTGCACGAGTACATGAATTCGCCTGACCAAACTCATGAACATGAACAATCCAACGAATACGAACAAGCTGCTGATTTCACCGATATACATTTTTTTGGATAAGCTACTCTTCGCTACCTTACATAGAATGTAAAGCCGAAAGTGGACAAATTTTTAGAATACTAATAGACACAGGGTGAAATAGGAACTACATCCAACCTGCTCGGGTCGCAAACCCACTACCAAATTCACAATGTTTTTTTCGCCAGTTCTATCGGTGGTAATATCAAAATTATACATCACACTTTCACTAATCTTTTCGGTATCAAAGACAAGAAAATTAAGTTTTTCCTACCCCCTACACTTAGATCTTTCCATGGGATACTCGGTAATGATAGTCTCAAGGAACTGTCAGCCATAATCTACACTAAGGAAAGCTTAGTTAATGCTTATTAACAATAAACGAATTCAACTTTAACAACAAATTTCTGATGCGATCAACTGCGTGACCATCAGAAGTGACCATATGTCACAAGACCAAAAAAATAAGTTACAAGCCTTAACTTACCGAAAGTTTCCCTAACCTGTTCCTCGAGCGCGACGAGAAACTTACATTCAAGACTACAGTCAAGGGTAGAATAAGGACAAAGAACGAGGAACCAATATACACCAAATGCTACCCATATCCCATGAGCCTCAAAGAGGAGGTAGAAAAACAATTTGACCAACTACTTAATGATGGAATCATTAGACCCTCTCGTTCCCCATACAACGCACCCGTACGGGTTGTGGCATAAAAGACTGACGCATCCCACAAAAAGAAATATTAATTAGTCATCGATTACAGAAAGCTTAACTCTGAAACCATTCCAGATTGCTACCCGATCCCGGAAATAAATGGAGTACTGTCCCAACTGGGACAAAACAAATATTTCTCGGTATTAGACCTCAAAAGTGGATTCCACGGGTTCCCACTACATGAAGACGATATAGAGAAGACAGCCTTCTCGGTCAACAATGGGAAGTACGAATTCGTTCGGCTCCCATTCGGACTTAAAAATGCGCCGTCCATATTTCAACAAGCGTTGGACGAAATTTTGCGCGAGCATATAGGCAAAATATGCTTTGTCTACATCGACGACATAGTCGTCTTCAGTCAAGATATAGACTCCCATTTCCAGAACTTACACACGATTTTCGAAACTCTTCAAAGCGCTAATTTAAAAGTCCAAATGGACAAGTATGAATTTTTAAAAACTAGCGTAGAGTTTCTTGGGTTCATCGTCTTCCATGATAGGATAAAAACAAACCCGACTAAGGTAGAGGCTATAGCCAAATTTCCCTACCCAAACACTCTCAAGGATTTACCATCTTTTTTAGGTCTGTCAGGTTTATACCGCAGATTTATTAGAGACTACGCCAAACTAGCCAAACCCCTGACAGCCCTTTTAAGAAGGGAGGACGGCCGAGTTTTTAAAAAAGCTTCAAACAAAAAACTCGTCCATTTAAATGACGAGGCCATAGAACCATTGAACAAAACCAAAAGTTCACTCATATCCGAAGACGTAGTTCTTACTTATCCCATCGTCACTAAGGAATTCCATCTACAATTCTAAAAATATTCAATAATCATCAACCATTAACATATGCGTTGAGCAACAAAAACACAAATAACAAAATAAAACGTTGGAAGGCGAGTAGTACAACTATGAATTGAGATATAAGCCCGGAAAAGCTAACGTAGTTGCAGACGCCTTGTCAAGACCTCCGAAAAATGACCAAATCAACTCTGTAATAACAACTCAACACAGTAATCAAAGTTCTAATCAAAATTAAATTCAAATAGCAAATAAACCAATAAACGTGTTTAAAAACCAAAGCCTGGGTGATACACCAGCATATCAGTTCGAAATAATATTTCCCACATATCACCGCCACAGTATAGTTAAACCCAAATACTCTCAATAAAAACTAGTAAATATCTTAACAAAATATCTCAATCCATCAGTTATAAATGGAATAAAAACAGAAGAATCTATCCTAGGAAAAATCCAAGAAATATTCCCCTCACATTTTCCCCAATACAGAGTACGATATACTAGAAACATGGTCGCAGACCTTACAGATGAAAACCGTCAAGCAACTGAAATCTGAAAAGAACACAATCACGCTCATAGAAACAGTCGTGAAAATAAAATCAAACTGTTACAAAAATGGTACGTCCCACAGATGCAGGCAAAGATCAGAAAAATCACGGATATGTGCCGAATTTGCAAAGAACATAAATACGATAGGCATCCAAGTAAACCTAACCTACAACCAACCCCAATTACTCAGTATCCTGGGCAAATTCGACATTTAGATCTCTATTTTACCGATAAAAAGATTATCCTCACAGCCATCGACAATTTTCAAAGTATGCCCTAGCAAGCATAATTAAATCAAGAGCATCAGAGGACATCAAACAACCTCTTAGGGAACTAATACTATCTTTTGGCGTTCCTGAATTCGTTGTAGTCGACAACGAAAAATCTCTTAGTTCAACCTCTATTTTATACATGCTACAAAATTTCTTCAATATAAAAATATTCAAAGCACCCCAATACGTTAGTGCGGTAAATGGACAAGCGGAGCGATTTCAATCAACTTTATCCGAATTAATGCGCTGTATCAAATCTGAGCAGCCATATAACACATTTTCCGAACTTTTAGATACAGCTATTTTTGAATATAACAGATCCATCCATTCCACTACGAATAAAAAACCCATAGACTCCTTCTTTGCAAGAAACAAGATTAATAACCCCGAAGAACTCCAAAAAGAAAGAGAACCCACCATTAAAAAAATTACCATAATAAGAAAAAAGACCGTTACAAGAACTTTTCAGCAGGAGACGTTATTTTTATTAAAACCAATAAGAGAATAGGAAATAAGCTATCTCCAAGGTACAGAAAAGAAATCGTAGGTTTAAAAAGGAACTCTACCGTTAACTAAATCAGGAAAAACTTTCCACAAGAGTCTGATACAAATGTATCCTTTTTCCAATAGGTTACTGTTACCTTTGTGCGTAGCACACTTCCAGATACTGTACTATTAAAACTCGCAACTAGTCAAGATAGACGCAGGAACAGCAAGGTTACAGAATGGATTTTTTAAAGTAATCCATGTAATTGATAAAGAAGAATCGTAGAATTTGCTACGATGACTTGGTGAACACAATAGAACACACTCTAAAATCTAAAACTAAAAATAGCCATTCCATTTACCCTTTCCTATGCTATAAGATCCTTAGAATCAAGAGCCAATTGTCAAGACTTAAAGTTAAAAACACAAAAAATAAAAGGTCATTGACTTCTTTGGGAGTGCGTGGAAATGGATAGCTGGAAGTCCAGACCACCATGACCACGAAATCTTAGTGGAAAAATAAATAATGTACTCGAAAGTAATAAAAAGCAAGCAGTTATCAATAGAATGACAATAGAAAAAAATTTACGAAATTACAAATATGACAAATTCAATTCTAAGAATAATTAACGCAGAAAAGAAAGACAAAGATATGTTAATATTAAAAATAAAATACGAGCTAGAGTTAGTCAAAGAAGAAATAGTCAATATCGCCTATGCTATTCACTGGGCGAAAGCAAATATAAAAAAAATTCCTTTATTTTATTAAGCAACGAAATCAATATTACAGAAAAACTGCTAAATGCAGAAAATATACCCTTTGTAAACATAGATTGAATCTGCTAATGTCAAAATATTCCCGCATTCCAGCACGTAGTCAAAGTAGAACATAGGTTTCAATGTTAGTTTTTAAGTCTTCAGTTGTAATTTGGATATTAATAAAGTAAGAGGCTTCTCCTTAAATAAAATAAATATTATTTTTTAAATAAATTAATGTTCGTTTGATTAATTTACATAGCATGTCTATTAGCAGTGTAGAGGATCTAAAACAGTTTAAGCCATCGGAATTTATTCCTACTAGCCACCTTAACACGAAGGAGAAAAAAGCAATAAAGGCCCTCTGTAAAAAATATGTGCTATGAAATCCAACATGAGATAAACACCAAATATGACATCCCCATCTATTTGAAATCGTATAATCGAAAGCAAATTCGCAATATGTTTGGTCCTCCCCCATTTGGATAGTACCAAGGCAAGGACAAGTGGCGTTTAGTAATAAACCACCGTAAACTAATTGACAAGACCATATAAGATCGATATCCAATACCCAATATATCTGATATATTAGATAAATTAGGGAAATCAGTTTATTTCACCACTTTGAATCTAGCATCTGGCTTTCACCAAATTCAGGTAAGAGCCGAAGTCATTCCTAAAACTGCGTTTTCAGTAGAGAACGGTCACTGCGGGTTCTTACGAATGCCATTCGTTTGAGAAATGCTCCATCTACGTTTCACCGGGAGAAGTCAGAATTTCTTCGCAGAGAAGCTTCATTTCTCGGATATTTAGTTACCGCTGACGGGGTAAAACCCAATCCGGATATGATATCTGTAATTAAAAGGTTTCGTATTACAAAACGAATAAACAAATTAAATCGTTTTTGGGTCTACTTGGATATTACAGAAAATTCATAAGGGACTTTGCTCAGTTGACTAAACAACTATCAGAATGTTTTCGTAAAGGAAAATGTATTGTACTTAATTCAACATGCATTACCTGCTTTGAGATTTGTAAAAATCTCCTTTGCAATGATCCCATTCTGCAATATCCAGATTTCACCAGACCTTTCAATGATAAGCCAGTTTGCTACGACAGCCGGATTTTATCAACCTCTGAACAAAATTACAGCACTATCGAAAAAGATTTTTTGGCTATATTTTGGCCAACCAAATATTTTCGCCCGTGCTTATTCGGAAGAAAATTTAAAATTATTGCCGACCATAAGCCGCTTACATTGCTATTTTCAATAAAGGATCCAAGTTCGTAATTAGTACATTGGCGCCTCAGGCTTGAGGAGTTCGATTACACTATAGTGTACAAAAAAGGTAGTAGGTGAAATGAACGCAAATGAAATACTTGAGGTTCCTAGAAAAAACGATTTCCCTAACATGTCCATCGAAAACAAAATAGACGATTCAGAACACCTATCTACAATTTATTCGGCAGAAGAGGACAGTAGTAGTGGTATTCCTATTTCCCAACGTGCACTTAATGAATTTTCCAACCGACCAATAATTAAGAACTATGACAATAGGAAACGCTTCATGTTAATCTAAAAATTTTATGAAAGAAAAAAAGATATATTATAGAATATAAGGCTATTTGTAATGAATCTACTATAATTAAAATTATCAAAGAGTATATAAATCCAAAAAAATAACAGCTATCTTCACGGATGATGAAACCTTCAAGACAATTCAGTCTGCTTATTCTAATTTTTTTTTACCACGAACGTGTTAAATTAGTATGGTGAACTGATTGATATTGTACAGAAGAAAGAGCCAGAAACATTAGTTAGAAATTATCACGACAAATCAAATCACAGAGGGATCAGCGAAACACTTCAACACATATTCTTTCCCTAATATAAAAAATGTCATTACTAAAGTAATAAAGAATAAGTCACCTTAATAAATTACTTTCCCACAAATCGCACTAGATTAAGATTGCACGTTAGTTTTTAAGTAGATCAGTTGTAATTTGGCAGTAACAAAATAAAAAGGGTTCTCCTCCTACTAAAATAAAAAGACTTTTTTTATTTAAATTTAATTATAAATAATTAATTGGCACCCGAGCAGGAACCGCGTAGATAAAGTAAACCAGTGAAACATAGTAACTAGCGACACCGCCCAGTGACATCAAGTAGTGCTTGCGGTCACATACAAGAAACTCACTGCCCTTAAGTATTACCCGCGGTAGTCTATAAAAAACGGTGCAAAGTGCTAGTTACTATAAAGGCCCCGTCAAACAGAACGCGTTTTAACGCCGCATTGTAATATATAGCAACATATACACTATGTCACATAGAGCGCGTTTTCAACGCCGCGTCGAATTTAACGCGGCGTCAAAACGCGGCGTTGTGATAAATTACAAATTAGTCAAAAAAAAAATTGTTTGTGAATTATTTCTCTGTCATTGACTTTTGAATTGTTTCCGGAAATGGAAAAACTAATAGAATGTGTTAGAAAGCACCCATGTCTGTACGATATGCGTTTATAACGCCACGTCAAAATAATCTCAGCTCCGCATTAAATAAGCTGAATGCTGCATTAAAACGCGCTCTGTTTGACAGGGCCTTAAGACCCAGAGTCTTGAAAAAGTACCAGTGGTCAGTTCTCCGTGTTTCAAAGGTTGCGGTACCCTTTATCCTGGATAGCTGCTATTGGAATTATGAAGAAGCGAGGCCTCTTAGTAACCTATGTCGTGGGATAAAAAGGAGACAGCATGTTATGTCAGCCGCCCAGATACCAATAGTATTATTAATGTAAGCTTGACATTTAGTTTAAAATATATTTTTTTCGAAATCATATTTATTAAATCAAAGTGAAATATTAAGACTAAACGTATTTAAAACACATAGTAGAAATCATTACATAATGTTGAGCAAATTTTACCAAAGTTAGCATTTTTTTGTAAAAAGGTCTGCCAAAAATTTAATTCTCACTTTTTTTTTCCTTCGTCCAAATTCTAGTTAATGGTCTTAACTAAAACACGAATTTTTTTTTTAACTTCTGGTGATCTTGTCACGAGTTCTACTTTAACGCAGACTTACCGTTTTCCGAGGGATCACCGGAAATGACGTCACAATGATGGAGTTTTAAATATTTTCCGTTGAAAATTTCGGAAATTGTTTTTCAAATGTATATCTTTAAGACAGTAGAAAGTTTGTATAAAATATTTTATTTTTTATATAAAAAAAATTGTTGAAAATAAAACTTTTTTTCCCCGAATAAATCCATGTCACCCCTTAATCGAAGTGAAATATTAAATCAGATAGGAATTTTAAAAAATTCATTAATATGTAAATAATAATTTGAAACCAAAATGCCCGAGTTAAGGTCAGGAAACATAGTTGGGTATAGTTGAGGCAGCGTCCACATATCATTCACATAATCCTAATCGAAATCCAGGACCTATAGATCCGAATAGTTCCTTCTATTCTAGTGCTTCTCACAACGAACACGCAAACGTTGGCACAGCGCCTACGTTAATAACCGTATTGTCAATAGTTTGCCGTATCTTCGAAAGACAAGGGCAATCCTTAATTCAAAATACACTTAACCCAAATGCTGATCGTTCTCCCAGCATAGACGACCAGACTATTGATCCAGAGCACAGACATAAAAAGGATGACTTAGACAAAGCACCAGATGTTGTAAAATGCCTAAGAAATTTTACAGAAGAAGAAAACAATCCTCTTTCCTGGAAAAAGAGGGTTGATCGTGTTCTGCACATCTACGGAGAAGTTAAAGGAACACCCAAGTATTACGGGATCCTTAGCGTTATTAAAAATAAAAGCGTTGGTCAGGCAGATATCACTTTAGAATCCTATAACATCCCATTGAATTGGGAAAACATTTGCCAATGTTTAACGTTGCATTATTGCGATAAACGCGATATAATGACTTTGGAATACCAAATTCCCACCTCCAAAAGAAACCGCATTTTTCATTTTCTCCATCCGCACCGTAAAGATACAATGGTCCTCCCATGCACAATAGATTTGTACAATACTGCCAGGAAAATCCTATGCCACCACAAAACAGAAATTATCCTTAGTCAGGACACCCAGCCCCGGTAGCTCAAGGGCTTACCCCACAAGCTTCAAATAGCCCACAGTTTAGAAATCAGGGAAATTCCCATTCAAACTTCGTCCCAAGCCAAACCCATCTCCTCAAAACGACTATTTTCTCATGAGATCCCAGATAAAATACGAGCCGCAAAGCTCCCAAACTATATTTCAAAGAGAAGGATTCATGTCCCACCAATTCCCTACTAATAACAGTGAGCAACGAAATTACCACATTGTACAAGCGAGGTTTTGGAATACAGCCAAGTGCTCGAATCAGATAATACGGATTAAAATCAAAACATAAATTCTGAAAACGCGAATTATGGACAAGCCTTGGAATAATATATGCAATCAGGAGGACAACACAAAATTTAAAACGATGCTAATGCAAATGAAGTTGTAGACTTGTCTAAACACCTCTTCGTTATCCTATTTTGAAAGCAAATCGAAGGGGGGACAAATTTAAAAAATACAGGTTCAAATCGAAATTACATACAACCTTCCTTAGTTGAAAATACCAATTCCAAATTCAGAATATTTCTATGCTAACTCCGTAGGAGGTAGCGTCAAAATCAGTCATCATGTCTGAACGAAGCAAATCTTTTTGAAAATTAAATTGTTTACTCTTACCGTCTCTTACATCTTTCTAATCTAAGAAATTCTTCCGACAAGCCCGTTTATTCAAAATTTTACCCATATCCCATGGGTCTTAAAGATGAAATAGAGAACCAAGTTAAACAAATGCTAGATGATGGTATCATCAGGCCATCGAGATCACCATACAATTCGCCGGTATGGATCGTTGGAAAACAACCCGACGCCTCAGGAAAAAACAAATTTCGGTAAGTCATTGACTACAGAAAATTTAATTCCGTAACTATAGACGATCGTTATCCAATACCCGAAATAAACGAGGTCTTATCACAACTTGGAAAAAATAAATTCTTTTCTGTATTTGATTTAAAAAGTGGATTTCATCAAATTTTGTTAATGGAAGCAGACATAGTGAAAACCACCTTCTCCATAAACAAGGGTAAATTTGATTTCACAAGGGTGCCATTCGGTCTAAAGAATGCGCCTTCGATTTTTCAAGGAGCTCTCGATGACATCTTGAGAGAATATATTGGAAAGATATGTCACGTCCACATAGACGATATTATCATGTTCAGTAAAGACGACAAATCTCATACCGACAACTAACGTATAATTTTAAAAGCCCTAGAGGACGCTTACGCTTAAGCCCAACTTGATAAATGCAAATTCTACAAACACGAAGTAGAGTTTTTAGGGTTTATCATTTCATCCAACGAAATTAAAACAAATTCCTCTGAAGTCAATGCAATTTCAAATTTTCCTATACCCAATACCCTCAAAGACCTGCGTTCTTTCCTTGGCCTTTCCGGCTATTATCGCCGTTTCATGAAGGATTATGTTAAATTGGCAAAGCCTTTCACGAGCCTGTTAAGGGGCGAAGACGGGCGTATTTCCAAAATACGCAAGCAAAAAGCTAATTAAACTTGATGCAGATGCATTGGAATCCGTCGAAAAAATTCAATTGTTTCAAGAGACCCTTATGTATCCCGACTTTAACAAAGATTTTCATTTTACTACAGATTCTTCGAACTATGCTATTGGAGCATAGTTCTCAAGACGACAGGCCAATAACTTTCATTTCAAGGACTTTAAGCAAAGACGAAGAACACTATGCCACCAATGAGAAGGAGATGTTGGCAATTATTTGGTCACTTAATTCCTTGAGAAATATTATATAAAATTAATACGGACCACCAACCGCTAACTTTTGCAGTGAGTGCAACAAACAATGACAATAGTAAAATGAAGAGCTGAAAGACAATTTTAGAGGAGTACAATTACGAACTACGCTAGGAGCCTGGGAAAAAAACGTTGTCGCCGACGCGCTTTCAAGATTAACTCAATAGGTGACATGGTCCAAAGCCTCTTAAGTTTTTCACACAATCTTATCCCAGCCGTAGAGGCTTCTATAAATGCTTTCAAAACACAATTAATTTTATCCCTAGGTGAAAACTATAGCTAGCATCTTTCAAAGCCCTTCCCAACCTATTACTGGCATACCTTTGTTCAACAGATGTGTACAAAAGAAAGAAAGATATTCAAGAGATATCTCAATCCACACGTAAAAAACGGACTCTCGACGACAGAATAGATCATGGGAACAATTTACACTCTATATTTTAATCGTTACAGAATAAGATTTACGCAAAACCAAGTTGAAGAGTTAATCAGCGAAACAGACCAAGAGGAGGAAATATTAAAAGCCCATAACCGGGCACACCGTAATGCGATCAAAAACAAAATTCAGATATCAGAGAAATTTTATATCCCAAAAATTAATTCCAAAATTAAAAATTAAGTTAATAATGCTTAACTTGTAAGCGGTATAAATATGATCGCCACCCCAAAAAGTCGGCTTTCACAGCCAATTCTATCCCACAATTTCCACGACAAATTCTCCACATAGATATCTATATAACAGATAAAAATTTGGTGCCCACCGCCACTGGTGGGTTTAGACATTAGGAAACCGTTAAGGGAATTACTTTTAACCGTTGGATAATGAACAACGAAAAATAACTTAATACTGCATCCATTAAATTTATGATACAGGAATTCAGGTATTTCAAACTTCACCTTGCGCCAGCAGTGTTAACGCCCAAGTTGAGAGGTTCCACTTGACACTCTCGGAAAGAATGCGTTGTTTAAAGCCTGATTAAACCCATAGAACCCTTTCCGAACTATTAGAGCGTTGTCTAAACAAATATAATTTTTCAATATATGCCACTACAGGAAAATAACCGATAGAGGTATTTTTCGGTGGAATGTTTCTACCACCCAAACTTATTCGAAAAGACAGTAAAACGTAGAAAAACTTAGACAAAAGTAGACTACTTACTTCGAATACCATAATAAGAAAAGACAACTCATAAAAAATTATATACCTGGAGAAATCATTTTTTTTTTCAAATTAACAGGCGATTGGGTACAAAACTTTCGCCCCGATAGAAATAGGAAAGAAATAGTTAAGGAAAATAAGAATACGACGGTTATTACAGAAACATGACAAACTATTCATAAAAGCAACATTAAAAGTTAATATTTTCTCATTACGCTAATAATACATAGCAGCTATGCTGAAACACAAATGTTGGACTATAAAAATACGCAGATGGTCTCCATTGGAACCGGAAATGCAAAAATACAAACTGGAAACTTTAAAATCATTAACGTCATTGATCTAAATCCGTATCAAAAATTAATAGACGACTGAGAGAAACATTCAATGTAAAATAAGCACTTCTTATCAAACCTACTCCTTTTTGCTCCATGAGGTCTCCCAACTGCAGAACATTCTCTCCATGCTCAAACAAATGGGCAAATCAAAACGGCCATTGAAGAAAGCGCATGGACAGCTTCGCAATCATTAAGCGTAAATTGAATAACTTATTTAAGAACAACAATGAACAAATTCTTATCAACAAAGCCATAATTGACAAAATAAATCAAATAACTAATGTAACTAACGAAACAGAATAATATACAGAAAATAATAAAAGCTAAAGATGTGCAAAGATATGAGATAGCAGAATTTATACAATATAAGAATTAATAAATATTGAATATGCCATTAACTGGGCAAAAAGCCAAATTTTAAACCTACAGGTATTGTCATAAGTCGAAATTAAAATGATAAAGAATGTAATTAGAAAAGAAAAGATATAGTACATCAATTAAGACGAAGCATTAGAATTTACTGAAATCAAGATAGCTTCAAATAATAGTAAATTAATTTATATTATAAGTTTACCGAAAACAATGCCTGAAGCCTGTAATAAAATTATACTTAAAGCCGTGAAAAAAGGCAACGTAATAAGCAATATACTTTTTGAAAATATATAGAAATTTAATAATAAAATATATGCAATTAAGTTAGAATGTAAGGTATGTAATTGTTTGTCGATTTTTCCTGAAGGAAATATTTTAGATATAAGCGACATATCCTGTATCCCAAATCTCCTCAACAGTCTTATCCCTAACTGCTCAAAAATCAAAAACCATCATATTCCCACCGTGGAAGAAATCTCGCCTGGAATAATATTTCTTAACCAATTTACTGGAACATTATCCGCCAACAACAACCCATTGAACCTTACTGGTACTTTCATCATCAACCATAAGAACTATTCAATAACCATTCACAACAAAACGTATACGTCCAGCTTAATTTCCACATTCAAGCCTAGCTGCCACTTACAACGTTGAGGAACTCCTATCAAAAAAAATGTTAAAGGAACTCCATATTAACAACACGGAACACATTAAGATTTTGGACTCAAAGCATCAAACAACCCTAACCACAAGCTTGCTTCTAACGGCAACCGTAACCGTACTTACATTCGCCCTCTTGGAAAAGTTTTTTATGGCCAAGACGCTCGACAAAGGTCAAAGTAAACACCATTACTAACACCATAACCAAAGAAATAGCAACAATATTGGAAACACCATCGCCAAATTCGCAAATGATTATTATCACGAAACCATCAAGACCAAATCCCATTTTTCTGAAATAAAGGAGGACGTTTGATTTTCATAAGGGAAGAGTTAACAACAACAGCACTCAGTTCCCAAACAACACTCCACTCCCACGTTAATCTGCTGACGCAGTTTCCGCACCACATCTACCCATCCAAACCAGACGCCACCCGAACCCCATCTCCTCAGTTGCTTGATAGAAATTGCATTCCGTCACGTACCTACCTAAATTCCTTTCCCACAAATGGCACTAGATTAAGATTGCATGTACGTTTTTAAGTAGATTTTTAGTTCAGTTGTAATTTGGCAGTAATAAAATAAAGAGGCTTCTCCTCCTAAAAAACAAAAAAGATTTTTTTATTCAAAATTAATTACAAATAATTAATTTGTATACTTGCTACCTGCTAGAAATAGCATTTGTCTTTTAAAAATGTTGACGCTGTTCTTTTCACACCACGGCGTCCTACAAAAAATTATAACGGACAATGGAAGTGAATTTTTGTCTATGTTATTTGGGACTTTTGACTACTTATGACATTGAATTTCATACGACATGTGCAAAAACCTCTACAGGCAATTCCCCAGTAGAAAGGTTACATTCCACATTTACCGAGTTAATACAAATTATAAATCCAAACATCAAAATAAACATATATGTAGGTGTAATTGTTGTTGAAGCTGTTTTTACATACAACAACTCAATTAATTCGGTTACAAAGTTGACCCCTTTTGAAATCCTAACTGGTCAATCTAGAATATAAGAAAACTGTTATCAATAAACGTAATGAAAAACGTAGGGACCCAACAGATTTTCCTGGAAATGAAAGTATATACGAGACCGACGACAGACATAATAAACTAGCAGCATGGTTTAATGAGCATGTAGTTGTATCTTACAACAAAATAACAGTGGACACAAATAAACGAAAAGTTCATAAGCAAAAAATTAAGAGAACAAGACATGCTAATGGAAGTTGAAATGCCAGTACACATGCCAATTGAGAAAAGATAGGTACAGATTTAATTTGGTGGATCTAATAAGCTTCGGAACTGAAGAGGAAGATTTCAAGTTGAAATAATGCACACATATAAGTTAACACCAAATAAACAGAAAAGCCACCGAACAATTGCTGCGTCAACAACAAAGGCCGACAACCCCAACATCAGACCAGACTCGTTTCCAAGAAAGCAAATGCAATATCTGGAATTCTAATTGGAGCACTTGTCGGTGCATTCAATGTCGAATAAGCAATTTATTATTATAAATGCATGCGGAGTAGGTTAACAAATTAAGTCTTAAGATTGTAATCATTAAATATTGACTGGTAATAAAGCAGGCATTGCCTGAGAAAAACATTTTTTTCCATAATTTGTGCGTAAAATCCTTTATAAATGCATGCGGAGTAGGTTAACAAATTAAGTCTTAAGATTGTAATCATTAAATATTGACTGGTAATAAAGCAGGTATTGCCTGAGAAAAACATTTTTTTTCATAATTTGTGCGTAAAATCCTTTAACTGGCGCCCGAGCAGGGACCGTGCGGTTTCATTAATTAGTCAATACGCGTACGAGTAATAAACACAAAACCAATTTTGAAAATAGTGCAAGTGGAAAAAACATAGTGGACACCAAGCCGCGAAAATATCACTAGTGCGTGTAAACAACATAGTGGAAGTTATCACCATCTGTAATGCACACCTGCAAAAAATATCAACGCGCACAAACCTGTTCCCACTGAGTCAGCAGGTTATTGGCCAGGTCTCACATACAACAACGGTACTAGCTGCGGCATTACTTTCCCACGACATGAAATGTGGATGACACCCGATGCAGGCGGATACACGCGCTGCGTGCAATTAGGCGACTCAGCGGATTGGCCATGGGCGATCGGACTACCCATGGCATGGATATAGTTTTAAGTTTTTTAGTCTTAATTTGGACCACAGATGAGTAATTATACAGATAGTCGACTGAGAGGATTTTTGGCTCTCCCGCCTATCGTTTTTTATTTGCTTCAAAAAGGCACAGTACTGTGTTCGTATATGTTTTTACATGTGAATCTAATTGAGCCAGCTCACGCACACAATAGCAGTTCTGCGCCTAAGAATCCATTTTGGAAAAGATCTCATGTTGACATATTAAAAGTCAAAACTGGGCTGTGTCCAATAACATGCGACGATTAATGATGAATTTGCAAAAGAATAAAATTTTGTTGATTGTTTTGAATTATTATGTATTATTTTAGTTTTACTTAACAAACATATTTTTTGGGTAAACATTTTTAAGCAGTTTCGTAAACATTTTGGCAGTTGCGCAAGTGAAACCTAAACTAATTTAGCAGTTTTATATTGTCAGTAATAATAAAATAATTTTGGTGGTTTACTTATCGAATGCCGAGTAAAATAATTAAAATATGAATGAATAATTTTATTGAAATATTCTTTAAGATTACTAAAATTGTAGGTAAAATAAACAAAAGCTCAATGAATTAAATTAATGAGCAACCCGTGATTAGTTAACTGACCATTTCAATAATTTAACATAGTATTTCATAAATTCACTGCTATTTTATTCACCGCTATTCACTATTCCAATTCAAAGATAATAACGTTATTCAATTTGTTAAACATGATGAAATAAATTTAATAACGTTGTTAACTTGGAATTGAAATAGTCAAGTCTACAGTTTGTGTTTAAAAAAGCATTTAAAGTTATTTTGTCGCAGTTTGTCAATTCGCTCGCTCGCTCTCATATGAACGTTCCGAATATGTAGGTATGTAAATATATTAAACTTTCATATGTTCAATAAAAACATAATAAAACAACCAAAGAATTTAATATACATGAAAAATTAATCCAAAACTATAAATATTTTACACCCAAAAATTACTAATTTAGTAATATTCATGCAATTATAAAATAATATATACATTTAATCTCACTCTAATAACCAAAATGGAAAAAATATAACAACCTAAGCATGTTTATTTTAAGGCAGATACAAAATTGAGAACTATTTCTTATAAAGGCAAAAAATATTCGCATTTAATTGCAACAACTTCATTATTTATTCATTATTATTTATATTTATAATATTCCCAACTATTTTTTTTATAAACATTTCAATTAAAATATCTATTAAACTTGAACTACGTTAACTCAATACTTCGCAGCACTTCCCCAACACATCCGCTATAATCAGCTGTTTTTTGTTGCCATTTGGAATTCTTGCAAAACTGCCCGCGCTAATGACATATTTTTGACACATCAACCCCTCCATACTTTATTTGGTTGGCTCACACGTATTCACAGATAGAACATTTGAGAGAGGATTTTTTCTCCATTTTTAAAAATTTTTTGCGGGTTCAAAGGGACAGAGGTATGCTGAGTCGACTATCTGTATAATTACTCATCTGTGATTTGGACCTCACTGAAGACGGGCAAGAAAATATACTTATAACGTTTTGAATTCGTGTTTGATTTATTTTTACGAACAAGTTGGACCAACCCAGGTTGGTGTTCGGTTTTTTTTGAGATATCCTTGAAAGGATTCTCTAACTTGGACACCAAGCTGCGAAGTTTTCATAATAGTACGTGTAAACAACATAAGTGGAAACCAAGCCGCACTTTGTATAACGTGGACACCAAGCCGCGAAACTATTGATAGTGCGTGTTAAACAAAGTGGACACCAAGCCACAAATTACGTAACGTGGACACCAGGCCACGAGACTGATTAGTGATTGTGTAGGGGAAAAGAGGCCCCCAAGTAATCCTGTAAAACAGAAATAAAAAGGAGTTCGAGATTAGAGAACAGTCATTGACCCAAAACTACAAAATGTCGAATTCAAATAACCTAATCAGACCATCCCGCTTAGAAGTACCAGGAGAAAATCCTGCTCCTCCTGCCCCTCCCGCTCACCCCGTTTTAAAATAAGCAGACGATAATTTAGTACAACTTATAACTAGACTTGTAACCGAAACCCTAGATATTCAGGGACGACAAATATTTAGTTCAATTATGAATCCAGCCTCAGATATCAATAATAACGTTGACCGATCACCGATCACCACCAATGATCTGAACCTTTCTGACATGGACAAGGTTCCCGACGTAATTAAGAGTTTACGTGAATTTTCAGGTGAAGCTCAGGAGTTCAACTCGTGGAAAAAAAGTGAAAAGTGAAGTTGAAAGAATACTGAAGATTTACGAACACCTCAGGGGCACCGCTAAATACTATGGCATTTTATCAGTTATTAGAAATAAGATAACAGGCTACGCGGATATAGCGCTCGAATCATACAACACCCCTTTAAACTGGGAAAAGATTTCTAAATGTTTGACTCTGCATTACGCAGATAAGAGGGATCTAGGAACCCTCGAGTACCAGGTGACAACTCTGGTGCAGGGTAACAATACAATACCCGAATTCTACCAAGCAGTTTATCATCATTTATCCCTCCTTCTTAACAAATTCGGTTGTATGGACATGAGTCATGAATCGTTAAATAACATGACACAATGTTATAGAGATAAAGCACTCGATACCTTCGTTAGAGGGTTGAAAGGTGACCTTCCCAGATTGTTCAATATAAGGGAACCCGCAGATTTGCCGCAGGCTCTGCATCTCTGTCTTAAACTCCAAAATGTTGACTTCAGAACTCAACACGCCAATAATTCCCAATCTACAGCTCCGAAAACCTTCCAGCAAACACCCCCACCGGTTCCTCCTAGAAGATTCAACCCTCCACACCCAGCTCCCGTTCCAGCCCCAAGGCGCGAGTTCTTTCCACAATTGCTTCATAACCCTTGTCAATCTCAGCAACCCCAATTTCACAGGCAACCACAATATCATTCAAGGTCTTTCCAACAAGTCCAACCGCAACGGCTTCCACCAAACCAACGTGAACTTCCTCCCAAACCTATGGACATAGATCATTCTATTAAAACACAGACTATCAACATAACTATCTGAACAGACCGCGAGACCAACCATCGCCGCAAAAACGGGAGTACTCGCAACAAGTTCATCATCAACCCTATAAGATGCAACGAATCTACCACACTGGAGAATCCGTCGCTGAGGAACAAGAGATAGAACAATACGAAGACACGATAAATCAAGAAGATCAAAACCACGAACAAACACTTTCGGAATAAAGTGAAGCTCAAACAGATGAACAATATTTTGATCCACCACAACAATTTGACGACATATATTTTTTAGCCTAAACCACTCTTCGCTTCCTTATTTCGAGCACGTTGCAAAGAGTGGACAAGTTTATAAATTTCTAATCGATACAGGCTCGAACAAAAATTTTATTCAACCACGACATATACGCAATCCTATCCCCAACAAAAGGAGTTTTTATGCTAATTCTGTAGGGGGAATCATTAGAATAACAAACCATAGTCTTATTCCTCTTTTTGGTACTGAAATAGGCCCTTTACAATTTTTTATACTTTCTAACCTTATATCATTCGACGGCATAATAGGGAACGATACCCTTAAAAGCCTGAATGCGATTATTCACATAAGAGACAATGTTATGAAAATTCACCAGAACACTTTTATCCAACTTAAACAGCATCTAATCGAAACCGTAAATAGCGTATATATCCGAACATCTCATCTGAATGATGAAGACTCTAACTGTCTCACTAAAACTATTGGGTTTTTTTCCAAAACTCTTCTCTTATTCTCTAAACTTATGTGACAATTGTGAAAGGAGAAATTCGTACAACAAGTAACGAACCAGTTTATTTCAAATCTTACCCATATCCGATAGGACTTAAAGAAAAAGTCGAAAAACAAATTAACCAACTTCTAAACGATAACATTATACGACCATCGAAATCTCCATATAATTCGCCAGTCTGGATTGCTAACAAAAAAATGGACGCTTCAGGCGAGAAAAAGTATCGAATGGTGATTGATTACCGAAAGCTCAACTCGGTCACCATTGCCGACAGATACCCCATTCCGGAAATTAATGAGGTTCTAGCTAACCTCGGCGACAATAGGTGGTTTTCTGTTGTAG
Source organism: Ferdinandea cuprea (assembly GCA_963576555.1). Lineage (NCBI taxonomy): Eukaryota > Metazoa > Arthropoda > Insecta > Diptera > Syrphidae > Ferdinandea > Ferdinandea cuprea. The sequence continues at coordinate 24,319,419 of OY754962.1, forward strand.
ATTTGAAGAGCGGATTTCACCAAATCAAGCTCACCAAAAAATGCTCCAGCAATTTTCCAAAGAGCTCTCGACGATATCCTAAGAGAGCACATTGGAAAACGATGTTACGTCTACATTGATGACTTTGTCATCTTTGGAAAAGACAAGGCCGAACATTTTAAAAACCCTGAAGCTGTTTTTGAAACTTTAGAACGCGCCAATATGAAAATTCAGTTGGATAAATGCGATTTTTTTAAGACCGAAATTGAATTCTTAGGATTCATCATCAGCACTGATGGCATTAAGACTAACCCTAAAAATGTTCATGCCATTACAGAGCTACCACCCCCAAAAACGCTCAAAGACTTGAGATCATTTCTAGGTATGTCAGGTTATTATCGCCGATTTATTCAAGATTATGCTAAAATAGCGAAACCCCTGACATCCCTTTTCAGAGGGGAAGACGGACGAGTGTCCAGACATCTCTCTAAGAATAAAACAATAGATCTTGATGAAAATTGCATTAACTCATTCAACCAAATTAAAGAAGCCTTAACTTCAAAAGAAGTAACTCTCACTCATCCGAACTTTGACAAGGACTTTGAACTCACGACGGACGCATCCGACTATGCAATTGGTGCTGTGCTATCTCAGTACAGTAAAACTATTACATTTCTCTCGAGGACACTTACAAAGACAGAAGAAAGCTACGCCACTAACGTGAAAGAGATGCTCGCCATCATTTGGGCTCTAAACTCGCTTAGGAATTTCCTTTACGGATCAAAAAAAGTAAACATTTATACGGACCACCAGCCATTAACATATGCGCTGAGTAATCGAAACACAAACCACAAGATGAAGCGATGGAAAGCAATCCTTGAGGAGTACAACTACGAACTCAAGTACAAACCAGTAAAGGAAAATGTAGTTGCCGATGCTTTATCTCGACTCCCAAAAAAACACAAATAAATTCAACGACCATGACGCAACATAGTGACGAGAGTTCTTCACATAACCTAATACCAGCAGTTGAAACCCCTATTAACGTTTTTTGAAATCAGTTAATTTTAAAAATCGGGGACGCAACTAGCCACCAATTCTCGATTCCATTTCCTACATATCACAGACACTTTTTATTCAACCCAGTTACAGTAACTCCGACATCATTTCCATTCTTAAACAATACTTAAATCCCAGTGTAATAAATGGCTTGCAAACGAAGGAAGAAATTATGAGCCGCATACAGAATATTTACCCCCAACATTTCCCCAAATACAAAGTTAGGTACACCCAAACAATTGTCGAAGACTTGGCCGATGAAACAGAACAGGAAGCGAAAATTTTAAGTCTCCATCGTAGGGCACATCGTAATCCGGAAGAAAATCGCGTACAACTACTCGAACAGTTCTACTTCCCAAAAATGGCAGCAAAAATCAAAAGGGTAGTAAAAAACTGTGGAACTTGTAAAGAAAACAAATATGAACGACACCCAAATAAACCTATTCTTGAACCAACCCCAATCTCTAAGTATCCTGGCCATACTCTGCATATAGATATCTATTCAACAGAAAAAAAACTAGTGTTAACCGCCATATGTAAGCTCACTAAATTCGCCAAAGCTAAAATTATCAAGTCAAGAGCCGTAACGGACCTCAGACAACCTCTTCGAGAAATCCTATTCTCCTTCTGCATTCCCGAGAGTGTCGTCATAGTCAACGAAAAAGCGCTTAATTCAATATCCATACTATCCATGATGGAAGATGAATTGGGCATACGTATCTATAGAACACCATCCTACAGAAGCGAAGTAAACGGACAGATTGAGCGGTTCCACTCCACACTCTCGGAGATCATGAGATGCCTCAAAGCCGAAAAGGTATCCCGATCTTTCGAGTAGCAGCTCGATAGAGCCACTAATGAGTACGATTTCTCAGTTCATTCCACAACAGGGAAAAAACCGGTCGAACTCTTCTTTGGCCGATCCCCTCAGATAACTCCCGAAGAACTTGATAAAACTAGAAAGAAGAATATAGATAAAATTATCCAAAAACAAGAACAAGATTTAAGGTATCATAACCAAACCAGAAAACCGTGTAAGACATACCAGCCTGGGGATGTCATTTATATAAAGCACAACAAAAGAATTGATTCCAAACTTACCATCCGATATAAAAAGGAAGTAGTAAAAGAAAATAAAAACACAATAGTGATAACAGAATCAGGCAAAACAATACACAAAAGCCATATTAGAAACTGATCAAAATATCTAATCCTTCTTATTTTCAGACATGCTTTATGCATTTCAAACGCTGAAATCCAAATTTTGGATTTCTCTAACTCTCAATTCATCTCAATACACATTGGACAAACGAAGATACAGAACGGAAAATTCAGACTAATCCACGACATTGACCTCGACCAAAACGAACAACTTCTAACTAAAAATTCTCCTATGCCTGAACTTAATTCAACAAAGAATTATCCCCTTTTCCTATACCTTTCCCATGAACACGAGCAAATAAAAAATGTAATATCTAACCTCAAACCAAAAAAAGTAAGACGATTTTATTACAATAAAAAAGAAGATGAATAACGTACTTATTAACTCCAACAATCAAGTAATTATAAATAAATTGCATAACAAAAAAATTAATAACATAACCAAGATCACGAATGAAATTGAAGCAATGTTGAAAACCAATAAAATTGTCAATAGAGATGTGATATCGAATATTCAATACAAATTTAAAATTTTAAAAGAAGAATTAGTTAACATTAATTCAGCCATACATTGGGCGAAGCTAGGAATTGTTAATTCAATGATTTTATCAAAAGAAGAAATAAGCTTAGCCGTAAGTACATTAAATCAAGAAAATGTCCCTTTCACTACCATAGAAGAAGCTCTAAATTTTGCCGAAATCAAAATAATAACTAATGCAGTTTCTAAACTCTATATTGTAAACATTCCCATTACCGATACTTCCATGTATGACTGAATACTATTAAAACTATTAAAAGTTGTAACAAATAAAAAGAAATGTTTGGACTAGTTAATGATTGTAAAATAGTAAATAATGTTTCAATCTGTAACAAAAATAACCTCGTAAATATTGTAAACTCTACATGCATCCCAAATTTATTACATAGTAAAATAGCGACATGCATTTCAATCAACAGTCAGCATATTCCGGCTATCGAAGAGATAACAAGCGGAATGATCCTACTAAACGACTTTAATGGAACTCCCCAAGTCGAATCTATACCTCGGAATCTTACCGACACCTTTCTTATTAAATACGAAAAAACTAATTTAACAATAAACAACAGAATATTTGCAGCATACGAAGCATCCACGCACACTGTTCTTCCAGCCATACTACAGCCAACACCCATCGAAAAACACTTTCATCGACTACTGTCTCTCGAAATGATGAGCGAACTACACATCAACAACACCAAAAGTATTCAGCTGCGCAAAGACGAAAGTGAAACTTACACATTTATCAACTACGGGACGATCATCATCGTTTGCATACTCATTGTAATCCTAACAGTCCGTAAAATCTTGACCAGATCAGAAAGCACAAAGGTAGTTATTCAACAAGCAGAGATGAGGAACATTGAAAATCCCCCGCACACCAAGAACACGCCGAAGTCAGATGATGTTATCACTCCTCGAACAAAGTTCTATGACCTTCCTTACTTTTAAGCGATTGAGACGGATTAAAGGCGGAAGAGTTAACACCAAAAAAACAGAAAAGCCACCGAACAATTGCTGCGTCAACAACAAAGGCAGACAACCCCAACATCAAACCAAACTTGTTTCCAAGAAAGCAAATGCAATACCTGGAATTCTAATTGGAGCACTTGTCGGTGCATTCAATGTTGAATAAGCAATTTATTATTATAAATGCATGCGGAGTAGGTTAACAAATTAAGTCTTGAGATTGTAATCATTAAATATTGACTGGTAATAAAGCAGGCATTGCCTGAGAAAAACATTTTTTTTTCATAATATGTGCGTAAAATCCTTTAACTTATATCTTAAGGCACCCTCCCGCCGAAGTTCATATCAAAGAACTCATTCTCCGCCCCTTAAAAATGTTGCGGAAATCCATACGCAGAATATACAGCACCAACACTATCCTTACACTCGTACCACCAAAATACAAAAGAAGATCGGTAAAGTAACGACCATTACCAGCCATTCAGAACATGAAGTTCACAATTATTCTCTTTGGGTTGTTATGCGTCACGCTTGGACATTTAGTCATCACACCAAACTAACAAAGTATATACACAGGCATATACTTCGAAGAAATTGGAACAGAAGAACTATACAACCAAAAGTGGAAGCTAATTGTGTACTATGACCTATAACACTTTACAGTGGCCCTAGCACACGCCGCCCATTTTACCGTCGAAACCAACATCCTTTGTCAAGCAAAAGAAAACTTTCGAATAGTTTGTGACGGTACCATTTCGAAAATCAACCGTCTGATGGTGGACATCGAAAACAAGTATGCCTTACTTATCTCCAAACACCGTAGCAAAAAAACATTATTTGGTACCTTAGACGCAAACGAAGGAACCTATGACAAAAAAATTAAAACACTTAAATACGATGAACAACATGGTCTTTCTCTAGTAAAAAAGCAACCCCTTATCCTAGAAACAACAAAAAATGTATTCAGTAATTCCGAAGCTGCAGTAGAGAATCAAATGATAGTCATCAACACAAAACTTGAATACACAAAAAAATCTCTAGACAAACTTACTAACTTTTCAGAACTACAATTCCTGACCTCTTTAGTAACTGTTATTATAATACGATACAAAATACGTTTGACGACTGACTAGACTTGGCTACCGATGTAAAATATGATAAACCACATCCAGCCATAATCTCCCATGAGGAATTAGAAACAATACTGAAAAAAATAAAACTACCAGGTAACACGATCGGCTATTCCCCTGCCGATAAAGAAGAGCAAGCGCCGCAGTTTCTAGCACCTATCCAACGGTAATGCGAGAGAACTCTCAGCGAGATGCATATCTTGCATTTACTGCAAGCGCGGACGTGTTTGTGAGAACCAAGACCAATTCAAGTTTAGATTTTAAGTATAAGATATTGTCACAGTTAGTTCTAAGTCGGACATGAATAAGACGATTGTAATTTTTAGAAATATAATTGAGAAAAATTAATTGCGTTTCTTTAATACGAACAATTGGGCCAACTGTAAACAAACGCTTCCAAGTTAAAGAGTGCAGTTTAAGGAAATACGACTACGTAAAAAGGTGGAAGGAAGTCACAACGGCGAAAGAAGACAGTAACAGAATATCAAGATGAAGAGCGCATTAAGATATACGAACAATGTCAAGAATAGAATTGTAGTAAGATTTAGATTAGGCAATTTATGTCTGTATAACTGAAAAACAAAATTACTCACTGCCTGTACAGAAAATTACTTGATCAAACAATAATATTTTTTAACATTTATGCCTAGGGGCCAACTCTCATAAAAAAGGGGCCGGTTTAATGAAAATTTAATTAAATTATCCGTGTGAAGTCTTTCGAATCTTAGTAGGTCGCTGCAAACATAACTGCATTAACAACTAAAACGGATACATACGAACCTTCCGTTAGGACAGTAACTACCCCGAAAGCTTATTAGAGAGCGCTTAGCAGGCACTCAGGGAAAATAATTAAGTTAATACTAAATCAAGGCAAATTAAAATGAATTAAATTAATTGATGAATGAAAAGCATACAAATTTCTAACAGAAAAAAAATAAATTAAGATAATACGAACGAAACTAAAATAGAAGAAAAATTTACAGTTAACAGTATATAAATATATAATTGTAACATTTTTTATAAAAATTGACTACGAATTCAATTCGCTTTTGCCATTACGTGGTCATTTATTTGCTTACTCTCGATTACTATTCCTTAAACAGTCAGCGGGGAACGATTGCAAATTGAATCCTAGTTACAGAAAAAATTAGGTTTAGCCGTTTCGGCCCACAGGTCGAACAGGTAGAGAGACTAAATGAGACGAGCTCTGAACAAGACCTAAAGGACATTTCGGGACTCCCTGTTTGCGTCAAGGAGCTTCAAACCTTCGTTGGAAATTAAGTGCATTACGTCTCCTGGATTTATAACGTCGAACATATATTAAAGGACTACGAAATAGTCTGAAGTAAGCCCATTTACAGGGCACTACGAAAACACATCGGACAGAAAGTCAGGGGCAAGGCAGACTCCGCCTTGGACTTTTACATCATATTCGACAACGACTGGGTTGAAATGAAAAGGGTTCTCTCACTCCATTACGCTGATAAACGGGGCATCCGAACTCTTGAGAACCAACTGATTCGATAACTTTTATGCAACGTTAAGCCATCAGTTTTCCCCGATTATTAGCACAATTAGAAACTCGGCTGAAACGATGAACGCGAGCACTAGATGCGTTCATACGAGGGCTGAGTGGAGACCTTTCAAGGCTTCTGAATATCCAAAAGCCGAGGACCCTACCCGAAGCATATTCAGCTTGTCTGGAGATGCAAAATCTGCAACTCGGTACATGTAAAGGCATCTAACTTGGTAACTTCACCCATCAACCAAAATGTCAGGGATAACCGCAAATAATAACTTTGCCGAAAAGTTATACCCCTATTAGAACTCGGAATTCCAACACCAATATACACCCGGTCGACAGTTCCAAAACTACATATTAAAATGGAGGTGGACAGTTTCGTACAAACTAGGAACATAAATTATCTGAATCGGCCCAACAACAGGTTCCAACTGGAACAGAGGTCCGACAACTGCAACCCATGTAAGCAAAAGCGATTTCACCATATCGCCACAACATTTTGTGGCAGGGGCCTCGTTTCCAGCGTACCATACATAGAGTACGTTACGCGGAACGGGTTCGTTATAAATTTCTTCGTGAACACCGGGGCTAATAAGAATTTTATTATTCCCAATCTTATTCATGTGAAAACCCGCCATTGGTACGCGAAATCCCAAACGATATAAACCAAAACAACTCTTTTCAATCCACATCATCCAAAACCGATCCGCGACAAGTCCAAGGTATTGGAACAACGCCAGAATTAGCTTTCTTTAATCCTCAATCGTAAATCGTATGCTAAGAACTAAGGGACCAGCTATGGTTCAGAACGTCCTGAATCCAAACGCTGATCAATTTGTTGGCAGATAATTTCCATAGAATACAGAGATGATATTTCCGAACTAGATAAGATACCCGATGTGGTAAAATGCTTAAGTAAATTCTCTGGAAATCCAGGGGAATTTATACCATGGAAGAGAGGTGTTAACCGCATACTGGAAACATACGATTCTATACGAGGTACTCCAAAATATTTTGGAATCCTCAACGTAGTAAGAAACAAAATTGTCGGCGATGCCGGAATAGCGCTGGAGTCCTACAATACTCCATTAAACTGGAACGGCATATCCAGATGTCTTGTCATGCATTACGCTGACAAAAGTGACTTGGGTACTCTTGAGTACCAACTAATATCACTTGTATAAGGAAATGGCATCTTACAATCTTTTTATCAAACAGTCTATAGTATCACTTATCCTAAATCAAATTGGTTATTTGGAAATCAATCAACAATGAGTCAATGAGGGTTCTAAGCCAGTCATATAGAGACAAGGCTCTAGATACTTTTAAAAGGGGCCTTAAATGGGACCTTCCTAAATTTACGGCAATACGTGAGAGAGGAGATTTACCTCAAGCTTTACACTTGTGCCTTAAACTCGAAAACATGCATTTCGGGATTTTCCATTCAAACAAAATAACCTATAACCCCATGCCAACTTCAGCTTCATCTAGGCTTCAATTAAATAACTTCTGACAACCGCAGTTCAAAGGAAATTATAATTACCAGCAATCTTTCGCCCCCCAGGGAGCACCACCACGTTTCCAACATAATCAACAGTACATACCACAAACGAAAAATCAATACCAAAATAATGCTCAGCAAAATTATAGGTCACAATTACACGAAAGACGTACACCAGCAAATGCAGTTATTCCTGAAATCAAAACAGAGCCAATAAATAATGAGCAAACCATTCAACATCGAACAATGAATTTTCAGAATAGGTATCACGCTCAAGATAGAGGTCCACAAGGAACACGTCAAGATACTGCAACAAACAATCCCCAAAGAAACTTTATATAGAAACGAAAGACCACACAGAACAAGAATTAGTTGATTATTGTCAGCCCGACGAAAAAGAAAACTTGGAACTTTGCGATAAATTCCAAGATCTAAATTTTTTAGACTAAGCAGCTTTTCGCTTCCTTACTATGAATTTAAGACGAGGAGCGGAAGATCCCTACAATTTTGATTGGATACAGGATCGAACAAAAATTACGTGAAATCATGTCATATAGCAAAGCCAATATTAAACAATAATACATTCTTCGCAAACTCAGTCACTGGAAAAACCAGCAGGTATAGAAATATTCGGCTCAGAAATAGGTCCTATTAAGTTCTTCTTCCATTTTAAATGGACTCGATTCTTTTGATGCTATCATTGGAAATGATACTTTAAAGAAAATTAGTGCAGTAATCTATACTGAGAAAAGCTTCATTCTTAAAATAAACACAAATTTCCATTAAAAACATAAGGAAAGGCTACAGTCCGCATGGGGCGAACAGTATAATACCCTATCCTTATCCCTATGTACCCCAAAGAAAAAAAGCATTAGGAAGATGATGGATAGCATTTTATTTCATTCTATGAAATTTATAGAAAAAAAATTATTTTTTGTCAAAAAACGCCCCCAAAAAGTGGGCGTGGCCAAAAACTTCGTATGGGCGATATATTGAGAAAAATTTTGGCATAATATATTGTTAAACATTTTTTTTCGATTTCTATAAAAATTTTCGAAGAAAACAGCATTTTAGTGAAAAACGCCCACAAAAAGTAGGCATGGCAAAAAACTTCATATGACAAATTAATAAAGGAGGGCAGTATCTACATATCTTGTGAAGGTTGTACAACTTTATCTCTCTAACTTAAGCCTTAAAACGGTTTTTTCTAAATTGTGGGCGTGGCAGTGGGCGTATTTTGAAAATTTTAACACTTTACCATTTCGGAACGCTAGGGAGTATATATTCTAAATTTCAGCTTCCTAGCATAATTCTAAAGGCCTCAAAAGTTGATACGGACGGACGGACGGACGGACATTGCTAAATAGTCTTAGATTTTGGTCCTGGTCATAAATATATATACTTTTAGGGGTCTGCGACGAATATTAAGGGGTGTTACAAACTATGTGTCAAAATTAATATACCCTTAGGATAGGGTATAACAACTTAAGGCACAAGCAGTCAACAGTATCGATATGCGCACCTCACATTTAAATACTTCCCAAGGAAATCAGATAAGAAAAATCATAGCATTATTCAGCGAACCAGATAGATACATTACTACTGTCCAAGGCGAAATCAGAACAACTTCTGATAACCCTGTTTATACAAGACCTTACCCTTACCCTTACCCAAAAGCGTTAAAAGAAGAAGTGGACAGACAAAAATCGAGCTTTTAGAAAATGGAATAATAGGACCATCACGGTCACCCTATAATTCCTTTATAATAATTGTATCGAAAAAACTTGACACGTCTGGAATAAAAAAATATCGGCTCGTTATTGATTACAGGAAACTAAATTTAGTCGCAATCCCTGACAGATACCCAATTCCCGAAAACAATGATGTTCTTTACAATTTAGGAAAATATAGCTACTTCACGATAATTAACTTTAAAAGTGGATTTCACCAAATACCACTAAAAGTTTCCGCCATAGAAAAACTCCATTTCCCGTCAACAACGATAAATATGAATTCACCCGTTTTCCTTTTGAGCTAAAAAATGCCCCATCCATCTTCCAACGCGCCGTAGACGATATCTTACGTGAACATATTGGCATTCGATGCTATGTGTACATAGATGATATGATATTTTAAGTCAAACGAAAGAGCTACACTACAAAGATCTCGAAACCATGTTCAAAATTCTAAACGATGCAAACGTTAAGGTTCTAAAAGACAAATGCGAATTTTTAAAATCCGAGGTTGAGTTTCTAGGATTTATTGTATCCAAAACGGGAATTAAAACAAACCCAGCAAAAGTTAAGGCAATCGCCGAATTTCCTTAACCAGAAACATTAAAAGATCTCAGATCGATTTTGGGCATATCTGGTTACTATAGACGCTTTATTCGCGACTATGCAAAGGTAGCCAAACCCTTAACAGCCCTTCTAAGAGGGGAAGATGGACGAGTGTCCAAATTTCAATCAAATACTAAAATCATTCATTTAAACCAAGACGCTGTTGAAGCATTTGACAAAATCCGAAATTCATTAATATTCAACGACGTCATGCTAGTATATCCAGATTTCAGTAAGAGTTTCGAACTCACAACAGACGCTTCAAACTTTGCACTCAGCGCAGTGCTAAGCCAGGAAAATAAACCAATCATGTTCCTAACAAGAGGTTTAAACAAAACAGAAGAAGAGTACGCAACCAACGAAAAAGAAATGCTTTCAATAATTTAGGCTTTAGGCTCCCTTAAAAATTTCCTATAGGTATTAAAAAAAATTCATTATGTTCACGGACCATCCACCACTTACGTACGCACTCAGCAGCAAAAATAGAATTGCTAAAATGAAACGTTGAAAATCAATATTAGAAGAATACAATTACGAACTAAGGTATATCCCAGGAAAATCCAACTTTGTATCAGATGCTCTGTCACGTCCTCCACAATCAAGTACTTTACTTTCAAACATTCTAAATTTGACATCTTCAACACATAGTAAAGAAAATTCGGCACATAACCTTATTCAGTTGATCGAAACGCCAATAAATGTGTTTAGGAATCAGCTAATTTTAAAAACGGGAAACGTTTTGAGTCAAGAAGTCATGACACCCTTTAAACATTTTACTAAACATATTATAATAGAGCCAAATTATACTAAAGAAAACTTAGTCGAATTTTTTAAAAGATTTCTAAGCCCAACCATACTTAACGGAATAATGACCTCAGAAGAAGTAACGGGCTTAATACAGAAATTTTACCCTTTAGTCTTCAAGAACTACAAGATTAGATTCGCAAGAACAGATGTCGAAGACATTCCATCACAAGAAAGACAGAATGAAATCATTATAGAGACCTATAAAAGAGCACACCGTGGCCCTGAAGAAAATAGAAACCAAATCATACAAACTAACTGTTTTCCCTCAAATGTCTAAAACAATCAAACAGATTACTGGATTGTGCTCAATGTGCAAAAAGGGTAAATATTAACGTTAACCAAATAACCCGAAATTTGAAGAAACCCCAATACCTATTTATCCAGGACAAATAGTACATATTGATATATTCCCAACCGAAAAACACTCAGGCTTGACTGCGATCGACAAGTTTACAAAATTCGACATTACTAAATGTATAAAGTCAAAAGCGATAGACGATATCAGACAACCAATCCGTGACATTATTTTTAGATTTGGCGTTCCCGAATATATAATCATAGACAAAGAAAAATCATTTAATTGAGACAGTATTATTTCCATGCTAAAAGATGAATTGAACATACAAGTCTTCACGATACCTCCTTATAAAGCTCTATAAATGGGCAAGTGAAACGATTTCATTCCACCCTAGCCGAAACTATGAGATGCATTAAGCCAAACGCCTATAATAATAAATTCGAGGAACTTCTCGAGAAAACAACCAATATATACAATCACTCTTGTCATTCCACTACAAAGAAGAAGCCAGTAGACCTATTCTTTGGCAGGACCATCCCTATCGGACCAGATGACTATGAAAAAACTAGACAAAGTAACATCGAAAAACTTAAGCAAAAACAGGAAAAGGATCTTAAGTATCACAATAAACAGAAACAAGAAATTAAAAACTATATCCCAGGTGACCAAATCTACGTGAAAATAAACAAGAGACTAGGGTCGAAACAAACGAATCGGTACAAGAAAGAAATAGTACAGGAAAATTTCAAAACCACTATAAAAACAACATCTGGTAAACTATTTCTTAAAAGCCATATTCGAAACTAAGATGAGGAAATTGTCCCAAATCTAAACCAAGGTTAAATTGTTTCCATTTTTTCCTGCTCTTCTAGATTGTACGCCGTAGGCTGTTTAGCCGATGTCCCAATCTTGGACTATACAAACTCCCAATTAGTCTCTATTAAAATTGGAACGGCCAAAGTTAAAACCGGAAATATTAAACTAATACATTATATCGATCTAGGACTGTATCAACAATTGGTGGATAACATCCTGATAGAAAGAATAAACAAGATAAGTAATATAATTAATGAAATATTCCAAAGATTAAAATAAAACAGTAATACAGTTAAGGATAATCTAGCTTTGAGCACACAATATAGTATAAGGCTAATAAAAGAGGAATTAAAATATATCGAATATGCCGTTTATTGGGCAAAGAAGGGTATAATAAATTCTTACTTTTTGTCTATGATTTAATGAAATAAAAGATATTTTAAAAAATTAAGACGTTGAATACAAAAACCTAGAAAAAGCACTAGACTTCGCCGAACTTAAAATCGCAATGAACATGGAAACCGTTATCTATATCATAGGTATACCTAGTACAACTAAGGAAATATGTAATAATATCTTAATTAAACCCATTAAAAAGGGAAATGAAACAGTAAAAATCAAATACAAAGAAATTTTAGAATGCCCAAATAACTTCTATGGCGTTAAGTTAGATTGTAAGGAATATAATAGTTTAAAGATTTGTAATAACAACAATATATTGGACATTAGCGAGTATACGTGTATACCAAAACTACTAAGGAGTCTTCTATCGGATTGCACTCTAGTTAACAGTCAACATTTAACTACAGTTGAGGAAATTTCATCAGGAATCGTACAGCTTAACCAATACGGTTCGGTGATTATAAACAATGAAATAACCAACCTAACAGGCACATTTTTACTTAAATTCGTTTCATTCATCATGAAAATTCCGGCCAAGATCGGCGTCGGCACATGACACCTGTAAACTCATCCACTGCAACCAGCATACGGCAAGCTGTACCCCATCGAATTCAACCTGCAAATGACACCTTGCCAATGCGGCACATTCCGACACGTACGCTTACTATGCTCCACTTAGAGGTAAATTAGGTTTAGAAGGTAGAATAAGAAATAATGTTTTTCAGTTCTATTTTGGATTGATTGAAATAAAGGAGGTTGCTCCCGAAAAATATTTGTTTTTAAATAAACGAGTTTAATAATTTTTATCTTGTACCCTATTCCGGATATTAATAGCACACTTGCTAAACTCGGAGACGCAAAACTCTTCACGACACTTGATCTGACTTCAGGATTTCATCAGATCTTGATGAATTAGAAATATATCCCAGTAAATACTAATATCTTAGACTTCCCCTTGGCCTCAAATATGCCCCAGCCATCTTTCAAAGGATGATTGATGATATTGTAGTATCTATGCTACATACCCCACAGTATCCCATCATATCTCTGTTTTCCCACACAACTCCTTTCATAGCAATACCTATTACGCTATCTTTACCCCAAACTCTATCTTCAGTAATCCAATATGTCATGCGTCCACATAAAAAACCAAACAAATGTGTCGGCACTGGGTTACTATCACACTTATGCATTTCACTTGCGCAGCCCACTTTTATTCCGTAAACATTAAAATGCAGTCTTTGCATATTGATACCCAAGCAATACAATACCCATCAGATACACTCATATGAAATACTGCAGTATCATGTATCAATGAAGGTAACGTATGGCGACCGCCGGGAACGCAAAAGGGAACACAAGTGCTAATGACATGGGTAATGCCGTAATGCTGATAACGCATTTGACTCACTTTGGGTGACAATGACATGTTGCCACACATTGATGGTAGTGCATATTCTTTGGATATTGTTGCAACACTATGATTACGAAAGTAGGTTTTTGGGCTAAGAAATTCCTTGGGTTGCTTCCTACGTGATTGGAGGGGAATCAAACTAAACAAAAATCGGTATAAAACGGTGTGGTTGAAAAGGTCGGGCAGAGAGTTGTTAAACGAATTCCGAATAATAAAGGTTGCAGCCAAGCTTAAGACAGCGGGCCTTTCTATTATATCAAACGGAAGTTCTTGTGTTTTTTTTTCAACCTCTCCGTGAGTTCACTCTTCTCGTGGTGACAGGAAAGCACGGTGAACAAGTCGCGTTACAACAATGTGCTCAAGGAGCTTCTTCTTCTCTCCATTTAACGACGAGATTATGATCCGAATTACAGGGATCGTAACCCTCCCACTTCACTGCATTCCTACTGGTCCGCCTGTGGGGTTCGCCGGTTCGACCTCAAAAGATATCTGCAGGCATCCCGATTTCCATCCCAGCCATCTTCCAACGGATGATTAATGATGTGCCCAAGGAGCTTATTTGTAAGATAGCAATTTCTTGGCAATCTGGTTACTCCTGAGGTCATACTCAGGCCCTTAAGGTCATAGAGGGATCCTTCCTCCATAGAGCTGAAGAGTTTTCTCGGACTAACATTCTACTATAGAAAGTTTATTTGGGACAATGCTAAAATAGCAAAGCCCCTAACCAACATAACACGCGGGGATCTTTCACGTGCTAGAGCCAGTCAATCGAGATATGTTGCAATTTCCCTCGACGACATTGTAATAAAGTTGTTCAAGAACTGCTTACGTCTGCAGACGTCCTGGCATTTCCAGCCTTCGATTCAGGCTTTAATTTGACAACTGATGCAACCGAAACGACTAGCTAGGCGCAATCCAACTCACATAGGGGTAGGTCACAGATACCGTAACTGAAGGATCCCAGACGGACACGGCTGAAGAAAACGAGGGCTTCCAGACGGGCACAGCCGAGGAAGGACTTTGTGAGCTTTCTGGTAGTGATACAGAATCCTGTACAGCGCACAGTGCCAACCAGGACAATTCAGACCTTCTACCGCTTGTGAAGGCGCCGATCAATGTTTCCAGAAATCAATTGATTTTTAAGATTGATATCGATCTGCACTCTCACTTAGACGTTCACCCTGGTTATCATCGCCATAAAATTTCAGCAAACGGGTTACATCGCGACAGCCTCGTAGAGATATTGGGGGAAAATCTTAACCCAAGAGTAGAAAACGGAAAAAAGATTCCAGAGAAGTACCTTGGTTTAGGCTTTACCTGAAGGTCTTTTATACTTACAAGATACGAGTCACTCAAAAAATAGTTTAGGATGTCGTCAATGAAGAGCGCTGACTATTTATTATAGAAAAACAACATAGAAGAGCCCATCGCGCTCCCAGGGAGAACAGGGAGCAGATTCTAAAATAATTTATTTTGCACAAATGATGTCTCAGGTTAAGAAATTTGCTCAAATAAATATGACATAAATCCACTCACATATGAATTCGAATTAACGCCGTCCCCCAAATATTCATGCGAGATCCTTTATATATATATTAAAGAAAAATACTCCATCTACATACGATCAAAGCTAATTAAAATCTTACACGATTTCACTGGGCCTCATTATCAAGAGAGATATCACCGGAAAAACTACAAGATCATAGTTATGGAATGTAGCTTTAGTAGCTGCTAACAACCAATCAGCCATCATCTTTGAAGGAATAACACATTCAAACTCCTTTAGCAAACTTCAAAGAATAACATCTTACTGTCTGCGATTCATTAAATTGATAAAAACACGCGAGATTAAGAAAACAATAGAGTCTATCAGACAAAATCGTAAGAGGATCGCTAGCGTAATGTGGGCCATTAGCAGTTCAAGAGTTAGAAGATGCTTTACAGCTTATAATCAAGGAAACACAAGATCAGGAGTTTAAGAGAGGCATATATTTACTTAAATCCCAAAGCGAATTAGACAAAAGGAGCACATTGAGTGGACTTTCCGTATTTCTGGACCAATCCGGATTGCTACCATACGATAGCAAGCACCCGATGTCATTGCATACACACATCCGTTTGTCAAAATGTTAATGACAGACCTTCATATTGTCAACAACCATGTCGGACCTCAAGGCCTACTAGCCATTACAAGGCAAAAATGTTGGCCCATAAAGGCCAAACCAAAGATGTATTCTCAAATAATGGGGAAATTACCAAAGCATTGAATACAACCGGCACGTCAATTCATCAATTGCGGAGTAGATTTTTGGGGTCCCTATTTATCTATATTTTGCTGCTTCGCTAAAAAGCAGTACATATTGAGGTAGTCAGCGAGTTAACAACTGACGCCTTCATTGGAGGAAAATCTGTATTGCGATAACGCCACTAATTTTGTTGCTCGAAACCAGAATAGAAATACTATAAAAAAGATTAGAATAACTAAAAACAAGCATATATTCAGAAGATGCTTAAAACAAAATAGCAAATACTTGCGGCACGGAAGGAATCGAATTCCATTTCATTACCCCCCGAGGACCACATTTTGGTGGATTATTGGAAGCCGCTGTAAAATCTGCGAAACACTTATTGGTATACAAAATAGCAAATGCCTCACTATCGTACGAAGAGCTATGCACGGTAAATGCAGAAATAGAAGGCATCTTAAACTCAAGACCACTTACAGCGATGTCAAATGATCCAAACGACCTACCCGTACTAACACCAGGTCATTTTTTTATAGGAGATTCACTGTAAGCAATCGTTGACGAAGATGGAAGCTCGTGTCGCATGTTAAGAAGGACTTCTGGAATAGATAGTCCGAAGAATACTTAAATGAGCTCCAACAACGCAGAAAGTGGAAAATACAATCAAAAAATATTGAACCAGGAACTGTTGTCATTATTAAGGCGGACAATACTCCCGTTATGAAGTGGCCACTGTGAAGAATCGAGACGACATATCAAGGGAAGGATGGACACGTCCGAGTATGCAGATGTATGCACCAAATCTGGAATACTACGAAATCCAATACACAAATTGGCACCGCTGTTAAAAGACCACAAACTTTCATCGGAATCTCATCCATGCGTTTCACCAAAGCGAAAACGCAAATATGTTGATCAAGCAGACGTTACTGCACCCAGTTCCATGTCTAAGTCAGCCGAAGGACCAATAAAGCTACCTAAGTGCCATTCATCAAAATCTGTATTATTCACGTTACTACTAATAGGCCTTCTGTTACCAATAGTCTCAGCAATCGATACAGAAGTCACTGAGTTCAACAGCTCGTTGCCTAGAATACATGGAATCCACCAAAGTGGTGACGGAAAATGTTAACTTACAGTGAGTCTTGGTTTATAAAGAAAACTGACGGTCGTTTAAGTTTAAACGAAAAAAAAAATAACATTGTCGCAGCCGGTACCTACGTAAGAAATAAATCTCGAGTGCGTGAGTTAAAATAAAAAGTTTTATATGAATAAAAATAACAATATTAATAAAAAGTGACAAAAAGTGATCTAAATCGTAATATCTATCAAAATCTCCAAGGTTTTACCTAACACTGTCAAAAAACCAAATCAAGAGATAAAAAAAAAGAAAAACAAAACAGAAGTTTATTTATTCTCAAAAAAAAAAAAGTGTCTGTGAGACAACAGAAACACATATCTAAGTGAGTAAAACAAAATGGTAGGGTAAGTGAGAATTTACTTATATATATATTACTAGTAGTTATTTCGAGTTAACTTGTCCGTTGGCAATTAAAAGCTATTCGAATTATTAAAATATACTATCGTAGTTTGAGATCTGCAATATTATATGGAAAAAGAGGAACGGCTTGAACTTTGAGTCAAATTGAAATCTTGACAGAGAGTCTTAAACAACTAAAAAAAGAAAAAAAAGACCAAGGTCAAGACATCAAAAGATTCAATGACTACTTGTTAGCTGAACTAAAAAACCTTACAAAGCGTGACAGTAGGAGTTAGGTCTGTTAGGAATTCTGTTAGAGTGAGATGGAAGATGTGAGTTTTGGATGGGGGTTGATTGTTGTTGTCGTTGCATTCGGTTTGGTTTCTGTCGTGATGTTTGTTTTATTTTTCGTTTTTGCATGATAAGTTAAATGTATGGTTGCTATGGATCATACATTTTTTATCCATCATCCATCCCATGGCAGCCAAGCTGCAGCGTCAGCCAAATGACCAGACCCTAGCGAGTCCAGTATCTGGCCCATGCCCTTGAAATCTAACGCCACAGCACAATCGTCTTACCCACAACAGTTCATCGTCCGTCCCAAGCAGCCAAGCTGCAGCGTCAGCCAAATGACCATACTCCCCAGCGAGCCCAGTATCTGGGACCATGCCTATGCTTAAGGGCCAAAGAAACCGCACAATTGTCGTTCCCACGCCAGCCGAGAGGGCGATATGATTCTCTGATATGCGACACATTATTGTTTGTTATGATTTCGACACATTATGGTGTCTGATGGTTGATTGGGATTGGGTGAATAGCCCATGGAAGGGGCACATGAGTTTTATAGGATTCTTGTCTTATCTCATTGATCATATTGTCGCGTATTTCTTTTTTTGTTATTGATTATTGAATACAAACTGTAAAATTTTTGGAGGCCAAGTGTAAGAATTAGGAAGTATCAGTTTATCTTGTAGCTAAAAGTGTGAAAGGTGTTAAATAAAATAAAATGTTTAAACCAACTGGGAGCCGTCAAGCCATTGGAGAGTCTGAAGGCATTAAAATTAAAGACAAAGTACCGAATCCTGAAAGGTACGCGATGCCAGACTAAATAATGGTCCAGGATTTTGGTGGAGCTGGAAAAGAGTAAGGTGTTCCTACCGGCGCGGTTTGACACCATGGATGAGGACACTTTGAAGCTGCTCTCCTCAAGCTAGATGCAGGTGATCCAACCTAATGGAAACTCTTTTGAATTGGCTTTCCATGTATCGTGGTCCTGGTTGGATGGGTTTTAAGACGGCGTCCGAATGAAATTGGAGTGATGTCTGGGAATAAATCACGAAAATATTCCAGAGCAATTCCGAAGGCATAAGTACGGATACTTTTCGGATAAATGTCACATCGGTAAGGCTTCCTACCGGGCAAGGAAATGAACGAAGGCAGAAATATAATTTTTTCGTTGAAGAATCTGCAAGAAGGAGAGGAATACTTGTTATATCAAACAAGGACTATGCTTACCTCGTGCATTGGTTGTAGCAATTGCTCTCGTAAACAAAGATTCGGATTACCTGAAAATCCGACGAAATACCGGAAAACTTTAGGATGTTCAAACTGCAAATTTAATTAGCATGAGCGGTGTTAATATACCGACTGAAGGTTGTGGTATTCCAGAGCTTCGCAGCTTTCAATATCATTTGTCGGAACATAAGATCACCGGCTACGAGTTTACCCAAAAAGGACGGACTGTACTCTTTGAAGATGCCAGCAATAATAGTAGTAAACGACTAAATTTACTATATTTCAATGCTCACTTTAATGTCATATCATCTTTGACGGCAGCCTTTTACTGTGTTTACTATTGTGAAAATTGCAACATTCCAACAAAAGATGTGTTGATTGCCTTAAAACATATGGAGCAAATAGAGGACATACTTGTCGGGAGTTCTATTGAAATAAATGCGATCAACACCTCTCAAGAACACTTGTATTTCATTCAGCCAGACACTAGATACCCAAAATTAAAAGATGTTCTTTACGTATTCTATGATTTGGAGAGCCGTCAAGAGAAGGTTATTGGTGAAAAGGTGATAAACCATTATGCCGATTCGAAAATACTTCACCAGCCAAATTTGTGTGTTTTCCAGCAAAGATGTGACCATTGTTTAGGTGAAAATGACCTACAATTTTGCCAAAAATGTAAATTCAGACTTAATGTGAAAAAAGGTTCGAATGTTATAGCCGAGCTCCTACAACACCTTCTTAATGTTCGCAAATCTTTGAAAAAGGTTATTGTTATAACGCATAATGGTCAGGCGTACCATCATCAATTCATTCTAAACTACATCCTACAAAATACCAGCATTGATTTTGAGAGGAACTAAAATAATACTCATGGAATTGGAAAATGTGAAATTCATCGATTCACTGAATTATTTTCCCATGGCTTTAGCAGTTCTTCCGCGTGCTTTCGATCTAAAACAATCGCTAAAAAAGGGTTATGGGGAAAATATTCTTCAATACCAAAGAAAATGAAAATTATAATGGTCCATTGCCGCCCGTAAAGTATTATAATCCGGATGCTATGAAAAGTAATGATCGAACTGTATTCTTGAAGTGGTATGAAGAAAATAAGCTTATAGAATTTAATATGCTTGTTTAAAAAATAATCGTGATAAGTCCTTAAGCAATGACCAGTACGACACATTAAATTCACGCTATGAAAAAATCAATGCTAAATTGACTCGGCTAAGGCAGTTCGTTTACGAAATTGAAAAATGAGCTTGTGAATTTGAAAAACAGTTGAGTGATGTTCTCTATACCCTTGGGTTTGTAAATACGGGAAATTTCCATTGAATCACCCCAAAGTTCACACCACCACCACCACCACCGCCGATTGTTCTCAAGTGGATTTACAGAGCATCAATGGAGTTATAAAATGTAAAATAATTCCTCCAGAGCAATTGCTGCATCCGGTATTACCTGTAAAGCAAAATAATAAACTTATGTTTACATTGTGTATGACACGAGCAATTATCTCAAGAGGAGCAATGCGCCCACGATGATGATGAAAGAGCTCTACACGGAACATGGATTATTGATAAAGTTTTGAAAGCAATAGAGAAATGGTATAAGCTAGTAGATATTTTCGAAATATGGGAATATTCGATATAATATTCACTCAAATGATGAATAAATTCATTAAAATAAAACAGGAAGCATTAGGATGGCCGAATAAATCTGCAACAGAGGAAGAGAAAAACAAATATGTAGCTGATTTCCTAAACAATGAAGATGTCAAACTAGATTTTGAAGAAATTTGCAACAACCCAGGAAAAAGATCTTTTGCTAAACTGATACTGAATTCGTTTTGGGGTAAATTCGGACAAAGAGAAAACCAGCAGAAAACGTCAATAGTTAATAGTCCATCTGAGTTATATCAGATGCTTACGAATCCAACTATACTAGTCTGTCATATTCTCCCTATTAATGAGGAAAATATCGTAGTAAGTTGGTTGTAAATATAAAGAAGAAGCAGCAGATACATTATCAACTGTAAATGTGTGCATTGCAGCTTATACAACCACGCAAGCTCGCCTAAAATTGTATAGTTACCTGGAACAGTTAGAATATAGAGTACTATATTATGATACTGATTCCGTAATCTACATAAGTAGCGAAGGAAAACCTGACCCACCGACCGGTGAATTCATAGGCGATATACTGACGAATTAGAGTGCTATGGTCAAGGAAGTTATATTACTGAATTTGTAAGTGGCGGACCCCAAAATTATGCTTACAAAGTCTACAGTACAAGCGATGACATCGAACAAATTGTTTGTAAAGTAAAAGGAATAAATCTAAATTATTCAACATCGAAGAAGGTCAATTTTGAGACGATTAAGGAAGCTGTACTTAATGCTACGAACACAGATGATATAAAGATTATTTCGAATAATATCCGTCGGACGCGAGAACATCAAATAATTACTGTTGTGGAAATAAAAACCTACAAACCCAGAGCAGAAAAACGTAGATTTCTTGGTGATCACAGTTCCCTGACATATGGCTATAAAAGACTCAAATAAAAAAGAAATAAAAAAAAACACCAATTTCATATTTCATTAACAGAATCAAAAATGTTTTTTTATTTTATTTTCACTTAGTTTCCACTTATAAATTTGTTTAACAGGTAAACATTTTGCAGGGCACAGCATTTACCATGGAATGAACATTTTGTCTCATTGGGATAGAGATGCTTTAGTTCTAAAATTTAGCTTTCTAGCTTTAATTTAAAGGCCTATAAATTGGTGACGGACGGACATTGCTATAGTCTTAGGTTTTCGTCTTGATCATAAATATATATACTTTTGTGGGTCTATGATGAATATTAAGGGGTGTTACAAACTATGAGTCGAAATTAATATACCCTTAGGATAGGGTATAAAAATAGAAAAGGAAATAAGAATCTTTAGTTTCATTTTTGGTTTGATGTATGTATCTGATTCTATTTGGTTAGATCTCGGTTCAGTAAAGATAAATTTCATCATAATGAGTAAGAATTTAAAAAATACTGAGCAAATCAATTAGTTTGTATATTATGTAGTCACTGCTCGAGACAGAGTATTACTTACGATTAATAAACACACAGATTGAGACAGACGAAATGCATCGCAGTCAAACAAATAGACATAAATTCAAATAATAGTTTTTTTTTAAAAAAATTGAGTATGCTTTTAAAAGCAATCCATTTAAATTTGCATCATCTTTATCAACATCATCATTGGAACCTTAGCAGAGAGAGCAATCCGAGGTTAAGTACAAAAAGTTGAAAGAGGAAATGGGGATTCGATGAATTGTGGCAAGCAGATTTAGTAGAAATGATACCCTATAACAGCGATAACAATATGTATAACTATTTACTGACTGTAATTGATACCTTTTCAAAGTATGAATTGGCAGTTCCTTTGAAGAATAAGACTTCGAAATGCACTACAGAAGCTATGAAATCAATTTTCAATAGTTCCCAGCGAGTACCAAAAAATCTGCAAACTGATGATGGTAAGG
This sequence comes from Ferdinandea cuprea, assembly GCA_963576555.1. Classification (NCBI taxonomy): domain Eukaryota; kingdom Metazoa; phylum Arthropoda; class Insecta; order Diptera; family Syrphidae; genus Ferdinandea; species Ferdinandea cuprea. Next base: position 24,342,141 of record OY754962.1, read on the forward strand.
AGTTTTTTAATAAAATCTTCCAATATTTGATGAGACAGTACAAAATTAATCACTATTCAACGTATAGTTCATTGAAAGCATTAACTGTTGAGCGATTCAATAGAACTCTCAAGGAGAAAATGTGGAAAGAATTCAGTTTTAATGGGAACTATAAATGGCTGCCCATTCTAAAAGGATTGCTCCACGCATACAATAACTCTACTCATAGACCACTAAAAATGAGACCAGTTGATGTAAATAAGAAAAATGCTAATAAACTTCTATCATCAGTTTACACCCACATTAAAATTGCTCCACGGCGAAAATTCTAATTTGGTGATCAAGTTCGAATAAGCAAGTTTAAATATGCATTTGAGAAAGGTTACACACCAAACTGGTCAACCGAAGTATTCACAATTAGAAAAGTTAACCTAACTAATCCTGTCACATATTCATTGAAAGACTTTCAAGGGCAATCCATCCAAGGTTGTTTCTACGAAATGGAACTACAAAAAACCATCCACTCTGATGTATTTTTGGTGAAAAATGTATTAAAAACTAAAGGTGATCAATCAAGTGTATATATGTAAAGTGGCTTGGACTCTCAAACGATCATAATTCATTGATAAATAAAAGTCAGCTGTTATAATAAAACAGTACCGAGCCTCTGATACAAAATCACTAACAACAAAAAAGAAAAGCAACAAAAATAAAAATAAAAAAATATTTAGTAATAAATAAAACAGCATTTAAAAAAAAGTTATACTTGTTTTTTATTTATTTATATAAGATATAGACATTTGATATGTCCCTCAAAAGACCACCCTCACATACGATGTGCCGTTGGATTTCAAGGGCATGGGCATGGTCCCAGATACTGGACTCGCTGGGGGGTCTGGTCATTTGGCTGACGCTGCAGCTTGGCTGCTTGGGACGGACGACGGACTGGTGTGGGAAGGACGATTGTGCTGTGCCGTTGGATTTCAAGGGCATGGGCCAGATACTGGACTCGCTGGGGATCTGGTCATTTGGTTGACGTTGCAGCTTGGCTGGCATGGGATGGACGATGGATAAAAAATGTATAATCCATAGCAACCACACATTTAACTTATCATGCAAAAAAAAAAATAAAACAAACATGACGACACAAACCAAACCGAATGCAATGACAACAACAATCAAACCCCATTTAAAACTCACATCTTTGCTCTCACTCTAACGCAGAATTCCCAGTCTCAATCGACCTAACTCCTACTCGAGACGTTTTCGCGCTTATTAAAGATCAACTTCGCCCACAGTGGGGACAATTTACGAGGTTAGAAACAACTGATGCGATTATGTCCGAGCTAATTGGTACCTTAAAAGCAGTACGGAAGAGTGAAGCTGAGGTTTGCGAAAAACATACCGCACTAATAAAACATAAAGAAACACTTTTAACTACGTGCAAGGCAAATCTTGAAGCAGCTGAACAAGAAAATAGAGAAGCTTATTCGTAAATTAAAGACGTAAAAAAGCAGGTAACTAAAAGTGCTAAAGTTCAAGAAGAGTTACTAAAGAAATTCGAAGCAAAAAATCGAATAGTCGATGATTTCGAAAACGAAATTAGTAACTTAAGTGTTTCCCCCTTACACAATAAAAAACAGAACTCCAACTTAATAGAAAACGTGGAAGAACTCAACGTTATAGCAGAGGAGAAGGTTAGGGAAATAGAACTTTTGGAAGATACTATAGAAGGATTAAGGGAAAAAGTGTCAACAACTTGTAAAGAGTGATCCATTTCGGGGTTTCCTACTTTTTTAAAGAAAAAGACACAGAAAATTCAAATTTAATGGAGAATGTTTATTATCATTTGAAAGAACATTCTTTGGCATTTATTTTTTGAAGATTATGTCTATCAAATGTTGGCCGTTGCTACGACGCAGATGGTCCATCCGTTGAGTCCAATTTTCTATCACTCGTTCGAGCATTTCGACTGGTAACTGGCGAATGACACGCGGGTTACGTCGACCCTGTCGCCCAATACCATTCATGGCATTCCAATAGATTGGATGTCATAAACAAATTGCATTGTTAAAAGTGAGTTCAGTTGAGTTCACCATTTACTATCAAATTGCATTGCCCAACCGAGTTCATTATTTACTATCAAATTGCATTGCCCAATTGAGTTCACTATTTATTGTCAAATTGCATCGCAAGCAAACGGATAAACAAAAAGTAAAGTAATCTTAAGTATGGAAAAATTTGTTAAGTTAGTTCTAAGTTAGGATTCAATCAATAAAGTCGATCGTGAAGCAAAATAGAAAAAAAATTGTTTTTTTTTATCGGCAAGCTTCCAACGACCATAACTGGCGCAGTCGGTTAACTTATTATCTAATGAACTTATTAGATAATGAAGTCGATCCTCATTCCTCTAAAGCAGTGAATAATATTGTCCAAAGACAATAAAAACAGTTTTTCCTCTAAAGAAGTGAATTAAAAGTAATACTGTCTGAAGACAATCAATCATCCTACATAGTGAAGTGAAAATATTTTCTTTTGTGTGTGCAAAAAACATACATCAAGTGCATAGAAAACTTATAAAATCCTTGCAAATGCCAAAGGACGGCGAAAAAAGAAAGAAAAGTGAAAGATTTCAATCGTTTATCTACAACACAAGAAATCACGACATCGAAACAATCAAGATGCCAGGCGAAAACAACGGAATTCCAGTTAGCGAACTCATAAAAGAAGCTGCGAAAATAAAGGAGTACAACGGAGATGAAAAGTATAATTTATCATCCTTCATAAGAGAAGCGGAGCTTGTCCTGCCACTTTTCAACGACAATCCACAATTAAAGGAATTCATATTTCAACGTTACATACGCAACAAGATCCAAGGAGCAGCTCTTCACTGTATCAGGACATTAGGAGCCAACGCAACGTGGGACGGAATCAAAGCTGAGCTGATCAAGAATTTCGGAGTAAGGGATACATATCATAAGCTACACCACGAAGCAATAACATGCAAAAACACCTCCGTAAGTTTATATTATCGCAATTTAAGAGACATTTTAGATAAACTAAATACTAAGTACGAATTCGATAATTTAAAACCCATTGAATTTTCTCCAAGTTCGAATGAGTCAATTATTCTGAAAATCTTCTTGAATGGTATTAACCCAAATTTAGCAAGCATTATCTATAGCAGAAAGATAAAAAACATAAGAGATGCGTATTACGCTCTGGAAGAAACAGGGATACTTAGGCATTACGATAAACCATATAATTATAGATATAACAATAACAGGCAGTCTACTACATACAATCCCAAAAACGAATATTCAAGACAAGACAACCATAGGGAAAATCCATCAGGATACAATAATAATACAAACCAAAACTAAGGACAATATAGACAGAACAATTATTCAAATTACTGCAATCCCAGATCAGAAACTACAGAATCTACCTCGTCAAAATAATTCCAGACAGTGTAGACAAAATTGGGAAAACAATAGTTATAATAACAGGACTTCTATACAAACGAGACATAACGAACCAATGGAAGTAGACCACATTCAAAATACAGACCCCAATGAATTAGACTCAGGTGAAGTAAATTTTCGATCGCATGCCCAGCATCAGACTTACCGATAGTTGAGTTAACGGTACGAAATGAAGAAATTATATGCTTAATAGACACAGGGTCAACAACAACCCTCTTGAACCTTGACAAACTACCACACTATAAAAGACAAAAACTACAAGCCATAACATCATTTACTACACTTAGTGGACGAATCATGATAGACACAGAGATTATAACGCCTCTACCAACCGAATTTAACGAATTAAGCTACATGAGTTGGAAATTGATCCGTTTCCAAAATAAACAATTTGATACTCTTATAGGACAAAATCTCCTTAAACCTTTGAAAGCAATTATCAATCTGGAGGAAGGGTACTTAGAAATAAATGATATAAAAACAAAATTTATTAATTCTTGTCCGCATAAGTATGATGAAATTCACTCAGTAGAAGAATCCAAACTGAACGAAAACACCATAGAAAAACTAGAACGGGAAGACATGAACCCGGAAGAAAGAAAAGAACTTAGGAAACTAGTTAACAAAAACAAAGAATTATTTTTTCAAGAAGGGCAAAAGCTAACTCACACCCATGAAATCCAACATGAAATTGTGACCACCACCGAAAAACCGGTATACTCTAAGATATACAGGTATCCTCAAATCCATGAGGAAGAAATCACCAGGCAAATGAAAGAAATGTTGGCGCAGGGCATAATTACAGAAAGTAACTCTCCATATAATTCACCGATTTGGATTGTTCCAAAAAAAATCGACAATTCAGGAACAAAAAAATGGAGAATTGTTATAGATTACAGAAAACTAAACGAGATTTCTGTAAGCGACAAATATCCTATTCCTAATATAGAAAACATATTAGAGAAACTAGAAAGGTCGCAATATTTCACTACGTTGGACCTCGCCAAAGGTTTCCACCAGGTACTAATATACAAAGATGATAGAAAGAAAACTGCGTTTTCAACGCCTCTAGGACTTTACTAGTTTGTCAGAATGCCGTTCGGACTAAAAAATGCCCCGGCGACATTCCAAAGATTAATCAATTCTGTTCTAAGAGAATATATAAATAAAATATGCGTCGTGTACTTAGACGACATATTAATCTTCAGCACAACCCTAGAAGAACACACCACAAATACACAAAAAATATTCGACAGACTCAGAGAACACAACCTTAAAATTCAAATTGATAAATGTAACTTTTTCAGTAGAAGTACCGAATACCTCGGACATATCCTGACAACGGATGGTATTAAGCCTAATATGAGTAAAATTGAAAATATCCAGAAGCTTAAACTGCCCGAGTCCCAAAAACAAATAAAGTCATTCTTGGGAATGACTGGCTACAATCGTAAGTTCGTAAAAGATTACGCAAAAGTAGCCTACGGTATGACTAAGTATTTAAAAAAGAATACGAAGATTGACAATAGCGACCGTCAATACATAGATTCATTTCAAAAACTTAAAAGATTGCTTATTGATACACCAATCTTAAGATACCCCGATTTTAATAAGAGATTTAAACTTATAACGGATTCCAGCGATTTCGCTTTAGGCGCAGTCCTTACACAGGACGATCATCCCTTAAGTTACGCAAGTAGAACCCTTAACGACCACGAGAAGAAATATTCCACAACGGAGAAAGAACTCCTTGGCATCGTTTGGGCCGTAAACTATTTTCGCGCATATATCTATGGCAGAATCTTCGATCTTCTTACAGATCATCAGCCTCTTAAATGGCTTCAAAGCAAGCACAAAGGGAAAGATATTAACCACAGATTACAGTGTTGGTTACTAAAACTTGGAGAGTATGATATAAACATCGACTATATTAAAGGATCTGAAAATGAAGTAGCAGATTTTATGTCTAGAATTAACGCAAATACAGGAGAAATAAATGCTATAGACCTAGAACAACAAATTGATAACATGAGCACAGATGCAACAATACACTCACAAGAAGAAGAACAAAACGATCATTTTTCAATTTTAGAGACAGCTGTTAATAGGTTTTCTACACAAATAATTTTGACATACACTAAAAAAAAAGAAATATAGGTAATTAATAACAAACGCAAGATTTTCATTAGCAAAAACGACATCGAAAATAACTTCATGGCTGACATATTTCGTAGACTTCTAAAACCCGGGAAAATAGCCATTTTTTCCGAATTTCCTGATCATGAGTATAACAAAGTGCAACAGAAGCTGATAGAGTTATTTAACACAAGTTTAAAATTTTATAAATGCACTCACCATGCGAAATATATGGCAAACGAAGATGAAACTTACAGATACATTGCAAAATACCACAAGAACAAAACAGGGCATGCAGGAATAAACGAAAACTATGAAGGATTGAAAAAACGTATATACTATAGAAACCTGAAAACATATATTCAAAAATACGTTAATAATTGTGATACATGCAATAGAGCAAAGTATGACAGGAGGCTAATTAAGCCAAAATTCCATATAACCGAAACTCAGAATGATATAAACCAAATAGTTCATTTAGATATATACACTGCCGCTCATCTGAATAGGTTCAACTTTTTGTTCACCTTACTGTTAACCTCTGTTCATATATATTGCAATGACACATATATGTTATACTATTAATGAAAGAGCATTATTATACGCTTAGTTTGAGGGGAAAAATGTTGTCATAAATCTTACCGTTATTCTTACACGCTAGCTTTACCAAGTGCATTCATAAAAACAAAGAAATTGTTTGGCTCATCTGAATAGGTTCAACGAATGAAATGTAATAAAACAAGAATATTAATTGTAATTTAATGATTTATTTTGCACTTTTGTATAGGTAGGATTATAACAACGATAATTAATAATGAGTATTGCCGCCTTTTTTTATTAGAGTCTCGTAAATTCGATTTGGTATAGAACCATACAATTTTTCCAGGTATTGAAGCGAAATTTCGTTCCAGGCTTTTTTAATGGCAATCATTCTCGATGTAAGGAATTGGAGTTCGAAGGTTCCGTAGATGGAAATAGCTCCCCACACCATGACACTGCCTTAACAGCTATGCAGACGGCTTAAATAATGTTCCTCTTTTCAAAGGTCATGAAAATAATAATTATAGCCGTCAGGGCCCTCTAAATTAAACTTTTTTTTATCTGAAAAAATCACTTTTTGCCACTCTGACTTCCACGACATGTATTTTTTACAAAATTGGAGACGTATTTCTTTTCTTGTTTTATTAAGTGGTGGTTTTTTCTTTATTTTTTTTCTTTTCAAATGTTCAGCACTTTTAATAACGCGTTTTACTGTCGCCAAACTACATTTTACACCTGTTTTTACTCTGATTTTTGAAGCGGAATCATGAGAATTGGAAGCTGTTCTGATGATTGCACGCCTATCGGCTCTTGATGTGGCCCTATAACTTCCACCTTTCATATTTTTCCCATAATGTTCGACATTCCTCAAATAACTGCTTACTACATTTTGGCTTCTATTTATTTTTTTCGCGATGCACCGTTGGCTTAGGCCCATTTCTCGAAATGCTTTTATTTTGCCCCTTTCTTCCTCGCTCAAAGAATTTCCGCGACCCATTTTCGTCGTTAACAGGTAAATTAAATAAGGTTTATTAGCAAAATAAATCAGAGTTGAATTGACCGACACAACTAGACGTAAGCTTAAGTTTCACTATTGAACCTATTCAGATGAGCCAAAAAATGTGTTTGTTTTTATGAATGCATTTGGTCAAGCTAGCGTGAGCGAATAACGGTAAGCTTTAAGACAGCAATTTTTCTCTCAAACTAACCGCATAATGATGCTCTTTCATTACATGTACAAAATATATGTATCATTGCAATATATATGAAGAGAGGCTAACAGTAAGGTGAACAAAATGTTGAACCTATTCAGATGAGCGGCAGTGTATATAAATAAAAAACATAGCTTTCTATCCTTCATTGACAAGTTCTCAAAACATGTAGCTGTCCTTTATTTAGAAGATAGGAATAGCGTCACAATCGTCGAGAAAATGCGATTGTATTTTTCCATCAAAGGAAAACCAATTTCAGTCGTTTTAGATAACGAATTTAACTCTGTTGATGTTAAAGATTTTTTAAGACAAGGAGGAGTAAAAACTCACTTCACAAAGCCTAACAGTCACACAGGCAACGCGGAAATAGAAAGGTTCCACAATACTATAGGAGAAAAACTTAGAATTTTGGAAACTGAAAAATCTGAAATGCCAATACAGGAAAGGATATTTAAATGTGTAGAATGGTATAATAAATCTTTTCATTCAGTTATAAAAGCAAAACCAATAGACGTAATAGAAGGGAAAGTTGATAAAAAAACAAATAGAAAAGCTTTTGAAGGAATACAAGGAAAAGATTATCAACAAACGAAATGAAAATCGCGAATTTTACCAACAAAACCAAGAGGAGGGTTACGTTAAGAATTATAAGGCATTACGACATAAAGATGAACCTAAATATAGAAAATTAAAATTAGAGAACATACATCCGACAAACATTAAAAGATTTACAAAATTCGCAGACCAACTGGATATTAACAACTACAATAATGATAACGATGGCACTTCTACACACAACGAGAGGGACTCTAATAATCGACAAAATTAGCAACGAAATTGGATACGCCGAAATTAACATCGGAGAAATACCAATTATTCATAGCTACGACATAATATTACATATAATAAAACCACAACAAATAACGAATATACTAGACATATTTGAAAATAATATAAAACAATCAGGGAAAATAGAGAACAAAGAACTTTAACTACACGAAATTTACTTACTCAGAACTAAAGTACAGACTCTATTACCACATAGACATAAGAGAGGACTAATCAATGTTGTAGGGACAGGACTTAAATGGCTCTTCGGGTCAATGGATGACAACGACAGACTAGAAATTGAAGACCATTTAGGTACAACTGACGAAAATAACCATAATATCATCTCTAATTTAAACAAAAACATGCAGATTAATAATCATTTTAATGAAACGTTTAACAAAATTAAAGAAACCGTAGAAGCAGACAGGGACAAGATTTTAGAAAAATACAATGATATTAGAACAAATAATGAGAAAATTTACAAAGAGCTTATCTACTTAGATACTTTACTTTAAATTAAAATACTTGGAGACAACATAGAACATATTCAGAATAATATTGCATCAGCAAGAATGAACCTTATGAGCAGTAATGTTTTGACAAGCGAAGAAATTAGAAAATACGAAATAGACTTATACAAATTACAAAATATTAGATTAGGTACTGCAGAATATAAAGGAGAACAAATTATTTTTGCTATAAAAATTCCGAGAGAAATACTTAATGTCAAACATTCAGTTGCTACACAAATAACAAATTTGAAGAATTCGTATTTAAAAAGCAAGAAATTGTAATTATAAATAATATTTCATATGACTTTGATGGAAATGTAAACGAAAGAGAATTAAAAGAATCTAACCTTTGTATTTACAATAATAATTGCCTTAAAATAAGAAATAGAAAACCCGAAATACTGGAAATTCACTCAAATTCATTGCTACTTAAGAATCAAAATAAAACCATATTAACAAGTTCATGTGATGAAAGGATCATAACCTTGAATGGAAATTACCTAATTAACTTTCACAATTGCAACATTAAGATAAGAAATAAGACATATTATGGCAAAAAAGAACAGTTTACACAGAATTTCATAATCGAAATAAACAGAGATCAAATTAATGACACTATCAATGCACCTACATTTGACGACTTAGTAATAAAACAAGTCGAAAATATAGAGGCAATAGAGGAACTCAAATTTCATAAGAAAGAATATATCTTTTATAATTGGACAATTTTGATTGCATTTTTTTTAATTACTATATTTTTTGTATCATCACTCCTTTTATTTTTCTGGAAATGTAAATCAATTAAAGTAACAATTAACAAAGAAACTCAGGAGAGTTTCAACTCAAAGGGGGGAGGGGTTACGTCGACCCTGTCGCCCAATACCATTCATGGCATTCCAATAGATTGGATGTCATAAACAAATTGCATTGTTAAAAGTGAGTTCAATTGAGTTCACCATTTACTATCAAATTGCATTGTTAAAAGTGAGTTCAATTGAGTTCACCATTTACTATCAAATTGCATTGCCCAACCGAGTTCATTATTTACTATCAAATTGCATTGCCCAATTGAGTTCACTATTTATTTTCAAATTGCAGCGCAAGCAAACGGATAAACAAAAAGTAAAGTAATCTTAAGTATGGAAAAATTTGTTAAGTTAGTTCTAAGTTAGGATTCAATCAATAAAGTCGATCGTGAAGCAAAATAGAAAACAAAATGTTTTTTTTTATCGGCAAGCTTCCAACGACCATAACTCGCGTGATGTTTTCCTCCAAGGCCTAAATCGAAGCGGGTTTGTCGGCATAAACTTTTGACTTTACATATCCCCACAGGAAAAAGTCTAACGGTGTGATATCACACGATCTTGGTGGCCAATCGACCGGCCCAAAACGTGAAATTATGTGCTCACCGAAATGTTCTCTCAATAAGTCCATTGATTGATGCGATGTGTGGGAAGTGGCGCCGTCTTGCTGAAAACAAATGTCGCCGAGATCACGAGCTTCAATTTTAGGCATAAAATAGTCGGTTATCATGGCACGATAACGGTCGCCATTGACGGTTACGTTCGCACCGGCATAATTTTTAAAGAAATATGGACCGATGATTCCACCGGCCTACAAACCACACCAAACCGTTGTTTTTGCTGGATGAAGTGGCAGTTCTTCAATCTCTTCAGGTTGCTCTTCGTCCCAAATGCGGCAATTTTGTTTGTTTACATACCCATTGCCTAGAAATGGGCCTCATTGCTAAACAAAATTTGCCTCGAAAACGTCGGATCTTCTTGGAACTTTTCAAGAGCCCTATTTTGTACACAAGCTGTATTTTGTACGCTTTTAATTTAAGATCTTGACGTAAAATGCGCCAAGTCGTTCCATACGTCAGTCCGAGTTGCTGCGAACGGCGCCGAATCGACTCTCTACGGTTTTCGTGTACACTCTCAGCTACGGCCGCTATATTTTCTTCACAGCGTGCTGGACGTGGTCTATTCGGTCGAATATTATCCAATAATGAATGCTGGGTCTCAAAATGGGTGATGGTGTTGCGAATAGTACGCTCAGTAGGCCGATTATGTTGACCATAAGTTGAGCGAAGTGCACGAAACACATTCCTCACAGAACGTGAATTTTCATAATAAAGTTGAACAATTTGTAAACGTTGTTCACGCGTAAGTCTTTCCATTATGAAATGCCAAACAATACTAAATAAAAATAACATGACAGCATGACACGACTCAAACGTGATCTGTCAAAAAAGGCTATTGAAAAAAGTATCTCTACTTGGATCACCCGTTATTAGTGAGAACAAATATGCCCAAAACATTGAAAGAATTTGAAGCAATTGTAAAAACAACGTATTTGTCTATAAGTACAGTAGACAGCATAACGCTTGAGATCAAGCAGGTGCAACAGCACCCTGCAGAAGATTTTCAAGCATTTGCAAGACGTATTTTGCACAGACAAAAGTAAAGGAAATAATTGCTTCCCGTTACAAACTAAATGAGTCAGTTGCTCTAATTAAAGAGTTGAAGACCTCAGTGTTAACAGCTTTCAAAACAGGACTATTTGATCCTGCTTTACGGCAGTTCATGCTCACAACAAACGAGAATGATTTGCAAAAGCTCACTGATGCAGATAATAGAACATCTCTTTTACTGCGCCCACAGTATGGTTAAGCTAACAGCTGTAACCCATATAGCACAAATTCATTGCCGTCAAATAGTATTGCTTATCCCCAAAACCAATCTATACCTTTATCAACTTTCCAGAGCTTCCCATGTAGTAGTTCACATTCAACACTATTCTTTAATAACCAGACTCCAAACACCATACCCCAAACCTTAAACTCCCATGACGATCCGGAACTCCTTGCGCGTATGGCCAATATTGCCATTAAAAGTAATTTTCTAGAAAAAGAGTCCTCTGCACCCATTTCTCGTTAATCAAATAGATCTTCATACAATTCCAATTTGAAATGTGGATTCTATGGCAAACATAACCACAACTATGTTGATTGCCGAATAAGAAAAAATACACCATACTGCGATACTTGCGAAGACTATGGGCATAATAACAATAGTTGTCCCCGCTCACAAATAAGAATAATGCGAACAACTAACAGGCCCAACATTGTTAAATGCAAGTGGAGTCGCAGGGTGGGACATGTGGAAGACAATTGCTTTGCCAAGAAGAATTATCAGAAAGAGCAAGCGGGAAACGAGAGGGGGGCCAGTTTAACTCATTAAACTGTGCCCCAAAAACAAAAACAACGACACAAACGTCCTCTTCGAAATAAGTAACGTCATCAAAATTGTGCGGCAAAGCACAACTTAATATATCGACAACTGATTTGGGAGAACGCCATATAAAACCGTCATCACAAAAGTCATTAAAAGAACAACGACCAGCGGTGAGTAAAATAAAAACAAAAACGGCTTTAAAAGGGAAATATAGAATATAAGGAAACTCCCTGGAGTCAAATTTATTTACTTATCGGTCGCTTCGCACGGTAATGCAAAACGCTGATACAACAAATACCATTTTTCCAAAAGTTAGCATAGGTCAGGTACGCAATGTATTTTCCTGAATCTGGTTTCTCATGACGAATATTTTTATTATTTGCAAAGAGTGTATTGCTAAGGTAAATGAGGTCGTTGTCGATATGACAGGAAAAGTTATGATCAAAGGGGAAAAACGCATGTTACATTCTTTAAAAGATCTCCGTAAGCACGATGTTTTTGTCGAGTTGTCAATGCCATTAGCCAAGGACGAAAAAATAACTGTCCTTGTCGATACAGGGGCAGACTCTAGCTTAGTAAAACTTACATCTTTGAAGAATGCAGCTAACATAAATATCCGAGAAAAAAAACAATTGGGTGGCGTTTTTGGTGGTGTAAGTACAACATTGGAATCAAGCGTTAATCGACGCAGTTACCAAAAGAAAACGTTTTTGAATAAGAAAAAGGAAAATGTAATTGATTTACTCCTCATATGTTTGCCTTCAAATAACGAAAACATTAGGCAAATTTAGATCGGAGCTCGAACACAACCCATTATTAAAGTGGAAATTCCAAAAGCAAAATCGCATGAACTGTTGATACATTCTCAGGAGATTGATGATGGCATTTTCGTGGGGAACACAATCGTTTAAGCAAACAACAATTATGTCCATGTGCCTGTTTTAAATTCCACAACAGCGGACTATTATGTTAGCGAAAGCTTTGTACCCACCCACTCAAACTTTAAAAATTATAGAATTCTGAATATACAATTTGAAAACAGAATATTAGCAAAATCGACAATAAAACGAAATGAAAAACGATTTCAGTCTATTAAAATTTTTGAAATTGGGCACAAACTTAAATATAGAGGAAAAAAGATCCTTAGAGAATTTATGCACTGAATACAATGAGGTGTTTTTGGTCGAGGTTGACTCTTTAAGCTTCAAAACTATATTGTCACATAGTATTCCAACGAAATCAGATCAACCACCGATTAATATAAAGCAGTATAAAACTCCCGAAGTTCTTCAAGCTGAAATGGAGAAGCAAGTGCAAGAAATGATTGATCAAAAAATCATTTCTGCAAGCAAATCTCCATGGAACTCACCGCTGTTAATTGTACCAATAAAGTCGGGCATTGAAGGTCAAAAAAAGTGGAGAGTAGTTGTCGATTTCAGAAAATTGAATGAAGTCACAATTAAGGATGCATTCCCACTGCCGAGAATTTATTAAATTCTTGATCAATTGGGGCACTGCCAATATTTTTCTACCTTGGACTTAGCTAAACAGCGTTTAGTACTAGCAAAGGACATTACGGATTTATAAGAATGCCTTTCGGATTGACTGGTGCCCCTTCTACATTTCAGAGAATAATGAATCACATTCTTGTGGATTGTTTTGTATATTTGGTTGACATTGCAGTTTACGGTAAGCAACACAACTAAAAACTCGCTAAAGTATTCGCTAAGCTGATGCAACACAATCTTAAGTTCAATACCGAAAAGTGTAATTTTTTATTTGCCGTAAGGTTACATATTTAGGACACATTTTTCCCGAAAAGTGTGCATCTCCGATTTTCCTGTTCCGAAAAATATAAAGCAGGTACAATCATTTCTTGGGCTTACGAACTACTACAGAAAATTGATTCCACATTTTTTAAATATAGCAGCACCTATAATTAAGCTTTTAAAAAAGGAAATTAATTTCGAATGGTCTCCCGATTGTCAAAAATCGTTTGAATTTCTCAAAAAAGCAATTTCTTCTCCACCTATTCTAATATATCCAGACTTCGCAAAGGCATTTATTTTGACTACCGATGCCAGCAGCGAAGCCTTAGGAGCAGTGCTATCACAAGGAAAGAAGATAAGCCAATTGCTTATGCGAGCCGTTCACTTAATAGTTTGGAAATGCGATATTCGACAATAGAGAAATAATTACTAGCGGTAGTATGGGCTTGAAAATATTTTCCCACCTATCTTCTAGGGCGACGATTTAAAGTCTATACAGGTCACCGCCTCCTCATTAGAGTATTTAATGTGAAGGATCCAACCACGAGACTTATTCGATTCCACCACTAGCTTTCTGAATATGACTATAAAATTATTTATAAAACATAAGGAAAGGCTACAGTCCGCTTGGGGCGAACAGTATGATACCCTATCCTTATCCCTATGTACCCCAAAGAAAAAAAGCCTTAGGAAGATGATAGATAGCATTTTATTTCTTTCTATGGAATTTATCGCAAAAATTTTTTTTATTTTAAAAACGCCCCCAAAAAGTGGGCGTGGCCAAAAACTTTATATGGACGATATATTGAGAAAAATATTGGCTTAATATATTGTTAAACATTTTTTTTTCGATTTCTATGAAGATTTTCAAAGAAAACAGCATTTTAGTGAAAAACGCCCACAAAAAGTAGGCGTGGCAAAAAACTTTATATGACAAATTTATAAAGGTAGGCAGTACCTACATATCTTGTTGAGGTTTTACAACTTTATCTCTCTAACTTAAGCCTTAAAACGGTTTTTTCTAAATTTTGGGCGTGGCAGTGGGCGGATTTAAAAACTTTTAACACTTTACCATTTCGGGACCCTAGGGAGTATATGCTCCAAATTTCAGCTTCCTAGCATAACTTTAAAGGCCTCAAAAGTTGATACGGACGGACGGACGGACGGACGGACGGACATTGCTAAATAGTCTTAGGATTTGGTCCTGATCATAAATATATATACTTTTATGGGTCTACGACGAATATTAAGGGGTGTTACAAACTATGTGTCAAAATTAATATACCCTTAGGATAGGGTATAAAAAGTAAAATTGCATTGTGCATAAGTGAACAAAAAGAAAAGAATAAAACGCTGTGAATGAGAAATCAATCATTGGAAAGTAAAAGTAAATTACATTATGAATAAGTGAACAAAGAAAAAGAATAAGTGACACTGTGAGCAAGTGAAAAAAAAAAATCAGAATCGATCACCGGTGGGTTTTGACACTTCATCACTGGAGAACCAAAAAAAAAAAACAAGATGCTGACAAGATTCATATTAAACTGCTTACTGTAAGTGTTGTTGTATAATAAATCATAAAATAATAAAATAATAAACTAAGTTTCAAAATACATAAAAAAAACCACAATAAATTACATAAATTCATAAATTGAAAAAAAATTATATAACGGGTGATCCAAGTAGAGATACTTTTTTCAATAGCCTTTTTTGATAGATCACGTGTGAGTCGTGTCATGCTGTCATGTTATTTTTGTTTAGTATTGTTTGGCATTTCATAATGGAAAGACTTACGCGTGAACAACGTTTACAAATTGTTCAACTTTATTATGAAAATTCACGTTCTGTGAGGAATGTGTTTCGTGCACTTCGCTCAACTTATGGTCAACATAATCGGCCTACTGAGCGTACTATTCGCAACACCATCACCCATTTTGAGACCCAGCATTCAATATTGGATAATATTCGACCGAATAGACCACGTCCAGCACGCTGTGAAGAAAATATAGCGGCCGTAGCTGAGAGTGTATACGAAGACCGTAGAGAGTCGATTCGGCGCCGTTCGCAGCAACTCGAACTGACGTATGGAACGACTTGGCGCATTCTACGTCAAGATCTTAAATTGAAAGAGTACAAAATACAGCTTGTGCAACAACTGAAGCCGCTCGACCTTCACAAGCGATATCGCTTCGCTCTATGGGCTCTTGAAAAGTTCCAAGAAGATCCGACGTTTTCGAGGCAAATTTTGTTTAGCGATGAGGCCCATTTCTGGCTCAATGGGTATGTAAACAAACAAAATTGCCGCATTTGAGACGAAGAGCAACCTGAAGAGATCATCCAGAAAAAACAACGGTTTGGTGTGGTTTGTGGGCCGGTGGAATCATCGGTCCATATTTTTTTAGAAATTATGCCGGTGCGAACGTAACCGTCAATGGCGACCGTTATCGTGCCATAATAACCGACTATTTGATGCCTGAAATTGAAGCTCGTGATCTCGGCGACATTTGGTTTCAGCAAGACGGCGCCACTTCCCACACATCGCATCAATCAATGGACTAATTGAGAGAACATTTCGGTGAGCACATAATTTCACGTTTTGGGCCGGTCGTTTGGTCACCAAGATCGTGTGATATCACACCGTTAGACTTTTTCCTGTGGGGATATGTAAAGTCAAAAGCTTATGCCGACAAACCCGCTTCGATTCAGGCCTTGGAGGAAAACATCACGCGTGTCATTTGCCAGTTACCAGTCGAAATGCTCGAACGAGTGATCGAAAATTGGACTCAACGGATGGACCATCTGCGACGTAGCAACGGCCAACATTTGATAGACATAATCTTCAAAAAATAAATGCCAAATAATATTCTTTCAAATGATAATAAACATTCTCCATTAAATTTGAATTTTCTGTGTTTTTTTCTTTAAAAAAGTAGGGAACCTCGAAATGGAACACCCTTTATATATCCTTAATTAAAGAAACAAACGTTAGACTATTAGTAAAAGAAGTTTTTAGTAAATAATTATAAAGGGTGATTTTTTAGCTGGTTTGGTTTTGGCAACACTGGTTTTGACAGCTGACGTGTGTTTAGTACCTTGTGTCACTGTCAAACAGTTTGGTTTGCAATTTAACCATGGATCGTCTTACAAATGAACAACGCTTGCAAATTATGGAATTTTACTATCAAAATTCGTGCTCGGTTCGAAATGTTCATCGCGCGCTGCTTCCATTTTATGATCGGCATTCTCGACCTTCTGAGCAGTCTATTCGGAAGATTGTGACCAAATTTCGCACCAAATTTACTTTGTTGGACATTAAACCACCAACACGTTTACGTACTGTGCGTATTGAAGAAAATATTGCGGCCGTATCAGCTAGTGTGACAGAAGACCGCGAAATGTCGATTCGGCGCCGTTCCCAGCAGTTAGGCCTTTGTTACAGCACTACGTGGAAAATTTTGCGGAAGGATTTGGGCGTAAAGCCTTTTAAGATACAGCTGGTGCAAGAACTAAAGCCAGCCGACCTACCACAACGCCGAATTTTTGGTGAATGGGCTCTTGGAAAGCTGGCCGAGGATCCGCTTTTTTATCGAAAAATTGTGTTCAGCGATGAGGCTCATTTTTGGTTGAATGGGTACGTAAATAAGCAAAATTGCCGCATTTGGAGTGAAGATCAGCCAGAAGCATTGCAACAGCTACCAATGCATCCCGAAAAAGCCACTGTTTGGTGCGGTTTATGGGCCGGCGGCATTATTGGGCCATATTTCTTCAAAGATGATGCGAATCGCAGCGTTACTGTCAATGGTGAACGCTACCGAGCGATGATAACAAACTTTTTTTTGCCCGAAATGGAAGTTCTTGACTTGCATGATATGTGGTTTCAACAAGACGGTGCCACATGCCACACAGCACGCGAAACAATGGCGCAATTGCGAGGCGAGTTTGGTGAACAGTTAATTTCACGTTTCGGGCCGGTCAATTGGCCGCCTAGATCGTGCGATTTGACACCATTAGATTATTTTTTGTCGGGGTATGCCAAGGCTAATGTGTATAGGGACAAGCCCGCTTCGATTGACGCACTGGAAGCCAACATCCATGCATTCATTCGTGAGATACCGGCCGATATGTGTGAAAGAGTATGCCAAAATTGGACTCAGCGGATGGGCTACCTGAGACGCAGCCGCGGTCAACATTTGCATGAAATTATCTTTAAACATTAAATTGCAAGGTTCAAACTATCGATTCAAATAAATATTTTATTCATTTTTTCGAATTTTTTGTGTTTTTTTTTTTAAAAAAAGTTCTAAACCTCTTAAAAAATCACCCTTTATATACATATAAGACAAATACAAAATATATCAAACATTTCTCTTCTCTATCCACTTTACCTGAATTTATTTATACCTTATATAATAATTTGATGATTTTAAAATTTGATGTCACTAAAGTCAAAATCTAAATCAAGGTTCTTTCCCTACAACTTAAGGCGGTTGTCCAAAAGTTTAAATTCTTTCCCAGAAGACACCGGCTCCCTTGATATCTCTTCTTCTTCCTCTTCTTCTAGCATAAATATGTCTACGGAAAAAGGCAACTCAGCTCCAACCCCAAATCCCCAAAATCCAAACGTAAATCACAGTGATATTTTTAATTCATTGAGGATGCCCAATGAAAACCGAAAATGTATTCAAGAATAAACAGAGACGGATCATACGCAGACCAACTTTTGACGAAGACATAATGACAAATATTTTCAAAGAATTTTTTCCTCCTAATAAACTGACAGCTGTATACACAAATGACCAAATCTTCTCGGTTGTTCAATCCACCTTTTCAAAATACTTTTCACAAAACAAAACTTTTCGCATCATACGATGTACAGACATTTTGACAGACATAAGGAATAAAGACGAGCAGGAAAAGGTTATTCGCAATTACCATGAACAATCCAACCACAGAGGTATAGTTGAAACATACCTCCACCTAAAACGCGAGTATTATTTCCCAAATATGAAAGACATTACGAAAACACTCAATAATTGTGAGAAATGTAAGTTGTTGAAATATGATCGAAATCCCCCGAAACTCCAATTCGTCAAGCCAGAAAATCCTTTAAAACCTTTAGAAATCCTTCATATAGATATATACACAATAAACCATAATCAAATACTTACACTGATCGATAAATTTTCTCGTTTCGCATGCGGATATACTCTAACGTATAGAAGCAGCGTCACTATCTTAAAGGCTCTAAAAAATTACATAAGTCTCTACGGCATACCGAAGAAAATGGTGTGTGATCAAGGTTCTGAATTTGTCGCGAACATATTTCAAGATTTCTGCAAACAGTTCAACATAATCTTGCATTTCACGTCTTTTCAACAGACAAGTAGTAAAGCCCCAGTGGAAAGACTACACTCCACACTAACAGAAATCTATAGACTTATTCTAATAAAAAGAAAGGAGCAAAAACTCACAACGGAACATGATGAGATACTTTCAGAAACCTTTATTACTTATAACAATGCTATTCACTCAAGCACAAAACACACCCCTTATGAAATCTTCTTCGGAAGGCCATACAAATTTTATAAAACTTTAGATTTCTCCAATGAGCACGAATACTTATCCAAACTAAATGAATTTCTTGACGAAATTTACCCCAAAATACAAGAAAGAGTAGACAAAATAACCACTAATAGAATCGAAAAGCTAAATATGTCTAGAGAGGAACCAAATGAAATCAAGGAGGATGAGGTCGTCTTCAGGAAAGAAGCTCGGAGGAATAAACTTACTCCTAGATTCTCAAAACATATTAACCAGAAAGAAAATAAATTTACAATATTAACGAAAGGTAATAAAAAAATTCATAAAGGTAAACTTAGAAGAAAAATAAAAATAAATCATAGGTAAATCTAGAATTTAGGTAATACGTTCAAGGCATATGAACGTAACATGATAGCGTAATCAATGAATATGATTACCGAGGCTATCCACTTTGTTATTCAAAAAAAAAAAAAAAACATTCAATTATATATATTAAAACGATACAAATATTAATATAAACATACATTCAATGAATGTAAACTTAGTAACATAATCACGGAATATGATTATGAGACTGAATAATTAATTATAACGCAAAAAAAAAAAAATTAAAGAAACACAATATACTATATACTATATTAAAGTTTATATAAATAATAATATAAACATATATATGAATGTAAGCTTAGTAACATAATCACGGAATATGATTGTGAGACTATCCATTATTTTTTTTTAAATTACATTGAACACTGCACTCAGCCACTATCTAACTTTCATTCCCTCTTTCCAGTTTCCAATCCATATCCTCTCAACTAACTGAAATCTACAATATACCTAGAAATCGAAGTATTCTAACGCTTGAACTAGGACCCGCGAGAACTATTTCCAATTTTCATAGCCTTATCCATGTCATCAACCTCGATGAATACCACAATAATATACAAGACATAGCCGAAACACTAAATCCTTTCGAAAGAAGAGCAAGAATAACTTACTCTGTTCGCATAACATCTCTAAAACTTAAAGAACTAGAACGAAAATTACCAACAATATACCCTACTATCCGCAATAAAAGATGCCTGTTCAACGGACTAGGATCTGCCATTAAATTAATTACTGGAAACCTAGACGTTCAGGACGCTCAAAACATTAACGAACAGATAGAACATATTAATGCAAACATACACAACCTAACGAACATAATATCAACCCAGAACACAATTAACTTTCGTATGATAGAACGATTTAAGAACATTACTAACCACATTAACAAGGAACAAGAGACAATAGAAAACTTTTTCGAAAAAACAGCTAACAAAATCAAACGAGAAGAGGACACACTAATCGAGACCCAGTATCTTAACCAAATTAACTTTAATATCGATCTATTAACAAATCACATTTCCGACCTTGCTGAAGCAGTTGTTCTAAGCAGACTTAACATTATATCTAAATTCATACTAAACCCAAATGAACTAAAACTAATACAAGACAAATTAGAAAAAGAAAATATTAAAACCATATCAATGGAACAAATTTATGAATTTATAAAGCTCCAAGCTTATTACAATGGCACAAATTTAAAATTTAATATACTAATACCAAATTGTTCACCAATAAAATACCATATGTACCACATTATCCCACTTCCTATTAACGAAACTAAATTAATAATAACTAAACCATATATAACTTATAACGAAAAATATATACAACAACACAACACACTTTGCCCTAAAGTAGCAGCAGGTACATATTATTGCCCAAGTTAACACCACAGCCCAAGGCCATGATCAAAAGTTCATGATAGCAAGTCATGCGCATTGGCTGTGTCAGCATATTCATGTCTGAACCTGTTCCCACAGTTTCAGTGCATGAGGATCTTGTTACGAGCGCGCCATTGCCACCGGATACGCGTGCAGTGGCCTATTTGACGAATCAGCGATTCGCCCCGTGGGAGCAGTGGCTTCCTAACGGGAGATTAGGATAGAACAAGTTAGTTCTAAATTGACTGTCGAAGCAGAGCAATAAATCCATAGCGGAAGCAAATAAACGGTTTTTTATTTTCTTAAACTAGTAAGTCGAACAAGTGGGCACGCCTCCTAGTGGGCGTGCGTTCGCGTTTTTTTTATGATCACCCGGATGTGATCCTTTAACTGGCGCCCGAGCAGGGACCGGCATTAAAACCTGTGTCCTTTTTGTCCAAGGATATGTGCCCACTACAATGCGCTCTATAGAGTGAATACATCACTGTATCCATGAGAACACAGCTGACCATTTGGTAATCAAGGGCACAAACATTCCACATACCCATGAGAACATGTGGATATCGCGAAGGACTAAAGGATACGGTGGTGATGGTGATCGTGCCATTAGTAGGTTGCTTGCAACTAAACGGGACGAACACGACACCTCCCGCATTGCCGGTTCCCAACAACGGTTCAACTAACATAACGTTCTTTCTTTTTCGTAGGACATTTGCCAACAAGTGAAACATAAAAATAACAATGCTGAAATTAATGAAGTTATTGTGAGTGTTAAAAAATAAAATTACTTGCTAATTAAGCTAAACAAACCGGTGTTGCGAAGAAAAATTCCGCGCTCCCGAATTTGTTAAAAAAATAAAATTACTTGCTAATTAAGCTAAACAAACCGGTGTTGCAAAGAAAAATTCCGCGCTCCCGAATTTGTTATAGAAATAAAATTGCTTTATAAGTAAGCCTTACAAACCGGTGTTGCGAAGATAAAATTCCGCGCCCCCAAATTTAACAAAAAAAGAAAAATCAGTGAAATCTCGCGAAGAAAAATTCCGCGATAGATCGAATATCCCATTGAGGGAATATATAAAAATTATAAGAATTGTGAAAAAGAAATTAGCGATACTGCTAGTGTGTGAGCATCCAGAAGAAGCGGTATAATTTAAGTGAAAGTTTTTGTAACTTAAATTAAGTTAATTAAGGAAAATTGTGTAAGTGGCAAGCTGCGCGAAAGAGGGATTTATTAAGGTATTTATATTCATACTTTTTCAAAACTAAATCAATTACATAATAATGGAAGAAACAAGGAAAACCCTTCTCGAGTTGACGGGTGCCGTTAATGCGATCCTGGAAACCCTAAAGGGTTTCGAAGGACGCCTCAGACATCTGGAAGGTGCCGGCGAGTCAAATGTTGCTCCGACCTGTGAGTCGGTACAACTATGCGGTCCAAAGACCGAAGATGACTTAAAGGATATCTGCAGGCTACCTGACTGTGTCAAGGAGCTTCAGGTTTTTATCGGGGATCCAACACAGTATGTATCATGGATACATAATGTGGAAGGGATTCTAAAGGATTTCGAGATAGTTAAAAACAAACCTATCTATCGTGCGATACTCTCGCACATAAGGTAAAAAATTAGGGGGGGGGCGCCGATACGGCTTTAGTGTCATATAATATTTTCGATGACGATTGGTCAGCGATAAAAAAATGTTTGTCGCTGCACTATGCTGATAAACGCGACATTCGGACGCTGGAGCACCAGCTGAATCAGCTGACTCAAAGGGGAGCGAAGTTAGATGAGTTCTACGCGACAGTGAACCATCAATTCTTGCTAATATTAAATAAAATTAAGACGGAGTCGTACTCTCCGGAAACCGTAGGCGCGTTGGTAGAAACCTACCGAAACCGCGCTCTGGATGTGTTTATTAGAGGCCTGCGGGGTGATTTATCGAAAATGTTAATAATCCAAAAACCCAGGACCTTACCGGAGGCCTACACGGCATGCCTCGAGATACAGAATCTTGACTACCGAAACAACGCGATCCACCTGCCAAACGTGGTGAATAAGGTAACGACACCTATAAACCCAACTTTTGGAATGGACCAGAGATCGTTTCCAAATCAAGCAAAATTTGTGAGGAACTTCGGGTACAGATTTAATCAACGCCCGCAAAACGAATTGCCTCCTAGGCCCAGTGCACCAAAACTTCATGAGAGAATGGACGTAGATCTCCAATCCCAATCACGCCAGGTAAATTATATGAATCGTCCGCAAGGAAATAATCCTTTTAAGCGACGATCGCGCTCAGAGAATTATCCTCAGAACAAGCATCAGAAGATGTTTAATATAAGAACTGCGGAGGAAGAGCCAATCGATATAGAGGAGGAAGTAAATTTTATGAGGGACGCCTGTACAGCGTACCTTATATAGAATATTTTACAGGAGACGGGACGATGCTTAAGTTTTTGGTTGATACCGGGGCATATAAAAACTCAGCCCAATTGTCAAAGGCAAACCCACACCCCTGTTAAAGCCCTTTGTCGTGCACTCGGCTGCCGGCAAAGTATCTATCAAAGAAAAAATCATTGGTAGCTTCTTTAAAAAAATCGGAAACGATACTATCCTAACATTTTATATACTACCAGGGTTAAAATCTTTCGATGGTATAATAGGAGATGATACCTTGAAAGAGTTAGAAGCGGTCATCGACCGAAAAGAGAATATACTTACCTTAACTCCAAATATTAGAATTCCACTCAGAGAAAAAGTTTCGACAGAGGTCAACATCGTTCTTGACGAGGCTCTGCCCGAAAAAATAAAAATCCAACTTCGTGAATTAGTAAAGAAACACGATAGTGTATTTGGACCTCTTGACATCAAAGAGATGGTTCAAACTTCTGTGCAAGCCGAAATTAGAACAAGCGTAGACGAGCCAATATACACAAAAAGTTATCCCTACCCTGTCTGTCTAAGGGAGCGGGTAGAAAAGGAAATAAACGAATTACTGACGGAAGGGATAATCAGACCATCCAAGAGTCCGTATAATTCACCGATCTGGATAGTTCCCAAGAAGCCCAAGCCGTCCGGTGAAAAACAGTACCGGATGGTAATAGACTTCAAGCGCCTCAATGCTGTAACTATTTCAGATACTTACCCTATTCCCGACATCAACGCTACTATTGCTAGTCTGGGTAAGGCTAAATACTTTACTACGTTAGACCTTACTTCAGGGTTTCACCAAATACCAATGAAACCCTCAGACATTCCAAAAACTGCCTTTTCCACTTTGAATGGAAAATACGAATTTTTAAGGTTGCCGTTTGGCCTGAAGAATGCACCGGCCATATTTCAGAGGATGATCGACGACGTTCTCAAGGAATACATTGCTAAAATCTGCTATGTATATATCGATGACATTATTGTCTTCGGTAGTAGCGAGGAAGACCACTTGAGGAACATAGATACCATTCTTGGCAGGTTGCGTGAAGTCAACCTTAAGGTCAATCTTGAAAAAACTAACTTCATGAAGACCGAAGTAGAATTCCTGGGCTATGTTATTACTCCCGAAGGAATTCGCCCGGACGTAAAAAAGGTAACAGCTATTCAGCAAATATTGCCGCCAGACAATCTGAAAGATCTAAAGAGATTTCTAGGTATGACTTCGTACTACCGGAAATTCATTCGCGATTATGCGAAGGTCGCTAAACCCTTAACCAACATCACGAGAGGGGAAAATTCCCGCATAAAGGCTAACCAATCTAGGCGGGTGCTTATACATCTAAGTAGTGAGGCGTTACGTGCTTTTAACGACTTAAAAGAGCTTCTGACGTCTTCCGAAATTCTGGCATTCCCTGACTTCGGAAAGCCTTTCAACCTAACAACGGACGCTTCCCATTATGCAATGGGAGCCGTGTTATCTCAGGGGGAAATAGGTAAGGACAAGCCAATAGCATTCATATCCCGTTCCCTCAATAAATCTGAGGAGAACTATGCAACGAACGAGAAGGAGATGTTGGCCATTGTATGGGCCTTAGACAATCTCCGCTCCTACGTCTACGGTGCGAAAAAGATCCGCATTTTCACAGATCACCAGCCGTTGACGTTTGCCCTGGGAAATCGCAATTATAACGCAAAGTTGAAAAGATGGAAGGCCCGTATCGAAGAGTATAGTTACGAATTGATTTACAAACCTGGTAAATCGAATTTCGTAGCGGACGCGCTGTCTAGATTAAAGACGGAGGTCAATCACTTGTCCAGCTCAGTTCGTGCTGAGACGGAAACAAGTTCAAGAATAGCAGAAGCCGGTTCGGGGACTGAAACCGCCAGCGAAGATCACGAAAATAACTGCAGTGGAACCGAAGACACGGAAACTGCTAGCGAAGGTCACTCTTCCCTACAAACGGCACACAGTGCTGAACAAGATGGGTCTGACCTTATACCACATGTCGAGGTTCCAATAAATGTTTTCCGGAACCAAATTATCATCAAGATCGGCAAAGGTCTAGAAATTTACGAGGAGCCCCATCCTGGGTACTCACGCCACTCGCAGAAGCGATTTAACAAAGGAAAAACTGGTAGCTATCCTAAAAAGTAAACTAAGGCCAAGCATCTTGAACGGTCTCAAAATACCCGAACCTTACCTGGCCATGCTACAGGAAGTGTATTTAGAAAACTTCGTGAACTATAAAATTCGTGTTACCCAAAGGCTGGTAGAGGATGTAAAAAATGAAGACCATATATTTCAGCTAATTTCAAATGAACACAGAAGGGCCCACAGGAATCCGAGAGAAAACAAAGAACAACTTCTTGAAAATTATTACTTCCTCCGGATGAATAGTCGTGTAAAACGGGTCACGGATACTTGCGAAGTATGCAAGACAAACAAATACGATAGACACCCGTTCAATCCAGAGTTTCAGCCTACGCCAATTCCGTCATATCCGTGCGAAATACTGCATATGGACATAATTGAAATACAAAACGAGAAATTTATTAGTTGCGTGGATAAGTTTTCCAAATTTGGGAAGTTGTTCCACATTAAAAACCGGTCAGTACTACACTTAAGGGACAAGATAACGAAGATATTACATTACTTCACTGTTCCAAAAATGCTAGTCACTGATAATGAAAGGAGCTTTCTGAGCCCCATAATACTTAATTTCATCAAATTACTGGGAATCAAACTATATCCTACACCGGTAAACCGAAGTGAAGTTAATGGACAAGTCGAGAGATTCCACTCGACTGTGCTTGAAATATATAGGTGTTTAAAAGTTGAGTATAAGGATTTGAGATTGAAAGAACTCATTAACATAACGGTCGACCGATATAACAATACCATCCACTCGGTCACGGGGAAAAAGCCTGCAGATGTGCTTTTTAACAGATGCCAACGCATCAACTATCAAAGCCTTGTCAACTTTCGAGCTAGGGTAAACCAAGAACTAAAAGGGGAAATCGAACGAAAGCAGAAGGCTGCTAATATCAGGCGAAATGCTACTAAATGTAGCCCCAAAAAATATAAAAAAGGCGACATTATATATACAAGATCTAAGAGAATTCAAGGTAAAAATAAACCCCTCTTTCGCAAAGAAACTGTTGCTAAGAATAACAAGGTCACTGTAACTACCTCTACTGGGAGAAGAGTTCACAAGACCCATATTAAGAATATATAAAAAATTAAGTAAAAAAAAAAAATAAAAAAAAGGGGAATCTTGCCCAATAGCACTTTAGCACCTAAGTTCATTGGAATTCTACAGAACAAAATATTGCACATTTATAATTAAGTCTTTTGCGCATATGTAGGACAAATTTCTACGTTCATAGTTAGTTAAGTTTTTGCACTTTATAATTAATCAAGTTCATGCATTGCACATTCTTAAGATGCATTAATAATATCACGCATTTATAAGTAGTTAAGTTCTTTTAAAAACAATTCACACTTAAGACCTTGAAAAATTCTACTGTCACTAATAAATCGTTTATAGTATGAAATTGAGTCTTACAAACTTTCATTTACCTTTTCCACTTTACATCACAAATATTTAGGATCATCTCTCTGACTGTAGCACGAGGTTTTATAATTTTCAAATATAAGACCCCAATAGTCTCAATCAAGGATGGTCACGGTTGGATAATCGATGGCTATTTTAAGCTGGTTCACGTCATAGACCTTGCCAAATTTGAACATTTGGTAGACGAAATAACCACAGCAGTGAATGCCAGTGTCAAGGATCAGGAGAAGAAAACAATAATTGAATTTCACTTGCAACAACTGAACGACCGATTAAATATACTAAAGGGAAAGCCAACGAGGAAAACAGGATCCATCGATTGGATTGGCTCAGCTTGGAAATGGGTGGCAGGAAGCCCGGATGCTGGAGACTGGAACAAGATCCTTCAAAGCGAACAGGAAATAATACAGAACAATAACCACCAATACAAGATAAACGAACGTATCTTCGGGGTAACGCAGGACATTACTCGCAAAATCAACCAGATGATTTACACGTTCAATCATGAAGTCGAAACGGTTGATGCAGAAAAATTAGAACAGAACGTAATTAATCAGATATTGATTATTAAGGGAGAGATAAACGAAATGGTTCGCGCATGCCAAATGGCTAGAAGTGGGACAGGGAACACAAACCTATTGGACAAGGAGGAGATAAAGAGGATAATAAGCGAAATCGAAACCCTCCCATACGAAAACGAAATCCAGGCAAAAGAATATGCGACAACTTCGGTCTATACCAACGACAGGAAGCTTCTGTACATCCTTGTAATGCCTAAAGTAAGGAAGTCGGAATTTAACCTATTGCACACAAGAGCGGCAATAAACGGAGATACGCAAATTGAGCTTGAGTTTAAACAGATGCTCGTAAACCACATGGAAACCTTTGGAATAGTTGGTCATTGCCTTTCCATAAGCAATTCGACAATTTGCGAAGAAAGGGCATTACAGAAAATTCCTGAGGAAGACTGCATAGCAAAAGTCCTGAAAGGAGGTTCCGCAACCTGTAATTACCATACTAACCTAAATAGGGTTATTGAGCTTGTCAAGGATGACACCATATTTGTGACCAACTACAAGGGAGAGTTGGTATCAAAGAATACTTCCAATCACCTTGACGGTACCTACGTTATCCAGTTGAATAACGAAACAATTCAGTTGGATAATAGAACATTTTCTAGTCTCATAGCTACGAGCTTGCAGGTTCTTCCTCCAGTGCTAACGGGGGCTATCACTAGGAACCACAGAGTCGATATAGGCTATGTACATAAACTCAGCCTAGTTAATATTAAAAGGTTAAAGGACCTTACCACGACACTATGGATTTCCTCCGGCACCAGTGCTCTAATCTTCCTGATGGTGACAGCCGTGGTCTTAATGATATGGCGTAAGGTCAATGTCAAATTGGACATCCCGGCAGTTAACATGCCCTACAGGACGAACCAATTAGAGGATCCAATACCCCACCAGCGCGAAACTTACTCTGCTGGCTCTGACGTCACTCTTGATCTACGGGACGTAGATTTTTAAAGGGGGAGGAGTTAACACCACAGCCCAAGGCCATGATCAAAAGTTCGTGATAGCAAGTCATGCGCATTGGCTGTGTCAGCATATTCATGTCTGAACCTGTTCCCACAGTTTCAGTGCATGAAGATCTTGTTACGAGCGCGCCATTGCCACCGGATACGCGTGCAGTGGCCTATTTGACGAATCAGCGATTCGCACCGTGGGAGCAGTGGCTTCCTAACGGGAGATTAGGATAGAATAAGTTAGTTCTAAATTGACTGTCGAAGCAGAGCAATAAATCCATAGCGGAAGCAAATAAACGGTTTTTTATTTTCTTAAACTAGTAAGTCGAACAAGTGGGCACGCCTCCTAGTGGGCGTGCGTTCGCGTTTTTTTTATGATCACCCGGATGTGATCCTTTAACTCCCACAACAAGAAATAGAAGAAGAAGTCACAACATCCAGATGTCTTGGGAACCTGATGAGCAACAAAATCGCCCATTGTCCACTTAATGATGTGGGCAAGATCAGTAGTATTTCTGAACCTGAACCCAACTATATTTTATTTGTCAGTGTACCCAGAATTTTAATCAACTCCAGTTGCAGAATCCAAACAATGACAATAGAAGGCACAGCGCTTCTTCACTTTCAGAACTGCAGTATCAACATTAACGGAATCTCGTATGAAGACAATCCAAAAACATTTTGGGATGAAGTCTATGTTCCACCACCACCCAACAGCTATATCAACGCAGTATCAACAAGCGATGTACTCAGCCTTCAGAAACTTAAAGATTCTGATATTGAAACCGAAGCAAAACTATACACACTTGGAACTAAGACCCTACATCTAGACTACAAGTTAAGACAGAAAACATTATCATGCTCAGTCAGCAAACAGTATCATACTCCATCCAGCGCGGACGGAGTCCGACACCCGAAACCTGCATCCGCAACATCCAAACATCCAGCACAGACGACATCTTAAACTGCACAATAGACACATTCCCGCACGTACGACAAGTGTAATGCATGAGTACTTGTGGGAACACATAGCCGCGGTTAGATTTAGAATAGTATTTAAGATGTAGATTTGAAGAAAACATAGTTCAGTTTTATTGTAGGCAGAATCGCTGCCAGATTGGAAAATAAAGTTTTTTTTAAATGAAATAAATCTCGCTTGATTTAATTTACATCACCAGCACATCAGTTGGGCTCTCGTGCATCATCATCTTGGTGGGAATTATCATCATCATCATCATTCCGAAGAAGAAACAAAAAGATATAGACATCCCCGTGTTGCAGTCCTTCGCTCCAGCCCCAATGACGTCATTGTGGCCGTCGCTCTACTCTGACAAGGGAGGAGTTACATCCGGCAAATAACCCCCTCTCACCACACCTGTACCAGAACCCCAGCACGTGTAACAGTTGACCGCTGTTACCCTTTAGTAATAAGTGATGACATTGTAAATTACGTATTTACCTAGAACTGTAATTGCAACGCAAACGTCTGGAATTTACCCAACGGATGTTCCAATTCTTCGAAATCACTGGTACAAGTTAAGTATCGAATAATAATAATTTTGGTAATCAATTCATTCATTATTAATCTTCAGAACCGAATGGTTCAATTTGTTCAAATAAATATTTTTTTAAGTAAACTGTTTAATCGATATTTTAACTCGCGCGAGTTACGAAATGCCGTCATGCTGACGCAGCACCCCCAAAGCCACCGCGGTTGACCGGATACGACATTTCTTAGAATTGTCTCGTGCATAACATATTACTAGAATTCCAATTGTAAATTCCCATAGAATTAAGAATGTCAATTTTGCACTTTTACAAATTGTTAATTTAACATTAAGATTCCAAGAATTATGTATTGTGAAATTGAATTGACGATTATCGAAGGAGTAGAAAATAAAAATCAGAATAAACTTGTCAGTCGAAACATAAAGTTGTGTTTTTTTTAGTAACCGCGAGTCTGGAACTCGTAATTGGCGCAGTCGTCCGGTCCGGTTAACAGTCAGTAGCTACAAGTGCTTTAATAGCGGAAGTGAAAAAAAAAATAAAGTAACTTAAAAACAATCACGGGTGTGCAAAAAGTGAAAGTGCTGCTAGTAACAAAACAAAACTGTGAGAGTACATCACAGTATAGTATCGAGAGCATATCGACAGTTCTGCAGACACTCCAAACACCAAGTGATAAAGCTATAAAAAAGTGTGGCGAGAATAAAATAGTGACGGAATATCACTTTTATTCTTGGTATCGACTGAATATCGATATTTAAACACACCAAGACTGTTGGATTTTAATCCTTCATAACCGGGAACCAGCTCCACAACCACAAACAAAGAAAAAAAAGGAAAAGAAAAAGAGAACATGACGACAAAATATATTCTACTGACAATTGGATGCCTGTAAGTACACGAATGCAAATAATCATAACCAATAAACCAATAAACAAATAAACCATTGAAGCTAAATTTTTAAATACCGTACAAAAAGTATATATAAAATAAAAAAAAAAAAAAAGAAAAAAATAAAAAAAAAAAAAATAAAAGAAAAACAAATACCTAATAGTATATTTCTCAAAATTAATTACTGATATTCTATTGAAAACAATAAATGAAATTGTAATACAATTACACCTATAAAAGAAAAAAGTGAAACATATTCAAATATACATATTGTCACATTCTGTAACCAGCGATACTCCCCATAATACTTACTGGGCACATTCCTGTGTGTTTACTCGGAATCATATTCCGAGTTTGCCAGGAAATTGCCCACGCGAATTCTTTTTCTCGTCTCGATCTCTGTGGGAAGATTGAGATAAGAGAATCTCAACTTCGCATTAGGTTTAAGCTAGTGTAAGAAAATGTATTACTCTGAATGTATTATGAGAGTTTTAATAAAGTGTTTGAACAGAACGGACGGATTACTAATTATTACTGGCGCAGTCGAAAAGTGAACGGAAAATAAAAGCATACCTAAATCAAAGAAGATTTTTGTGCTCTAAACCGTTTAAATAACGCAACATTTTAAATCGAAAAGAAAACTTAAATCGAAGAAGATTTTTGTGCTCCAACCGTTTAGACAACACGACTCTTAAATCAGGAAAAATACTTAAATCAAAGAAGATTTTTGTGCTCCAAACCGTTTAAATAACGCGACATTTTAAATCGAAAAGAAAACTTAAATCCCCTATGCCGAATATATCAGAATTATTCGACAAACTTGGGAAATGTCAATATTTTTCATCAATAGATCTGGCTAAAGGGTTTCACCAAATCCAGGTGGCACCCGAAGATCAACATAAAACCGCATTCTCTACACGAGGTGGTCACTTCGAGTTCGTTAGAATGCCATTCGGCCTAAAGAATGCGCCGGCGACGTTCCAACGCCTCATGAATACCATCTTAGGAGAATACATTAATAAAATTTGTATCGTTTACTTAGATGATGTATTGGTGTTTTCAACAAGTTTTGCGGAACATCTAGACTCACTCCAAAAAATTTTTCAAAGGTTGAGGAAGTGTAATTTAAAATTGCAAGTCGAGAAATGTAATTTTGCAGCACTCGAGACGGAATATCTTGGACACGTCATATCAGAAAACTGTATAAAACCCAATCCACTTAAAATAGAAACCATTAAACAAATTAAAGTTCCTACAACCCAAAAGGAGATCAAATCCTTCCTCGGTATTACTGGTTATTACCGAAAATTTATACGGGATTACGCAAAAGTGGCATATCCCATGGTTAAATTTCTTAAAAGGAACTCCAAAATAAACATAAAGGACAGTGAATATATACAGGCATTTAACAAACTTAAAGAACTTATCACTAACGAACCTGTATTGATCAATCCTGACTTCAGCAAAACATTTACGCTCACTACCGATGCGTCTAATTTCGCAGTCGGGGCGGTGCTATCCCAAAGTGGCCATCCTGTAGCGTATGCTAGTAGAACCCTTAATGACCATGAAAAACATTACAGCACAATAGAAAAGGAGTTGCTGGCAATATTTTGGTCTACTATATATTTAAGACCCTATCTATTTGGCAAGAAGTTTATAATTAAAACCGACCACCGTCCTTTGGTGTGGCTAAACAATCTTACTGAACCAAATAGTAAACTTCAAAGATGGAAAATCCATCTAAACGAATATAATTATACTGTGGAATATGTAAAAGGCAGGGAAAACAGCGTAGCCGATGGGTTAACCAGAATTAACACTCATCAAACCGATCATAATGAGACGCAATACAGCGATCATGAAATTGCATTGCTTAACCTCTTTAACGAAAATGACGAAGAAAGTGAGATTTCGTCAACCGGTGCCACAATTCATAGTGCACAGGAAGATTCTACCAATCACATACATATTACAGACAAACCTATTAATTTGTTTAAGAACCAAATCTACCTTACACGTGGAAATAAAGAAAGGGTGACATTAAAAATAGTTCACAAAAAAGTCCAAAACTACGTTCAAGTAGTAGAACGTTCTAACTTAATAAAAATTATGAAAAGAGTCATTGTTGATAAGGGACTCATGTGCATTTACTGTGACGATTCATCTCTTTTTCTACAATTCCAAAATATTTATGTAAAATATTTCTCCAACAACCAAAATCTTAAGATGCTTAAATCAAGTATAAAATTAAAGGATATAACTGACAAAAACGAAACAATAACATTGATTAAAAATGAGCATTTAAGCAAAAATCATAGAGGAATAAACGAAGTTTATTCCGAATTGCGGCGACTTTATTTTTACCCTAAAATGCAAACTATAGTACATAAATTTATCAATAATTGTGAGATATGTCAGTTAGCAAAGTTCGACCGTACTCCAATTAAGATACCTTTTAACATTACTGAATCACCCCAACATTTTAACGACATAGTCCACATGGACATATGGCATCCCTACCGTAATGTTATGTATATAACTACGATAGACAAATTCTCTAAATATGCAACTATCCATAGGATAAATGATAGGACATGGATCTCTGTACTGAAAGCTTTAAAAGAGAGAATCATATACTTAGGAAAAATGAATACACTTATCTCTGATGGTGAAAAATGTATAATACATAGTTTAGTTGAACAGTTTCTTAAAGACAACAATATAACATTTCATCAAACTACAGCGTACAACAAGACAGGAAATTCAGACGTGGAAAGACTCCACGGAACCTTAAACGAACATCTGAGAATTTTTACAGTTGGTACACAAAAAAAATATGATTACGATACTCTTGACGAAAAACTTTTCAAGATTATAAACATTTACAACAACACCATCCATTCGACGACAAAAATGAAACCAATAGATTTCATTAATAAAAACCTCGACAGAACAGACATACTCAATTTACACCAAACGTTTTCCAATGAAAAGCAAAGGCGAATTAATAAACTGAATGAAGCTAGAGACTCCAATTACCAGCAGGAACATAATATTGTAAGAAATAGGGATATAGCAAAAAACAGCGCTAAATATAAGAAATTAGATAAGTTCAAAAACGATGCGAATTATTTGATCGATGATAGCAATAAAAGACAAACCAAGTACTGCAAAAAACAACTAAAACGCCGTTACAAATATCGATAACTCTTCTCTGATTTTTGAACATTTCTTGCAGAAAATGAAGTTAATAATGCTATACCTGCTCATCGCAAGGGTCTTTGGGCAAAACCTGCAAGTACTGCCAATTCTTACCGAAAACGGATATATGATCATGAAAACAGAGGAAATACTAATCGTGCTGAACTATAAAAAAATACTGCACATCGTCAATCTCACACAATACGCTGACGTAATAGATAAACTATACAATAATCTTAACCAACTCAAATTAAACAACGATGATGTTAGCTACCAAATGCTGCATAGGGAAATTTCTACACTACATAACCATTTTAACATTTTAGTACCCCATGTATACAAAGAGAGGCGTAATAAACGTGGCTTAGTAAACATTGTAGGTAAACGGCTGAAATTCATAACAGGGACTATGGATAACGATGACGCTGAAGATATATACAATCACTTAGATAATTTAGACAAAAACATGAAACAAATCACTGACCAGTCCAATCAACAAGTTTTAATTAATAACAACCTCATTAAAAATATGAATGACATCTCTGAACATATTAATACACAACAAAATGAGATCAGTAAATACCTATACGAAATTAACAACATGACCGAAAAAAACGTATTTCGGGCACACTAGTTCGAATATATACTGCAAATGTTTGCAGATATAACAGCAACCGATAGACAAATAGAAAGAATAAAAGACATAATACTTTTAAGCAAACTGGACGTACTGGCACATGACATACTGACCGATGATGAGATATATAGTTATAATATAACAGTTAGTATGATGCCGTATCTAAGAAATAGCATAATATTTAGAGATAATAATTTGATATTCGTTTTACTCATACCGACGTTTACGGATGAACAATTTTCAAGGGCAATGGTTATACCATCTCCTAATTCTGCATTCGAAGAGCTAGATATTGATACTCAGGAAGTCATTCTCAAAGACAATGTTATTTTCAAAACCATAAATGAGTTAACTATAAAGAAAAATAACCTAAAAATCCACGATAACCAGTGTATTAAAAATTTGTTGTCAATAAACAATATCTGTGCTTATAACATAAACAAAGAAGAATCGGTAATGCAAATAAATGAAAATGTAATTTTAATAAAAAATATTCAAAAAAAGAAAATGTTCCAAAATTGTAATAATAATGATGTATTTATCGAAGGAAACAATGTAATCACATTCAAAAATTGTAATATAAGTATAAACCACCATCAATTTTCCAATAAAATCCAAGAGTTTAAGGAAATTATTTATTATCCTGCCTTCATTAAAATTAAATATTTCAAAAATAAATAATGTAAATCTACAAGAAGTGCACCTTCAAACAATTAACAATACAGAAACTATTAGATACATTGAGTTTGAATCCAAAATTAATAGGTACACGTCTTTATCATGTATAAC
This sequence comes from Ferdinandea cuprea, assembly GCA_963576555.1. Taxonomy (NCBI): domain Eukaryota; kingdom Metazoa; phylum Arthropoda; class Insecta; order Diptera; family Syrphidae; genus Ferdinandea; species Ferdinandea cuprea. The sequence continues at coordinate 24,377,712 of OY754962.1, forward strand.
TTTAATAATTATAGTTAGCCTTTTGATCGTAGTTGTGAAATGTAAAACAAAACAGAATAAAATTGTTATTAAAACACAATCTATGGTAGATCCATTTAAAATTTAAAAATCAATTTTTGCTATTTTTCAATTTGATATTTTTGGTGGACCAAAAACTTATTTGGGGAGGTGTCACATTCTGTAACCAGCGATACTACCCATAATACTACCCACGCGAATTCTTTTTCTCGTCTCGATCTCTGTGGGAAGATTGAGATAAGAGAATCTGAACTTAGCATTAGGCTTAAGCTAGTGTAAGAAAATGTATTACTCTGAATCTATTATGAGAGTTTTAATAAAGTGTTTGAACAGAACGGACGGATTACTAATTATTACTATATTCAAACAAACCAATTTTTTATTAGATCTAAGATACACTTAACCTATAAATTTACAAAAAAAAATATATTTTTCTACTTTGATTCAATATTATATTGCTCTAAATGCTAAAACAAACGAATTAGATGTTTAGAAAAACTAAAAAACTGCTTAAATTTTCCCCGTATACAAGAAGTTTACCTAATATCTCTAAATATCTTACAGATACTCATTCGTCCACAAACAGGAAGTGCAAGCCCAAATAACCGAGCTGTTAAGCCAGGGCATTATTCGCCCTAGCTACTCTCCCTGGAGCTCCCCTGTTTGGATTGTACCGAAAAAGCAAGATGCGAGTGGGAAACAAAAATGGAGAATGGTAATAGACTTTCGGAAATTAAATGAAAAAACTATTTCAGATAAATACCCCCTTCCAAATATAACCGAAATACTAGACAAACTCGGCAAATGTATGTATTTCACCAGTCTCGACCTTGCTAGTGGCTTCCACCAGATAGAGATGGACAAAAAAGATATTCAAAAAACTGCTTTCACGGTAGAAGGAGGTCACTATGAATACGTTAGGATGCCCTTTGGCCTTAAGAATGCTCCTTCAACCTTTCAACGGGTAATGGAAAATGTTCTGAAGGAACTCATTGGGAAAATTTGCCTAGTTTACCTAGATGACATCGTCATATTCTCTACTTCACTTCAGGAGCACATAGAAAGTCTCACACTAGTTTTCGAAAAATTGCGTAAATCTAACTTTAAAATTCAACTTGACAAATCAGAATTCTTGCGAAAAGAAATCGCTTTCCTAGGACACATCGTCTCCACCGAGGGCATAAAACCCAATCCTTCAAAGATCCACGCTATACAAAACTACCCAATACCTCGTACCCAAAAGGAAATAAAAGGATTTATAGGACTATTAGGATATTGTAGAAAATTCATACAAGATTTCTCAAAATTAACCAAACCACTAACAGAATGCCTAAAGAAAGGCAGAACAGTGCAGTTGACTGATCGATACGTGAAAACATTCGAAATATGCAAAAATATTCTTACAGTACCCAGACTTCTCAAAACCATTCATCCTAACCACCGACGCGAGCAACTATGCTCTTGGCGCAATTTTGTCACAAGGCCGCATTGGCAGTGATAAGCCAATATGTTATGCGAGCAGAACACTTTCAGACTCGGAAATAAACTATTCGACCATCGAAAAAGAACTTTTAGCCATAGTTTGGGCTACGAAATATTTCAGGCCATACCTTTTTGGCCGAAGATTCCAAATTATAACAGACCATAAACCGCTCACTTGGCTTATGAGTCTTAAGGAGCCCAATTCCAAATTGATAAGATGGCGTATAAAACTAGAAGAATTCGATTACCAGATAGTGTACAAGAAAGGAAAGTTGAACACTAATGCCGATGCACTAAGTCGCGCTCAAATTGATAATCCAATTCTAGAACTAAATTTAAGCGATAACGTCTCAAACCAAGGAACGTGTGGTACCACCATACACTCTGCGGATGAAAATTTAGACGATGGATTTGGAATATCAGAACAATCACTCAACGAATTTAATCTTCAAATAATTTTACTCAAATGATCTGAACCACCGTAAGTGTCTTTAGAAACACCTTTTCGAAATAAACAGTGCCGAACCATACGCGATTCAGAATTTACCGAAACAAAAGTAGTAGAAATTTTTAAAAAATATTTACCCCCAAACAAACTATCTGCCATATTCTCTGACGACGAAACAGTTAAAATAGTGTTTATTCGAAATATTTCGCTAATAATAAAACATTTAGAGTAGTAGTAAAATGACGACCAAGACAAACTAATTAACGACTACCATATAAATAACAATCATAGAGGTATAAATGAAACATACCTTCATCTCGGAAGAGACTATTACTTTCCATTCATGCACAAAAAAATCCAAAAAACCATCAATAATTGTGAATTATGCCAATTATCTAAATACGACAGAAGTCCCCCGAAACTCAAAATGCAAGTACCAGAAACTCCACTTAAACCATTAGACATATTTCATATTGATATTTACTGCATTAATCATCAACAAATCTTAACTATTACAGATAAATCATCAAGATTCGCCTCGGCATATACTCTTCCGGCTAGAAATAGTATTTCCATCCTAAAATCATTACAGAATTTTATGAGCCTATACGGCATACCCAAAAAGATTGTCTGTGACCAAGGCTCCGAATTCACAGGCAATATATTTAAAGATTTTTGCAAACAATATCAGATCGAATTACACTTTACCTCTTTTCAACAGAGTTCTAGTAACGCACCTGTAGAGAGATTACACTCTACATTAACTGAAATCTATAGAATCATACTTTTTACTCGAAAAGAAGCCAACCTTGACTTAGAACACGGCGAAATCCTGTCCGAAACACTTATAACATATAACAACTCTATTCATTCTACCACCAAACATACCCCTTTCGAGCTTTTCTTCGGAAAAACGTATCAATTTAACAATAGCGTAACTTTCTCTAATGAGCACGAATATTTGAAGAAACTCAACGAATTTCAAGAAAAACTCTACCCCATGATAAAAGAAAAAGTTGAAGAGTCTGTGAAATCAAGAATAGACAAGTTAAACGAATCGAGAAATGACCCCAAAAACTGGGAAAACAACGAAATAGTATATAGGAAGGAATGTAGAAGAAACAAGATAACCCCTAAATTTTCCCGACATAAGGTCAGAAAAAACAATAAAATAACCCTAATAACAGCAAAAAACCAAAAAATACATAAGGCTAGGATAAAAAATAGAAAGAAATACACGCAAACTAATAATACTAACAATTAATATATTTTAGAATCTCACTGGCAACCACCCAAATTCTCCAAATACATGACTTGCCTAAAAATCAAGGCATCGTTCAGCTGCAACTCGGGCAGGCAAGAGAAATTAAACGCTTTGACAACCTTATTCATATTGTAAATCTTGAGGAATATCACAAAAATGTCAGAAAAATTGAAAATACCCTAAGTCTGCTTAAACAACGTACCACATTAACAAACCTAATACAAATAACCAACCTCAAACTAACAGAACTCGAAAATAAACTCCAGACACTAACACCTATTAGAAGAAACAAAAGAAGTTTATTTAACGGAGTAGGTACTGCTATAAAATTTATAACAGGCAATATGGACGCAAATGATGCGGACAACCTAAACAGACAAATCAAACAATTACACAACAACGAACACACTATTGCTAACACACTCTCAGAACAACATACACTCAACACACAAATGCTAGAAAGACTCAATAATCTTACAACACACATTAACAACGAACAACGAACTATTGAAACCTTCATAACAAAAAATACACAGGAAATAACAAATAGAATACAGCGCGAAGACAGTAAATTAATAGAAATGCAATACCTTAGTCAAATTAATTATAACATAGACCTTTTAAGTAACCATATAACGAACATAGCCGAAACGATTGTGCTAGCAAAATTGAATGTTATATCAAAATTTATATTGAATCAGGCTGAATTAAATGAAATTTATAATTATATGATTAACCAAAGCGTAGAGATAATTTCGAACGAACACCTGTATGAACTATTAGAGCTACAAGCCTGCTACAATAACAGTAATATAATATTTAATGTAAAAATACCAAAATTATCAAAAGAAAAATATAAGTTATATCACATTATACCGCTTCCAATAAATGGTACAAAACAAATCATAACTCAACCATATATAACATACAACGACATAAGCATTCAGTACTACGGCAAGCCATGTCCAAAAGTGGAAAACATTTACTATTGCAAGAACCCGGATTATCAAGAAGCCGCAAAGAACTCCACCTGTTTGCGCCGACTATTGAACAACAAGGAAGCCGAATGCAAGCTGAACGACACAGGCAAAATCGAATCAATTTTCCAGCCAGAAGACAACCATATTATACTTATTAATATCCAAAATATACTAATAAATTCTACTTGCAGTAAAACAACTCAAGAAGTCACAGGCACAGCATTACTTTACTACAAGAACTGTTCCGTAGAAGTCAATGGCATCACTTACAAGGATAACCTTAATACATTCTGGGACGAAGCACGAATTGCACCTCCAACATATGCAAATATCCAAGCAAAATCCATAACCAACACCCTGAGTCTACAAACACTTCACCTTCATCAGCTGCAGAATCATGAAGCAATCAGGACACTACGTAGTGACACAAACCAAACAACGAATATGACCTACGTCACAATAGCCATCTTTGGAATATTTGTCACAGCCGCCTTGATATTCCTATGGACGAAACGAAATACATCATACGTCATCGAAGTAAGAGAGGACATCGCTCCGGCCCCATCGAATTCCTTGTGGCCATCGCTCTATCTTAAGGGGGGACGCAGCACCCCCAAAGCCACCGCGGTTGACCGGATACGACATTTCTTAGAATTGTCTCGTGCATAACATATTACTAGAATTCCAATTGTAAATTCCCATAGAATTAAGAATGTCAATTTTGCACTTTTACAAATTGTTAATTTAACATTAAGATTCCAAGAATTATGTATTGTGAAATTGAATTGACGATAATCGAAGGAGTAGAAAATCAAAATCAGAATAAACTTGTCAGTCGAAACGTAAAGTTGTGTTTTTTTTAGTAACCGCGAGTCTGGAACTCGTAATTCGCGCTGTGCAAAAAGAAAACAGTAAAGTGTACAGTGCAGTGCAAAATAAAAAAAGGTTTTGTGTTTGGGCACTCCATCTGGTCCCACTCCCTATCGTTTTCTGCTGCTTTGCTTGGATATAGCATGTGCCGTATGTTTTTGCGTGCACTTGCTATGGCTGGGTAGAGTATCATTTGGCGAATAGCGGGTCGCGTTGGGTAGATTTTGTTGGCAGACCAAAGCAATTTATTGCATGGGCATAACACCTGCAGTGATTTGTTTTGGAAAGCTGACGTCACGATCTACACGGTACGGCCTAGCTTAGTCTGCGTCGGAGTTGAGTTTTTTGTGTTTGTTTTTTTGTTATGCGGGGGAATTTTAGAGTGGACGTGAGTAACATTCGTGGTTTCAGATCCAATTTTTTTTCATTGTACGCCCATGCAATTCACAATAAACCAGCTGTTTTGGCACTAAGTGATACACTGGTCAGCATTGATTCCGATTTAACGGAGTTTAGTCTGCCTGGATATAACTTGGTGCCATTATTCTTTTCCCATCGTGGTATCGCCGTTTATATACGTAGTGATGTAGCTTACCAACTTCTACCTCAATATGGCCAATGTTCCAATCCGGAATTTAATTTTGTTTCGCTAAAATTCCATGTCCGTAGGCAATTAATCCACTACTGTTTTATTTATAGAGCCCTAACCAAAACAGGCATTCAACTTATAATGAGTTTGATGCACTGTCTGATTCCATCACCAGAATTGTAACCCATTATCCTCGTACTGAAATCGTCATTTTAATATACACAATTCAAGTTGGCTTCGACATTCTGGACAGACAACACCCGAGGGAAGGTATGTTGAGATCTTTGCTGAGGTTAATAGTTCAACCCAGATTGTAAATGAGTCGACACGGATACCGGACATTAGCGGTCAAAACGCCAACACTCTGAACTTGTTTCTTACCTCTCACCCTGATAAATACACTTTAAATGTATGATCACCTCTAGGTTCGTCAGACCATTGTATCATATCGGCGAATTTCTCGTACTCCAGCCACACAGTTAAAGAACAAGCTTCTAAAAGAACCGTATGGCAATACGAGAAAGCCAATTGGGAAGCTTTAAACTGTTTCTTTAGGAGTTTTAACTGGTCGTTGTGCTTCCTCAACAACGACGTGGATGCCGCTGCCGATATGATTACAAATTTAATTCACCTTGGTATGAAACGCTTTATTCCTAACAGGATAAAGTGTATCAAACCTAAGGAAAACGCGTGGTGTGACTTGAGCTGTACAGAAGCTATCAGGGCTAAAGAGGCAACTTTTCGGTCATTTAAGGCCAACCCAACTGAGGGAAACCGAAAAAAGTTCAAACGAGGCAGAAATGACTGCAATGCCCATATTAATCGTGTCAAATTCTCCTACGACCAAAAGTTGAGGCAAAAAATACTACAAAGTCCCTCCGGTAGTAAAAACTTTTGGTCGTTTGTTAAGAATATTAAAAATTCGGCCTCGTCATCCCCGACACTCATTTACAATGGCACTCCAGCTGTCAGCTCTTCGGATAAAGCCAATCTGCTCACTGCTCATTTTGCAGCTAGCTTAACGCTCCCAGATTGTGCTTTATCTCCCCCAGTACTCGAGCGCATAGAACACTCCATGGGACAAATCCACTTTCGTACCCGTACTGTACTGTACTGAGTACTTCAAGATCTCAACATTCACAAATCCGCTGGTCCATATGGTATTTCCCCTATCGTTCTGAAGAGGTGTTCTTCCACGCTGCCAAAACCACTGCGTAAGCTTTTCTATCTGTCCTATTCTTCAGGGCTCTTTCCGAGAAGATGGAAAACAGCATTTGTCCAGCCCGTCCCAAAAAAGGCGAATCTTCCTCTCTCTCCTCTTACCGACCAATTGCAATTACGTCCCTTCTTTCCAAGGTTATGGAAACGCTGATAAATCGTCAGCTTATGAAATATCTCAAATCCCGAAAACTTCTTAGTGACCGGCAGTACGGTTTTCGCAGCAGCAGATCCACTGGTGATTTGATGACATATCTAACTGAAAAGTGGAACCAATCTATTCACCATAGTGGTGAAAGCAAGGTCGTTGCGCTTGATATTTCAAAAGTATTTGACAGAGTTTGGCATCAAGCTCTCTTGTCCAAAATGCGTGCATTTGGGATCGATGTTACCTTTATTCAATGGATTTGAAATTACCTTTCGGACCGTTCAATACAAGTTTTTTTGGACGGTTTCAAGTCTGCAACTCACCAAATAAATGCTGGTGTCCCTCAAGGCTCTGTTTTGTCTCCGACTCTCTTTCTCATTTTTATCAATGACCTCCTGCCTGTCACCTCTAATCCATTCCTTTGCTGATGACAGTACCCTCAGCTTTACATATTCGTTTCCTGGGCAACGCCCCTCATCTTCGGGCGTTGAACTGGAACGGCAACGTATGTTAAGTCATTGAATTCCGATCTTGACAGCATACTTAAATGGGGTAAAACCAACAGAGTGGAATTTAATGCTTCCAAAACGCAATGCTGACTGCTGTCATTGAAGCGAACCCCTAATTCTCTGCCATTATCCATGAATGGCACTTGCATCGCTGAAACCGAAATACTTTCCATTCTCGATATGTGTGTTAATGACAACCTTCGTTGGAATGACCACATATTTGATGTCGCCAAGAACGCTGCGAAATGTCTAGGCTTCCGAAAGCGATGCAAGAAATATTTCACCCCTTCTGATCTGGCTAGCATCTATAAGCATCAATTCGCCCAAGACTTGAGTACAACGCTCATATCTGGTCTGGTGCACCAATAGCATATTTGGAGCTACTTGACAGGATCCAAAAACGTCCAGTAAAACTTATTGGCGATCGAGACATCGCGAAATCACTTGACTCTCTTAGTCATCGTCGTAATGTCTCCTGCCTGTCATTGTTTTATGGGTATTTCCACCACAAGTGCTCAAATGAAAAAGCCAGTTGCATTCTACCCCTACAGCAATTCAACCGCAATACTCGCCTTGCGAGGAATGCACATCAGTTCACCCTTAAGCCTGTTTTCGGACGTACTGTGAAATATAAAGATTCGTTTCTCAACCGTACAATACGAATGTGGAATGCTCTACCACGCTCTGTTTTTCCTTTGCATTATAATTTACAAACATTTAAAACCAATGTGCTTCGGTTTCTCTAATCCTTCATTACCCTTATAATGAAGTGGCACAGTACTTCATTATAAGGGTATGCAAAGTCCCTTTAGTGCGCGTACATTATAAAAAAAAACTGCTTACCATCCACAAGCCAATGGTTCCCTAGAACGAAGTCACAGACCCTTAGCAGAATACCTAAGGAATTTCGTGGACAACGATGAACAATGTTAGGACCAATGGCTTAGTCAGGCGATGCATGTACACAACATCCACTAATCTTACACTATTAATTTGTTTGTACGGGTTAGAGTTTGAAATGCTAACAAATTTAAAAAGAAAGCCTGCTCCGTTGTACAATACCGAAGAGTATCCTCAAAACCTTAAATACCAACTACAAAGGTCACATTAATTAGCTAGAATAAATGTAGATCATACCTTCTACCATATGTTACCTTATAACATCCATCGGTTACTGGACAAATCACCTGTTATTTCGAGACAGTGAAATCAGCCACATTCTACAGCAATACCTGGACCATCATGACGAAATTCACGCCCATGGAATACTCAACGGTGGTGCTTCAGATGGCAGAAACGTGCGATAAGCAGCTAGTCACAATGTGCCAAATAATTTCGGACGACATTTTTAAACAGCATTGCAGCCTTATCGTTCAGGAGATAGAGACAAACATTGCTATCCTATATCAAACAGCCAATCGCATGAGACACGTTTTACAATCGAAACGACAAAAACGAGCATTGGACTTCATCGGGGGGTTCTCAAAATGGGCATTCGGAACAATGGATAGCGAAGACGCTAGAAAAGTTTATCACAAATTGGAATTAATCCATAAGTAGGACGAGGATACGTTTCAACTAATACGTCGACAATTATCAGTAATGAACTCGAATTTGGCAGCAGAAATAGCAAATATCACCACAGGTGTGGGAAATCTGAGTGAGACTTTCCTCAGTTATAGTCAGTCTACAAACAAGGAAGTTGCCCTGCTGAAAATAAGGAGCGATGTCAACGCAATGGCATCGGTTATCACCGCAAATTTAGTGGAGGTTCAAAATCGACAAGTCTTGGAGCTGGCTGTATTAGATGATCTATATCAAGGTAGAATTCACCCCTTTATCCTGGACGCTAAGAACATTACTGACCTGCTACAAAATATTACGGCGAAAAGAACTTCATATTTAAGGACTTATTCGTCGTCCACCAAGCTTCTAAAACAGGGCGTGTTCCCGAATGAAGAATCTATGATAGTGATAATATCACTTCCGCTACCAGACTCGTTGCGTTACCAAATTCACAAGGTGTATCTATTGCCAACCGCATTCGATGGCAACTGGGATCTTATACTGGACACCAAGTATATGTATATTGTAGAGTCTGACCATCATTACGTCTTTGTGATCCTCAGCAAAGAAGACTATTGCCGATGTACACCAGCGTCTGAAGCAGGAGCTTCTGCTAGCTTTGTAGTGTGCCGATACGAGAATCCGGTGCTTACATCCGGAACCACCGAGTGCCTAGTGGAACTTCTTCAACACGCAACCACTACAAAAGCATCGTGTAACTACGCCGCAGTTCCGGCAAGTGAAGGAATATTTCTTAAGATGACTTTATCTAACAGCTATTAGAAAAATTATTAATAAATTAAAATTATTCAAAATTATTCAATTCGCTTTATAAGACCTAGCTATAAGTAAAATTATTAATAAATGAAAATTATTCATAAATTAAAATTAGTTAAAAAAAAAAAAAAAAGTTAACGTAAAACAATCTATTATACATGCCACCGTCACCTGGCAGAAGGTTTCCACTGAGCAATGACCCAAAATCATGCCATCCAGCAATCAGCGATGAGAAAGCACTTTCGCACGGGCATATGACACCGACCGGTGACGACTGTACGATTCCAGGAAAAACACCTTTGGAGATGAAGTGCAGTGACAGCAGATAATTAGTATTTAAGATAGTCGTAAGAATTTCAATTGTACATTCATAAGTCAAAAGGCAGAATCGATGCCCATTTTAAATAAAGTTTTTTTTTAAACATTTAAAATTTTGTTTTAATAACTGGCGCCCGGGCAGGGACCCTGGTAACACGGTTAAATTAGTTCGCTATAGTAAGTCGCGCTTGTACTTAAGTAGTACCTAACTAACCGTTTTTTAAATAAAAAAGTCCCCAAGTGGTACGTGTGTTAGTCGCGGACAAGTCCCCAAGTGGCACAATAACTATACCGTATCCGGAAAAGTCCCCAAGTGATACAAACCGGTGAAACATTTAACGTGCGTGTAAAGAGTGCGTCAAAAACCAGGGTCCGCGCGAAAATCAGTGTAACCGGTACAGTGCAAAGAAAAAAAAAACTTCAAAATATTAAAAGAACATTTCAAAACAACTAGTGCTGGTGAACTGGAGTTGGAGAAAACATCAAGGGCCCCCTAGTAACAAACAGTGAACAGGTGTAGTTAAGACTGCTGCCGCCAACAACATGCTGATGATCGTGAATTTTATATAAGCATATATTAAGGTATACTTAGGAACTTAAATAGTTAATAAAATTAAAGTAAAGAAAAAAGAATATATATAAGTTTACATAATTACAAGAAAAAGTCAAACTCCTTAAGAAACTAAAAGAAGAAAATAGCGTAAAAATAAATTGAAAGAGAATTACTATCTGATTATTGCCCATAAAAAATAGAATATTGCCTAATTATTTTTCAACATAAAATTATTATCCTACCAATCATTCATCAAAATTTTTTTTTCTTTCTATCAACCCTATCAAACGGTTGAAGAAAAATTAATTTCCACTTCTCATCGTAACTTACATTATAAGAATAATAATTATTTGGTTGTCGATCTAATTTCAATTCCATTTAAAATGCCAAGTAAAAATTTGCCACGACCATCCGCGCTTGATGGCCATGCGGGTCAAGCTGGCCAAGCGGGTCAACCAAATCCTGTTATTAACCCTCCTTTGCAATCCATTATCGCTTCTATGGTTCGTAAAGCTTTTCAGACCGATGGTCGAAATCTCGTACATTCTATCCTAAACCCATATTCGGATCAGTTCACGGGAACTGACCAAGCTATATCGCCCGTCCAACAAGCAAACATTAAAGACCTCGATAAAATTCCCGATGTGGTTCGCAGCCAGCGCGAATTCTCTTGGCAGCCGGGAGAATTCGGTTCATGGCGCAAAAGCGTAGAGAGGATCCTAAAAATATATGACTCGAGCAAAATACCATCAGAAACAAAATCATAGGAAATGCAGGTAATCCATGTCCTGGAGTCGTACAACACTCCATTGGACTGGAAATGTATCTCGAAATGTTTGACCATGCACTATGCTGACAAACGTGATTTGGGAACGTTAGAGTACCAAATGGCAGGGCTTGTGCAAGGCAACACATCTATACAAGAATTCTATTAAAATGTATACGCGCATCTTTCATTAATCCTAAATAAAATATCGTGCATGGATATCAGTGCGGACGTTCTCAATTTGCTTAAGAGGGCTTAAGGGTGACCTACCCAGACTGTTGGGAATGAAAGAACCCTTGGATTTACCTCAAGCCTTGCACCTGTGCCTAAGGCTAGAAAATCAAAACTTTAGATCACAGTATGTGAATGCAAATAACAATAGCAGAAGACTTCAGCATCCAGAACCGCCACCTATCCCACATAGACGAGGAAACTTCAACCATCCACAAGGTACAAGCTGCCAGCCATTCTCTCCAGAACTGACATTTTTACCTCGACCACCCAGACAACAGATTTCATATCAATACAACGCTAGGCCTCCTCTACCTCCAAGGCAGGGTGTTCCACAGCAATATCAACCACAATTTCAACAACAATTTAATTAACTATATCAACAACAGTTTATCCACAATATAAACAATGTTTTGGCAATCCCCGGCAACCACCACAAGAGCCTATGGATACATCGACAATTCGGACGAACAGAGTGAACTATATAAACAGACCCCGTATAGAAAATTGGCCCCCAGCACCGAAAAGACCATCAGCTCCCCATTCTCAGCAAGTACATCCTACCAAGATGCAAAGAAACTTTCATGTTAGTACCGATGTGACTCAAGAAGAGGAAATTGGTCAATAGGAGGATATACAAGCGAACGTAGACAACTCGAACGAATATGACCAAACTTTACAAGACTGTATTGACATGACGCAACCGCACAATAATTATTCTACCAATTCTATTCTATTCAACTAACCGACATACATTTTTTTAGATTGACCAATTCTTCGCTGCCACATTTTGAATGTGCAACGAAGAATGGAGATGTATTGAAAATTCTTATTGATACTGGATCCAACAAAAATTACATACAACCATCCCTAGTAAAGAACCCTTTGTTAAATGAAAAGCCTTTTTGTTGTAACTCGATTGGAGGTAACATCCAAGTCACTCAACTTACTTTTGTCAGTCTTTTTGGTCATAAACATAAAAATTAAATTCTTTGTTATGCCCAAGCTCAAATGGTTTCATGCCATTCTCGGGAATGACAGTTTGAAGAGCTCTCTGCAGTTATACAAGTTAACGCACGCGCACATCAACCAGACAGCAGAGTGAACTTTGCATAACCGGACACCGGACACCGGACATTCCACCAGCACATTCCACTCCCAACACACGCTTTTCTCACACTACATTTCCTCACACTACATTCCCACACATAATCCAATCATATCACCATTACTGCATAATCAGCACCTTTTATCCATTCACCCCATGCACCGACCTATTCCCTTACGATGCACATTGTTCAAAAAGATAAAATTACTTTAAGGTAGAATTAAGTTATGAAGAAATAAATCAGTGATGAATTGAACCTGAAAGTGAAAAGTTTGTTTCATTTACAAACAAATGTGTTTTGTGGTTAAAAAGTTGATCTCAAAAATCCTTGTAAAGGAGAACAGGATCATTTAAAATAATCGTCATACAACGAGAATAACCTAGCACAAATAGGCAACATTGAAGCACTCAACGACCAACTACAAATCCTCATATAAGGAGAAGGTTAAGGACAACAAACCGAATTAAGACGATTAAGGATCTCAACAATCAACAAACAGGAATAATCAACATAAAAGAATTAGTCAGCAAAAAAATGAAACTTTTGTGAGTAAAAAAATTGTGAAAATTTAGTTGATTATTAGTTGAAATATCGTATAGAATTTAAATAGAAAGTTTTAATAGTAAATAATAGTGTAAAGGTATTCCAAAATGAGCATTACAAAAGAACAAATTATAGAACTTGTCCGCGCTACCGTCGAGTTATCACAGGAACAGTTTACGGAACAAATAAATAATCTGACATCCGCAATCGGTCAATTACAACCCCCTAGTGTTAAAACATACGTGCCTGTATCTGTTCAACCCGGTGTTCAAAATCGTAGTGGTGGTCTCGATCTAGTAAAATCCTTACTCGAGTTTAAAGGCGATACCTCTTCATATCCTTCCTGGCGTGCAGCGGCGCATTTCGCAATGAGTTATTATCACGAAGGATCTGAAAATTACCACATTGCCATGGGAATTCTAAGAAACAAAATAACAGAATCTGCTAACGCAACTTTATCCGCTTTTAATACGGTGCTAAATTTTAATGCGATTATTGCTCGATTAGATCAAGTTTACTCGGACAAAAGGCCATTACATGTTCTTGAAAATGAACTTAGTATTTTGCGTCAAGGTAACCTATCCATTAGTGAATATTACGATGCAGTTGATAAAAACTTAACCCTAATAATAAATAAAAATATTATGACACACAGCGGTAACAATGAGGTTATAGTCGCTCTCAACGTGCCAGGGAGAATGCTTTACGTATTTTCATTTCTGGTCTACGAAAGCCAGTATGTGATATATTATTTTCTTCTCGTCCCTCTGATCTACCGACAGCTCTTGCAACGGCACAAGAACTGGAAACAAAACATAAGCGGTACGAATTCGCACGTACGTTTGCTGCGGGCAGCTTAACAAAAAAAAGCGGATCCCAGTTTCAACAAGATTCTGATCCACATATTCGCAATTACCAACAAAACAAAAAATAAACCAGTTCCAATGGATGTAGATAATCGTACTTCTTGTTTTAGAAAGCAAATTCCTACTCGGAATAATTCTTTAAAACAGCATCCGAATAGAAGCCTAAGACATCCAGACCAACAACAAGCCATGGTGGCTAAACGCCCACGGGACATAACGAACTCTACTCGATCACCTATCCAAAAATTACAAAAAATTAACTTAATGAAATTAGAAAGTTCCGAATTAGGAAGCGAATTTTGTTGGGATAATTCTTCTGAAGGGCAGTCGGATGACCAAATTGATGATGAGATCAATTTTTTAGGGTAAAGTCACTCTTGCCGTTTATTACTAAAACTGCAATAAATGGACAAGAGATGCGAATTTTAATAGACACAGGAACTCCCAAGAATTATATTAAGAAACATGATTTTCTTAAAGCAATATGCCCAGTAGAAAACCCCTTCAATGTTAAGTCTGTCAACGGAACTAATCTCATAAAAGAAAAATGCAAAATAAATGTGTTTAAAAACAATTCAACATTCTTCATACTCAATTCGTTGAATTCCTTCGACGGTATTATAAGGTACGATTTCCTTAAGCAAATAGATGCACAAATTGATACTCAAAATGAAATTTTGTTTTTTAGAGATGGCAAAGAAAAACTGCGCCATCTCAGTTGTCAACAGGTTAATTTAATTACTACAGACCAGAAGTCAGTTCCTTAATACATATGAACACAGTTTAATCAGTTAATTCAAGAAAATGCCTCTGCATTTGCAGAGCCAGATAGGGCATTACCTTTTAATACACAGATTAAAGCCACTATACGGACAACAACCGACGAACCTGTCTATACTAGGAGTTACCCTTATCCTATTTCAGCGACCGTATTTATAAATGATGAAATAAAATCACTTTTGCGGGACGGAATCATTCGAACATCATGTTCACCATATAATTCCCCAATTCATGTAGAGTTAATAAAAAAGGTTTGGACGAAAACGGCAAACCAAAATTAAGAATGGTCATTGACTTCAGGAAAATCAATGAGAACACCATAGCCGACCGGTACCCCATCCCTGATACATCGGTCATTCTAGCAAATTTGGGTGAATCTAAATACTTTACAACCCTAGATTTGAAATCCGGATTTCACCAAATTATTTTAGCGGAAAACGACCGGCAAAAAACCGCTTTTAGCGTCAATAATGGCAAGTATGAATTTTGTCGCTTGCCATTTGGCCTTAAAAATGCTCCAAGCATTTTTCAACGAGCTATCGACGATATTTTACGAGAATATATCGGTAAAATCTGTCACGTCTATATTGACGATATAATCATATACTCCCCAGACGAGCAGACACATTTAACACACATAGACAGAATATTGAAAAAACTGGAACAAGCCGGAATGCGACTTTCCACGGAAAAATCAAAATTTTTTAAAACAGAAGTAGAGTTTTTAGGCTTTTTAGTTTCACAAGAAGGTATAAAGACTTGCCCCGACAAAGTTCAGGACATTTTAAATTATAAAACACCAGAGACACTTCGAGCATTACGTTCTTTTTTGGGATTATCAGGATATTATCGTAGGTTTATAATGGACTATGCAAGAATAGCTAAGCCTTTGACAAAATTCTTACGCGGAGAAAATGGTCACGTAGGGACTAACCGTTCCAAAAATATAAAGATAAAACTTGATACAGAGGCCTTGCAGGCATTTGAAAAACTAAAAAAAATTTTAGCTTCAGAAGACGTTTTACTTCAATATCCAGATTATAAGGAGCCCTTTGAGTTAACAACCGATGCCTCTTCATCTGCATTAGGAGCAGTACTCTCCCAGAATGGCAAACCTATTACCATGGTTTCCCGAACGCTTTCAAAAACGGAAGAAAATTACGCCACCAATGAGCGCGAACTTTTGGCAATAGTGTGGGCATTACAGAATCTCAGACATTACTTATATGGTACCAAAGACATACACATATATACAGATCACCAACCCCTTACATTTGCAATTTCGGACAAAAATCCAAATTCAAAAATCAAAAGATGGCGTGATTTTATTGAGGAATTCTCGCCTAAATTCCATTATAAGCCCGGCAAAGAAAATAAAGTTGCAGATGCGCTATCAAGACAATTTATTCATACTTTATCTAAATCAAACACAAAAACGGAAACAGAACATAGCGAAATTTCATCAACAAGAACAATTAAAACAATAAAGTTCCCTGTCAACCAATTTAGAAACCAACTTGTAATATCCAGATCGACCATAATCATAAGAGTACAAAAATTTTATTTCAGAAATGTATCCGACACACAATAAGCTTTAGTACTGATTCCGTACTAATGCAATATCTTCGAGAATGTGTAAATCCCAATGTGGTGAACGCAGTTCACTGCGATCTTCCAACTCTGGCCCAAGTTCAAAATACTCTAATGCTAAATTTTCCAAGCGTTAAATTTGTTCACACTGAAAAACTAGTTATTGATCTCTTAAACAAAGATGACCAATTAGAGACAGTTACAACGGAACATAATCGTGCTCATCGATCCCTTCAAGAAAACTTTCAGTAAATTCTTAATGACTGCTACTTTCCCGATATTAAGAAGATGCTCAAAACTATTATTATTAATTGTAAAATATGTTTGGAAAACAAATACCAAAGAAAACCTCCTAAACCAGAGATAGGTGCAACACCGTTGCCTAGCGTCCCGGGAGAAATTCTTCATATCGATATCTTTATTACAGATAAACAGCATTTCCTAACGTGCATTGATAAATTTTCCAAATTCGTAATAGTAATCCCTATAGCTTCTCGTTCCTCCATTGACATAAAGGAGGCATTGCTTCAAATATTAGGAAAATTCAAAAGTCCAAAAATATTAGTTTCCGATAATGAAAAAGCGTTTAAATCAGGTATTATTACAACGCTCCTCAGAGACCACTTTTCCATTGAGCAATTTTTCGTCCCGACACTCCATAGTGAAAGTAATGGCCAAATTGAGCGATTCCATTCTACGCTTTTAGAAATTGCACGTTGTATAAAATCGCAACAACAAATAAATGACACAGTAGATCTTGTGCTTTTAGCAACACATAAATATAATAATACGATCCACTCCATTACGAACGCAAAACCAACCGATATAATGCACGATTATTAAGCAGAAAAGCTAGAGTTCATAAGAAAAAAGCTGACAATTGCTCAAGAAAAAACGCTTGGACGAAACCAAAACATATCCAGTAAAATCTACCAGCCTGGCGAAATAGTTTTCGTCCGAAGAAATAGGCGCTTAGGAAACAAATTTGAAAAAATCTTTATTGAAAAAGTAATTGAAAAAGATTTAGGCACCACTGTTTTGATAGATGGCAAGAAAATCCATAAAAGTAACCTCCGTTAATACTTTATTTTCAGTTTGTCATTCTTCATCCTTCGGATATCAATAGCCGAAATTCACGATTACTCAAATGCACACTTCATAGCAGTAACTAAAGGAAAAACAGCCACCAACAACGAATTCTCATATCTTGTTCATGTCACAAACCTCTCTGAATATGGGACCATTGCTTACGAAAGCAAAAACGTTCACATAACGGCCCTGCAAAAAGGAGACGATATTCTGAACCAACAATCTGAAGAAATATTGCACATAATTAGTACACTTGAAGTCCCAAGGAGATTCGCAAGATCTATAGACTTTATTGGGAGTACACTAAAATTTATAGCCGGAACCCCTGACCACAGCGATTTTGAACTTCTATTAACGAAAGAAAATACACTTATTGAGAACAGTAATAGACAAACAAAAATAAATTCTCAAATACAAGACAAAATTAATGAATTAACAAATCAAATCAATGCCATAGTTACACAACACAGCGATATAAGCAAGTCTTCTGAGTCAGAATTATTACTTTTGGAATATCTATCTGTAAGAAATAATCTTTTAATTAGCCATTTAAATAATATAGCGTTATCAATTGTATTAGCCAAAAATAACATAATAAACCGATTAATCTTAGATAATTTAGAAATAAGTCACTTAATTGATTCTCAATATCTTCCGATTAGTATAAGTAACTTACTTTCCGCTGCTAAAATTAAAATACTTCAAAAATCAGATGTAATAAATTATGTATTACAAATTCCTAAAATTGAAAACTTTTGTGATTTTATCGAAATTTATCCTGTAGTTCATAATGAAACTATTCTTAAGCTAGATATAAGGCAGGCTGCAAAATGCTAAAAATTCATACAACCCTTAAAAGAATGTGTCCATACGTCAGAAGTCAACATTTGCAAACCTACAACCTCGGAATGTATCACGCAGTTGCTAAATAATAATACAGCTCTATGCGCCTCCCAAAACTCACACCACCTACCTCTCGTACAGGAGATTGATGATGGAGTAATAATACTCAACGATGTACCGAAGACAACTGTTACCGATCACGTTCAGTTAGAAGTGCAGGGAACATATCTAATGACATTTTCAAATTCAATAAAAGTTAACGACACCGTATACCGAATAAGGAAGAAAGCCGCTTATGTCGTACCGCATCCCCCAAAGGCTATTTCCGTAACGCACCTAGAGCACGAAACGAAACTATCGCTTCCATATTTGCATCATATTCATATCGACAACACAAATCATATCGAAACACTTAACGAAGAAATATCGGCTCAAAAAATTCTCTGGTGGACCACAATTTCCCCAATAGCAGTAATTGTTTGCATACTAATCTTTATGCTCCTTAGACGCAACAGACAACATGCAGTCACATCAAACCAAATTGACTCCATAATAACACAAGTCAAGAGTCGAAACGAGGACGTGTCGAACTTAGCAGGGGGAGGAGTTAACGCACGCGCACATCAACCAGACAGCAGAGTGAACTTGGCTTAACCGGACACCGGACACCGGACATTCCACCAGCACATTCCACTCCCAACACACGCTCTTCTCACACTACATTTCCTCACACTACATTCCCACACATAATCCAATCATATCACCATTACAGCATAATCAGCACCTTTTATCCATTCACCCCATGCACCGACCTATTCCCTTACGATGCACATTGTTCAAAAAGATAAAATTACTTTAAGGTAGAATTAAGTTATGAAGAAATAAATCAGTGATGAATTGAACCTGAAAGTGAAAAGTCGTTTCATTTACAAACGAGCTTAAATAATTTACATACCAAAGACAACTACATGGTTATCAAAAACGAAGTAAAAATAGATATAAAACATATGGCTTCGCAATCCATTAACTCACTTAACATTAGAACGAACCACATGTCCTCAATACAAAAAAATTCCTTAGACAAAATTGTACTCGATTTCCCGAAACTCCTCGATTAACCTGAAGAGAAATTACCCTGCACCACCGTGGTAAAAGGTGAGATTAGGACAACATCTGATTCACCCGTGTACATCAGATGTTATCCCTACCCTACCCTACCCTAGATTTAAAAAGCGGATTTCACCAGATCCCCTTAAAAGCAACTGACATCGAAAAACGGCCTTCTCGGTCAACAATGCCAAGTATGAGTTCACGAGGCTCCCATTCGGTCTCAATAATGATCCGTCTATATTTCTTAGAGCACTTGACGACATACTGTGTTAACATATTGGTGCAATTTGCTATGTCTACATAGATGACATAGTCAGTTTTAGTAAAGATGAGGACACACGAGCAAAACATTCGGAAAGTTTTCCAAACGTTACAAGCCACAAATATGAAATTGCAACTGGATAAGTGCGAATTCTACAGGCAAGAAGTAGAATTCCTTGGTTTTGTTATTTCGCCTAACCGCATTAAAACCAATCCAGAAAAGGTCAGAGCAGTCCAAGATTTCCCCTACCATCATACCCTAAAGGAATTTCGCTCATTCCTAGGTCTGTCAGGGTATTATCGCCGCTTCATTAGGGACTACGCAAAGCTTGCGAAACCCCTAATAGCCCTTTTAAGAGGGGAGGACGGACGAATGTCCAAAAACCTCTCAAGCAAAAAAATAATCCACCTCTATGAACCAGCTAAACAAGCCTTTCAGAAAATCAAAAATACCTTAACTTCAGAGGAAATCATGCTCGCATACCCCGATTTCACAAAACCCTTTGAGTTAGTAACCGATGCTTCAAATTACGCCCTAAGAGCTATCCTATCACAAGAGGATAAGCCCATTATGTTCATATCTAGGACATTAACCAAAACCGATGAAAGCTATGCAGCTAATGAAAATGAGATGCTAGCTATAATTTGGTCACTGAACAACTTCAGGAACTATCTTTATGGGCCAGAAAAGGTTATAATTCACACTGATCACCAACCGCTTACCTACTCCTTAAGTACCAAAAACAACAACACCAAACTTAAGAGATGAAAAGCGATTTTAGAGGAATACAACTATGAGCTAAAGTACAAGCCAGGAAAAACAAACATAGTTGCCGACGCCCTCTCCAGACCTCCCATTCGAACTGAAGTTAACTTCCTCACTCCAACCGTACACAGTGACGAAAGCTCGTCCCATGGCCTCATAATCAGTGTTGAGACGCCAATAAATGCTTATAAAAATCAAATTTTCTTAAATGTTGGTGATACGAGTAAACAAGAGTTTCGAATAGTATTTCCCACCTACCATAGGCACTTAATAACAGAGCCCTCCTTTACCCATAATAATTTAATAGAAATTCTAAAAGTACGATTGAACCCCACAATTGCATCAGAACAGAGGAACGAATTCAAGCTATGATTCAAGAAATCTATAAAGACGATCTTCACAGTTATCGCATCAGATTCTCCCAAGTACTTGTCGAAGATGTAACTGACGACAATCAACAAGAAGAGATAATAATAAGGACACATCAACGTGCGCATAGGAATGATCGCGAAAATAAATTACAGATTCTTGAAAAAAAATATTTTCCAGGTATGTCTCGCAAAGTAAGAAGAATAACAAAACTATGCTCCGTCTGTAGAGAAAATAAGTATGACCGGCACCCGGAGAAGGGGGAAATTCAGGCGACCCCTAAACCAACTTATCCCGGACAAATAATACACCTAGATATTCTCTCAACTGAAGGCAATCTTGTACTGACTGCGGTAGATAAGTTCTCCAAATACGCACAGGCTAAAAGAATACAATCAAAGGCCATAGAGATAGAGGATGTTCGAACACCTCTTAGAGAGATTATATTTTCTTATGGTATTCCAAAGACTATAGTATTCGATAATGAAAAGTCTTTCAATTCAATCCAGATTATATTCATGATTGAGGACGAGTTCGGCATTGAAGTGTATAAAACACCACCATACACGAGCACCTCAAATGGACAAGTCGAGAGATTTCACTCGACTCTCGTTGAAATCATGCGATGCATAAAATGTGAACAAACGCACAAATCCTTCACGGAACTTCTAGAGGCAGCAACGAACGCATATAACATTTCAATACACTCTGTGACCGGTAGGAAACCGGTCGATATATTTTTCAGTAGAAACGCAGATCCTACCAAAATTAACAAAATCCGTTTGGAAACAAAGGACAAATTACAAGTCAAACAATAACGTGACTTAGCTTATCATAATAAGGGAAAACAACCAGTAAAGAACTACTCACCAGGCGACGTAATATACGTCAAAAGAAACAAAAGATTAGGCTCAAAACTTACGCCGAGATACGCAAAAGAAATCGTAAAAGAAAATAAAAAAAACATAAGGAAAGGCTACAGTCCGCTTGGGGCGAACAGTATGATACCCTATCCTTATCCCTATGTACCCCAGAGAAAAAAAGTATTAGGAAGATGATGGATAGCATTTTATTTCATTCTATGAAATTTATAAAAAAAAAATTATTTTTTTCAAAAAACGCCCCCAAAAAGTGGGCGTAGCCAAAAACTTTGTATGGGCGATATATTGAGAAAAATATTGGCATAATATATTGTTAAACATTTTTTTTCGATTTCTATGAAAATTTTCAAAGAAAACAGTATTTTAGTGAAAAACGCCCACAAAAAGTAGGCGTGGCAAAAAACTTTATATAACAAATTAATAAAGGTGGGCAGTATCTACATATTTTGTGAAGGTTGTACAACTTTATCTCTCTTACTTAAGTCTTAAAACGGTTTTTTTCTAAATTGTGGGCGTGGCAGTGGGCGTATTTTGAAAATTTTAACACTTTATCATTTCGGAACCCTAGGGAGTATATGTTCCAAATTTCAGCTTCCTAGCATAATATTAAAGGCCTCAAAAGTTGATACGGACGGACGGACGGACGGACATTGCTAAATAGTCTTAGATTTTGGTCCTGATCATAAATATATATACTTTTAGGGGTCTGCGACGAATACTAAGGGGTGATACAAACTATGTGTCAAAATTAATATACCCTTAGGATAGGGTATAAACAACGATTCTTACTCAATCCGGCAAAGTTGTTCACAAATCACACATCAAATCATAACAGATCTTCCTATACCTTTCTTTCTAGACAACTGTACCTATACATGACCGACTGCTTAGCTGACGTACAGATACTGGACTATACAAACGCAAGACTTGTGACCATAAACAAGGGTACATCAAGACTACAAACAGGAACTTATAAGATTATTCACGAGATCGATCTGTCGAAATATTCCGAAGCCATAGAAAGCATAGAGACATCCATGAGAAAAAAATCTACCAACCTCCCACAATAGCTTTCACCTGTTATCCGAAGAAATATCAACGATCAATTCCTTGATAAAACTTTTAGTCCCAAACCATCCAAAATCCAGAAGATCTATCGACTTTCTAGGAAGCGGTTGGAAATTTCATTATTGGCAACCCAGATAAACACGACTTCCAAATAATTCAAGAAAAAATTAATAACGTCCTAGAAAATAATAATAGACAGATAGTAATTAACAAACTTGTAATAGATAAAATAAATGACGTAGCTAATAGAACTAACGAAATAAATAAATATGTAAAAGAAAATGGAAACATAATAGAACAATTAGTTTTTAACATAAAATATAAATTAGATTTATTAAAAGAAGAAATAACAGAGGTTGCATATGTTTTACATTGGGCAAGAGTAAATATTATAAATTCATATACCCTGTCGAATATTGAAATAAATACTATTGAAAAAGTTATAAATAATAAAGAAATACCATTCAAGAACATAGAAGAGGCAATTGAGTTCTCAGAAATAAAGATGGCATTTAACAATTCTATTTTATTATACATAGTAAGTTTACCAACTGTAAAAGAAGAAATTTGTGAAAATTTTTTTATAAAAGCAGTAAGAGAAGAAACAAAAATAATAAAAATCGACTTTAAGGAAATTATAGAATGTGAAAACGAAATCTATGGAATTGTAACAGATTGTAAAACAGTAAATAAACTATCCATTTGTCCTAGAATTAATATTTAAATGGTAAAAGAACTCCACACAAACAACACCCAGTACATCCAGCTCCTGAAGACCAACTTCAAAAATAATACTATGCTAAGTTTTGGAGCGTGTCTACTATTTTGCATTGTCATATTGGTCACTTTCAAGAAATTTACGAAAGTCAACAACTCAGTAGAAAATACCGTAACCAAACCAGAAGTATCGACAGAAGCCTTGGAGACTACCAAAAGCGAGCCTTCCCCACAACCAAGGGCAAGAACATCCCGCATAAGCCAAATACCAATTTTTTAAGTGAACGGAGACGTTCACTCTTAAGGGCGGAGGAGTTAACATAAAACAATCTATAACACATGCCACCGTCACCTGGCAGAAGGTTCCCACAGAGCAATGACCCAAAATCATGCCATCCAGCAATCAGCGATGAGACCTGCATCGAAAGCACTTTGGCACGGGCATATGACACCGACCGGTGACGACTGTACGATTCAAGAAAAAACACCTTTGGAGCAGAAGTGCAGTGACAGCAGATAATTAGTATTTAAGGTAGTCGTAAGAATTTCAATTCTACATTCATAAGTCAGGAGGCAGAATCGCTGTCCAATTTTAAAAAAAAATTTTTTTAAACATTAAAAATTTAGTTTTAATAATTTATATACTATATATACATACAAAAAGACATATAAACATTTGTTAGCTTAGATGAATTATATAATAGTAGGGCATTGTATATCAAAGAAAATGTACATTTTGTATAAACAAAACTAAAACAAGCACAAATCATTCCAAATTAGAAAGTATGGAGACAAAAATAAAATATATGTATTTATAAACGCAAAAGAAATATACCTACTTTAATTCAATTTAATTTATAGTTCACGTTTATATAACGCGTTTCTATTAGCTCTAGATCGATTTGTGTCGTGTCGCGGAAGACCTACTGAAATATGGAGTGATAATGCTCCTAAAAGAATTCTCGGCGAACTATTCAAGAATAATGAGCCAACAATATCAAAACATCATAATAGATCATCTCTCCAAAGACCATATCAATGGGATATCCATACCACCTGCTGCACACCACTTTGGGGGTGGCTGGTGTTAAGTCCGTTAAAAAGCACCTCAAACGTGTTATCGGTGATAACAAATTCACTTACGAAGAAATGTACACTTTATTAACTAAAATTGAATGTCGTCGTAACTCGCGCCCTATGTGGCAGACTTCTGACTTAACCCTATCCCATTTTATGATTGGAGAATCATATTCTGCTGTTCCCTTACCAGAATTTTCAATAAAAAATAACTGGTATCTTTTACAGATTATGATGCAGGGATTTTGGAGACAATGGCACAACGAATATTTGACGTCACTGAAAAATCGTCCCAAATTGCAAACTAACCAACGAAATCTTCAAATAGAAATAGATGACATCGTTATATTGAACGAACCTAGTCTTCCTCCATCAGAATGGATTCTTGGCCGCATCATCAAAGTCCATCCTGGCCAAGATACAAAATGCCGGGTCGTCACTGTTCATACTCAGTTTGGCGATTATGTTCGACCAGTGGTGAAGATTGCTCCATTGCCAATAACTGAAAGACCGGAGTCTTCCAGGGGGGGCTAAATATTCCATACCATATGCACAAGTGCCAAACATACGAAGCAACACACTACTATTTTATTATATATAAACAATCGTCAATTATATAAGTTAACGCCGAACACCATTATTTCGCACACATTCCACTGCAATAGACGTTCCCACATATTCCGAACATCCTACACCTGCACGCGCAACATAATTTCGTTGGACACTTGAACATGCTCCAACGACATGATGCTGACTCGCCGTCTACCTAACTCCATTCGACACCAAATTCCAATTGCTGCACACGGTACACATCCATAATAGAGGTTTCTTTCGAATATGGTTGCAAAATGTAAATTAGTCTTATGTTTTGATTCAAATAAAGAAAGAGGCTTCTCCTCAAATGAAAATTATTTTTTTAAATTTTTAAACTAGTTTTATTTTAATTGGCGCCCGAGCAGGGACCACGGTCGTGACAAGTCGGTCTCAGAAAACCCTTAAGTAGTGTTAGAGTATCGCTAAACGAACATTATTTTCCGATTCGGTCGAAAAAACCCTCAAGAAGTGTTAAGTGCCCGAAAAACTTTCTCGGAAACGGTCAAAAACCCTCAAGCAGTGTACAGTGCCGTGAACGATAAGTTGGAATAATTTCGTGTTACGATTCGTGGTGCCAGTGACGAGAACCCAGAAACAAGTGTGGAGAAAAGAGGCCCTAAGTAGCCGTACCTTTGGAAATTCAAGGACGGAGGAAAAGGAAGTTAATAGAAGCTAGCCGCTCCACCATTACCAGGATTCGTCAACAACTAAAACGATGAAGTTCCTGACCCTTATTCTGTAAGCTTAGTTTATAAATTATATTTTTTGTGACAGTACATTTAAGATTTAAAGAGACTTCATTGCTCATAGGTTAAATATAGAATCAAAGTAAGACATAAAGCTGAATTTAAAGTGACAATAACAAGAAAATACATAGATATTAATCCAGAAATAAGTGAAAAAAAATTATTAAAATTTCAAATTCATAAAGTAACATTAAATAGGACTTAAGACAACGTCAAAATTAAAATTAAAGAAAAAAAAGGAAAAACCTTTATTGACTAAGAACCAAAATATATTACCTATATATAAATTTAAGAAAAATTTCGACTGTCAAAAATCTTTTACTATGCCTGATCTACGTTCTGGTTTATCTACGGATCCCACGGATTCAAGTGGTCCTTCTCCACTCCAACCCGTTCACAGAAATCCTGAAGCCCCAACTCATCCTCCCGCTAATAATGAAACCCAAGGGATATATGTTCGAAACCCACAAAATCCGGTTATAACTATAGCGGATAATAACAATTCATTTCGTCCATGTCGTCACATACAGACTCAGGCCAGGAAGTTATATCAACTCCTGCACTCGACGTTGTCATCACGGCCATTGTAAACCAAATTCTAGATTCTCAAGGTCCTTCTCTAGTTAGGAAAGCATTAAACCCAAACTATGACAATTTCGCTGGTTCGGACCAGGTGATCAATAGTGAACACCTGAATCGACTCAACGACATGGACAGCATCCCGGATGTTGTCCGTTGTATTAGAGAATTTTCAGGCAATCCAGGAGAATACAGCTCCTGGAAGAAGAGCGTCGAGCGCATCCTCGACATTTACAAGCCCTTAATGGGTACACCCAAATATTACGGGATCTTAACCGTAATCAGAAATAAAATCGTAGGCAACGCAGACATGGCTTTGGAGTCGTACAACACTCCACTTAATTGGAAGGCAATTTCCAGGTGTTTAGCCATGCACTATGCCGATAAGAGAGAGCTCAGCACTTTGGAATACCAAATGGTTTCTCTTGTCCAAGGGAATAAGTCCATAAGCGAATTTTACCAAATTGTCTACTCGCATCTCTCTCTAATTCTTAACAGAATTTCTTGCTTGGAAGCAAGCCCAGACTCCATGCGTTTATTAACCCAAACATATAGGGACAAGGCTCTTGATACCTTTATCCGAGGCCTAAAAGGTGACCTCCCACGGTTACTGGGAATACGAGAACAATTGGATTTACCCCATGCCTTGAACTTATGTTTATGGCTGGAAAATCAAGATTTCAGGACTAACCATGCTTATAATAGCCAGGGAGCGGTAAAGAAGTATCCAAACACTCCTCTTCCACCCAATCCACAAAGGCACATGCCCAATATGCAGTATCAAGTGCCAACTAGACCTTCCCCTTCATACAACATGCAACAAAATCGTCATACTCAACCAAACAATAGTTTTCCTAAAATGCCTCACAGTTTTCCGACTCGTCCAATCGTTTATAATCAATCATACACTCCGCAATTTAATAATCAATCATACACTCCGCAATTTAACAACCAATCCAACATTAGGTCCAATTTCACACCAAAACCGCAAAACTCTTTTGCTACAAGACCTCAATTAAAATATGAACCACAAAGTTCTCAGATAAGAACACAACCTGGAGCTTTCGTACCAAGATCTTTCCCATCAAGACCCCAACAAAACCCAGATATAGGAAGAGGACAACATAACTTTCATATCAACACAAACGAACTCTCCGAATATAATCAGGCCTTGGAATACGAAAATAGTCAATTAGATGAAACACTTGAAAACTATACACCAGAGGAACCATCAGAATGTGTGGTGGATCCAAACAGTAATGATATCGTGGATTTTTCAGACATCCATTTTTTAGGTTAGCGAATTCTTCGCTACCGTACATCGAAGTAAAAACAGAGTGCGGAAATGTTTTGGAAATTCTCATAGACACAGGATCAAATCGCAATTATATTCAACCCTCTTTAGTTTCTAACCCCATTCCCAATAGAGAATGTTTTTACGCCAACTCAGTCGGTGGCAGCACCAAAATAAGCCACTATGTTGAAACAAACCTTTTCGGTCTAGATGATACTAAAATCAAATTCTATCTATTAACGTCACTTAAATCTTTCGAAGCCATACTCGGCAACGACAGCCTCAAAGAACTCTCTGCCACAATTTTTACTTAACAAAACTATATGGAAATTAAAAATGGCCTAAAAATAAGAATTAAACAAAAAACCACTCAAGCAATAAATAACTTAGACATACAAACGGACCATATGTCCAACTCCCAGAAGAATGCTATCGATTCACTTGTGAAAGAATGCGCATCGTTATTCTCTAAGCCGGACGAGAAATTGACCTACACAACAACAGTTGTGGGTGAAATCCGCACAACCACGGATTCTCCCATCTACACCAGGTACTACCCGTACCCCATGCCACTAAAAGATGAAGTTGAGAGTCAAATTCATCAACTACTCGAGGACGGAATTATCAGACCATCCAGATCTCCGTACAACTCTCCTGTTTGGGTTGTACCTAAAAAACCCGACTCTAAGGGTAACAAGCAATACAGGGTAGTGATCGATTACCGAAAGTTGAATCTGGTCACAATCGCAGATCGTTATCCTATACCGGAAATCAATGAGGTTCTTTCCCAACTGGGGAAAAATAAATTTTTTACGGTCCTTGACTTAAAAAGTGGTTTTCACCAGATTCCCCTTAAGGAATCTGACGTAGAAAAAACGGCTTTCTCCATTAATAATGGAAAGTACGAGTTTGTAAGATTCCCGTTTGGCCTTATAAATGCACCATCCATCTTTCAGCGGGCCCTCGATGATATTCTACGTGAATACATAGGAAAGATATGTTTTGTCTATATTGACGATATAATTATCTTTAGTCAAACTGAAAACGACCACGTTAAACACATTCATAATATATTTCACACTCTTGATAGAGCGAGGATGAAAGTTCAATTAGACAAGTGTAGATTCTTTGAGAAGCAAGTGGAATTTTTAGGCTTCGTGGTATCCCCCGACGGAATTCGTACCAACCCATCTAAAGTCGAAGCAATAACAAACTTCCCCGCACCAAAAACTTTGAAGGACTTACGTTCCTTCCTTGGTCTCTCTGGCTACTACCGCCGTTTTGTGAGAGACTATGCCAAGTTGGCAAAACCACTGACTGCTCTTTTAAGAGGGGAAGATGGACGTACGTCCAAAGTACAATCAAGTAAAAAAGAAATTCACCTTAACAGCGAAGCATTAGAAGCATTTCAAAAATTAAAAAATTCCTTAACTTCAACAGATTTAATACTAATGTACCCTGATTTTGGAAAAGTATTTCAACTCACAACAGATGCATCTCAATTTGCGATAGGAGCCGTTTTGTCGCAAGACGACAGGCCTATCACCTTCATTTCTAGGACACTCAGTAAAGCCGAAGAAATGTACGCCACAAACGAAAAGGAAATGTTGGCAATATTTTGGGCGTTGGGTGCACTTAGAAGCTACCTATACGGATCAGCAAAAGTACAGATTATCACCGATCATCAGCCCCTAACTTTTGCACTTAGCCACAAGAACCACAATAATAAATTAAAGAGATGGAAGGCATTCTTGGAAGAATCCGATTACGAATTACTGTACAAACCAGGCAAGACTAACATTGTAGCCGATGCCCTCTCACGACCACCACAAGAGTCTCAAATAAATTCGCTAACTCCAACACAGCATAGTAGTGAAAGCTCATCACAACATTTAATTCCCTCTATCGAAGCTCCAATAAACGTTTTTCGGAACCAGGTAATCCTCAAACTAAGCGATGTGACTCGACGACAAATGCAAATCCCATTCAAAACTTCCGAAGGCATGTGATTGACGAACCCGAATATACTAAGGAAAAACTCATATCCATCTTTAAACGATTCTTAAACCCAAGAGTACTAAACGGCCTGCTAGCCCCAGAGAGAGTTATGGGCACGATTCAGGAAATTTACCCTCTATACTTCTCGAACTACAAGGTAAGGTACACCCAATCTTTTGTTGAAGACATTTCCTCCACGGATAGGCAAGAAGAGGTGATTATTGAAACTCATAACAGAGCTCATCGCGGTCCAGATGAGAACAAGAAACAAATTATGGAAAAGTATTATTTCCCTAGTATGGCTAAGAAAATCAAACAATTCACCAAACTCTGTTCAACCTGCAAAAAGAATAAGTATGACCGTCACCCTAACAACCCCATGCTTGGCGAAACCCCCATACCGAATTATCCCGGCCATACCATACACTTAGATATTTTCTCCACTGAGAAACACTTAATTCTGACTGCAATAGATAAGTTTACCAAATTTGCCATTACCAAATTAATTAAATCAAAAGCGATTGAAGATGTCAGACGACCTCTTCGTGAAATCATTTTTCAATTCGGAGTTCCCCAATGTATAGTATTCGACAATGAAAAGTCTTTCAACTCAGCGTCCATTCTCTTTATGCTAAAGGACGAACTCAAAATCACTGTCTACACGACACCCCCATACAAGAGCGAAGTGAATGGTCAAGTGGAACGTTTCCATTCCACTCTAGCAGAAATTATGAGATGTCTGAAAAAGGACGTCATCAACAGAAATTTTGAAGAACTACTCGAAAGAGCAGTTTGCGAATACAACCATTCTTTCCACACCACTACTCAAAAGATACCAGTTGATCTGTTTTTTGGAAGAGCAGTCAATTTCGGACCAGAAGATTACGAAAAAACGCGGCTAAGTAATATTGAGAAACTAATGCAGAAGCAACAGAAAGATCTGAAATACCACAATAGGAAAAGAGCCGAGATCAAAGATTATACCCCCGGAGACATAGTTTACGTAAGACAAAATAAAAGGCTAGGTTCAAAACTGACAAAACGATATGCAATAGAAATAGTCGAAGAAAACTTTACGACCACAATTAAAACAAGATCAGGAAAGACAATCCACAAAAGCCACATACGCAACTAACAGGACAACTACATACTTTCTTTTTAGACTTTTTCTACAACTATGCGTGGTAAGACCGGAGACGGACATATTGGACTATTCAAACTCCCAACTCATTGCAATACAGACAGGCACAGCAAAAATGCAAATCGGTACGTTTAAATTAATCCATGTAATCGATCTTCACGAACACAACAGACTAATTGACGACATCGAGACAGACATAAAGAAAATCCTAACCAACCATTCCTTATATCCCTACCTATTACACGAAATAACTATTATCCGGAATAACCTGAGAAGTCTGGCACCTCGAATTAAAACAAAAAGATCATTAGACTTTATTGGCAGCGCAATAAAAAAACAATGCTCTACAAATTAACAATGCTCTACAAAATAATAACGAACAGGTCGTTATAAATAGAATGACCTAAGAAAAAATATCTAAAATGACAAATGTAACAAATGAATTAATTAAGATTGTTAAAGAAGGGAATAACCCCGAAAATGAACTAGCCTTAAGATTTATGTTTAAATTAGGAATAATTAAAGAAGAAATAATCAATATTGTTTTTGCGCTGCATTGGTCAAAAGCAGGCATAGTAAATTCACTTATACTTTCTAATCAAGAAATACAAATATTTAAGGACTCACTAGAAAAAGACAATGTACCGTTTATAAATACTGAAGAGGCACTAGAATTTGCCGAAACAAGAGTAGCTTCTAATGGCTCAACTCTAATTTATATAATAAACTTACCTAGAATGAGGGATGAAATTTGTAACAAAATATTAGTTAAGCCAGTAAAAAAATTAGATTACGCTATTAAAATACCATATGAAAACATTTTATATTGTGATAAAAACATTTTTGGAATAATATCAAAATGTAAGACGATAAATAATTTAGAAATATGTAACGATAGAAACCTACTAGACATAACAGATACAATGTGTATACCAAACTTATTGCAAAGTCGCCCAAACAACTGCAGCAAGATCAACAACCAACATATCCCCGATGTAGAAGAAATCATTCCTGGCACACTACTCCTGAACAATTATAATGGATCAGTTCAAATCGGTGAGGATACCCTTAATCTAACCGGAACATTTATCCTTCGATACAAAAATACAACAATAAGAGTCGGAAGCAGAAAATACACATACGATGAAACCTCGAAGTCACGTCCACTACCCGCAATAGTACAACCCGAATCCGAACATCCGCAAATAGAAGAACTACTCTCTCTACAAATGATGAAAGAATTAAACATCAATAATACCCAAAACATCGAACTACTGGAAAACAAGAATAGATGGGGAACATTCATCAACCTATGTTTAGCATCTATTGTCATTACCATCATTATAATACTGAAGACTCGCAAGAAGAAGAAACCGAGCCCAACACAAGAAGTAGATAGGGAAGAGGCTACAACAATAGCGATGCCACAATCCGCACCTATTCCTAACCAAACAGCAGATGGCACCACCCAAGGTATCACGAGTTAGCCAGATACCATTCTTCTAAATCAAGGTCAAACGAGGACGTTTGAATTTAAAGAGGGAAGAGTTAACGCCGAACACCATTATTTCGCACACATTCCACTGCAATAGACGTTCCCACATATTCCGGACATCCTACACCTGCACGCGCAACATAATTTCGTTGGACACTTGAACATGCTCCAACGACATGATGCTGACTCGCCGTCTACCTAACTCCATTCGACACCAAATTCCAATTGCTGCACACGGTACACATCCATAATAGAGCGAATAGAAGGTTTCTTTCGAATATGTTTGCAAAATGTAAATTAGTCTTAAGTTTTGATTCAAAAGAAAGAGGCTTCTCCTCAAATGAAAATTATTTTTTTAAATTTTTAAACTAGTTTTATTTTAATTTATATTAACTGTCCACACTCTCTATTTTTCTAGCTACCGAAATAGTTGTCAATGACTCCGAATATTACAGCATTAATTTTGATCTTTTGTTCTTTGCTTTGTGCTATCATTCTTTTTTGCTTTATACTCTTGTAAGAATACAGAATCTTTCATTTTATTTTGGAACTGCACACAAGACAGTACACAGTAGTAATTACTCTAATAAAAATACCCATTGAACTTTAACAAAAAACACATTTATTAATCACATTTATTAAATTGTAACATTTAACAGTTTTATTTGAATAACCATACGGTTCATTTCCACACAATCACTCCTGACGACAAGAAATAATTACAGCAACTTAGCCATTTTTTTGCATATCAATATTTCTCCTCGCTTTGGCTATATTTACCCTATTAAAGCTGAA
This sequence comes from Ferdinandea cuprea, assembly GCA_963576555.1. Lineage (NCBI taxonomy): Eukaryota > Metazoa > Arthropoda > Insecta > Diptera > Syrphidae > Ferdinandea > Ferdinandea cuprea. The sequence goes on from OY754962.1 coordinate 24,411,160, forward strand.
AAACAAAAATATGAAATCAACAGCGTTACCGGCTATACCAAACATAGAAACAAAGATTGATCTATCAAATGCAGAAGTATTCGCAGGAAACAAAGTGCAATTGGAAAACCTTTTACCAACACCTAGAACAATAGGAGTAGAAGAAATCCTACCACAAATTAGACCGGTAGAATCAAACGTGGGCGTTCGATCTTAAAAGGCAGAGGAGTTAACTCAGTCTACGTTCGCAAAGCTAAACATCGCTTCCCACGATTCGTCTACGGAATTCGCTGACATCATCCAGACAACATCCAGACACCAGGTACCGGAACCCAAAACCTGCGCGAGTTACGTTCCCACGTTCATATTCACCTTACACCCAACCTCCGGATGTCCCTACAATAATATTCAGCCTCAGCAGATCTAGTTCTCACATTCACGTTACCCCCAACCACCGGATGCCCACCAATTTAGTTCTAAGAATAATTAATTGATAAATATGCAAACATTTCATAATTCTAGGAAATAAGTTCAACGCATTGCAATTGCGTTGGTAAGCAATAATCATTAATTCCAAGACTAATGTAAAAATCTACCATGTTGATTTCTCTAATACATTGTTTGTCAAACTGAACGGTTATATTTTTTTTATTAAGCTCCGCGTTCATGCTTGTAATTCGCGGGCCGCAGACGACATCCAGTGCAGACCAGGCACCCGAACACGAAACCTGCACTAGCAACATACGACAATAGCCGCACTGAAACACGTATGTGTAATCCAATAACACCTGTGGGAACACGAATATGTTAGGATAAGAAATAGTATTTAAGCTGTAGATTTTAAGAAAACATTGTTCAGTACTTTAAGAGGCAGAATCGCTGCCAGTTTGGAAATAAAGGTTTTTTTATAAAAACTAATGTGAATTTAATTGATTTATACAAGAGTATTCCTCTACCAAATTATGTTACGAACAGTAACACACGCGCAACCCAACACCGAGAAGCGAAACGCGAGTTACGATAGCACCCCACTACCCCGTCGCACCCTAACCTCGATCATCAACCAACAACAGCAACATATCGGAAGGCACGTGTCCCCCCGTCACCCCCACAAAGCAATCATCAACCAACAACAGCAGCACATCGACAGGTACATGTCTCCCTGTCAACCAACAAACCGATCATCAGCCAACAAAAACAACACACGCCGACCGAAAAGCGATATTTCATCATCCACTTCACAGCAGTAGCAACGAGCCGATATAAAAGTGCATTATTAACATTATTGTAATTAATTATTAATAAGAAACGTATCATTGTAATTGCACAGGTGACATGAACTTGCAGAATCAGCGTCTGCCAAGCTTCCGGCCTAATCACCTTCCAAGTTCGTGGAATCACCGGTGCAATCGATACATGTTAAGTCCAAAAATTGTATTTAGTCAGTTGATTAAAAGTGAGTCGAAAAGAAAGATTGTTTTTTTTTTTAAATTAAACTCGGGGACTAGAAATATAACTGGCGCAGTCGGTAGTCCGGTGAACGGTTGTAAAGAAAGTGTTAAAGTGTTTATAATTTATATTCGGTGTAACATTACCAAGTTCAAGAAAATATTTCGTGATTGTGCGAACAATTAAACACTAAGTGTGCGAACAACAAACAAAGGAACTATCGAAAGTTAAGACAGCCGTTGGGTTTCATCCCTTTTATCACCGTTGGACCAAAATATCAAGCTTAAATTACCGCAAACAACAGCCGCAAATTATCATACTGAAGACGATCATCGCTATCTTTGGGTGCATGTGTGTGTAAGTCGTGTTATTATAAGTCGTGTTGTTTATAAAATAAATATATATAACTGCGATCCCTACGAAGGGCACTCCAGCTAATCAAATAATATACACAGAAAATTAAATTATTACAAGTATACTCATATATATTATACATATTACATATCATATCATTATCATTGATTGTACTAAATAATATATTATACAACGACGCAGAATGCCTAAACAACCCAATAAGAAACAAACTACATTCTTCCCATATAACCTAAGGCGACTATCGAAAATCTTAAGCTCTATTCCTGAGGACAATAATTCAGATAGTTCTTCTTTAGCAATAACTCCACAAACATGCCAACCGAACAAATCAATTCAAATAATTCATTTGAAGCCCCGATTAGCGGAAATATAAGTCATAACGACATATTCAATCCCTTGAGGAACCCTGATACCATCAAGGATCTTCCCAAGTTCGATGGCAATGCACGCGTCCTTTACGAGTTCCTGAACAATGTTGAGGAAATCCTCCTCTACATAAGAGGAACCGACAATACACCGTATGGCCAATGACTTCTAAGGGCCATACGAAACAAGGTTGAAGGACAAGCTAACGGAGTCCTCAATATGTATGGGACACCGCTTGTTTGGGACGAAATAAAGTAAAATCTGATATTACACAACTCAGATAAACGCACGGAAACGTCGCTTATCAAAGATCTCCACGAAATAAAACAGTGGAATCGCTCTACCGCAAAATAATTGAAATCCAATCAGCTCTGTGCAATAACATATTGATCCACGAAGACGATCAAAACGTTATTAAAGCTAAAAAAGATCTTTACGCTGCATAACTTGCTGCATAAAAGAGCAAAATATCTCATACCAAAAAACCATCCAATATCCCTGATATCAACCCTATAATAATCGCTACTCTTATAACTCTGGTCAAGGTCAGACCAGACCAAACTACAACCCCAAACCAGGTGATTGGCAACAAAATAATACCAATCCCAGGCCACTACCCTACAGGGAAAATAAACCAAGACCTCAAGAACCCAGACCTCCAAATCCCTACAAGAGAAATTGCAATGGTACTCAATACAGTAGATTTCAAAGACCGGAATCTACAACTCGTACCCAACCAAAACCTAACATAAACTCATACCCCAGAAATAGAAACAATTACAGTCAACAAACACGCAAGTCTAATTTTAACTTTCAGGAAGTACAGAATCCAAGCGGAAATTCTTTTCAACAATTAGATCGTTATTTCAACAACGATTCCACTAATATAATAGGAAACCAGAATTTTTCCAGTGTAGCCTCCAGTAACCCACAGGATACTTATACCCAGAAAAACACTACTACAGCTTTTAAAAAATACCAATTAAATAAACAAGTAAATCTCCCTACCTTCACGGAATTCAATCAAACAGGATCCTTGAGATTTCTCATTTTTAGGTTTCATAATTTCTTTGACGCATGGATACTCTCTTACCCCTAACGCGAAAATTGACTTCGAGAACAAAACCCTAGTTACAAGAAACTCCACAATTAACATCAACTTTAAGCCCAACTACTCTTCTGGCAAACTAACTGTCCCTGCAAATAGTAAAATAATTACAAATCTCCCTGTCAAACAGAGTAATGGTAACATATACATTGACTCAACAGAGCTAAAACCAGACCTATGTGTAACACAGGGATTATATAATGCCGAACATGGCTATAGTACTGTAGAACTCATAAACTACTCAATAAACAGCCAAACCATAGTCCTAGAGGAACCATTAAACTCAGAACGTTATGAACCTACAAACTTTATTGAAGTTAACAATTTCAATGAGGAAATGAGTTAACAGGTGCCCCGAAAGGATATAACAAACTTAATTCGTACCGATCATTTGAACACCGAAGGGCGCAAATGTGTTCTTAAAATCTGCAAGGAATACAGCGATATCATATATATAGAAGGCGAACCATTAACGTTCACAAACGAAATAAAACATAGTATAAACACGACGGATGAAGTCCCAATCCACACAAAGTCATATAGGTACCCGTACGTACACAAGCCAGAGGTACAAACACAAATTTCTAAAATGTTAGAACAGGGTATAATACGACACAGTTATTCCCCATGGAGCTCCCCCGTCTGGATTGTTCCAAAAAAACAGGACGCCAGGGGGAAGCAAAAGTGTAGACTTGTGATAGATTATAGGAAGGTTAACGAGAAAACTATATCTGACCAGTATCCACTACCCAATAAAAGTGAAATCTTAGATAAATTGGGAAAATGTCTTTACTTCACCACCCTTGGTCTGGCGAGTGGATTTCACCAGATAGAAATGAACACTAAGCATATCCAAAAAACCGCATTTACCATTGAAGGAGGGCACTACGAATACCTTAGTCAAAAATGCTCCATCAACGTTCCAACGGGTGATGGACAATGTTCTCAAGGAGTTAGTTGGAAAAATTTGTCTCGTCTATTTAGACGACATTATAATTTACTCCACCTCACTCCAGGAGCATATGGAAAGCATTAAACAAGTCTTCAAAAAATTGCGAGAATCAAATTTTAAGATTTAAATGGATAAGTCTGAATTTCTACAAAAAGAAATAGCTTTCCTCGGTCACATCATAACTCCTGAGGGAATCAAACCAAATTCCGCAAAAATCCACGCTATAAAAAACTTCCCCATCCCAAAAACCCGTACTGAAATTAAAGCATTTTTAGGTCTTATTGGATATTACAGAAAATTTATAAAGGATTTAGCCAAACTCACAAAACCATTAACAAGCTGTTCAAAAAGGGGGCAGAAATTAAAATAGATCAAAATTACACAGAAGCATTTGAAACCTGCAAAAATGTATTAATAAATGACCCCATTCTACAATACCCAGACTTCACCAAACCATTCATACTCACAACAGATGCGAGCAACTCTGCATTAGCAGCCGTCCTATCCCAAGGTCGTATAGGAAGCGATAGGCCCATTTGTTTTGCTAGTCGCACCCTTTCCTCTAGCGAATGTAACTATTCGACTATCGAAAAAGAACTACTTGCGATAGTTTGGGCCACACGTTATTTCCACCCGTACCTATTTGGAAGGAAATAGTTCCTCTGTTATGGCTTATGAGCCTATAAGAACCAAATTCAAAACTAGTGAGGTGGCGCCTCAAACTAGAGGAATTTGAAAATCAAACACCAATGCAGATGCCCTAAGCCGAAGATAATGACACTGTACACAGGGCCCAGGAAAACCTAAACGACGGAATACCAATTTCTGAAAAAACGTTTAAACGATTTTAACATTCAAGTCATGCTAGAAACCTCCTGTTTAATCCACCTCTTCTATGTATTTTTCGCAGAATTAAACATTTCGTATTATACAATATTCAGAAATTCTAACCGATATAAGAAAGGAAGACGAACAAGAAAAAACAATTCGTGATTACCACGAGCGTTCGAATCACAGAGGCATACACGAAACCCATCTCCATTTAAAACGCGAGTTCTACTTCCCAAACATGAAGGATAAAATCACAAAAACCCTTTATAACTATGAAAAGTGCAAATTGTTGAAATATGACAGAAACCCTCCAAAACCGCACTATGTCTAACCCGAATTTCCACTAAATCCCCTGGAAATACTTCATATAGACATATACAGCATAATCCTAAATCAGGTATTTACTTTAAAAGACAAATTCTCCCGCTTCGCCTGCGGATACACCTTAACGTGTAGAAGCAGTATAACCATACTTAAATGCCTCAAAACCTACATCAGCCTCTACGGCATACCAAAAAAGATTGTGTGCGACCAAGAGTCCGAATTCATTGCAAAAATTTTCAAAGATTTTTGCAAACAACACAATATAACCCTTCACTTCACTTCTTTTCAACAAACAAGTAGTAACTCCCCAGTAGAGAGACTACACTCTACTTTAACAGAAATCTACAGACTAATTTTATCCGAAAGGAAAGAACAAAAACTCGCCGCAGAACATGAGGAAATCCTAAACAAAACCTTCATCACTTATAATAACGCCATCCACTCAATTACGAAACACACTCCCTATGAACTCTTCTTTGGCAGGCCATACGAATTTGGTAAGTCCTTAAACTACTCTAACGAACATGAATTCTTCAATAAACTATATCCCAAAATACAAGAAAAGGTTGATGGCATAACCACCGCGATGAAATCGTCTTCAGGAAAGAGGCTAGGAAATAAAATAACGGCTAGGTTCTCTAAACATTCTCACAAAAGAACAGAAAAAAGTACACAAGAGTAAGCTAAGAAGAAAATCAAAGAAAGCTTAAGATATAAATAATATATTTAAAATACCATCAAATACATTCACGGAACATGAATGTAAACAATGTAGCAAAATCACGGCCAAAAGATAGTACTTCACTGCATATGATTGTACTTGGCATTTACCATTGGTATACAAACATTTAGACTAAAATAATGAAAAAAAAAATTTTGTTAACTAAATTAAACTAAATTATAAAAATACATTCACGGCATATGAATGTAAACATGAAAGCGTAATCACAGCATATGATTACCGAGGCTATCCAGCTTTTAGGGAAACATTTTTTTTATATATAACCTTAACCGAATACAGGACACTGCACTCAGCAACTCTATAACCTCAACTACCTCTTTTCAGCTTTCCAATAGTATCTACCCAACTTATCGAAATCTTCAATCTTCCGAAAGATCGCGGTATTCTTCCTCTCCGACTAGGACCCTTCTAGAAGCATTAATAACTACAATAACCTGATTCATATCATTAATCTCGAAGATTACAATACTAACATCCAACAAATCAGTAACACACTTGATCTTTTCGAAAAACAAGCAACACTAACAAGACTCAAACTCAAGAAGCTTGAGAAGAAACTAACAACAATATACAATATTAAAAGAAACAAACGAGGTCTAATCGATGGACCCGGATCAGCTGTTAAATTCATCACAGGAAATATGGATGCGCAAGACGCACACGATATTAACATTCAAATAGAGCAAAGAAATTCAAACCTAAACAATTTTACTAACAAGATACTAACCCAACATGCGATAAACTTTCAGGCAATAGAAAGATTCAAAAGCATTACATCGCACTTTAATAAGGAACAGGTTAAAATAGAGGAATTCCTAGAAAAAGCATTTAACACAGTCAGAAGGGAAGAACACATGCTAACCGAAACACAATATCTATATCAGATCAATTTTAACATCGATTAACTAACTAGTAGTATTTCAAACATCGCAGAGGCAGTGATCCTAAGCAAACTGAATATAATACCAAAATTATAACTTAACACGGATGAATAGCAATCCATAGAAAATAAGCTAAATAAACAACAAATTAAAATTGTATCAGTAGAACAAATATATGCATTTTTAGGACTACAAGCATACTATAATGGCTCCAATATCATATTTAACATACGTATACCTAACCTATCACCTCAAAAGTATTTCTTCTATCATGTAATTCCCTTTCCCGTAAATGACACAAAGCTCATAATAACAGATCCATTTATAAACATAAACGACAATAACATACAGCACCTTTCAGCACCTTGCCCCAAGATAGAAGGAACATATTATTGCACAAAACCAAACTACGAAGAAGACACCAAAAACTCGCAATGCATCGGAAGACTGATGAACAACGAAGCAGCCAATTGTCCTTTCAGTGACGCTGGGAAATTCGAAGGAATCACACAACCAGAACCCAACTTCATTTTATTTATCAATATACCAAACGTATTAATTAACTCTACTTGCAGTACAAAAACTTCAACAATCGAAGGTACAGCACTTCTTCACTTCAGGAACTGTGACGTCGAAGTGAACGGAGTATCGTTCATTCGTTGGGACGACATACACATTCCAACACCACCGAGCAGCAGTTTTGAATCCAAATCCACAAAGGAAATCCTGAGCCTCGAAAAACTTAAGGAATATTTTTTATTACCGACTCAAAACTATCCAGCTTAAATGTGAAAACCGAAATCCTTCATTATATAATAACATCGTCAACAGCCGCATTTACAGTTATCATCATCATCATCATAATCGTCATCATCGCCATCATAAAGTCTAAGGCCCAGCTCGAACAGCCTCCAACCCTTCAGTCTTTCGCTTCGGCCCCATTGACGTCATTGTGGCCGTCGCTCTATTCTAAGGGGGGAGGAGTTACGATAGCACCCTACTCCCCCGTCGCCGCCTAACCACGATCATCAACCAACAACAGCAGCATATCGGCCAACAACAACAACACACGCCGACCGAAAAGCGATATTTCATCATCCACTTCACAGCAGTAGCAACGAGCCGATATAAAAGTGCATTATTAACATTATTGTAATTAATTATTAATAAGAAACGTATCATTGTAATTGCGCAGGTGACATGAACTTGCAGAATCAGCGTCTGTCGAGCTTCCGGCCTAATTACCTTCCAAGTTAATTAGGTGCAATCGATAGGTTACATGTTAAGTCCAAAAATTGTATTTAGTCAGTTGATTAAAAGTGAGTCGAAAAGAAAGATTGTTTTTTTTTTTAAATTAAACTCGGGGACTAGAAATATAACTCGCGCATTCATCGGTAGACATGTCGTCAGCAAATTAGACGAACACAATTACCTAGAAGAACAAGACGTCTATCCTGGGATCAAAGCCGACGTCAGCATTATGCTGACATACTGTAGTTTAGATTTAAGGTATTGAAATTAATGTTAGTTTAGTTTTTAAGTAACCGCAGAAGCGGATGCTAGAAAAATAAACATTTTTTTTAAAAAGAACTTTGAAGAGTTTTAATTGGTGCCCGAGCAGGGACCGGGTTAAATCACAGTAACGGAAGTCAATATAAAAATATTGAAAAGTGATCGTGAAAAGTGATTATTAGAAAACAAGTGGTAACCTTAAGTAGTTTTAAGGGGTATTTAAATTGAAGCATAAAACAAAAAAATTTTATAATATTATCCTGACGATTTCATTAGAAAAAAGAATAAGAAAGTGTTAGCCTTAAGCAGTACCTAAAATTCCACAGAATTGTGTACCACACAGAAAAAATTTCCTAATCCTTTTTGTAACTCCTTAACACATATAATTTGATTCCTTATGTCCAAACTTTCAGCCATGATTAATCCAGAGATGAGCATTCCAAATCCATTGATACGACCCTCATTACTAAACATTGATAATCAAGGACCTTCGAATCCGCCCCTGCTTCCCCAAATCCAAATCAAAATGTGACAATTAATGCAACCCTGTGTCTGCACTAACGAATGTAGGAATCTAGTGCAATCAATAGTTTATGATAACAATCAGTTTCATAAAGGAACCAATGAAACAATTAAAGACCATTGGATAAAGTACTAGATGTAGCGAAGTGTTTAAGGGAGTTTTCCGGAGCTCCTGGTGAATTTAGTTCCGTCGACAGGATACTTAAAATTTACAATCAATTTAAAGGAACACCAAAAAACGTTGGTGTTCTGAATATTGTACGTAACAAAATTGTAGGAAATGCGGATGCAATTTTTGAATCATATAACACACCATTGAATTAGGAGTGTATTTCGAAGTGTTTAACTGGGTACTTTAGAGTACCAGATGACAACCTTTGTCCAGGGAACCAATAGTGTAGAAAGCTACTATCAATCGGTGTACTACCACCTTTCGTTAATACTTGGCAAAATCCCAAGTATGGACCTACCACCTGATGCATTGCACCACTTAACAGCATCATACAGGGATAAGGCTCTGGACATAGTCATACATGGCCTCATAGGTGATCTACCCAGACTCTTGGGTATCAGAACCAGTCGTTTCGAAGGCCCGAACCTATGGATGCAAGCACCATCCACACGAACAATGTCAATTATTTACCTGCTGCTAAAATGCCTATGGCCCTTTCACAACAATATCCGAATCCCAATAAGCTTCAAAAAAATTTCCATTCTGCAGTAACGAAATGATTTCAGCCATGACTAATCAGACTAAAGACAATCAAGATCTTAGCGATTATTTAGACCAACAAGACAACGTAGAATAGACAGATGCATTGACCGACTTTTTTGACGTAAATTTTTGAATATTGACGAACTCGTCACTACCTTATTTTGAGTGTAGGATGAAAGACAACAAAATACTTAAATTTTTAATAGACACCGGATCAACAAAAAAATTACATCCAAAAATATTTAACGAAATCCTATTCCAAATCAAAAAAAATGCCATGTGGCAATATAGAAAACACCCATCATACTATAGTAAATCTTTTTGACCCAGACACTAATATTACATTTTTCCTTTTATCTTCACTCCGATCATGCCATGTCATTCTTGGCAATGACAGCCCTAAAGAGCTGTCGGCCGCCATCTATGCTAAACAAAATTACATGATCATAAACAATAGAATAAAAATTATTCTGAAACAACAAATTTCCGAATCGATTCACAACGTAAATGTCAGAACCCAGTATTGAACACAAGAACAACGAGACCAACTTAATCTTTTGACTATAAACTACGCCAAGCTTTTCTGCGAACCAAATGAAAAACTTTCACCACCCAAGTCAAGGGCAGAATTCGCACCACAACCGAAGGTCCCGTTTATTCGAAGCACTATCCATATCCTATGGCGCTTAAAGAAGAAATAGATAAACAAATCAGTGAGTTGCTAAATGATGGAATCATTCGTCAGTCAAGGTCACCGTACAATTCCACAGTATGGATTGTACCAAAGAAAACGGATGCTTCTGATGAAAAGAAGTACCGTATGGTAATTGATTATAGGAAGCTCAATTCTATAACAATACCAGATCGTTACCCGATTCCTGAAACCAATGAGGTATTAGCGCAGTTAGGAAAGAATAGATATTTTTCGGTGATCGACTTAAAAAGTGGGTTTCACCAAATACCACTACACGAGGACGATGTTGAGAAAACCTCGTTCTCTGTCAGTAGTGGGAAGTATGAATTCTTAAGACTTCCTTTCGGGCTGAAGAATGCACCATAAATTTTTTAGAGAGCCCTTGAAGATTTGTTATGTATTTATCGACGATTTAATTGTGTTCAGTGAATATACCGAACGACACTTTCAAAATTTTAAAACTATTTTCGAAACTCTTCAACATTCCAACCTCAGAGTGCAGTGGGATAAATGCGAATTTCTAAAGCCAGAAGTTGAGTTCCTGGGATTTATTGTATCTTCAGATGGTATAAAGGCCATTCCGGCTAAAGTGGAAGCCATCACCAATTTCTCATATCTACGAACTTTGAAAGATCTACCATCATTCTTGGGTCTGTCGGGTTTTTACCGCAGATTTATAAAAGACTACGCGAAGCTGGCAAAACCCCTTACAGCCCTTTTAAGAGGAGAGGATGGACGTGTGTCCAAAACGGCCTTAAGTAAGAAAGCTATTCATCTTACAGATGCAGCAATGGAAGCATTTGGTAAAATCAAAAATTCTCTTGTTTCTGATGACGTAATCCTTACCTTTCCTGACTTTAGCAAAGATTTTCATCTGATTTGCGCAAGACAATAAACCAATAACCTTTATCTCTCGAACTCTCACCAAAGCCGAGGAACACTACGCGGCCAATGAGAAAGAGATGTTGGCTATAGTGTGGGCTCTTAATTCACTAAAGAGTTACCTGTACTGTCCTACCAAGCTTAAAATATTTACCGACCACCAACCTTTGACTTACGCTTTAAGCATCAAGAATAGCAACAACAAGTTGAAGCGTTGGAAGGCTATACTCGTGGAGTATAATTATGAATTAAGTTATAAGCCTGGAAAATCCAATGTGGTTGATGATGCTCTGTCAAGGCCACCTAAAAATAGCCACATAAATTCTCTCACAGTTACCCAACATAGTGACGAAAGTTCTGCCCAAGATCTAATACAAATTCAAGAACCAGATTATTCTTTTCGTTGGAGACATCCCCTCAGATGGATTTCAGATTATCTTTCCCACATATCACAGAAATACTATTGTAGAACCAGAATACTCCCCAGAGAAATTGATAGGCATCTTTAAACAATATATAAATCCTTCAGTTACAAATGGTCTCAAAACCGAAGAGAGAGTCTTAGACATGGTACAGGAAATTAATCCAACACATTTTAGGCAATATAAAGTACGGTTTGTTCGAAAAATGGTCACTGACCTAACAGATCATAATCGACAAGATGAAGAGATCATAAAAGAACATAACCGAGCACTTTGAAATTCCCGCGAGAGCAAAACTCAATTTATTCAGAGTTTTTTTATTTTCCACATATGAGATCCAAAATAGAGAAAGTAACGAAACAGTGCAAAATCTGTAAGGAATAAATACGACAGCCACTCAAACAATCCTAAAGTAGAACCAACCCCTATTCCCGAATATCCTGGCCAAATAATTCACATCGATTTATATTTCACGAACAAAAAAGTAATCTTAACTGCAATTAACAAGTTTTCTAAATATGCTCTTGCCAGGATCTTAAAATCAAGAGCAGCAGAAGACATTAAAGATACTCTCAGGAAAGTTATACTATCTTTTGGAGTTCCACAGATTGTCGTAATGGATAATGAGAAATATTTTAATTCAAATTCAGAACTCTAAGACAAATCGATTTACGAATATAATAGATCCATTCACTCCACCACTTGCAAGAAACCCATAGATATGTTTTTCGGTAGACAACTTTTAAATAATCCAATAGAACTAAAGAGAGTAAGGCAAGAAAATATGAAAAAAATTCAAACTAAACAGGAAAACGACTTAAGGTATCATAACAAAGGAAAGAGTCCGCTTAAAAACTATACTGTAGGAGAAACGGTATATATCAAGATTATCAAGAGAATCGTTAACAAACTTACTCCTAGGTATCAAGATTAAAAAATTAGCAGAAAATAAAAACTCCACAATCATAACACAATCAGGAAAAACAGTGCATAAAAGTCTTATTAAGAACTAATTTTTATTTTTCTCTTCTTCCCTCTACTGACAATTAGCTCACTATTAGTGCCTTTGTCGGCAGCAAACCTACAAATTCTCGATTACTCCGGTGCAAAACTAATTAAAATCCATGCAGTAATTGCAGCCGTCCAAAATGGTGCATTCAAAATTATTAACGTGATAAATATCAATGGATATGAAGACCTAATCAGCAGCATCGAAGATTCAGTGGTCAAATACATTAAACCAAGTCACCCTTCATATTCCATCCTTCTTTTTGAAACCCAAAGAATAAGAAACAATCTAAACCGATTAAAAATAAATAAAGTAAAACGGTCACTAGACTTTCTAGGAACCACGTGGAAATGGATAGCGGGCAGCCCAGACCACCACGATTACGAAATACTCACGGAAAAGATGAATAATGTTTTACAAAACATTTCGTTATAATGGTCATTAATAAAGTCATGTTAGAGAAAATAGATGAAATAATAAATATTACAAACAGCTTATTGAAAGTATGAAAAGTACGAAAATGAAATTGTCATGAAAATCAAATATAAATTAGATGTAACCAAGGATGAAATTACAAATATAGCATATTCTATTCATTGGACTAAAGCTTATCTTGTTAATTCTTTTATATTATCGGATACAGAATTAAACATAACAGAAAACTTTCTAAAAATTGAAAATATTGCGTATGTAAACATTGATGAAGCATTAGAATTTGCTCAAATTAAAATAGCTTCTAATGATAAGAAATTAGTCTATATTTTAAGCTTTCCCAAAATAAAAAAAGGAAATATGTAATCTGTCAATTATAAAAGCAGTAAAAATTAATAAAATAATAAATAAAATCGACTATAAATTAATATTAGAATGTTATAACCAGTAAATGTAGATCTTATAATAGCTTAACAATTTGTAATAAGGATAACCTTGTAGATTTAAGAAATAGTTCTTGTATTCCCAAACTTTTTCGTAGTAAAAAGGCAAATTGCACCATCATCAATAATGAACATATCCCAGAAGTAGACGAAATCTCACCAGGTATTTTGCTGATAAACCAGTTCAACGGTCCTATAGTAATTAACAACGAAACTATGACACTTAACGGAACATTCATCATCAAGCATGTTAACAGTACCATCGAGGTCAAAGGGAAGCTTATAAGAACAATTGAAATCACTAAGTTCCAAATGTTGCCGGCAATACCCCAACAACTGGCTGAGTGCTGGGTCACTCGTGTTGAAGGATTGACAAAAATAAATGGCTGGGATGAGAGGGCACTACTGATGGCAGTGGCATCAAATGCATGGGCCTGGTTGATACTGGTGGGACACAACTCAAGAAGTGTCCGTGTCCTGGGATCAGTTAGCGACTGGACTTAAAATAAATTTCCCTCATCAGTATAGCGAGGTCGAATAGCGGAAGCTTTATGGTATTGAAATTAATGTTAGTTTAGTTTTTAAGTAACCGCAGAAGCGGATGGTAGAAAATAAATATTTTTTTAATCACGCGAGTTACGTCCGGTCCCCTTGCCACACCGCACCGTAACACCAACCCAATACACACGACACGTGTAAAATTTATGATTGCACAAGCGATCCAAGAACTGCAATCAGTGGCGAGGCGTCATATTTTGCAACTCGTTCATGAACGCCTAACTTTTAGATCATATTATTTTAATTGTTGCGTCCACTTACCCATACATAACATATTCACCCTTTTCCCCTCATTCCAGTCACTCTTTATACCTATTTCCGTTAATAAAACAATGTCCGCCGGTAACCCGATTTAAATTCCAAGAATCACTTGTCTGCGCACCGTTGCTGTTCCAGGAATCCATCATAGCGGCTAGTGCAAGCGTAGGTGATAAGTTTTCATTGTTAATTTTTAAGTTTGTGTTTGTAAAAAATGATAACATGGTAGCACTTTCGGAAAAGGACAACAAGAGAGTGAGAGAGGATTAGGTGCGCGGATGTTAAGAAGGAAGCGCAAAGGTCATTATTAATATAGAAGTAATAGAGAGAAGACGTAATAAAAATCTTACTTTGTTAGTTTAAATTGTTGGTTTTTGCTACTTATTTTTGAAAGGAAAGGTCCAAAAGTTTATAGATCAGAAGTGGGATAACGAATTTATCCAAGATAAGTTAACCTTTTTAAAATTTGAATTGCGTTTTTGAGAGTAAGTATATGTAAAGTACATATAGATTTGCGTTTATACTTGGAGCATAGTTTTAAAGAAGTCTGGTATTGCCTGTTAAAAGCCTAAATATATAAATTTTGAACATGTGTACTTATCGAAGTAATTGCTATTCTGGCTCACAAAATAGAATTATTTAAAATAAGTATCCATCTTTGTCGAGACGATATTCCAGTCGTAGTGGGCAAAGTGACCGTTGACCGGTGACCGTTATTTTAAAATTACGGGCTGGGATAGATTCCGTTTTCAGTATATGAAAGAGTAATGCTGTCTCTGTTTAAATAATGGTGTAGATGAAAAAAAGATAGAATATATCTGTAGTTGGTGCTACTTTGAGACGAAGTGTATGCGAAAAGGAGATCGCTACAATACATGTTAAAACTGTTATAGAGTTTAATGATGTTGCGTATGGCTCCTTATATTGATTATGCATTTTCGGTGTACGGAAAAGCATATAATAATCTGTAATCAATTTTTCCGAGAATTGTAGCTGGATATCGTGAGAAATCTGACACTAGATTAAAGGTAATATGCTATTGGTTGGTATACGGAAGAGTAATATCAATTTGAATTTTAAAAAGTGTGAAGAGCCGTTTAGAAATAATTAGTAATTTTTAAAGATTTTTAGTTATGCTCCTTGTATTTTTGTGAATTGCAATCGTCATATTTTGCGTATAAGTTTGTAGATAAGATTTGAATCGTAAAGATGATTCCGTTAACCTGACTGCATAAAGAGATCGGCGGAGTTAAATTTATGAGTTTTTAAAAGATATGAACAGGCGACTTAGAATTATCGTTAATCTGTTTATAGATTAATGAACATGGAGAATATTAGCGTCAAACAGCTGCAAGCTGAGCTGAAAAATAGAAGTCTAGCGATCAGCGGGTCTAAGAGGGTGCTTATTCAAAGAATACTGCAGCATGACAAGGAGCAAACAGAAAGCGGTTCTCCTCAAGTGGAACCTAACCCCAGCGAGATGTTGAACTCAGCAGCAACTGAGCCAACAGGCACAGACGGTGAAGAGTGCCTGAATACAACTATTATTTCCGTTGTATCTACACTTAGGGATGAAGAGTTGAGAACATTAATCAAAAGAGAAAGAGATATTCTCGAAAAAGAAAGAATTTTATTCACAAAAGACTGCGAACTTTCTAAAACTTTAAAACAATTAGAATCAAGACTACTATCCAGGAGCACTGTTGCTGACAATCCTAGGGTAAACTGCAGTATAAGGGAAATTGCGGATGCACTACCAGTTTTCTCCCCTGGCGACATATCTTCAATGTCGGCTAAGTGCTGGCTTACTCGTGTTGAAGGATTGACAAAAATAAATGGCTGGGATGAGAGGGCACTACTGATGGTAGTGGCATCAAAAATGCATGGGCCTGGTTGATACTGGTGGGACACAACTCAAGAAGTGTCCGTGTCCTGGGATCAGTTAGCGACTGGTCTTAAAATAAATTTCCCTCATCAGTATAGCGAGGTCGAAATACACCAGCAGTTGATCAGGAAAATTAGAAAACCAACCGAGAAAATTGAAAATTATTGCTTTGAGAAGAACATGCTCGGCAAAAGGATTGAACTGTCAGATAAAACCATAATTCAATATATCCTTACGGGCCTGAACGATTCTCAAATGAGTTCGAATTTAGCTGCAGAACATTTTAAGGACATTGCGGATTTCGTTGAAAAAATCAAATGGCATGACAGTATTCGTACAAATTTTCGAACAACTAGTATACCAGGAACATCAAAGCAAGTAGTCGCTAACCGACCTTCACGGCCGATCAGATAACATGGCAACCTCAGCGGATGTTAAAAAATCCCATAACTTGCTACAACTGCAGTCAAGCACGACACTACACTAGAAACTGTCCGCAATCTAGGAAGAGGCAGTGGTCGAACAACAGGGACAATAATTTGCGTATAGCATCAAAGGCTGAGAAGGTGCAAGTGAAAAATTATCGCGACAATGTCATTTGCAACAAATCATAAGCGGACTGTTACCATAAGAATGTTTTAATACATTGTAAGCAGTATGCAGCTCTACTGGATTCAGGTAGTAAGCAAACTATTATGTCAAAAATAACAGCATCAGATTAGAAATTCACAATGAACAAGTGCAATGCCCTTTGCACGGATTTGGAGGTGGAAGTTGCCAGGCCGTAGGTAGCATTAGATGTCAAATCCAAATAGATGGTTCTCATTTTGAAGTTTGCGCAGTTGTAGTCGAAGATAGCTGTCTGCCAATGCCTATACTGATCGGAAAGGATGTACTCAATAATCCTGCGTATGTTCTGCGGAAACAAGGCGGTACCCTGACACTGCAGAGGATGAACGAAAGTAGTGGAGCTGACAAACAAATCGCAGCAAGTGACATCCAAGTAGGTGATAATATAGATGTAGCTATTCTGGTTCAACTTCTAAATGAGTATGTATTTCCATGACCCAAAAGGAATTAGGTCGAACCGAGCTCATCGAGATGGAAATCGAGTAAGTCAAGCAAGATCCAATTGTACATTATCCATATAAAGTGCCGTTTGCCAAGAGGCAGATACTTTCTTCTATGATTTCCGAACCCATGGAATGTGGAGTCGTTATGGAATCGCATTCTGTCTACGCATCGCCAGTGATTCTGGTAAAGAAGAAGAACGGATAAGATAGAATGTGTGTACACTATCGAAAGTTGAATTCTATCGCAAAGAAGATACAGTACCCTATGCCTTTGATTGAAGAACAACTCAACAATTTGGTGGGTTATAAAAACTACATTGTGCTCGACTTAGCCTCCGGATATTATCAGATACTAATCAAAAGCCAACATAGGAATTATACAGCCTTTATTACTCCAGACGGCTTATATGAATTTACATCCATGCCTTTCGGTCTCGTCAACGCCCCGCCCGTCTTTCAGAAACTCATGAATACCGTGGTACGGAAGATGGAACCACATAAAATCATTAGCTACATGGACGATGTAGTAATTCCGTCGTCAACTATTGAAGATGGTATCGACAAATTGGAAACTTTCTAAAAATATTAAGGGATGCTAAGCTAACACTTAACCTTCGAAAATGCGTGTTTTTCAAAACGGAAATAGAATTTTTAAGCAACTCAACCAGGAAAAACTAAAACGGCAGTAGAAAATTTTGAAACGCCAAGAAACGAAAACGAAGTTCTTCATCGACTAAGGGAAATTCCTACCTAATAGTTCTAGTAGATGCTTTTACTAAGTACACTATTATAAAACCTCTTCCAAGCACACTGACGAAACCGGTGCTAAATTTCTTATCGGATGTTTTCTATTCATTTGGGGCACCTCGCCGTATTATATCTGATGGAGGAACTTCGTTCACATCCAAGCTCTTTGAAAATTACATAAAAGATTTTGGGATTGTCCACGTTCAAAATGCCACCAGAACTCCCAGGGCCAACGGTGGAACAAGTGGAACTATATAACCGCACAATACTACAAGCTCTACGGGCAACCGTTTAAGATGAAAATCGATGGGACCGAAAGGTGAAACCTGTACTACCTGCTGTAAGTAACACTTTTAATGAATCGATAGGAAAGACAGCTCAACAGATGATAATGGGGTATGTTCCTCGAGACCCATGGCCAGATGTATTTGTTCAAGAGACCGATACTAATCAACAACAGCGAAATATCGAACACATTCGATCGGATGGATTGAGCAATCAAAGCAAAAATCTCGACATGATGCTCAGCACGGAAAAAGTAGTGGTAGAACCGCAATACCAGAGCCCCATGCAGGCTCTCACGACTTGGCATCTACCTATCTATCTATACGTGGTGGTAGCAGTACTTCCTCACGATCGTTATCAGGTAGCCGACATGCCGTTCGCTCAAAGATACCAAAAACCGTTGCATGAAGCGTTGGATAGCTTTTGATAAGGAACTCGACGAGGACGTCGAAGATATCAGGACGGTCGAATCTGTAACAAACGATAACCTGGCAGCACTTTCTGACAAGGACAACAAGAGAGTTAAAGAGGATTAGGTGCGCGGATGTTAAGAAGGAAGCGCAAAGGTCATTATTAATATAGAAGTTATAGAGAGAAGACGTAATAATAATATCTTACTTTGTTAGTTTAAATTGTTGGTTTTTGCTACTTATTTTTTAAAGCAAAGGTCCAACTTTTTTTTAATATTTTTTAGGGTTGTAAATTTAAATAAACGTAATTGGCGCCCGAGCAGCCCTTCAGTTACGAGTATTTAAAATAAAATCACATAGTGAAAATAAACGATCGTAGTAAAGTGAACCCCAGCAAGTGAACCCGAATAGTTTATATAACATCACGCAGTGAAGTAAACTCCGGAACTTAAAATTGTTCGCTTATCCTGAATCGTGTGTTAATAACAGAATTAAAATAAAATCGCATAGTGAAGTAAAGTCTGAGACTTAAAATATTTTCTTTCTGCGATTCCGAAAACTACAAAACCCCCTGGAGAAACTAGGGGCCTGAGTAGCTGTAAAAGCAGAAGAAAAGGAGGCATCTAACGAATGTCAGCCACTTCAGTGAATGGTTAATGGTTAAATTCGAAGCAGCATCTTATACGTAAGTTAGTGTTTAAGATACATTATTTTTGATAGTGAAATACACAAATTATTTAAATCAATAACGAGTGCAAACAGCATCGAATATATTAAGCAAATTAGTTAATTAAGAAGATATAACGAAGTAACTCTATATTAAAGTTAAGATAACTTGAAATAATAGAATTTAAGAAAGCAATCAAAGTTGCATTTTTTTTGTTTTTGTTCTTTCCTTTTTGCTTTTGTGAGCGCGAAATAAATTGAAAATGAAAAACCCCAATGGGTTTTATATTGGGATTTATAACGTACTGAACGTACAGCAAGGTAGAGCCACAAGCAAATCCCAGACCCGAACTTATAAACTTAATTTTCGGCATCGTAAATGAAGCCTTGAATAGAAATGCCCCAAATTTAATCAAAGCCATTATAAATCCCAATATAGATCCATCCATAGGACAAGATCAGAGAATGACCCTGAACACAACGACCTTGCAGATTTAGATAAGTTCCCCGATATGGTAAGGTTGCTGCGCGATTTTTCCGGAAACCCATGCAGTTCAGCTAATGGAAGAAGAGCGTAGAGCGAGTATTAAATATTTATGAACCACTTGAAGGAACTCCAAAATATTTTGGAATCTTAAATGTTATACGCAACAAAATAACCGGAAATGCGGATACCGCGCTCGAGTCACATAACACGCCCCTAAATTGGAAGGTAATTTCCAAATATCTGCAGTACGCATATGAGAGAGACCTAGGTACCCTAGAGTACCAAATGAATTTCCTGACACAAGGCAAGCGAACTGTACAAGAATTCTACTAAGCCATTTATACCAACTTCTCACTTATCCTCAACAAAATGTCTAGCATGGACATCGGACCCGAGTCTCTTACACTTCTGACGCAAACCTATAGAAACAAAGCTTTGGACACATTCGTCCGAGGTCTAAACGGTGATCTTCCAATACTTTTAGGTATGCGAGAACTCAGGGGCCTACCACAGGCACTAGCCTTGTACCAGAAGCTGGAAAACTAGAAATTTAGGACAAATTTCGCCAATCAATTCCAAAATTTCCAAAACATCTCCCTTACTAGGTTTTGTAGCAACAACACTTTAACCATAATCAAAATTATCAAAACCCTACACCACCACCTCGTTCTCTCGCGCCGAAACCCCAGCCTACAACCGAACCCATGAATACCCCAACAATACAGTCTCATGCATTTAATTACCAAAATAGGCCACCACCCTTTAAATATGCTTGCAAGCGCCCTCCAGGAGATTTAATACAACCCCTATCCTAAACAAATACCAACGAAACTTCCATATTAACGTATAACCAACCCCACCAGCTCCCCCAGATTTTGCTATGCAAGCAACCGGTTATGTTTTCCCTAATGGCTTGTATACTTTCTACCACCAAACCAACATAAAAAAGCAAACCACGACCGTGATCTCAGAAACCACATGATCAGCCAGGCTGATCACTTCTCACGCGAAGACAATCTACGTCAATGTGATCTAGAACTTCAGGAATTTACTGACATTCATTTTTTAGATCAACCGACTCTTCGTTGCCTTATATTCAGTGCAAGATGAAGAACGGAGAAATACTGAACTTCCTCATAGATACCGGTTCGAGAAAAACTACATCCAACCCAGTTTAATAACAAATCTCCTTCCAAATAATCAGCATTTTTTTGTCAAATCCATAGAAAGTGACATTTAAAACACCAAATAAATATTTTTGAACTTCTTTACCCAACCGGTAAAGCTTACATTTATTTCTACTTCCAACGCTGAAGTCATTCTCAATTGTCATTAAACAATTGTCAGCTGTCATCCACACAAAAGATAGTTTCATGCGGATTCTCGGCAAAGTTAAAGTTAAAATCAAACAACGTGAGACTTAAACAGTAAAGTCTCTGACCGTCAAATTAAATAATATGCCTAACTCGCAAAAACGAGCCATAAGTACTATCGTACACAAAATTCGCCCCTTATTCACAGAACCAAACGAAAAACACACCTACACCACAAAGGTTACAGGCGATATACGCACACAAACCGAATCCCCAGTATACTCTAAGCATGGGTCCTGTATCGCTTTGAGATGAGGTAGATAAACAAGTTGTTAGAATCAAACCATCGCGTTCCCCATACAATTCACCCGTGTGGATTGTCCTTAAAAAGGCCAACTCAAACGGAAATAAACAATTTAGACTCGTAATAGATTACAGGAAACTAAACTCCGTAACAATCTCAGATCATTATCCAATACCAGAGATTAACGTCTTGTCACAATTAGCACAAAGTAAATTCTTTACAGTCCTAGATCTTAAAAGTGGGTTTCACCAGATTCCGCTCAATCGGATATGGAAAAACCGCATTTTCGATCAACAATGGGAAGTTCGAATTCACACGACTCCCATTTGGCTTAAAAAACGCACCATCCATCATTCAGCGTGCGCTTGACGATATTTTGCGAGCTTACATCGGTAAATTCTGCTATGTCTACATTGGTGATATCATCATCTTTAGCAAAGACGAAAGCGATCATGTGAGACACGTAGAAGAAATATTCAGAACGTTAAGCAAGGCCAATATGAAGGTACAATTAGACAAATGCAACTTCTTTAAGGAAGAAGTTGAATTTTTGGGCTTAATTACATCGTCTAAAGGACTATCGACAAACCCCGTAAAAGTTAAAGAAATAGTTAATTTTCCTATCCCGAAAACTCTTAAAGAACTAAGATCATTCCTAGGCTTATCTGGCTATTACCGCAGATTCGTGAAAGACTACGCAAAACTGTTCAAACTCTTAACAATTTTACTAAGCGGCGAAGAAGGGATAATATCAAAATACAGTACGCAGGGATCCCAATCACACTCACAACAGATGCGATTTCAGCCTTCCAAAAAATTAAAAGCTAACGAAAAAGAGATGCTTGTCATTATATGGGGTTGGAATACACTAAAAAACTATTTTTATGGTACTGCGCACGTCAAAATTTTCACAGACGACCAACCTCTTTCGTATGCCCTGAGTAGTAAGAACAATAACTTAAAAATGTAACGCTGGAAGCGATCTTGGAGGAATATAAATATGAGCTTAATTATAAGCCAGGAAAAAGTAATGTTGTCGCAGACACTATCTCGCTTACCAAAAAATTCTGGAGTCAATTCATTGACTATGACCCAGCATAGCGACAGAAACGTGTTTATTCAATCTGATTATAGCACAGAAGACCTGATTGTAATACTTCAGAAATATCTAAACCCTAGCGTTATCAACGGCATTTATACCACCTAAGAAATCAAGGGAAAAAATCAAGACATTGCTTAACTGCAATGGCGAATTAATAATCGGTGGAGATTTGAATGCTAGACACAGAGTTTGGTGTTGTCGAAGAGCAAACGCTTGGGGTAAAACACTCTCAGACATAAAGGGTGTTTTTTTAGAGGTATAGAAATTGAAATAAAACACAAGAAAATCATTTTCATGTCCATCAATTTGGCTTCATTGGAAGGATAAGGTTATGACATTAATGTTTAAATATGATTTCAGGCATGTGGCCGCCGCTACTGGTTCCACTTTTTCAAGCATTTGGGGCTGTAACGCCACAAATGTTGGCTTCCATGTCCCCTAACGTTTCTGGTTTTTACGCGTAGGCGAGCATATTCACATATCGCCAAAGAAAATAATCCAATGGTGTTAAATCACACGATCTTGGTGGCCAATTGACAGGTCCATTCCACGTAATTGTGCGCTCGTCGAATGTTTCCTTCAATAAATCGATTGTGACGTGCGCTGTGTGGCGTCTTGTTGGCACCACATCTCATCCAATTCGGGAACAAAATAGTCGGTTATCATGGCTCTATACCGGTCTCCATTAATGGTAACTGAGTCTCCAGCATCATTTCGGAAGAAGTATGGCCCAATGACTCCCTTAGAGCACACCAGACAGTCAGTTTTTGTGGATGTAATGGCTTTCAAGGGTCTCATGTGGATTCTCTTCATTCCAAATGCGGCAATTTTGCTTGTTGACGTAGCCATTCAACCCAAAATTAGCCTTATCACTGAACAAAATTTTGCGATGAAAGTCAGCATCGATGTCAATCTCATTTTCGGCTCATACACCAAAATCACGACGCATTGCATTGTCTTGCGGCTTTACTTCTTCCACAAGCTGGATCTTGTAAGGTCGTTAGAAGAGATCTTTGCGCAAAGTCTTCCATAAAGTTGATGGAAAAAGCTCCAATTGCTGTGCACGGTGGTGAATCGATTCATTCGGGTCCTCTTCAACACTTTGCTCTTCAGCGGCAATTGATTATTCGGTGCGCACTGTTCGACGTCTCTGCGGATGCATATTAAAACATAGAGTAAACGTAGTGCGAAAACCTTAATAATGATTTCATGGTTAACCGAATTAATTGCTCTGATGCACGATTATGTCGACCATAAAATGAACGGAGCTTGCGGTAAACTTCGCGGACTGAACCATTATTTTCGAAATAAATTTGCACGATTTGCAAGCGTTGTTCATTTGTCAACCTGTTCACGATGAAATGGCAAACCAAACTGAACATAAATGACATTAGAGTTACCAGATTTGACCACAAAATATCAGTTTTAGCTACATTCCAAAAACCAACCTCTAAAAAACACCCTTTATGTACCACGCTTCCTGATAGTGTTTTGTTTATACCACCACCAACTTGCGTTCCAGCTATCACCCGTGGAAATCCGTCAGTCTTTGATTTATTTATCTCAAATATTGCTTATCATATATCTCAACCAATTTGTTTCAATGTATTAAGTTCAGACCACAATCCTGTTTTTTGTCAACTTCTTCGTCCACACTATCGAAAAACAAAATATGTACCTGATTTTTAGAAAGCAAACTGGAATCTTTTTCAAGCAATTAGAAAAGCAAAGCTACAAAACTCCTCTACTAACCTTGACGATCTTACCAGTGAATCACATGTAGATTTCATTTGTGATCAATTTTCAAGTAATGTCTTATTGTTAGGTTCTGTCAATATATGTGTTCCAAAAGTTTTAAAGTCCCATCACTTCGCGAAACTCCCCGCTTATGTTCTTGAAATTATTAAGATTAGAAATTCATTGAAAAGGAGCTGGCAATGATACCGTCACACATATGTATTTATTTACGAAATGAGTTTCTGAAACTTAATAAATCAATAGTTGATTCTATCTAGAACCAGCGCAATATTAGTTGGAACAAGAGGCTGGGTAGTCTAGATAAAAATGAAAAACCGTTCTGGACTATGGTCAAAATAGTGAAATATAAAAAAAAAAATCACGAAGGCACGGTACCTTACGGATTCCGGATATTTTTGCTACAGTGACGTTGAAAAAGCTAACGTCCTGGCTTCACAGTTTTCAAGGAATCAGTAAGTTTCACAATCTCTAGACACATTGACTTACACAACTGTAGATAATGCTGTTCACACTTTTAATTCATCCAACCAAAATATATCTGAGAACGTGGTAGTCTCAATGGATGATATTGAATATATTGTCAAAAGTCTTAAAGTGATTAAAACCATGCACTTTCCTACACTTTGGAAAGTCGCAAAAATTGTGCCTATTCTCAAGAGTGGTAAGCCCGAATTAAATGAAGAGAGCTACCGGCCAGTCAGTCTGCTAAGCAACATTAGCAAAGTATACGAAAGGTAGAAAAAAATGGTTCTGTTTGTATTTATCCTATCGAGCAATTCCGCTTCAGGAGATTTCACTGCACATCACACCAAGTTATTAGAATTTGTAACCACGTTAAGCAAAATAGAGCTGTAGGGAAATCAACAGGAATGCTTTTGCTTGACATCGAAAAAGCATTCGATTCTGTTTGGCATAATGGCTTTATTTAGAAGATGCTAAATTATGAATTCTCCCATTATCTCTGCAAAATTGTTCAAAGTTTTCTATCCAATCGTTCTTTTCGTGTTTTTGTTAACAATAGTGCCTCTGACTCAGTGACATTACGTTCAGGTGTCCCCCAAGATTCAGTTCTTGGACCCATTCCGTACAATTTATATATATAGCGGATTTTACAAAAGTACCTTTATGTGAAGTAGCTATCTATGTAGATGATAAAAAAATAAATAAATATTAGGCGTAAACGGCCCATACAGCACCCAAAGCCTAGCTTCTCCAACCACTGTGTGTGCGAAGATATATTTTTTGACACGAATAGACTTTCAGGTGGTACAGGTCGGGATTTGAACCAGTGACCTCTCGCTTAGTGGTCCAACGCACTTAACCACTAAGGCACTGCACCTACCAGATGATACAATACCCTTTTTTATTCGCAAACTGTGTTGAGACGAACTTAAACTACGCGATGGATATGGAACAATTAAACTTAATGCAGATAAGATCCAAGCCTTTTTTTCACCAGAAAAAAAATGCTTGCTTTCTTCCCTACAATCAACTAAGAATAAACGGTGCCGACATAAATTGGCAGCCTTTCGTAAGATATTTTGGTATATATCTGGACACAAAGTTAACTTTTAATGCACATATAACAAATACACTTAAAAATGTAAATATTGCTATTGAGACCTTATACCCGTTTATTAATAGAAAATCATGGTTGTCTATAAAAAATAAAACAATTACACATCAGGTTGTTTTTCAAGCCCTATTGTTATACGGGTCCAGGTTTAGGGAAAATGTTCAAAATGTCACATTAAAAAATTGCAAATTTCGCAAAACAAAATTGTTAAAATGATGTTACATCAATGTCACAACTACATACAAGAAAGAATGTTGAACTGATTTCTGACAGAATCCGAAAACTCTTACCAGCGGTTTCCAAACCAAATGAATTAACAACCAGTTCAGATTTGGACACCGATATTCACAAACTTGAAAATATAATTATAACCGCGAATCAAAAATGTAAGTCGAATAGGAGACACGCCGGGCGCGAGTTCGCGTTTTTTGTTGGTATCATCTTAAAGAATATCTTTAACTGGCGCCCGACCAGCATTAAAAACTGTGTTCTTTTTGCATTTGGATCTGTACAAATTCAATACGCTAAGTAATATTCTAAGTACAAACCTTTCGCATACCCATGGGAACATGCGGATATCCTAGAAGGCTAAGGGATACAGTGGTGATAGTTGATCGTGCTATTAGTAGGTTGCGTGCAACTAAACGGGACAAACACGACACCTCCCACGAATGCTGGTTCTTAGTATGGAACCCTGGCCACTCACAGCTATTATCTCTTTCCTACAGTAAAATTAAAGGGAAAAATTCTTACGGAAATGAAACTGAAAGTGCTGAATCAAATGTGAGTCGTGTTGAATAATTAACATAAAACTATGTCCTGTGGAAATTTATGGAAAAAATAGAAAAGAAAGAAAAATTGAAGATTGTGAATAATAGACACTCAAATTAAATTGCATTAATGAATAAGCAATAAGTAATTAAAATAACACAAAGATAAGACGAAACAATTAAAAAAAATCAAAATTGCCATAACAGCCTAAAATCGAAATACGTATTAATAAATTCTCAATTATTATTTTACTCACGTCAAATTGAAGTATTAATAAAGTGCAGCACGAAAAGTTTCAAATCGAAATCAATTGTGAAGAAAAGAGAGGAAGTGCGGATAAGTAAGGAATAACCTGAACGAAGTGGAACAAGTCGATAGTTTTAAATTAATTAAGCTGTAGATATATGAAACAAATCCACTTGGTGTGTGTAACTAAAATAAAGGTTATATTGTAATAATCCACCTTTTTGGATAAAAAACAAAATTGTTTGCTTTAATATTGTGCCTGATAAACCAAGAATAAACGGAATACTTCGCCAAAGATAAGTACATATTTTCTACATAATTACATTTTCCCTTGTTTTACAAATAATAATAATAACTTTAAAATATATAAACAATTTTATATAAATACAATTTAATCGCTCACACAAGCGATGACCAAACTCACTGGGACGGTCAATAATATCCTGGCCAGTTGTCTCAAAGGAACCCAAAAATTGACGTATTCTACGCTGCAGTCAATAACCAATTATTACCGATGATAAATAAAATTAAGACTGAAACGTTCAGTCAAGAGACAGTGACACCTCTGGTAGAAACCTACCAAAACAGAGCTTTGGATGTATTCATTCGCGGCCTGAACGGCGATATGTCTAGAATGCTTATCATTCAGAAACCTAGAACACTTCCCGAAGCATATACGGCTAAGGCCCTCGGACCTAAGCCTGTCTAAAAAATGGAGCTCGGTTCAATACAAACACGTCAAGTAGACTATATAAACCGTCCCAATGTCTAATGGAAACAATCCATTTAAGAGAGGTGGCCGATCTGATGGATTCAGATCAAGGTTTGGGAAGCAACAAAAACTCTATAACACGGAAGTGTTATATGAGGAAGGCTCGGACGAAAATAAAACATCCGATAACGATGATGGATGCCGTCGACACGGTAAATTGTATGACGGACGCCACTCCAGAGTTCCATATATAGATTATGTTACGCGAGAGGGGACGCATTTAAAATGTTTAATCGGGGGCGAATAAAACTTTCATCAGCCCACGTGTACAATATGGAGCATCTCCCCTCAAAAACCGCTTCTCAGTACACTCAGCAGCCGGTGAAATTAAAGTCACCCATAAAATCATAAGAGACTATAAACGTCTAAATTCTGTAACCATTTCAAATACATACCCAATACCTGGCATTAACAGTACCCTCTCTAGTCTCGGCAAGGCAACATTTTTTACTACTCTGGATCTGACTTCTGGTTGCCATCAAATTCCAATGAAGGAATCTGATATTCTAAAGACGGCCCCCGCAATATTTCAGAGAATGCTTGACGACGTTCTCAAAGAATATATCGGAAAACTCTGCAATGTCTATATAGATGACAATATCGTTTTTGGCAAAAACCCTAATATTCATCTTGAAAATGTAGACAAAATCTTAAGGAGTCTTCATGGAGTTAACCTCAAGGTGGACTTATAAAAAACCCATTTCATGAGAACCGAAGTCGAGTTCTTGGGATACTTAATATCAGGCGACGGCGTCCGTGCTGATCCAAAGGTCGCAGCCATAAAACAAATTTCCACTTCGAACAATCTAGAGGACCTAAAAAGCTTTCTGGGCCTTACCATATTATTGTAAATTCATACGTGATTATGCTAAAGTCGCTAAGCCTCTAACCAATCTGACTAGGGGTGAACACGCTCAAGTCAAATACAATCAGTCTAAACGGGTCCCGATTAACCTCGACGACGAAGCTTTATTCTCGTTCAATGACCTCAAAATTCTTCTGACCTCCTCGGAGATATTGACATTTCCTGACTTCGAGAAACCTTCCAATCTTACCACGGAGGCCTCCAATTTCGCAATTGGAACAGTTCTATCTCAGGGAGAGTGGGGAAAACATCGACCAATTGCATATATTTCTAAGTCTTTGAACAGGACGGAAGAAAATGATGCCACTAACGATTACTCGCAATAGACAATCTTTCATCACTAATATATGGGGCAAGGAAGATTCGAATATATACAGACTGTTACGGAAGCGGAGTTTCACAAAAAAAAAATCTAATTTTAAAAATATATTTTTATTTCTCTTTCGTGTCACCCTATTTTGTTTCGGCAAATTTCTAAGCTTTCGACTTGACCGACATATTGACCAGCGAAACCAGTATTTTTTTTTTCTTTCTTCGTTCAATGTATGCATAATTTAGACCCTCTGTCTATGCTTCCTAGCCACATCTCCTCGCTTTAACTTTCTTTTTGTGATCGACTTTAAGAGGAGACAGATCTCTGTGGTCTTTACTTGGCCATTTGCGTAAGTGACACGATTCTCCCTACATAGCCTTAAATAAATAGACTGTTTGGCACAATTAAGCGTCATCACAAACAAAAATAATAAAGTCCTATTTCGACAAGCCACAAAAAAAGAAAAAATTAAATAAGAAAACAAAAATAAAAATGTCAAAACCGATAAAGTTTTTTTCGTATACTAACTGAAGCCTTAAGGACAGGTAAATGTATTTTTTTGCAAACTACCACCTTATGGTCTTCACTAATTCCGAATACATATATGAAGGCATTCAGGTATAAAAAAAAAGGAAGGTAAAAACTAAAAACAAAACAACACTTTACGTGTTTCAGCGACCCCTAAGTCCCCATCACATCAAAGAGAGGATTTCATCAACCAGCTAAGTCACCGTAAATCACCATTCCTATACTTCTATTAAGTTCATCCATTTATACCATTTACCATAGAGTTTCACAGAATATCAAACGCTAACCAGTGAAAAGCCCCTTTAAAACCCTTTGGAAACTTCCAACATTCCAGCACTCTCAAGCATAGACCAATTGCGACATCACAATCCACGATCATTGCTCATTCGGCGCAGTCGTTCATCGTTCGGGAGCGTGAAATGCACGGTGTGTCGGTCATAGGTGAGTCGGGTGGTGCGGTTAAGTTCGGGGAGGAAAAACAAGTGTTTGGTATTTTGCTACCCAAGTAAGGATACCGATGTATACTGTGCCGTAATTGCTATGCTGAGCGGTGATTTGGACACGCAAGTGGGTCAACTTGCTGTAAAAACAAAAAATAAAAAAGATCTATTCTAATACCTACCTGAGTGCTTTACCTAAAGAAAATTAAAAAATATAAGGAAAGGCTACAGTCCGCGTGGGGCGAACAGTATGATACCCTATCCATATGCCTATATGCTGCATAAAAAAAGCGTTAAGAAGATGATGGGTAGAATTTGATTTCATTCTATAAATTTTATAAAAAAAAACATATTTTTTGAAAAAAAACGCCTCCAAAAAGTGGGCGTAGCCAAAAACTTGGTATAGGCGATGTATTGGAAAAAATATTGGCTAAATATCTTGTTAAACGTTTTTTTTCGGTTTCTATAAAAATTTTCGAATAAAACAGCATTTTAGTGAAAAACGCCCACAAAATGTAGGCGTGGCAAACAACTTTATGTGACAAACTTGTAAAGCTGGGCAGTACCTACATATCTTGTAAAGATTACAACACTCCATCTCTCTAACTTTAGCTTTAAACTGTTTTTTTTTCTAAATTGTGGGCTAAATGCTAAATGGGAATATCAAGGGGTGTTACAAACTATGAGTCAAAATAAATATACCCTTAGGATGTGGTATAAAAACAACAAAGTTCTATAATCGAATGCTTTTTGTTTAGTAACACGAACCGATGAAGGATACATTTAATAAATAATAGTCATAAAATTGCTTCCCATTATATTCTTATTACATTTCGGGATATGCATTAGAGTGTTGACCAGCTGCGGTCTTATTGCTAAATAGTCATAGGATTTGGTCCTGATCTTAAATATATATACTTTTATGGGTCTACGATGAATATTTAAGGGTGTTACAAGCTAGTCTCAAAATTAATATACACTTAGGATAGGGTATAAATATATTTTTTTAACAAATTTAATAGAATGAAATAAAATGCTATCCATCATCTTCTTTTTTCTTTGGGGCATAAAGGGATATGGATAGGGTATTGTACTGTTCGCCCCAAGCGGACTGTAGGCTTTTCTTATGTTTTTTTTTAATATAATGACTGTAAATCAAAGTAAACGAACGGTATAAGATATATAATAATAAAGTGCGCATGTATGGATGAATAAATTAAAAGAAACCCAATTAACATACCTTGAATTTAACCTAAATACCCTTTTGAAATCTGAGGTTTCGCAAAAACTCCTGAAACCTCCATCGACATCATGATGTTTCCCATACATTTTTCAGATTTCCAAATATCATTTTTCTAGTTTCAATGCCGAGGTTGTCGAAACAAACGCAACTTTTAACACATTCTACAAGTTTACAAAGCATTTGACAGATTTTTAGCTTTGTAACTAGTTAACTGCAAGTCACCTAAGAGTCAGCTTACCGATTTCTTGAACGATGATCACGTGAATTATATGAGCATATAGGCGTTGTTAGCTCCATATGTCCCATCTACAATAAAGGCGATTTTATGTCTTGCAAGAACTATCGAGGCATATCCCTGCTTAATGTCGCATATAAGATCCTATCCAGCGTACTGTGTGAACGTCTCAAACCTTTCTGCAATGGGCATTTCAATGAGCTCGCTTTGGGCTTTCAGTGCTGTTTGCAAATCATCAGCACCGGGGAGCACATCATCGACATAGAATTCTGACGATGAGATTCTAGAAGCCAGTGGAAAGCTGATTTTATGATCCTCAGCTAACTGCAAATGAGTGCGAAAAGCTAATCATGGGGCACAATTTACCCCGAAAGTGACTGTTCGAATTCTTTGGAAAGACGTATCCTCAGGACGATCGACAATTTGCCAATACATTTTCTCGATGTCGGCATTAAAGACAATTTCGAAAAATCTCTACAGGATAAATAACGAGGTAAGATTGCGTTGCAACACAGGACCTGAATACAATAGGTCATTCAAGCTAACTACGCTGGGAAATGAATTTAATGCATTGAAAACTACGCGAAATTTGTTGAAGGGCTTTCAGGTTTCAAGTCGCACGACATATCTCCCGTCTGGATGCCTATATGTGTTTTTTTCGAAAAGTTTCGTATAAAACTTATCCTCTGAGGAAAGAATTTGTTTGCGGTCACTAATTTCTTCCACCTCCCAGAATTTTCTGATCTACTTATTCAAGTAGGATGGCTGCTGATCCGCTACGAAAGTGCTGAAACGAATTGGCGTTAAGATGGAAGATTTAAAATCATTTGCACCGATTCTGAGATAAACGACACTTCAGATCCGGGGTCTAGAAGTGCGCGTACCAGATGTTTGGAATCATTACCGATAATGCCAACTAATGCATTAGCAAGCAATTGTCCTTTCCGCGTAAAGGCAAAATAGACGCCACTGGATGTCTGCGGAACAAACTCTGTTGAAGTGGACTGTAAGTGTGAAGTGGTACGATTTTCGGACATAATGGAAGTTGCCGAAGTACCTGGCGTTGAAGATGCTATGTTGTGAGATTATGTAATGCCCAATATATTCGTATTTAAATGCAGTAAGGAATGGTGGCGCTTCTTACACATACTGCACGTAAAATGGCCGAGACTTATGGCGAATTGAAAGGCAGTTTTGACAAAAACTGGTTTGTCTAACAAACTCTATCCCTGAGGGTACGTCCATTCCCATGAACTGATCGCATTTACGTATTGAATGTCTGCCTCGACAAAACCTGCAAGAAAACTTTTGGATTTTAGAATGATAAGTATTGATTTGATTCTTAGCTGGTAATTTATTTGTATGGTTCTTATACCGTTTGTCGAATGTCGAAGCTGATTTTAAAGTAACATCTGATATGGTTTCTAAAACCTGAAAGCGAGCACTTAACAAATTGTCCAACTGCTTCCACGTAGGAACTTCAGAAGAATTTTGTAACGACTGTTCCCATAAAACGAGAGTTGAATGTGGTAAACGATTCGAGCACGTAAAAACTAAGATGGCATCCCAACTGTCTACGCAGACTCTATGAGTCTTAAGCGCCACCATGCAATCGTTGACATGCCGTTGTAATGTTATAATCCCTTTGAATGATTCTTCAGTACCGAATTACCTCCCGACGCGTGCACACGCATTTCTGTTCGATTTTTTTGTAATTGTTCAGCGGCCAGTGTGAAAGAAAAAAAAACAAACGAAAAAACAATGAAAAAACGCCCCCAAAAAGTGCGCGTCGTCAACAACTTGGTATAGGCGATATATTGGAAAAAATATTGGCTAAATATCTTGTTAAACATTTCTTTTCGGTTTCTATAAAAATTTTCGTATAAAACAGCATTTAAGTAAAAAACGCCCACAAAATGTAGGCGTGGCAAAAAACTTTATATGACAAACTTGTAAAGGTGGGCAGCACCTACATATCTTGTGAAGATTACAACACTCTATCTCTCTAACTTTAGCTTTAAAACTGTTTTTTCTAAATTGTGGGCGTGGCAGTGGGCGTATCAAAAAAAAATTTTACACTCTACCATTTCGGGACACTAGGGACGATATATTCCAAATTTCAGCTTTTAGCTTTAATTGAAAGGCCTAAAAATTGGTGACGGACGGACATTGCTAAATAGTCTTAGGTTTTGGTCCTGATCATACATATATATACTTTTATGGTTATATGACGAATATTAAGGGGTGTTACAAACTATGAGTCAAAATTAATATACCCTTAGCCCTATCCTAAAAAGAGAAACTTAAAATAAGAGGAAAAAGGAAGTGAAGTTTTGCTACCTATCTAAATTCTAAAAATACATTTTTCTAACTTGCTTAAAATTACAATACGCAAATTAAATTAGTTTGTGATAGTGAGTTTGGGTTGTAAATATTATATTTTTTTTTGAATTATCACCAAGTGAAATTTGGTACAGAATTGGATACCGCAACCACGTGGGACAAGGGTGAGTTTTGTTTTATTTTAGTTATTGGTAGTTTGATTATTTCCTACTACCTTTATACATATTTATAAAAACCAAACAACATCTACATTTTCTTAAATTTAAAATTTGCTTAATGTTGATAATTACTTACTTAAATTAAATAAACCTAGCTAAGATAAATTAATGAACTTAATTCTAAATTAAATCTAAGCTAAAATGATTATTGGTAGGGAAAGATTTTAAGATTAAAGTATTCGTAGCATAACAAAATGTAGTGTGGTTAAATTTATTATGGGGTGGAGAGTGTTCATTTTTCAAACATCGTCGGGAAGTGAGGTTCGGTAAATCGGTCTAATATTAATTTAGGGGCATCTCTAAACAAAACGAGTACCGGAGCTGCCATGGTGCACTAGTGCAAAAGGGGTGGGTCAAATGTACTCTAGGCAACATTACATCTAGCTGCCCGCGAACTATAGAGAAGAGGTATGGGTGATGAATAGTGTCCGTCCGGTATTGACAGATGAATCTTGGCATGAAATATATTTTCTTTTTTTGTTGTGTCTGGTACTTGCGGATCAAGAAGCACTTCCATCCGACGTTCCTAGCCGCGCGTATGCAAGCATGCCAAGTGATGATCCGTGCAAGTGAATCAGAGCAGTGCAGTAGTCGCAACAAGGCTGGTGTTTGAGATTTGCGCTGGGAAATCGTAACTACAATACCAAGTTAAAACGTTGGAAAGCGCGAATAGATGAATATAACTCGGAACTAACATACAAACCAGGTAAATGTAACGTGTTTGCCGACGCTCTGTCTCGACTGAAAACAGAGGATAATCACTTGTCTACCTCGGAACACCCTGAGACGGAACTAGATTCGCAAGCAGTTGAGGATGGTTCGACAGACACCGCAAGTGAAGGTTGCGAGGTCGATCCAATGGTTCAAGCGAAACCGCCTCTGAACCTTGCAAAGTCAATCTAAACGAATCCACCGAGATGGCTAGCGAAGAACGATCCTCAGTCAAAACAGTGCCGACCAAGATAATTCCGTCTTATTCCCACATGCCGAGGCTCCGTTGAACGTTTTCCGAAATCAAATTGTGATTAAATTTGTAAAAGGTTTCGAAGTTCACGAAGAACCTCATTCAGATTACTCCCGACACTATGTTGCAATAGAGAACCCGACGGTTGCAATTTTATCTGAGATACTGAGAAAAAAACTGAATCCCAACGTAATCAATGGCATCAAAATCCCAGAGCCATACCTATGCTTGTTGCAAGAAACATATCTCGAGCACTTTACAAAATAGAAAATACGAATTACTCAACGAGTAGTTGAAGACGTTCGAAATGAAAATTGGATTTTCGAACTTTTGAAGAAGGAGCACAAACGATCTCACAGCAACTCTCTCGAAAACAAAGAGCAACTACTATTTCTCCCGAATGAACAGCTTTGTTTAAATATATACCAAGACGTGTGATATTTGCACCTCTTATAAGTACGACAGGCCCCATATAAACCCCGAATTCCAACAAACTTCTACTCCTTCGTATCCTTGCGAAATACATCATATAGTTATTTTGGAACTGCAAAATGAGAAATTTATCAGCTGTATTGACAAATTTTCTAAATCCGGCAAGGTATTTCACATAAAAATAGATCGGTACTACACCTAAGAAATAAAATAATTAAAATTTTGCATTATTTTACGGTTCCAAAAGTTGTTGTTAATGACAACGAACAAAGTTTATTGAGCCCAATAATCTTCAACTTAAACAAGATGTTAAATATCAAGGATGTTAAATATCAAAGAGTCAACTATCAAAACTTGGTTGACTTTCGGAATAAAGTCAACAATGAGCTCAAGGGGAAAATAGAGCGAAAACAATGGGAAATGAATAAATATAGGAATGCCAAAAGAAGCATGCCGAAGCATTATTAAAAAGATGATGTTATATACACGGCATCAAAAGGCACTCAAGGGAAGAACAAACCGTTATTCCGAAAGGAAACGGTGCTTAAAAATAATAAAGTGACAGTCGTCACAACCAATAGTAGAAAAGTTCACAAAACCCATATCAAATACCTTTTAAAAAAAAGGGTTGTGTGAAACGTACATTTACGTATACTTTTTTACAAATATTATAATTAGAAGCACTATATTTTATAACACATTTCAATGCACTCAATTATTCACTTAATCTCATCTCTAATATTCCCACATAACGTTATCAAGCTTTAAATCACAACACCAGGTGGATGCCGAAGATTAAAAAATATTAATATTAATTAAATGTAAAAGCTTGATCGAAATAGAAGCTCCAGAATCCGAGGAAGCCTTCACGTCAAAGAACCCATCTCGACAAAATTGGAGCACGACCGACTCAGTTGGTATTGCATTGTTCAAAGGAGGGATCCTACGAACCCCGTCAAAAAGGCAATGCCAATTAACGTTACAATCGCGTAAGAGAGGCAGGCCTTAAAACTCCTGGATTACACAAATGCAGAAACACCAGCATTTGATTGGCCCCAATGATGAAGTGATCCAAAATCGGGATGCCTGCAGATATCTTTTGAGCTCGAACCGGGGTTCACAGGCGGACCAATAGGAATGCATTGAAGTGGAAGGGTTATGATCCCTGTAATTCTGATCATAATCTCGTCGTTAAATGGAGAGAAGAATATTAATTAAATAGTATAATTAGTTGTTACTTCATTTGTGTATCTTTATCATAATCAGTAAAAACAAATTGTAATTTCACTTTTGTATAGCTCAATTATATTCTTGCACCTTAAATAAATCATATTATCACTTACCTTACTAGATAAGTGACCATTAGTTAAGTCATAATTCGGATGAATAAACCAAATCTGTATAACTTCGGAGTTTAACTGTTTCAATTGTACACCCCATATTATTAAGCAAGAAACCCTTGCACATACCTTTCAGACAACTGTTCCTGACAACTGTGCGAAGCTTTCAGAACTCCTGGTAACGATCAAGGAAAGCAAAGGATGGATCATCGATAGTTACTTCAAGCATGTACATGTCATCGACCTTAACCGATTTGACCAACTTTTGGAGGAAATGACGAGGGCCATCATTAAGAATCTCAAAGAAGGGGATAGAACACGAATACTAAACTTCAATATACAACAAATAAGCGATCGGATCGGACTATTGAAGGGAAAACCACTTAGGGAAACAAGATCGATTGATTGGATAGGTTCAGCCTGGAAGTGGTTAGCTGGGAGCGCAGACACAGCTGACTGGAACAAAGTACTGCAAAATGAGCAATACATAGTGGAGAAAAATATCCATCAGTACCAGATTAATGATACATTATTCGGAATCACCCAAGAAATTACGCAAAAAATAAACTTGGTGATAGAAAGATTTAATAGCGGCATAAAGGATACGATCTCAGGCAGGCTGGAACAGGACATCCTCAATGAAGTATAAGTTATAAAGAGGAAATCAACGAGATTGTTAGAGCCTGCCAGATGGCAAAAAATGGCCTTGTGAACACATATCTCCTAGACATCGAGAAAATAAATAGGACCGTAAACGAGGTGGAAAACCTACCATATGCTAACGAGATCGAAGCAATCGAGTACGGCACCCCATCCGTATAGACAAACAACTCAAAGCTGCTGTATATCCTCTCAATACCAAAGGTGAGAGATGAGAAGTATAACCTGCTAATAAGAAGTGCATCGATTGTAGATACCAACCAAGTCGAACTGAAATACGAAAGAGTGCTGGTTAACCAAAGGAGCACGTATGGTTTACGGGATAAATGTCTTACCATAAACAATTCAAAAGTTTGTGTCGATTCAGCACTAGATAAACTCGTCGACAACGATTGCATTAACAGGCTTATAAAAGGTGGTCCAACATCTTGTTTCTTCTGCACTAACACAGAGGAAGTTATAAAATTGATCAACGAAGATACAGTTTATTTAACAAATTTTAAATGTGAATTGATATAGTAGTTTTTTTTAGATGTATTTAAGCAGCATTTCCAGCAGCTGCTAAACGGACCAAATGTAGAGAGAGTGATGGGGCAAGAAGAGAACCCGCGTCCAGTCAGTGAAGAACCAGTCCCTCCACCCAGTATAGAAGAGGTTGGCTTAGCTATGAAAAAGCTAAAGAACAATAAAGCCGCCGGCTCTGATGGTCTACCTGCAGAGCTTTTCAAATACGGAGGTGATGTTATGGTAGGGCACATCCACCAAATCGTCAACCAAGTTTGGGTGGAGGAAAGCATGCCCGATGACTGGATCATCAGTTCCATATGTCCCATCTACAAGAAAGGCGATCCTAAGAACTATCGAGGCATATCCCTGCTTAATGTCGCATATAAGATCCTATCCAACGTACTGTGTGAACGTCTCAAACCTTTCTGCAACACACTAATCGGCACGTACCAGTGTGGCTTCCGACCCGGCAGATCAACTGTAGACCAAATCTTCACACTAAGGCAAATCCTGGAAAAGACAACGAATTTCAAGTCGAGACACACCAACTCTTCATCGACTTTAAAGCCGCATATGACAGCATTTGTTAAGAATGCATTTGTTAAGAAAGACGTGATGAAGTGCAATTGCTTGGTATTAATTTTAGAATTCAGATCAACATTTTTGGTGACCCCGACGAAAGAAGACGAACAATGGAGCAATTGACTAAGAGTCAAACAATACTGGGAGACGAGATCCAGCAAATTATAAGAAACTTCACGAAGGATTCCCCAAAGCGGAAAACTACTGAAGAATATTTCACCTCACGGTTGAATAGACTGGATGCCTTATGGGAGGATTTCGAATATAAGGACAACAAAATTCGCTCTCCAACGGCAGTTCCCTTAGAAGACGATTATTTTGAATCGGACTACTATACCAAGATCAAACAAATATACGATAAGTATAGTCTAAACCTAAGCGAATCGTTGGCACAGCTAAGGCTTAGCAACGATGAAAAGGCGGCAATCGGGAAAAACCCGACAGCAAGGCCTGATGAACCACATTCATTCCCGTACCTCTCACCCTCAATCTCAACCAAACATCCGCCACAAGAGGACCAACAGGGCCGGGAGACACTCCAAAGAAGACAGAAAGCCATGATGAATTCTTTAGCCCGCATAATACAAAGATCGGCCAAAGAAGATGCACTAACTCAGTGCCTACAGGCAATGAACAAACTGTGGAGCCAAATCGCGGACATTCATTACTCGATTTGGGAAACAGGTGATTATCCGGTAGCCGACGGGTATGACGTGGACGCTTACATCAAGCTAGAGGCATAGGTTCTAAGGAATCAAGCTCTATGGGAAAGGCAACAACAACCACTCAGAAGAACAACACGGCATCGCAGATTGTCGCAGATCATCCGGCAATTCAATTGTCTAAAATGACGATGCCAAAATTTGACGGAGATCAACTGAAATGGCAGACATTTTCAGACATCTTCCAAAAAATGATTCGTGATCAGCCATTACCACCAATCCAAAAAATGTGGTATCTAAAGACAAATGTGTCAGGCGATGCAGAGCGGTTATTGCGACACCTTGAGCTAACCGAAGATAATTACACTATAGCTTGTAGAACGCTACAGGATCGATTCAGCAACAAAAGGGCCATCACATCAGCACTGATTCAACGACTTACTGGGTTACCTAGTATCACCTCAGAGATGAAGTCAATCAGAGAGTTTCATGACGCCATTCATGAATGCCTAGCAGCACTCAAAAAGCTGGGCATCGAGACAGACTCCTGGGACCCACTCCTCATCCACCTGTTAATCAAGAAATTAGATCGGCCAAGCCATCTTCAGAAATCACGAACATCAAAAATCATCTGCCGCAGTCACAAAAACTGCCATTCGAACAAGAAGATTTGCTACACTTCTACAAGATCCTAACAGCAAAAGGAGGAGCCACTCATCTTATGTTCGTTATCAAGATTCCACTCGTTGAACAAGAGCCCTTCAACTTATTTCGACTGATACCATTCCCGGCAAAGGTAAACAACACTCTTCTAATTATCAATCCGTCAATGGAAATTTCACCATAAATCGTCACAGAGATCAGTATTTCGCAATGACGGCAACCGAACTGAAAGTTTGCGACAAAAGCAAGGACCTACAATTTTTCTGTTCCAACAAAAGGGCAAAATACCACGCCGGATCACATGCATATAATTGCAAGTTCAACCTGTTCAACAATAACACAGTGCCATCATGCAATCTTATAACATGATGTGGACTCAGCTAAGCAGCAGTAACCAGTGGATATTCGGCCCACTCCCAGACATCCAACTAACGCCCGTATGTAAAACAAAAACCATTCAAATTGAACTTACTGGATCTGGACTTCTCTCGCTTGACGATGGCTGCGTAATAAGAAACCAACTTATCACCATCCAGGCACATCAAACGACGACCAGCACATTGCATGCTTCTTACATCAGTTTTCGGAACATCTCATCAATCATCAACCACCAAAAAACGCACGCCATTCTTGATTTAATTCCTGCATTCAACAATACATCTATTAAATCCTTGACGACTCTCCAAACTCAACTTGCAGACTTGCAACCTCAAGGCTTCCCAGAATTACAGGACACGGTATTCAATAATAGCATTCATCATCAT
Organism: Ferdinandea cuprea; assembly: GCA_963576555.1. Taxonomy (NCBI): domain Eukaryota; kingdom Metazoa; phylum Arthropoda; class Insecta; order Diptera; family Syrphidae; genus Ferdinandea; species Ferdinandea cuprea. Next base: position 24,451,768 of record OY754962.1, read on the forward strand.
TTAATTAGTTATCTGGCGCTTCTGGTGTCACTTACCGTCGGATTTACAATTATCTACAAACTACGCAGCAGAATCATCATCTATAAGGTCCACACCTGTTCCGCAAACTCGAGCGCAATAATGTAACCAAAACAAGAACATAATTGAATACAACGCAGTTCAACGCGGGGAGAATGTTAAGAAACACATCGAGTGCAACGAACACCGCACCCAGTAACCTACTCAGTCTTACATACAATAAACAAGCCATCGTCAGAACACCAGAAGCAACAATCGTTCGTTGCGCTGACGCACCATATAGCATTAAGCAAATTAGGTTATTATAGCATTATGAACTATGTTGTTTAGTCTAGCACTTATGTAACTAATTATAAGTATAAAAGAGGCATTTGGCCCAACAATAAAGCAATCGATAATAATCCATTGATTCCAACTCGTCTTTGTATTCAACGACGTTTCGTTCTCCTTATTACAGTGAACAAGTTCAAGTGCTTGGCTCACAAAAATCTACAACATAACAAGTGCAATCGCTTGGTATCAATTTTAGAATTCAGATCAACAGCATTCATCGTCAGGAGCTTTTTGTGGCGATGGCCGAATTCGGGATCCCGTTAAAACTGATCCAAATGTGTCGCATGACACTAGATAACACGCGATGCAATGTTCAGTTTGCCAGCAGCTCATCTGAAGTCTTCCAAACATGCACCGGATTTCGGCAAGAAGATGCGCTGTCATGTGATTTCTTCAATCTTGTTTTTGAGCAGATAGTGCGCAGAGCAGGTGTCCACACGGAGGGCTATTGAAGAACAGGCGAAACTAGTTGGCCTTAAAGTGAATGAGGACAACACTAAATATATACTATCAACAAACGAACAATCATTTGTCCACCGACTAGGACAAAATTTCACTGTTGATAGCAGCAACTTCGAGGTAGTTAAGGAGTTCATCTACCTCGAGGTCAACATCAACTCCACAAATGACATCTTAGTGGAGATCGAAAACCGCTGCTACTTCGGTTTGGCAAAACAAATGGGTTCAAAACTCCTAACTCGAAGGACAAAGTGCATGCTCTACAGAATCCTTATCCTGCCAGTTCTGCTATACGGCGCCGAGTGCTGGACGATAAGCAGGAAAGGAGAGTTAATACTGGGACCCTTTGAAAGAAAAATCCTTCGACGGATATTTGGTCCTGTGTGCGAGGAGGGCGAATGTAGAAGAAGATACAACCGCGAACTCTATGAGCTGTACCAAGATGTGGATGTAGTCCGAAAAGCCAAAACTTGTTGACAACATTGGCTCGGCCACATCGAGCGAATGGACAACAACGCTCCAGCCAAGAGGATCTTCGAATCCCAGCCGCCAGGTTCGAGACGACAAGAAAGACCGAACCTACGTTTTAAAGACCAAACCATCGCGGATGCCAGAGCGCTTCGTCTGAACAACTGGAAGCAGCGTGCTCGGGATCGCAGAGAGTGGAAGGCTGCCGTATCTAAGGCAGCGGCTCTTCACGGGTCGGGAGCCCGTTAAGTAAGTAAGGAGTAGATATAGTAGTTTTGAAGTGTTTCAAAACCATTAGTGGGTACTTAAGTAAACATTCCGGGTAACTGCAAGGCCGACGAACTCGCCAAACTTGGAACTACCCTCTTAATCTTGCCTCGTATGGGCTCCTTAGGCGTACCAGTTTCCACGTGCAAGCTCTTGTTTAAACTGGATGCAATAGAAAAAACTAACCACAGATGGACAAATGGTACTACTTGTCTGACAACGAAGCAGATTTGGCCTAGGCTGGATCTAAGACGCTCAAGGAGCTTGATTACCCTCAATCGGTCGCACATTGGTGCTACATTTAGTGTCATAACTGGACACTGTTTGTTAGGCAGGCATGCAACAAGGCTTGGCGCCTATTCCAACGACTTCTGTAGGAGCTGTATGGATGAGGAGGAGGAGGAGACTACTCTACACCTTCTTTGCGCATGCCCTGCTCTCTCCCGAAAGCGAAATCGCCACCAGGGGGCCTTCTTCTATAATGATCTTAATGATCTGAACTCAACCTACCCAAAATGTCTCTCACGCTTTATTAGCACCTCAAAATGGTTCAACGTATAGGCAGGAACTTCAGATCCACGTGGTATCAGAATGGACCTTATATAGGTCTAAGTGAGTCGGCCTTCTATTCGACTGCCACTTCAACCTAACCTAACCTAAGTAATCCATATAAGCAACGAAACGGTACATATAAAAGATAATACCTTCTCCAGCCGCAGCGTCACATCCCTACAATCACTGCCAACGCTGTTGAGCAATATCACCGGCGAGGATCGGAGGATCGATATTGGCTTTGTGCACAGCACAAGCTTGCATATAGCCTTAGTGACTTAGTAACTTTCACAGCCGTCGCTACTTCGGTATTACTTTTAATAGTCAAAATAATTATTAAGATATTGTGGAAAATTTACGAAAGGATTAATATACCAGCTCCTTAAGGCATGGATTCAACTAACGACGGACAACAAGTTGCCGCTCCTCAATCACTCCTACGTCAGAGCTACCTTTCTGGGAGTGGCGTCACAGGTGATCTACGGGACATAGATCTTAAAAGGGGGAGGAGTTAACACCATCGTCCAAGGTCAAGAGCATAGAATAGTACAGCCAATCATATGGGATTGACTGTATTAGCCGTTTCATGCTGAGACATGTTCACACAGTCCCGCTGCATTAGGATCGTGTTACGCACATGCCGGTGCAACCGGATGCGCGTGCAATGGGTAGTTGGGCGAGTCAGCAGTTCGCATCGTAGAACCAGCGGTTTCCTAACGGAAACCAAATGAATGAACAACAGATTCTGATTTGGACACCGATATTCACAGACATGAAAATATAATTATAACCGCGAATCAAATCGTGGAATTAAACATGTAAGTCGAACAGTGGGCGTTTCTACGGGCGAGGGCTATGTTACATAACATGTATATTGTATATACAATAAATATATCTATACCATAGATTCACTTTCTAATATACCTTAACATGTAAATTGTAACTTTAAACCTGTTTTCACGAATTTGCCTCATGATATATTTGCAGCTAGAAATTGTAACTCTAAACATAAAACATTTGTTTTCCATAAACTTGCCTCATAATGTATTGTAAACCTAAACTTTTATTTGCTCGAATGTGCGGACATTCATTTTTGCTTACATTTCATTTCATGTATTTTAAATTCTTCTCCCTTTCTTTGGACAGAGGCTTTAAATATTGCAGCCACATGAAAATTATTGTATTGTGAAAGAATAAAGCTGTTTTTTTTAAAACGGATTCCTGTCTCAATCCTTAAGTCGCGCGTTCGCGTTTGGTATCCTCTCAAGTTATGTTAACCTTTATTTATTTCTTTATTAATTTATTTGTACAGTTGAGAGGTAAAGAAATATGTCATATCTGTGTGTTGTAAAATGTGCGGTAACAAACCCACTTTCATATTTTCGATGCAAAATAAAATATCTGTTAATCTATCTATCCCCATCACTTTTTAACATACAAACATCGCTTCACGTAATCTTGAGTAACAGATCTTGCAAACCAAGCAGAACAAACAGAAGAATTTCTCCAAGAACTTAACAGAGCATATAGGAGTAGTAACGAAAACAAAATCCAATTGTTACAAAAATACTACTTTCCTAAAATGAAAGCTCGTATTCATGAAATAGTGAAACAATGCCGAATTTGTAAGGAACAAAAGTACGAAAAAAAAGTACGAAAAACTAAAAATTCAAGAAACCCCAATCCCACAGTTCCCCGGACATATAGTCCATTTCGATATTAACATAACTAATAAAAACGTAGTACTTACAGCCATCGAAAAATTCTCGAAATACGCTCAAACGAGAATACTAAAATCCAAAGCAATAGAAGACATCAGAGAACATTTAAGAAAATTGATTTTTCTTTTCGGTGTCCCGAAATTAGTCATTTTCGACAATGAAAAGTCGCTGAATTCGGCAACAATACGCTTTATGCTGCCTGTAAGATCAATTAGGTTTTGATATTTTTACAACCCCCCACACAGTAGCACAGTTAACGGACAAGTGGAACGTTTCCACTCTACCCTCTCCGAAATAATGCGTTGCTTACAAGCAGAAAGACCAACTGTACCATTCAACGGACTTTTAGATTGCGCTGTTAACGAATATAACTATTCCATACATACAGTCACTAACCAAAGACCAATAGAAACATATTTTTGTAGAATAATCAGCACTAATCTAAATCAGTATGAACAGACAAGACAAGACAACATTCATAAGTTAAAAGAAAAACAGTGTAAATACATAGAAAATCATAATAAATACAAACAGGAAATAAAACATAAGGAAAGGCTACAGTCCGCTTGGGGTGAACAGTATGATACCCTATCCTTATCCCTATGTACCCCAAAGAAAAAAAGCATTATGAAGATGATGGATAACATTTTATTTCATTCGATGAAATTTATAGAAAAAAAAATTATTTTTTTAAAAAAACGGCCCCAAAAAGTGAGCGTGTCCAAAAACTTTGTATGGGAGATATATTGGGAAAAATATTGGCTAAATATATTGTTAAACATTTTTTTTTCGATTTCTATGAAAATTTTCAAAGAAAACAGCATTTTAGTGAAAAACGCCCACAAAAAGTAGGCGTGGCAAAAAACTTTATATGACAAATTTATAAAGGTAGGCAGTACCTACATATCTTGTGAAGGTTTTACAACTTTATCTCTCTAACTTAAGCCTTACAACGGTTTTTTCTAAATTGTGGGCGTGGCAGTGGGCGGATTTAAAAACTTTTAACACTTTACCATTTCGGGGCCCTAGGGAGTATATGCTCCAAATTTCAGTCTCCTAGCATAACTTTAAAGGCCTCAAAAATTGATACGGACGGACGGACGGACGAACGGACGGACATTGCTAAATAGTCTTAGGATTTGGTCCTGATCATAAATATGTATACCTTTATGGGTCTACGGCGAATATTAAGGGGTGTTACAAACTATGTGTCAAAATTAATATACCCTTAGGATAGGGTATAAAAAGTATTCACCAGGTGATATAGTTTATATTAAAGTGATTAAAAGACTAGGTACTAAACTATCTCCGAGATTTAGAAAAGAGATTGTCAAAGAAGACAGATCAACCACCGTAAAAACTGAGTCAGAAAAAGTAGTTCACAAATCAAACATCAGAAATTTATCCATTTCAGATTTTTCATATCATCGGTCTGGACAGAAGTTCAAATATTAGACTATTAAAATTCGAAACTAGTATCCATTAACACAGGATTGGCAAAAATACAAACCGGTTCCTTTAAATTTATTCATGTTATTAACCTGCATGCCGACCCCAAAATCTTTTTCATATCCCACGAAATAACAGTACCCCGTAATCTAACAAACCACCTGAACGATATATTCAGGAAAAGCAGATCATTAAATTTCCTTGGAAGAGGATCGCTGGTAACCCAGACCACGATGACTTTCCACTCATAAAAGCAAAAATGCATTACCTTTTGCAAAACAACAATAAGCAAATTATTATCAATACATCTTCTATTGACAGGAGAAATGAAATCACTAATGTAACTAATCATGTAATGAAACTTGTCAAACATGATAAAAATATTAAAAATAATTTTAATCTTGGACATAAAATACAAAATAGACCTTATAATAGAAGAAATAAAAAATTAAGGCTATGCTTTACTCTGGGCAAAGGCCAAAATTGTTAACTCATTTATATTATCAAGTCAGAGATAAAGATATTCCAAGAAATTTTTGAAAAAGGTACCATATGTTAACTTTGAAGAAGCGATCGAATTCGCTGATGTAAAAATTGCATCAAATGCATTAACAATCCTTTATATCATTACAATCTAAAACATTTTGAATATGTTTTAGATTGTAAGAATAATATTTATGACATAAAACCAAATTGTCAAAGTTATAATAAGCTTACAATATGTAAAAGAAATTGTATTTAGAGTCTAACTGAAAATGTATACCAAATTGCCCTTAGACAAATAATCAGCACGTCCCCGTCATCGAAGAAATACTTCTGAAACCAGTTCAACGGATCGATACTAGTCCAAGGAGAAGCAATCAAGCTTACTGGCACCTTCATAATACAGTACGATAATGACTCCGTCTACGTGAATGGTCAAAATTATAGTTCAAACAAAATCTGTATAACTAAACCCCTTCCGGCCATAGTTCAGCCCGATTCGTCTATGAAAACCTACGAAGAAGTATTAACCCTTGAAATGATGAGAGAACTTCATATCAATGACACCAAACACATAGAACAACTACAACAAGTTCAACAAACATACCGGATAGAAAACTGCAGTCTGAAAACTTTGGTATCGATAGTATCCATAGGTATCCCAGTAAATCTGACCATAGCCGGGCAAAAGAACAAAATTAGCATCCCCGCTGAAAAATAGAAACATCAACGATGGCACCGCAAACCAGCAAATACGTACAAGTCATCTATATCGTCACTAGTGAGGACACTCGAGTTTAAGAAGGGATGAGTTAAAGAAAGATATGCTTAGCCCCTCATAAAGTGCAATCACCATTTCCCACGCCAACGATCATTAGTGCAAAACGTGTAAAATACACACGACACTAATAATCGCAACATTGCATTTATAAGACAACGTCCGCCGGTAACCCGATATAAATTCCAAGAATCACCTGTCTCTGCACCGTTGCTGTTCCAGGAATCCATCATAGCGGCTTGTGTAAGCGTAGGTGATAAGTTTCCATTGTTAATTTTTAAGTTTGAGGTTTAATTCGGCTTCAATACAGTAAAGAGCTCTAAAGCTCCAGAAGAAATTATTTTTTTTAGCGTTTTGAATTTAAATAAACGTAATTTACAAAGAAATTCTATCTTCCTATGTGTGGGGGACAGCCTACAATAAGATTGCCTGTGAAAGGCACATAAAATTTCACTTTCCCCGGAGCATCACAGCTTTCGGACACATCCGAGCGGAAGCTATGCCAATTTGAACGAAACATAAAATACCAAGTTTCAATAATAGAAAGAAAAAAAAAAATTAACGAAAATAGAGGAGAAGAAAAGTTCTCATCCATGCGGGCAGGCTTGACTCTTCCTCTTTTGATTTTTGGCAGCTGCCGGTGGTGGATGAAATCCACAAATCACTCCTTCTTTTCTGTGTTTGCCTATATCGTGATATATTTTTTTTTTTGGTAGTGGTGCTAGTTTAAATCGAAACAAAAGCTTAAATTTAAGCAAAGCAAAAATAGTATTTAGAAAATTGTGACCAGCTATTAACTAAATACCCCGCCGCACTTTAAAACTGCCAAAATATCATCCTCAGTGTCGCACTAAGTGATCCTAGTGGCCTGAGACAAAAGTTTGTGTCACACCACGTAGCCTGAGACAGAACTGTGCTGATTTACATCAGCGTCCGCCGACACATAAGCGCGGGCACCCGTCCATAGCAGCCGCAACTGAGTCAGATGCAGTCATTTAACACATTTAGAAGGAACCACTGCAGCAACATCATTGCCATTATCAGCGCCACACCACCGTCATCTTGGTGACCTGGTAATCAGTTTGCACCAACATAAGTCAATACACCAGCGTCCGCAGTAAACTACGCCATATCGAGTGTGCACGATCACCGTAATCTGTACCAACAACACCTAAAAAGCCCAGTGAAGACACTATACCAAAGCTGTAACAAAACTTCTAGTTCAGCCGTGTCGTCATCATCCAAATTGGCACAGAAAATTTAGTGTCAATCGCACTATTTTCAAGTCAACCATTTCATCAAGATCCCCGCTCACCACTTTCTCACCATCTTGAGCATGATCATCCCGTACACCAGCATCACAATCATCAATATTTTCCACCTCAACAGCCAGCAGTTAGCCAGCAATTCATCATTCACCATCAGCATTAAACCTACTATATATACACACATAATATATACGTAAGGAGAATAAAAAAAAATATTCATACAAGTAAAGCCCACTGATAAGTATATAATATAAACTCCAAAAAGTTAAGTATGTTGATGTTTATATATATTTGGGATTGTAAAGTGAGTTCAAATGTTTTACATTTAATTTAAAAGTATAACTTCTTCCCCCGAATTTAGACTCACCCCCTGCCCCATAATGCTGTGCACAACATATTGGAGTTCCGGTGCTGTTAATTGAATATAAACGGTGAGTCTCTCTTTTAATTTTCTTTATAAACGTTTGAGCGAATTAATAGGCGTGATCATTTTATGTTAATTAACAGTCGCAGTACCATTTACGTTACCTCCTGAGAGTAGGCAATGCAAAAATAAAACAAAATTATTAAGTTTAAAATTCAGCAAAAAAATAATAATTCGTAGTGTACTGTCGAGACGAAAACAAAAATTTGAAGTTTGCTTTTGGGCGCAATTTATATAATAATTTTGAGTGAAATAAATTTGAAATGATTTGGAATGAAATATTACGGAAGAACAGTTTTAGTAGCTTTAGTATAGCTTCGTTCCTAGTAAGTTCAATTTGCTTTAAATATAAATATGTATGAAACAAACACAATAAGCCTGATAGCATATGATCAAATATCTGTACATAATACAATTATAGATAATTTAGTATTGGTATAGTTATTATACCATGTATATCATTTGTATATTTCTTTTTTTTTTAATTAGTTTTTAAGATTTTTTTTTTTTGTTTGAAATAAAGGTAGAACTTTATTTTCATGAGATATGAAAATCTTCTGTTCTTATTAATGGATCAGATAGTTCCATAAGCATGATGGCATAATTTTAGTTTCGCGTAAGTGGAGAAGGAGTAACGCTGATATGTTTTAGAAGACGATTAAGTGAGCTTTTAATAAGCTCACTTTTACATAAGGGGCCATTGATTAAAGTTATGAGTGAAACAATGGCCAAGGTGTCGATTTTCCATTTTATGGATAGTTGACGGAGGGTGGGCCACACTCTGAAAACCCAACACACCTAAGGTTTTCCCAAATTATTGTAGGTTTTGGGTTTTTTTTTGTTGTAGTCTGTCACAAATAGCAAGTCATTTTATTAATTTTTAAATTCTAGGACATGTAAATCAAGTACGGTGGTTCAGCGGTTCGTACAAGAACCCCCCATTTCGGCGAGCTAGTCCGAGCAATGAGCAAGCATGTCCGCGTACCAACCGACTGAACAACCCTTCAAGCTCCTCGGGGATGCTTCGATAAGTCCTGTTATTTCGAGGTGTCACTGGGGCTAACATCGCCTTCCACTTTGAGGATACTCTTTTTTTTTCAATCTTCATTTTAAAGAATTTTTTTGTAATGCTTGAGGGAGACAGCTTTCGTTACATATATAGGGTACGGTAGTGGAAATCTAGAAAAAGAACCCGTAAGCCAGGATAGGCGAAGCCTAGGACATTCAAGCAACAAGTATGAGAACAATAGAAATTTCGGTAGTGTCAAAATCTCCACATACAAAATTCAGGACAATCTCTACAAAACTTTCAACATACGGAACACAGACCAATCAACCAACACCAGCAATCGTCTGGACGATATCGACAAAACAACCACTACCAGAACGAACAGTACGGATACAACAATCATTACCAACATAGGCAACCTGTCTTCAACCCGTTAGATCAGTGTAGGAACGCCCGTCAAGAACCACAGCCAATGGAGGTAGGAAATTTTCAGTCACATCGAAATCAAAATCAGCAAGAAGAAACCGTTAGTGAGGAGGTTCATAACATAGAATCCCAGTTTTTTCTCAACAAGGCTTTCGAGACTAGATATACCTCAATATAATCCTTAATACAATTACATACAAAGCATTAATAGGCACCGGTTCAACCATGAGCATAATCAGTAGACTGTTTAGGGTATGTGATAAAGTAAAATTTAAATTACAGACAGTAAATATTAGTACAACCGAAATTGTAGAAAGAATAACAACAAGTATACCCAAAGAATTCAAGTACGACCCAAGAGGCGCTTGTAAATGGTATAAAAGAAATTTAAAAGATAAACCATATAAAGTCCTAATAGGTATGGACATGCTTAGCAAAATAGTCAAAACTCTTGATTTTGATAACAACTGCTTATCTCAGCCCATGATTAAGTATTTAAAAAAGGATAGGAAAATTAACGTCAATAACCTTGAATATATTCAGGCGTTCGAAACACTCAAATTAAATATTAGCAGACACCCAATATTAAAATTCCCGGACTTTGAAAAACCGTACATTATTCACTGAAGCAAGCAACTACGTAATAGGAGTCCTAATGCAAGATGGAGAACCGGTTTGCTATGCATCTAGTTCATTAAACGATCATGAAAAGAATTACTCCATTACTGATAAGGAATTCTTAGCGATCGTTTGGGTAGTGACTCACTATAGACCCGATCTTTGGGGAAGGAAATTTAATATGATCACCGATCACTTACCTATCAAATACTTAAACAAAAAATATACGGGGAAAGAATTTAGCCAGAGAAACCAGTGGTGACTTTTAAAACTGCAGGAGTACCAATATAATATAGAGTACCTTAAAGAGAAGGAAAACAGAATAGCCGACTTTTTATGCAGGATTCCGCACGAAAATAGTAAAGACAGAACCGCGGTTCATTCTGAAGATGAACAGCAGTTGGATCACATTCCCATTAGGGAAACTTAAAGTTTAATAGAAAACCCAACTCATATTAACCAACAAGGTAGATCTAGAAGGAAAAGGAATACTGCATAGATATTTTACGTAGGTATATTAAACCAGGTATTATAGGCATATTCATACAATTATCGTACCACGAGTTCAACAAAATATAGCAATTACTAATAGAGCTATTCAGTCATGACAAACAGGTAAAATTTATCAAGGCAACATTAAGAGCACAAGAAAGAAGAGGCACAGAAAGAGATATCACTTTACTGCATTCAGGAAAGTCTTCATAGCGCAATCGTAGTAACCTACCATAGCCTAAAAACGAAAATATATTACCCAAAAATACATATATCATTTACCCAATAGGAATTGGACAAAGAAAATATAAATATTGGAAGAACTTTTCTCAAAATTTGAAAAACCTTAAAAAATAATGCAGATAATGAATTTAAAATAGAAAACTTTAAGGAATACTTAAGAGAAGCAGGTAGAATTACATTTAACGAAACCCAAGACACATACGGGTAACAGCGACATCCACTGAACACTGCAGAGAAATTAGTAGCTATAAGACAATTAGAATTAATGTTAAATTCAGAAGATGCATAGGGCAGTAAATAATTGCAATCACCGATACCATTCCATGTTAAAAATGATACCAGAGGAAGCAATGTCTGCAGACATGGCAAAATTACTAAAGCAAATCACACCAAAAACATAAATGTTAAAGAATAGCCAAGTTCTTTTATACAGAAAACCCTTTTTCTTTACAAGTCAGCCATAAAAAGTACTGAGATCTAAAAAAGAACGCCATGTTTGTATTGTAATTATTAAAAATTTCACAACTAGCATTACAATACATACTTGGCAGTCTTTTTTGAATCTCAGTACTTTTTGTGGCTGACTTGTAAGGCAAAAGCGTTTTTTGAATAAAAGAACGTGGCTATTCTTTAACATTTATGTTTTCGGTGTGATTTCAATACTTTTTGCAAAGATTTTCTTATACATGGAAATTTAGCAAAATTTTAAAATTTTAGGTATTTTGACCGAACGTAAGTGCCCTCTTTCAACCAAAATACAATTTGTTTTATAACTTTGCTTGTTTGGAATAACGGACATGTAAAGTTACATAACTATAGAATGAGTTCGATATATGGGGGGTTGCCACGCCTCGTTTTTGGAATATACACATATTTTGTTGTCTGTTCTTCAAATTCTTCCTCCACGTATAATTTCAAAGCTCTAAGTCTTTTGGGTGCAAAGTTAAAGAAAAGGGGCGGCTAGCACGCCCCCTAAATGGATAATAAACAATATTTCATTGCTTTTCGAGTTTGTTCTTAAAATCCAACCTGCATGTAAAATATTATAATTGTAGGACTTTTGGGAGCTGAATTTAAAAAAAGCTGAATTAATGGAAACTAAACTATATTTTATTTTTTTCCGAGTTTGTTCTTTAAATTCAAGCCTCATGTAAAAAATCATAATTGTAGGATCTTTGGGGGCTGCGTTAATAGAAGTGTGCGGCTGCCACGCCCCTTGGATGGAAAATCACAAATGTTGGATTTTTCTCTGGGGTTTCTCCGCAAACCCTATTACTGTGCCAAATTTCAAGGTTCTACGATGGTTGGAAGTGCTCCATTGTTTTGATGATGACGATGAGTTAAGAGAAGTGGGCGGCTGACACGCCTCCTGGATGTAAAATCACAAATATTAGATTTTTTCCTGTGGTTTCTCCGCAAGCCCTATTACTGTGCCAAAAAATTTGAAGATAATGATGAGCTAAGCGGCTGCCACGCCCACTGGATGGGAAATCACAAATGTTAGATTTTTCACTGTGGTTGCTCCGCAAACCCTATTACTGTGCAAAATTTCAAGGTTCTACGATGATTGGAAGTGCTCCATAGTTTTGATGATCTGTCGTGAGTCAGTGGTTACGCTTTTTGCAAATTTTGGGGCCTTATAACTTAGGAACCGCTCACGTTAAACAGTTGAAATTTGGTAGGAAGCCTGCTGCTATGCGTCCCAATAAATCCTGAAATTTGATGTCTCTAGATTTGTTGTAAGCGAAGTTAGAGAGGGGGTCAAAATGGCCTGAGTTGGTTCGAGTAAATAAGGGTGTAGTGCCAAAGTTGCTAAAGAACTTGGCTGGGCACTACCGTGCCCCTTGATAAAAATAAAAAAAGAAAATAGGGTTAGGAAGTTAAATCAAAACAGAGGGGTATGTCATAGAATCATACAGAATGGAACTAAATAGACCATGTCAGGAACTAGCCGGAAATGAAAAACGATTTATACTACAACAACTAAAATTAGACCAACTAATGAAAATAGAAATGTTACAAGAAAAAGTAAACCAAATAATAGACAATATAGCTTTAGTTAAGAATGAAGATTAGTTCATCCTAGTATGTTGGCAGCAATTGAAATAAACAAAACAAAACTAGATTTTTAAAAGCTAAATAATGTTAATGTAGGAATTCGAAAATATAAAGCAGATACATACATAAATTCTTGAAATTAAAGTATCAAATAAATACAAATTGGTCGATCTAAAACTTATCACTGCAATACCTAGAGAAAACAAAACAGAAATTATAATAAAAGACCAATATATCGTAGAAATAAATCAAACAAAGTACACATATAACGAAAATATTCAATACGAAAATGATTGAAAACCCATAAGAAACTATATCGTAGACAGAAACTGTAAGCTTGTAGAAAATAAGTTAATAGAAATTCAGAGAATAGATGATAGTACCATTATTTACAAAAATATGAAAGAACATGAATTACCAAATCAACCGGTAAAAGCGCTGATATTGCAAACAAATGCATTTCCCAGGCCCGCACTTTCCTAATGCCCGTACTGTGTTACGTCATTATAAGGGTATCCAAAATCCCTTTAGTGCGCGTATATTATAAAAAAAAAAATAATGACCACGACAGCTGAGCTTGCAATAAGAGTAGAATCAAGTTGGATATAAGTGTATGGAATTCTTCCATTCACGTTTTTCCGTAAGCAACTCATATAAATTTAATTAATAAAGATCTGTTTCTCGTCAAAAATAAAAACTTTTTTTTTTCAATCCAATCGGGGAAAATAACTGAAGTGTTACAGAAATAGATCGCGGATCGTAGGGACAAGTTCTTTCAAATCAGTTATGAACGTAGATAAGGTTTATTATGGAAATGAATGAAGAGGTGTTTAGTTGTTTATGAGTTGTTAATAAGTTTTGCATTCGATTTACATAATAGCCAAAATGTAATTTAGTGCATCGATAAGCAGTGAAAAGAGTTCGTCGTGTGTTTGAAAAATTTATAGGTAAACAAAATATTAATAAATTCACTTCGAAAATTTAAAAACAAATATTTAAAACTTAAATAAACAACTATGCATTCTCAACATGGGGAGGGTACGATAACTTTGGCGTCAAAAATTGAAAAAAAATGAAATTGTTTTTTGTAGAGAGGTTAAATACAAGCGTTTTTTTATGGGAGGGGTGGGTCTACCTTGCCCCGTTTAGGCGGGAGGGCCAATGTAAAAATCATAAATAAAAATGGCAAACAATGACTTAAAATGGAAAACAGTGTATTAAAATACAATGGAAACACTTACAAATAAGTGCAATATTTGTTCTTAAATTTAGTTATTTTGATCAATAGTTTTTGAAAAAATGACCATCAAACTCAAAATTTTGAATAAAAATATTAAAAATACATATTGTAGGCTGATTTTTCCAGAATTGGAAAACCAAACACTAAATTTTAGAATCTCATCGATACTGATGCATCGATATCATTCATCAACCCCGAACATATTCCCCACGAGAAACAGATGAGTTGCATACCTGTAAATATCACTACGATCGTAAAGAGCTACCAGTTAAGATACCAGTGAAAAACAAGTCAACCTTCCGACCGTGGTAGAATTCAACCAAGCAGGGTACCTTAGATTTTTTATTTTCAAATTCCACAATTTTTTCGACGGCCTCCTGGGCCTAGATGCTCTCTTGTCACTTAAGGCGAAAATCGATCTTGGAAATCGAACTCTAATCACAAAAATCTCCACTATTAACATTAAACTTAAACCCAATTATTCTTTTTGAAATTTAACGATCATGCCAATAGCAACATTCTTGCGAAACAAACTGTAATGCCGAAATGAAATGAAACTGTACAATGCCGGAAATGGCTTTAGCACAATAGAGCTCGTAAATTACTCCAAGGATGACCAACACATAATATTGGAGGAACCTCTAAACGCGGTGCAATACGAGGCCTCAAACTTCATTGAAATTGTTAAGAACAGATGCCCCCAAAGCTTATTTCACACTTAATTCGGAATGACCATTTCAACCCTGAAGAAAATTCTTAAAATCTGTAAAGAGTACAGCGACATCATATACATATATCGAAGGAGAACTATTAACATTCACGAACCAAGTAAAACATCGTATCAAGACTACCGACGATGCCCCACTTTACACAAAATCCTATAGGTATCCATACGTACATACATAAACCAAAAGTGCAGGAGCATTATTTTAGAAATGCTGTAAATGAGGTATATTAATCACAGAATATGATTATGAGCCTACCACATTACAAAAAAAAAAAATAAAAAAATATTAGTCTACTACTACTACTACTACTCAGACTACTGACCCACCACTGAGCGTAATGAGTAATATAAACACATCGGCCACCGTCATCGTTTCTCTAGATACCAAGGAGATCGTGTGACTTATCATGCGACGATGACTTTGCGAGGGCGATGACTGAAAAAGTGGTATTGGTTGTTATTATTTAGTTAATTATGTAGATAAATAAAAAACCCGACGACAGCCATGGGGTAAACATATGGAGAATAGCAGCCAAATTGGTGGTTGATAGCATTGATCGTTGCGGGAATGTGCGGAATTGCAGTCGGAGGGACTTAGCTGTGCAAAGCATGGGCATGGTATGAAATGCTGAACCAGCTTGGTGTCTGGTCGTTGGGACTGGCGCGGCACGGGGGTAGATTGATGGTGCGATTAAGGGGAGTTCGTTATAAACTATCAAAGTGTCGATAGTCTGAATGGTTCGATTTCTTGTATTGTACTTTTCTTGTTTGTAATTTTGAAGTATAAATAAAGATAAATTGTTTATAATTATAATTGAAAAAGGAATAAAGATAAATTTTTTATAATTATCCTACATGTATCTTATATAACTATACAATGCATTCATGACATATGAATGTAAACAAAGAAGTATAATCACGATATATGATTATTCTTAATAAAATGTATATATTTATATTTCGAAGTTTAAATTGTTCATAATCGAACAGAATACTGCACTTAACCACAATGTAACTTTAACTCCCTCTATCCAGTTTCCCATCCATATCTACACAACGAATAGAAATGTTCAATACTCCAAAAGACCGCGTAATACTTTCTCCCCGACTAGGACCTTCCAGAACTATCGATAGCTATGATAATCTGATCCACATCATTAACCTCGAAGATTAGAAGACGAACATCCAGGAAATTGGCAATATACTTGATCTTCTTGAAAAACAAGCTACAGTCACAAACTCTGTCCAGGTTACATACCCTACACATTCCTCAACGCGCCAATCTATCTTTTCCATATAATACACAACAACAAAAACAATTAGTTTTTATTGAGGCTTATTTCTTAAATCAATACATTTTTGTGTAAAATAAATAATGTTTTCTAATAAAGCTATGACTAAGATAATGTCTGGCTAAAGGAATATAATATAAAAGTTGAATTTTTAACAACTTAATCTGTTTTAGAGTATGAAAAAGTAAATTTAATGTTCTACATACGCTTGCTCCCGGCTTAACTTCAACGTTGCTTCATAGAGCACTTAAAACTAAAATCTGACTAGATAATAAGAAGAGAACAATTATTTTTTGAGTACTTTTTAAGATACAATAATTCGAAAGTTCCTAACATACTATAGAAAATATTCACAATTGCAAATGTATGTATATATACCTGTAATAATCCACTTCAGCTTGTAATCCGCTTGAAGAATACCATATTATAGGCACAATATGGACAAAAGCAGAGTAAAAGCTGTAGTGGTCAAAAAAAAAAAAAGTTCTATAAGCTACCGGAAAACAGAAAAAGTTATCGCCGCAAATTGGCCGGGGATGCTTTTTCGTAAAAAGGAACGGAAAGGTTTCGATTTTGGTTTGGTCTAAACATGGGTAAAGACATCGGATTCAAAAGGTTGAATGGTGAAAGGTAATAATGCTCCTCTATACTATGGTTGATATTTGAGTCCATTAAAGTTCTAACAAGCGGGTTAGGATGTTTACGTACACGCTCGAGTTTTTTAAAAAGAAGTTCGGTTTGGTATCTTTTCCATATAATACTCGGATGCAATCATTCGCATTCTTTTTATTTTCATGTCAGTTTCCGGCGCAGTGCATATCACTCAACGGACATCTCAAGTTACAGCTACACGCGCAACCGAAAAAGCTAAGTAAACAGTTACCGCGGTCCCGCGGTGACCTGGTAAGCTGAGAGTGCAAAGTAGTCGAAAGATATATGGGAGTGGATGAATCCCACTCGAGTTACTTATTAAGCTGAAGTATTTAAGTTAAACAAGATATTATAAAGTTGTTTCTTTTACATAAAGTTTTTTTTTTAGACCGTGTCGGAACGTCTTTTTATAAGTGGCGCTGTCGGTAGGATCCTAACTATATTTAAAGGATCCATATGAGAACGGACCAATAAATCGTGTGTGAAAAAAGTGACACTAATATAAAAAAAATAATCAGCTAGTACAGAGTGAATAATTTAACTACAAATCAGTGAAAATTCATCGTCGGACCCAAGTTAGAAATTACTTGATCAGTACTAACTTGAGATCATTACTAACAAGAGTTAACAAACCTGAGAGGTGGTGAAATAACTCAAACTAACATATTTTCCTTTTATTTTTTTATTCCCTTTCAAAAAACGCTCCGTCAATTGGAACCCATTTTATTTGTAGCAATGAAATCAGATGGCACGGGAAAACAAAAATTTCGCCTCTGCGTAGATAACAGAAAACTGAATGATATTACGATAGACGATAAATATCCGCTACCAAACATTGATGCTATACTCGATAAACTGGGACGTGCCCAGTATTTTTCGTCATTAGACCTCGCGAAAGGGTATCACCAAATTAAAATGAATCAAAACGATATCCCCAAAACGGCATTCGTAACCTCAAACGGATTTTATGAATACGTAAGAATGCCATTTGGTCTCAAGAATGCGCCAACAACCTTTCAAAGGTTAATGAACGACATTCTCAGGGACCTAATCAATAAAATATGCGTTGGGCAACATATTGTTTTTCTCAACCAGCCTCAAAGAACACATACAATCTCTTAAGATAATATTTGCAAAACTTGCAGAGCATAATTTAAAAATTCAATTAAGCATATGATCCAATATTTCCCACTACCGAAAACAGATAAACAGTTGAAGGGCTTTCTAGGTGTAACGGGTTTTTATAGGAAATTTGTGAAGGATCAAGCAAAGACTGCGAAACCCATGGTAAAATATCTGAAGAAAGGCAACAAAATTAACATAAACGACCCGGAATATATCGAAGCCTTCACGGCTGTGAAACGTAATATTACCAAACACCTTATACTGAAATTCCCAGATTTAAGTAACCAATTCACAGTATTCACTGACGCCAGCAAATATGCGATAGGAGCCGTATTGACACATCGAGATCTTTGAACGATCACGAGAAAAACTATGCGGTCACCGATAAAGAGTTTTTAGCAGTTGTTTGGGGGGTTACATACTGTAGACCATATTTGTGGGGGAAAAGGTTCAAAATAATTACAGACCATCTACCGATCAAATACTTAAACAAGAGATACACAGGCAAAGAATTTAGCCAAAGAAACTAAAGATGGCTACTTAAACTCCAAGAATTTAGCAGACTTCCTTAGTAGGATCCCAGAAGAAATCGAAAACTCCAACAACCAAACCGTAAACAATCTATTCGAAAACGCTGCAATCAATACATACAGGAACAAAAACTATTAGTTCACATACCTATAAAGGAAACAATAGTCAATAAATACAAAACCCAATTAATAATAAATTCACAATAGAAGAATCATATATGTCGATATGACTAAAAACGAAGAATATTGGACAGATTTGCTAAGAAGATTCATAATACCAGGTCTGATTGGAACATACACCGAGTTATCATATCACGAGTTCAATAAAATTCAACAGCTGTTCCACCATGACAGTAAGATAAAATTTAAAAAAGCTACTCTCAGAGCCAGAGAAATCAGAACTCTAGAGGAAGCCTAGAAACAAATCTCTTTCTACCATACAAGGGAAAGTATATAACAAAATCCGAAAGGAATCCATAGGATATACCATAGTTAACATGGGACAGACTGAAATAATTCAAGACACTAAAACCATAATACATATTATTAACACGGAAGATATAAGGCAGAAGATTAATACTTTCGTAGAAAATACTAGAAAACTTAAAATAGATAATGACCCAATTATAAAACGCCAAATAGGAATACTTTATGCTAAAGTAACAGCCATTGAAACAGGAAAAAGACAAAAAAAGAGGGCTAGTCAACATTTTAGGGACGGGGCAAAAATGGTTATTCGGGACGATTATGATAGTGAGAGGCAAGAAATAGCAGATCATCTCAATGCACTAGAAAAAAATCAAGAAATTGTAGAGAGTCATCTTAATCAACCCCTAGAAATAAATGAACATCTGGGTGAAAGTATATCCTATCTTAAATCGGCAATAGTATCAGACAGAAAAGAATTAAGCAAATTATATGTGGAACTAACAGAGAATGAAATAAGATCTATCCTACAACATTAGATCAACTAGTAAAATTTAGAATGTAAGAAGAATATTTAAATCAAGTAATTGATAATATAGCCTTAGTTAAGCACGGACTAATAAATACATTCTAGTCTTTTGACAACAGAAGAGATAAATAAGACAGGACTTGATTTCTACAAACTAAAACATAAGAAAAGGCTACAGTCCGCTTGAGCCAAACAGTATGATACCCTATCCATATCCCTATATGCCCCAAAGAAAAAAGCATTAAGAAGATAATGGATAGCATTTTATTTCATTCTATTAAATTTACAAAAAAAATTTTTTTTGGAAAAACACCCCCAAAAAGTGGGCGTGGGCAAAAACTTTGTATGGACGATATGTTGCAAAAAATATTGGCAAAATATCTTGTTAAACATTTTTTTTCGTTTTCCATGAAAATTTTCGAAGAAAACAGCATTTTAGTGAAAAACGCCCACAAAAAGTAGGCGTAGCAAAAAACTTTATATGACAAACTTGTAAAGGAGGACAAAATGCTGTTATCTTCGAAAATTTGGGGAATATAGGGATATGGATAGGGTACCATACTGTTCGCCCCCAGCGGAGTGTAGCCTTTCCTTATGTTTATATTTTACTTTCATTTCATTTTCCGGCACAGTGCATATCACTCAATGGACATCTCAAGTAACAGCTACACGCGCAACCGGAAAAGCTGAGTAAACAGTTCCCGCGGTCCGGCGGTGACCTGGTAAGCTGAGAGTGCAGATATAAGGGAGTGGATGAATCGCACTCGAGTTAGTTGTGAAGTGTTTAAGTGTTATCTTGTTTATTGTAAAGTTGTTTCTTTTAAATAAAGTTTGTTTGTTTTAAACCTTGTCGGAACGTCTTTTTATAAGTCAGATACAATCTGAAGCTGAATCTGGGAAAATGCGAATTCCTGAAGTGTCGTATATCTGGGACACTTAATAACAGCAGACGGAGTCTGCACTGATACAGAAATATACGAAGTGATTAAAAAGTATCCAGAACCAAAGAATGCTGATGACGTAAGACGATTCGTAGCTTTTTGCAACTACTAGAAGAATTCAAATTTATTCAAGACCTTGCGAGCATAGCAAGACCACTGAATCAATTACTGAAGAAGAAACAACTATACACTTGGTCAGAGGAGTGCGCCATTGCATTCAAGGCATTGAAACAGAAACTCATATCACCACCATTGCTAAGCTATCCGGGCTTCTCAAAACCTTTTATTCTGACAACAGACGCTATTAGCTGTTCTGTAATAAGGGGAGATTGGGAAAAATAAGCCGATAGCATTTGCGAGTAAATCACTAAACAAGTATAAAGTGAATAAACCAACAGTAGAAAAAGAATTGTTGGCACTCCTTTGGGGAATAAACTTCTTTAGGCCTGATGGATTATGACAATGAAATTGTATTCAAACAAGGAAAGATGAACACTAACGCAGATGCACTCTCAAGAACACTGTTGACAACTGTCAACATTGTATTAACATTTAAGAGCCTGTTGCCACACATTTGAATTTGACATCGAATAATTCATAATAATTCATAATAACTAATAATAATTCTGCTCATCATTGAACTGAGTTCAGCACAGTTTATCGTAAGATAACACCTCAATTTGTATACCCTATCCTAAGGGTATATTAATTTTGACACATAGCTTGTAACACCACTTAATATTCATCGTAGACCCATAAAAGTAGATATATTTATGATCAGGACCAAATCCTAAGACTATTTAGCAATGCCCGTCCGTGCGCAATTTTTAGGCCTTTAGAATTAAGCTAGGAAGCTGAAACTTTGACCATATACTCCCTAGGGCTCCGAAATGGTTAAGTGTAAAAATTTTTAGAATAAACCGTTTTACAGCTAAAGTTAAACAAATAGAGTATTACAACCTTCACAAGATATATAGGCACTGCTCTCCTGTATAAGTTTGTCATAAACCTTTTGTGGGAGTTTTTCACTAAAATTCTGGTTGCTGTTCATACAAAGTTTTTGGCGAAGCCCACTTTTTGGGGCATTTGTTTCAAAAAAAAAATTTTCTTAAATTTAATAGAATGAAATAAAATGCTATCCATCATATAGGGATATGGATAGGGTATTATACTGTAGCCTTTCCTTATATTTTATTTAATTGTTTGTTTTGTGCACTAATCATAATTTTGCAGAATAAGCAATTTGCACTATATTTTGTGGTAAGTTTTTAAAAAACCTTTATGTTAGAGTAAGCATAATTTTTGTATAAATATCACCCAATTAAGACTGATCAGCTCAGATATAATTTGACAGCTATTCAAGACTTTTATTTTTCAAGTGAGTATGCTTAATATTCATCGTAGAAGGCTGCAATTTTTCTCAAACAGGTGTTCTAGTTTTGTACTGGAAATACCACTTACAGTCACGGTACAGAACAGTTGTCTATTCAAAATACATATACAGTAAAAGAACTGTATTCATTTTGGTGACCCCGACGTGAGCAAGAAGATTATGTTTATCCGATAACTTGTTTCCCCCGACCAGCGGTAAGGAGCATTCGCGCTTTAACAAAAGCGTTCACCAGAGCTAAACACTGGTGACATTAACAAAACATTAAATTTAGCGCGTTTGCCAGGTGCCACTGATAACAACAATCAAGTAGCATAGAAGAACCAGTTCTTCACACAAACAATTGACCATGGTGGCCGAATTGGATAAATTTGTTTCCCGACAATAGGAAACAGGAACCGATATACAATGTCTCAGTTCCAATATAAGAAAGAACCATTCACCGAAGAATGAGGTAGCTTTTCACTGCGCGTAAGGGAGTTTGATCGTCTGTGGAACGATTTTGAGGCAATTGATAACATAATTCGTGCTAACATGGAGATGAGTTATCACATACTTATTTCACCAATTGATATTACAGGCCTATCAATCAATATGGAAAAACATTCTGACCAATTTACAGGAAACCCGAGACACTGAACTACCAACTGACGTAGGAGCTCGGCAATCGGAAACAACCTCTCGGTCGAATAAGAAAGGTATAATTTATTAAGAAAGGGCAGAGCAAACGATGTAATTAGGTGTCAGCAAGCCACCTATCCTTGTCCGCCAATGAAAACAGAATAGCAACATCTTAGGCTTTATTCGAAGGCATGAAGCGTCAAAGCAATTGTTACAGAGAGGCTCTTTTGGAACAACAGGCAACACAGCCAACACATCTAGAGAATTTTACCAAATCGAAATCAAAATCAAACAATCGAGCTTTATTGGGATGAAATATTTCAGATGCACGATCCTATTTATGAGCAATCTGTAGACCCGGCTCTCAATGGATACAATGTCGAGCAGTTTTTCAAACTAGAAGATCAGACTCAGCGGAAACTTATTGAGCTGTATGAATTATCTAATCAATTTCTGCAGTAATCAACAAATTCATCAACCGATCTACAAATTACAAGCGCCCTGTCAGATAAGTCAAGGAAAAATAAGTCATTCGAAAATTTCTCCAGAACAGATGAAACAACAAGCCATTGTAATAAGGAATAGTTTATCACCTACATACCGCCTGCCAATAAGCATTGACAGTATACTGGAACTTTAAAGAGTTATGATGACTGCTGGACAAATACCAAATAACCATGTGAAAGTTAAAATAAAAATACCACTGATAAATTCTTATACGGATTAATTCGAATTCTGGTAGTGATAAATGCAACAATTGTACATAGAATGCCATCATCCACATTCTTAATGGACAACCGTTGATCAGTATTACCCACTAACGGAATCTGAAATATCAAATTGCATTGTTGTAGAAAATAAAGTGCATGACTGCGTCATACGAAACTTTCACGGTACATGAGATGCGTTCTGGAATCGCCATTTGATCAAATACCAAATTTGTTTAAATCACTTTTTGGATTTAAAAAATTAGATTTTCTCAAAAACGGCACATAAGATTTTAATGTAATTTCGCACATTCAACATAATTGTTCAAACTTAAAAAAAATTTTCAATATCGTTAGAGACGTTTTTAAGGAAACGAATTTAATTTAAATTTAAGAAAATAAAAAAAAAATTATTTAAAAATCTAAGTTTGCAAATTTATTTGACTTAATAATATAAAAAAAACATACGGGAAGGGGCACAGTCCACTTGGGGCGAACAGTATGATACCCTATCCATATCCCTATATGCCCCAAAGAAAAAAGCATTAAGAAGATGATGGCTAGCATTTTATTTCATTCTATTAATTAAAAAAAAAAGTTTTTTTGAAAAAAAAAACGCCCCTTATAAGTGGGCGTGGCCAAAAACTTTGTATGGGCGATATGCTGGAAAAAATATTGGGTAAATATCTTGTTAAACATTTTTTTTTAGCTTTCTATGAACATTTTCGTAGAAAACAGCATATTAGTAAAAAACGCCCACAACAAGTAGGCGTGTCAAAAAATTTTATGCGACAAACTTAGAAAGCAGGACAGTGCCAAAATATCTTGTGAAGGTTGTAACACTCTATCCATACTATAAGTGCGGGGGGGGACTCTGGACACTCCACAAGATCTATATCAACGTCATATGTCGGAAGTCAAGATGTTGCAACAGAATATCGAAGATTTCCGACATATGACGTTGATATAGATCTTGTGGATTGTCCAGAGTCCCCCCGGCACTTGGGATTACGGCCTCCGTGAGATTACTTAGGGGGTTGTATGATAGTCTAGTGGTTGACAGATATATATTATGTCCTCGAATTGTTAGGAAGTGCTGCTTCATTAGACATTCTCTTTCTAGTTTGGCGATACCCGATTCTCTGATGGACTTGAACCAAATCCGTTACACCGTTTCGCCACACGGTGCCCGGACGGACAGACAGACCGGCGGACTTCTCTATAGTCGTAATATCATCCCTCATACTCAGTTTGAGTTCGAAATTTCAGCACGATCGCAATAACTTTCGCTTTAGTATACTAATGTATACGAGAAAGTAAAAAAGGCATCTTTGCAATCAAATTCAGTCGATTTATCATAAAGGTGCTAAAATAAGTAATTGCGAAATGCAGATTCTCAATAAGATGGAGGATATTATTTCAATTTAATATAGTTCATAACATTACAATCTGGACCAAAATTCGTACATGCCAATCAATGGATATACGCCGTTGCTTTAAGAATATCATTAAACGTAACATGCAAGGCTATTGCATAGCAAACAGCGACTTAATCATTCCCGAGCTCACGGCAACCATTTCAACACTATACGTTCATCGATGACGAGACTCAATGAATTATCACAAAATACAATTTTTGAGTCCATACATAATCATATGAATACAGCACATCAATACCAACTTCGGTTCGACAAACACTAGATGAAGTCAAAAAGAATAGCGTTTTACGGAATTACAGAATATTGTGCATCGTCATGCGATACCTCACACAATTATAAGTACATCAGGAATACGTATAATTATCGCTATAATATTAATTTGAAAGCTATCTAAGACGTTTATTTTTTATCCAAGTGAGTCTGCTTCGAAGGCTGAAATTCTTCTCAAATAGATGTTTCAGTTTTGTACTGGAAATACCACTGATAGTCACGGTACAGAACCGGTATCTATTCAGCATACATATACAGTAAAAGCACTGTTTTCAATAATCTTATCTTTAAAATTATTATTTGTAACCAAATTCGAATCCAAAATTATAGTAAACCTAGAATATTTATATAAAAATTTATAATGTAGCGCAACTGCAAATATTCAAATAAAATAATCGTTCCACAAATTTCGAGCTTAACTAGGACATACACAAATTAAGAAAAACAAATTTCTACATACCTAAGCAGTCTGGAAAGAAACAAAAACCTTTCTTTCCATACAATCTACATAAGACGGATCTCTAAAAGCCTAAGTTCTATTCCTTAAGATAACAATTCTGATAGTTCTTCCTTAACCTCTTGAGCAGTCTGAATAACTCGAACCAAGTTCAAATGGCGGATCACAACGATGTTTTTAACTCTTCAAGAAGATGAAAAAGCAAAACCCTAAATTTTTTTTTAACTCGTTTAGAAGCTCTTGGCTCTAGAGTAAGGACCATGCAACCGCACTTGTTAGCAACTGCACTAAGTTATTGCATTAAGGAACAAAATATTTCTAATCAAAAAAATTACTCAGTTCCCAAGGTTCCAAACCTACAACCAAACAATCAATCATCAGTATACACCCAGGCTAAATTATTGATCACATCAAAAAAATGTTTACCAATAAGGAAAGTCATCTAAGGTCACGGGAATTCAAGACTTTTCAACGGAAACAGTACAGCAAATTTAAGAAGCCAGAATCTATATATATACCTCACACCCAACGACAACCTACCACAAATACATACCCAAAATTTAAAAATAATAACTTAACTAACGTTACAGAAACCAAGATTTTTTTCAGTGTAACCTCGAGGAGCCCATAGGATACTTAACCAAAACCAAAAACACATCCACATCCATTAACATTTCCTCGCCTTCTGGTATATCTCTTAGATTTTTCATCGATACTGGTGCATCGATATCATTCTCACTTACATCCCACACGGATGCAGGAATTACCACTATCGTGAACCAGGTTCTCGAAGCTAGGGGCCCTTCAATCGTTCAGAACATTTTATATCCCAATAGTGACAATTTCGCTGGTGTCGACCAGGGTATTGGCCCTGAGCATCGAGATCGACTCGATGGCATGGACAAATTTAGGGAGGTAGTCCGTTGTCGAAGTAATTTGATGGTGATCTAGGAGAATTTAGCTCCTGAAAAAAGCGTCGAGCGTGTTCTTGACATTTACGAGCTTCTGAAGGGGACACCTAAGTATTACGAGTCGTACAACACTCCGCTGGACTGGAAAACGATTTCTAGATGCCTAGCCATGCACTACGCCAACAAGAAGGACTTAAGTACATTAGAGTACCAGATGGCCTCTCTTGTTCAGGGTAAAAAAATATCCAAGAATTTTATCAGATGGTCTATACCCACCTTTCGTTAATTCTGAATAGAATATCGTGCGTAGACACAAGTCCCGAGTGACTTTTAACGCAAACGTATAGGGACAAAGCTTTGGATCCGTTTATTCGAAGTCTAAAGGGCGATCTACCAAGCTTCCTTGGTATAAGAGAGCCATTAGACCTGCCACATACGATGAATTTGTGTTTGAATCTGGAGAACCAGCATTACCGAACAAATCACGCCTATAACAACTACGGAGCTATGAGGAAACCCCAATATCCATCTCCTCCAACCCATCAACAGAAACAAATACCTGCAATGCAATACACAAATACTTGGAGATCTTTTCCTCCACAAAGGTATCAAAACCAGCAACCCATACCAAATAACAATTTCACACAGGGACCGGTAAAATCGCAGTTTCCCTCCTATTCAAGTCATACCAATATATACCGCAGATGCAGACAAAACCAGAGCCAATAGGTAACGGATATAGTGGTCAACTTAGAACCGCCGGTTACCCAAATAATTTCCAAGTCGGTCGTTTTGCTCCAAAGATCACAACAGATTCCTCAAAACAGGATGCAGAGAAACTACCACATACGCACTGACGAATGCGATAAATCAGAGTATCAACAAACCGAATACGAACATTTCATAGACTCCATGGACACAGAATATGGACAACCACTCGCCGAGTACATACAACAACAAGAACAGTACGAAGACAGCATAAGCAACGATCCACAACAAACTATTGACTTTACAAATATCAATTTTTTAGGCTAACGACTTCTTCGTTGTCTTATTTGGAGGCTAAAACGATGTATGGAGAAATATTAAAAATTCTGATAGATACAGGTTCAAATAGAAACTATATCCAACCATTCATAGCTAACAACACAAATCCTAATGATGAATATTTTTATGCTAACTCAATTGGTGGTAGCATTAGAATAACACATTATGTAGAAACAAACCTCTTCAATGTTAAAGATTTGAAAATCAAGTTTTTCCTTCTCCCCACACTAAAATGCTTTCACGCTATTCTAGGAAACGATAATCTTAGCGGGCTATCGGCTGTCATTTACTCTGGAGAAAATTATATGACAATACTAGGTGATACAAAAATCCGTATCAAATAGCTAAAGTCTCAAGCAATAAATTTATTAGAGAATGAGACATCTCACTTGACAATGGTAGAGAAAAACTCATTAAAGCTATTAGTTAACAATTTTCCCAATTTATTTTCCGAGCCTGATGAACGTTCACAACCAGAGTGATCGGCAAAGTAAGACAAAATTTTATCCATACCCTATGTCCCTTAAGGACGAGGTTGAACGCCAAGTTTCGTTAATTCTCCGGTTTCGACCGTTCCTAAGAAACCCGACTCCGCCGGTTATAAATTATACAGGTTAAATAATAATCAGTTACCATTAGGGCCTGTCCCAATTAGGCAAGAATACCTATTTCTCGGTTCTTGACCTTAAAAGTGGGTTTCACTAAATTTCCCTTAAGGACGCCGATAACGAAAAAAATGCAATTTCGAATAGCAACGGAAAATACGAAGTCACACGCCTATCTTTTGGACTCAAAAATGCGTCAATTATTTTTCAGCGCGCGCTCAATGACATCTTGCATGAACTTTGTGTACATTGATGGCATCGTCATTTTAGCAGAAATGATTTAGGGCATATCGAACACCTAAAAACAATATTCCAAACACTCCACGAAGGCAATATGAAAGTTCAATTGGACAAGTGTAATTTTTTTAAGCAAGAGGTAGAATTTCTTGGTTTTATTATTTCTAGTAATGGAATAAAAACAAACCCCTTTAAAGTAAAATCGATTCAAAATTGTCCTTACCCCAGAACTTTGAAGGACCTTGGGTCATTTCTTGGTCTGTGAGGGTATTACCGTAGATTTGTTAAACATTATGGAAAGCTCGCTAAACCTCTGACATCCCTTTTAAGAGGGTAAGATGGACGAGTGTGCAAGAACAATTCTAGTAAGAAATACATTTTTTAAACCCAGAAGCCTTAGAAACATTTAAGAAACTGAAAAATTCACTCATCTTCCCAGACCTAGTGTTTTGATACCCAAATTTTAATAAAGATTTCGAGCTAACCATCGATGATTCGAATTTCGCTATTGGCGCTGTCTTCTTACGAGATGGGAAACCCATAGCATATATCTCAAGAACGTTAAAGAAATTCTGGCGATCATATGGGCTCTTGATTCCTTGCGAAACTATCTGTACGGGTGAGCTCACGTAAAAAATCTTCACAGATCATCAACCTCTTACATTTTCTCTTAGCAATAAGAACCATAATAGTAAGATGAAACAATGGAAAGCCATACTTGAAGAATACAATTACCAACTATATTACAAGCCCGGTAAATGCAATGTGGAAGCGGACGCTATATCACGTCCGCCTCGAGATTCACAACTCAATGCCCTCACCTCCACTCAACACAGTAGTGAGAGCTCATCTCACGATCTCATCCCCAGTGTTGAAGTCCCGATCAAAGCCTTAAAGAACCAAATTTCCCTTCAGATTAGTGCAAACTCAACTTAGAATTTCAAAATCATATTTCCAACCTACCACCGCCATCTAATAATCAAACTAGTATTTTCCTTCGATAAATTAAAAGAACTTCTAAAAAAATATCTAAATCCTTCAGTCATAAATTGAATTAAAGCTGAATAATCCATAATGGGCATGATTCAACATATTTATCCCTTAAACTTTAGTATCGCGTCCGATTCACCCAAATGCAAGTTGAGGATATCACAGACGTAGGAAGACAGGATAACATAATAATCGAAACACACAAACGCGCACATGGAAATGAAAAGGAAAATAAAGCCCAAATTCTACTGCCCAGGAATGTCAAGCAAAGTAAAGAAAATCATACAAAACTGTAACGTTTGTAAGAAAAACAAGTACGACAGACACCCGAATAAGCCTGAACTCCAACCAACAGAAATCACCCAGGACAGCTAATCCACAAAGACATTTTTTCCACAGCTGGGAAATTAGTTCTTACTGCGGTTGACAAATTTTCGAAATACGCCCGCGCACAGATCCTAAAATCTGAGGCGATAGAGGACGTTAAACTCCCATTTAGGGAAGCACTATATTACTTACTGACGTTACTATTACTTACGGACTTCTCAAATCAATAGTTATGGACAATGAAAAGTCATTTAGGTCATTGCATTTTAAGTCATTTCTCTGCAATCAACTTCATGATAGAGGACTTTGGTCTTCACTCTACAATAAGGGGGGAGGAGTTACGTCCGACCAATGACACCTCGCAATATAACAAAGACAACAGAGGAACATCAACCAACACGCGAATCATGAGAACTGCAACGTCATCGTTTTTATTAAAATCATTAACCCATTGTACAGGTAAAGCTATTAACTCAGAGAAACAGCGTTTAGATTGATTGCAACATTTTTAAGTGCGATAAGGCACAAAATAAATAGAATTCGCAGACTCAGCATCTGCGGCGTATTTCCAAGTTCATGGTACTACTTTTGGGAGCGTAGGCTAGATGTAAGGATTAGGTGATTATGTAATCACAGTTGATTTATTTGTTAACTTAGTGAAATTAACTTTGTTGAACTACTTGTAATATCATTCACTGTCATTATAGATTTATTTGTTAACCTAGTGAAAATTAACTTTGGTTTTTTTTGGCCTCGCATGAGTTACTGAATGTTTCTCGCGCACAAAATTCTTCGATATTGCCGTCGGCATTTCGTCTGAAAATTTTTTCCCAAAAAAACGGAGTTGCCTTTCCCACCTTAGAAGTCAAAACATAAACACTGATCAGCTGCAAAAGCAATGAACCTCCGCCTTAATTATTCGATTTATTATCAAAATATGTGTGGTATGAGAACAAAAACAGAAATGCTTTTAGTTGCGCTCTTTGACCATCAACCTCTAGTTTCAATTTCAATTCCCCTTTTCTGTTTACAGAATGAACTCCCTTCCCCCTTACTCGTGGGTCCAAAATTGAAAACCTTAAAACAACAACAAACAAAGGGACTGGTGTAAACGAATCGGGCACCAAGAACTTCCGATTCTCAGACAAAAATGACGGAGGAGGAGAAACCTCTTACTCCAAGAACCGTCAACACATAAGGCTGCTTCGGTTGAGAGAAGCGAGGGAACGGTTAGTTTCAGACTTGAGAAGCTTTTTCTTGAAGATGGTGACGCCTGTTATATTGCCAGCTCAGCCCAATTCTACAAATCGTCAACAGCCTCAATTAGGAAAAAAGTAACTAATTGCAAAATGACGATTAAAAAGCTCCAAAAAAGACAATACTTAGGAGACAATGACAAACGGCGACTTCAAAATGCTCTTGATTTTCTAGGAAGTCAATCTTTGGAAGGTGATGAGCCTTGGCTAATAGCTCACCGAGGGCTGGCTTCTCTAAAAACTCGAGCAAGGGCGCTCTGATGCAACCGCCCATGCCTGTGATATGCCTTAGCCTATCGGGGCAAGGGTCTGTTACATCTGACCCCGCAAAAGAAGTAGCGGACAAGGAAGACAATAATGTTTCACCGGAAGAGGCAAACTCGAATCTGGACAGTGCAGTTACTGTTGTCGATAAGCCAAGTAAGCCAAAGGATACTGAATGTTTGGATCTAACCGAAGCCTCAGTTGTCACCGCGGTGAACTTGGTGGAAAACAACAAGCCGTCCAGTACAGTAGATAAGCAGACTGATCCACTAAAAATATGCAGGAATGCACGTAGGCTGATTTATAGGCTAAAACGCCGTGACCCGAATTCCTTTACGGAAAGGGAAACGGCACAGCCAGCTAGAGCTCGGGAAACCATAGCATCGACGAAAGGCGCAGTAGCCAGAAGGACAGGCAGCAAAATCTAACTGGGGCAGGGAAGATGACTGGACCAAGGGAGGAATGCCCTTTGCCTTCCACCTTGAGTAGGTCTAAACCCGGAAAGCCAGGCGTTAACTCAGTTAAGGACTCGTCAAAGGCTGAGGAGGGGCCTGGCTGTTCTAGTTCTAGGAAGGTTCTGCCAGCTAGTAGCAGAGTAGAGCTGAAGCCTAGGGTATACGATGATACGCAGTTCGCTCCCGGTCTTTTAAGTTGTTGTTTATTCACCATAGGAACTTGTTGTGAAGATTCAAATAAATAAAATAAAATTAAAAAGAAAATGGAAATATATTTTTTTAAGTTAACTGAAGTCAAAAGTTAATTTAATCGCATGTCTCTGGAGGAGCCCGCAGGGAATTGGTCGTAGCGGGGGCGATCCCAGGCCGCCGGGCGCTGTCTTGGACAAGGACACATCCAAATCTGAGAACGCTCCTGGAGTCTCTAAAAGAGGCATGACGACACAATCTCCCCGGTTGTAGGTAGGCAGGCCAAAAAACCGAAATTTGCTGAGAAGGTGAAGGAAAGTCTTCGTGTCGCAATTATCGACCTTGGCAATCGAAATCGAAGACTAACTGCTAGCCAATGGGAACTCATAGAGCAAAGAATCCTAGACGGTGTCAACGACGCTATCGTAAAGGCAGAGGATGAGCTTCCACTTTTTGGACAGCTAATCACCTTCAAAGGATTCAAGATGATGGAATGTGACGATAAAGAAACGCTGGTATGGTTGAATAACTTCATCAACAACACCAAAGCACCTTGGTCAAATGCCGATCTGCGTGTTGTTGATAGAAAGGAGATTCTCAGCCTCACCAGACCAAAAGGAAGAATACTCATTCGAGGACCGTACGTAGCCACGGAAAGGATTGAACGCAACCTGCATTTCCTTAACCCGGAACTTCAAAGCAGGGAGTGGAAAATCCTAAGAACGAGTGAGTACACCGAAAAGGGTAAGGAAGTGACAATACTCTTAAGTCGCAAATCGCTGCCGTTACTCCGCAAGCACGACTTCAAGGTCCGTGTTGGCATTACACGCTGCAAGCTCAGGCTGGTAGCAGAAAAGCAGAAGAGCGGAGGAGAAGTAGAAGCTGCCCGTGATGAAGATAATACAAATAAATCTTCATCATAGTAAGGCGGCTAGCGCCAATCTAGTTCTTCTTATGGAGACTAGAAAAATCGATGTTGCCCTAGTACAGGAACCCTGGATCTTATGGGGTAAAATACGAGGGTTAAGCTCAAAAGACTTACTGGTCTATAACAGCACATCAGACATTGGTAAGTCTCGTACATGTATCGTCGCCACCTAGCCTCAGCAATACCGACCAAACTATGGTCAAATGGGACTGGGTGGGGAAAAAACGCTCTTGCATGGCGGCAATATACATGCCATACGAATCCGTCAATCCACCTTCCGATTTAACCAACTCATTGGTTAGAGAAGCAGAGCGTAAAAAATGGGACATAATCTAGGCTGCGATGCAAACTCTCACCATACGCTCTGGGGAAGCACCGACATCAATGACCGGGGTGAGTCTCTCTTAGAGATTATTATAAAAAATAGACTACTAGTAGCCAATGTTGGTAATGAACCAACATTTATAACAAGGAATAGGTGTAAAGTATTAGATATTACTCTCTATAACAACTCACTTACTCTCTCTGTGCGGGAATGGAAAATTTCGACAGAACCATCCTTCTCAGATCACAGAATTATAGAATTCCTCACTGACGAGAGAACTGCCCCTTTGTGTAAATATAGAAATCCCAAATTGACTAACTGGGAAACATTATTATCAGAAGTATCTAAGAATAGCCGGAAACTGACATTACAAAAAATGGAAATGTTAGGTGAAATCGATGCAACAACAGAAATGCTAAACACAGTTCTACGATAAAGCCTGTCCTCTACGGACAACATAAAATAGGAAGTCTATTTTATGTTGTCTTTCTAATCTTTACAGGTTCTTGAGGACGTAGAAGGATGACACAAGCTGACCATCAACAACAGCGACGGTTAACCCCCAATGAAAGGGAATCACAATGGGTCCACAAGGACCTGAGTGTGGAATAGTAGGGTCTACCCTGTGCAGATTGTGGCAAGTGCGTCATAACAGCAATGTGCATGTTACGTTCTCATAGGGCTGCCCTCAAGGTGGTGTTCTGTCTCCCCTCCTATGGTGTATGGTGGTAGACTCTTTGCTTACGGCTCTCAATTTTCCTGGAAACTACACTCAAGCTTATTCGGATGATGTCGCCGTTATTTCTGTCGATTTGATTGATTTGATCGATGTCTGGTGCACTAGAAATGAGCTTTCACTGAATCCTCTTAAAACCACAGTTGTTCTCTTTACGAGAAGGAGAATCGTCACTGGTCTGTCATATCTCGTGCTTAAAGGTGTCGCCATCCCTGTATCCGATGAAGTCAAATATCTGGGTGTAATCCTCGATAAAAAACTTCTTTGGTCCAAACATGTTTCTCGTGAACACAAGATTCGGTGGAGCGATTGCGGTGGACGTTGACAGACCAAACTACTGCGCCCGGATATTTTCAAAAGGTCAGCATATTTTCTTCTATCTCTGAGGAAAATCGAATGTAGGCTGCTTGTAGGCGTCCTTTCCGACCACCAAGCTTTTGCTAAACACCTGAATGTGTTGGGCTTAAGCGACACCACTACCTCTCCTGCTTAGACCATAACACTTTCTCTGCAGTTGTCCGGCCTATGCTCGCATCAGGTGGCGGATTTTCGGTGCTGACGTGGTAAGTGCCGAATATCTAAGTTCTTTATCACTGAAGCTCCTTCCCGGTTTTCTTCGAAAGACGGAAAAACCAAATATATTAATGTAAGGTGGCTGAATGGTAGTACAATGGACCTGTTGAGATGTTGCGGTATACAAATAAAACTGTTGTTGTATCCATGGATAGTAGCAACCTCCGACAAAAACAAAAAAATAAACAAAAACAAGGTTCGGAGTTCAACGCAATCATTTTCCGAGATTTCTGAAAGCAATACGAAATTAATTGCATTACACATCCTTCCAATAGACTTGCAGCAACTCAAGGGTAGAGCGGCTGCATTCAACACTAACTGAAATATATAAGCTTATATTGTCTAAGAGAAAAGAAAATAAACACAGTCGAACACGATGAAATCCTGTCAGAAGTATTCATAACTTACAATAATGCTATTCACTCCACAACAAAACACATTCCGTACGAACTTTTCTTCGGTAGGCGCTATAAGTTCAGCAAAACATTAAAATTCACAGAAGAACACGAATATTTATCAAAGCTTAATGAGTTCCTTAACGAATTGTATCAAAGATCAAAGAAAAGGTAGAAAATATAACACAAGCAAGAATTTAAAATCTAAAAAATCTAAAATCTAAACAATCACTCGGGACGATACCGAGGATATTAGCGATAATGACGTTGTTTTCAGGAAAGAAGCCAGTCGAAACAAACTAGCCCCAAGACTTTCTAAACACATTTCCTGTAAAAAAAATAAATTTACAAACTAAAGAAAACAAGAAAATGCATAAAGGGAAACTAAAGAAGAAACCTATACTACACTGACACGACACTACACTATATACAAAATCATTACATTATCATAACTATATGTTAGGAACACTGCATTCGGCCCTATGAATTTACTCTTACTAACTCTTTCTAGACTACCACTCTTTCACGCCCAACTAATGGAAATCTATAGCTTACCTAAAGATCGCGGTATACTACCACTTTAATTAGCAAAAACCATCACTAACTACCTCAACTTCATCCACATAGTCAACCTCAACTGTGGCCCTCGCTCTAATCTAAGGGGGGAGGTGTAACTTCCGCCCACTGACCCCCTTTCACACTGCAGCATCTCACATATTCCACACGGCACGTATATGAAGCGAAATCCGCCCGATGATACCGACACCCTCCTGGACATCCGGTTTTCAACGTAGTATGATATTATATTGTACATTAATTCCTGAAATTGTGATTGCACAGGTGATATCCGTAAACTGCAACGTAAGCGCCTGGCAATTCACCCAACGCAAGGTCAAGTTCTTGGAAATCACCTTTGCAAGTAAATTAATCATAAAATTATAAAATGTAGGTTAGTTGAAGTTTGTAATCCAGACCGAATGGTCGGATAAAATTATTTTTTTTAAACTCTTGGCTCTCACCTTAATATAACTCGTGCACCTTTTTTAATGCTTTGGAAAAGCTCAAGCGAACGTCGCCGACTGTTACCAGTTAACTAAAAATTTTTAAACCACCCGGATTAATACCTTAAACCGTAAAGGAGAAAACCACGCTTGAATACAGTCACGTGCATTGCGTGATTTTTTTCTCAACAGCGCACGAGACGCCAGCTTCTCAATCAAAGCGTCAATACAACAAATTACCGCTCCAGCCACATAACGTCAAAATAAAAACAGCAAGACACAGCAGAATCCAGCAACAGAATCCATCCTACAGCCACCACCATTCAGCACCACGACGACAAGCTTGGTACAACTACCAGCAGCAAGTACCAACTGAAACCAGCATACAGCCACCACTATTCAGCGATAGTAAGCGAGACACAGTGGACACATTTTGGAAACAGCAACACACCAGCAAGTGTGTATCCAGCAATCAGCACACCAGACAGCAGCAGCTTCAGCAACTACAACATCCATCTTCACCATAACCAATCGCAACGAGTATCACATGATAGTTTTTAATTAACACGTTTCTAAGCAAGTATATATAATAATATTATATGGTAGTATCACAATACCGGCATATCCCCTCTTTTTAAGGGCATCACAATGGGTCCCCAAGGACCAATGGAACTATTCCTTTATGCCAACCCAACTGTTATTGAATCGAACCCCTAATTCTCTTCCATTGATCGCACTTGCATCGCTGAAACCGAACGACTTTCCATTCTCGGTATGTACGTTAATGACAACCTTTTTTGGAATGATCACATATTTGATGTCGCCAACACGCTGTGCAATGTCTAGGCTTCTTGAAGCGATGCAGGAAATATTTCACCTCTTCTGATCTGTCTAGAATTTATAAGTCGTTCTTGAGCTTCTTGACAGGATTCAAAGACGTGCGATTAAACTAATTGGCGATAGAGACATTGGCAGATCGCTTGACTCTATTAGTCATCGTCGCAATGTCTCCTGCCTATCATTTTTTTATCGCTACTTCCACCGTAACTGATCAAACTAAATAGCCAGTTTCATTCCACCCCTACAGCAATTCAACCGCAATTCTCGCAAATAAAATAGAAGGATACGTTTCTTAACTATACAATACGAATGTGGCTCTACCACGCTCTGTTATTTCTTCACATTATAGTTTACAAACATTTAAAAGCAATGTGCATCGGTTTCTCCCTTTCCATAATCCTTCATTTCCCTAATGCGATACAAAGAAATAGTACCACTTTCAGAAGCCATTAACGTAGAATAACGTCTTAAAAACCAAAATTACCCAAATCCGGACACACCTAAATAGACTCATGCCTAAAGCAAAAACCAAACATTCATTACATATTTTAGACAGTGCCTGGAAATTTATAGCAGGAAGCCCTGATGCGCGCGAAATGTAATGTTTGATGTAATAACCGTGAAAATAAATAATGTATTAAGTAACAACAATTACCAGATTGTAATAAAGGAAGTTGACAAAATTGTAAACATGTCAAATTAAATATATTAAAAAATATTTAGAAAAGAGTGACAAGTTTAAAGATTAATTAATTTTAAATATAGAACTAAAACTAGGATTAGTAAAAGAGGAAACTATAAATTTAGAGTATGCAATATACTGGGCTAAGGCCAATATTGGTAATACCTATATTCTTTCAAATATAGAGATAAATACAATAGAAGAAATTCTCATGCCATACGTCAACGTATTGTAGGCACTAGAATTTGCGCAAATAAAGATTGCTTCCAATAGTTCGTTGATTCTTTACATTATTAGTCTACCTACTACATCCGAAGAAATGTGTGAAACAACTTTTATTAAGGCCGTAAAAAAGAACGAAACTGTTAACAAAATTCCACATGAAAATATTTTAGAATGTGAAGATAAAATGTACGGAGTTTTGACAGATTATCTGTGTCCTAGAAATAAAATTATAGATATAAGCAATTCGTCGTGTATCCCATACCTACAGGCATTTTATTTCTGAACCAATGTGCTGGAGCCGTTGAAATAAATGACGAGAGAGTGCATTTAGATAGAACCCATATAATTAATTTCCGTAATACGTCAATAAGAGTACAGAATGAAATTTTCAATGAAACCGAAATATCTTCATAAAAACCATGACCAGCTGTTCTACAACCGCCCTCAGTTGAAAAAGATGCAGAATAAGTTCTATCACGCCATATAATAAAGGAACCAATTCACAATACATTAACCTCATGAAGACAAGAAATAATTACAGCAACTTAGTTGTTTTTTGGATATCAATCTTGTTCATCGCTTTAGCTATATTTACCATATCAAAGTTGAAAAACAAAAACATCAAATCAACAGCGTCAGCGGCTATACCAAACATAGAAATAATGGTTGACCTATCAAATGCAAAGGTACTCGCAGAAAACTCAGTGCAATTGGGAAACCCTTTACCAAGACCTAGAACAATAGGAGTAGAAAAAATCCTTCGATCTTAAAAGGTGGAGGAATTAACTCAGTTTAGGTTCGCAAAGCTTAGTATCGCTTCCAACGATTCGGCCATGGAATTCGCTGACAACATGCAGCGACCGGGTACCCGGAACCCGAAACCTGCACTAGTGTAGCATAAGTAATATTGTAATATACAAACGTACAAACATAGCCATAAGTACACACGAGTACACTCACCTGAGCTTGGTTAACCTTCCGTTGATCAAGCACATTCCTGGTCACCGATCGTCTTGCCATCCGAAACCACTCTCAGGTGCGTGAGAATGATTAAGTTAGCGAATATCGTATAAGATAGCGACATGGTCGCAGAAGATTCAAAATATACAATAAAACTGACCGAACTCACCTGAACATGAAAAGTGCACATAGCAACATACGACAATAGCCGCACTGAAACACGTATGTGTAATTCAATAACACCTGTGGGAACACGCGGAATATGTTAGGATAAGAAATAGTATTTGAGCTGTAGATTTTAAATAAACAGCCGGTTTGAAAATAAAGATTTTTTTTATTAAAATTAATGTGAATTTAATTTTTGACTTTTTCAGATTCTTCTTCTTAAATATCCGAACACTTCATGATCAAGAATGAGAGATCATGACTTTCCACTTTTTCGACTGCATCTCTGCAGATCTCCTTGTGGGTTACTCTTGTTCTGCTTAACCAAATTTCGTCAGGCCCCCCATTCTGACTTAGGACAATCAAAACCTGCCGGTGTTATTTTTGTGTGATCTAGAGGTTCTTGAAACTGCCTTGATGAATCATTATTAATTTAGCTCGTGTGAGGATGTTAAGGTTAAGCAGGCTGTGTGTCATTGTCTGAAAAGATTTGAGAAATGTTTACAAGGTCGTGTAAACCATTAAACGACTCTGCACACTGTCAATTTGCAGCTGTTTACAAACTACTACATGTTTGTATAACTCAATTTTATGGATTCCTCAGCTTGATTCCTCTGCTATAGCTTTAAAAGTTTTACCACCTTTAAAATGCGTTGGCCAAATGAAACATAATTTGTCGTAAAAAATATTATACGAGTAGAAGCCCGAGTTACATCCAATCTGACTTCGAATAATGTCATATCATATTTTGCATTTTCTGTTCACATTCCTTTAATCTTAAATTACGCTGTTTTTCTGTAATAAAATATGATCATATTTCATATCTTCCAGTCATAAATAAATCCGTTCTCATGCTGCAAACAAATACAGCATCAACACTTTAAACATAAAAGAAACCAATGTAAAAATTATTTGATTGTAGTTCATTTTTAATAAACATCAGACGCGGAAGCTCTGGGCAAATAAATATTGTTTTTTTTATTCGGGTCGTCTCATTCACCATAACTGGCG
This sequence comes from Ferdinandea cuprea, assembly GCA_963576555.1. Lineage (NCBI taxonomy): Eukaryota > Metazoa > Arthropoda > Insecta > Diptera > Syrphidae > Ferdinandea > Ferdinandea cuprea. The sequence continues at coordinate 24,491,301 of OY754962.1, forward strand.
CAGTCGAAAGAGAAGAACGTAGCTCTATGTAGAAACTCATATTTAATAAGCCACAAATACGACAGATTATCGTGTTAATGTGATATTTTATCGCCACATCGTGTGAAATATCTAATGCCAAAATAAATACATAAAGTAAAATTATAAAGTGATTAATGTCACCATAATCAGTCTAACATAAGACTATACGACTGATTATAGTATTATTGTGCTATCTATTACCGATCTTGTGTGTGAAAACATAAGCTTACCTCGTATAAAATACTGAAAGCAAAATATATAAAACTATAAAGTGATTATCGTGAACCAAATAAACATTCCAACATTACGACGGATTATCGTAATTACAATTACCCGTATACAGACAAGGATGCTACTTATCTTCCTGTAAGTCCCATTCCTTAAATAACTTTTATGAATTTCGTAAAGAGAACGCATAAATTTGATATAAATAGAGAAATTAATATAGATATAGAAAACTGTGAAGAGTCAGATTGAGAAGTAGAAATGGCCGTTAACCAAGTAAATAATATAGCTCGAGATTTAAATATATATGCAAGAAATGCTCCTATTCAAATAAATCCACCAAATGGCGATCAAGCTGTTGCTAATCCCGCTGAATTGTTTAATTCACTTAAAATTCGGGATGCAATTAAGGATCTCCCAAAATTTGACGGGAATCCAAGGTTGCTTTTCGAATTCATAAAAAACGTTGAAGAGATTCTCGTTTTAATGAGACCCATTGATGGTATACCTCAAAGCAGGATATTGCTTCGAGCCATAAGAAATAAGGTAGAGGGAAATGCCAATGAAGTATTAAAAATGTAAGGGACACCCATGGTGTGGGATGACATTAAGAGCAATCTCATTCTGCACTATGCAGATAAACGGAATGAGACGTTTTTAATAAGAGACCTTCACGGTCTAACCCAGGGTAAAAAATCAGTCGAGAAATATTACAGTAATATAATCGAAATACTATCAGCAATGTGCAATTACGTTCAAATTCATGATGTAAACCAAAACGTTATTAATGCCAAAACAGCACTATATAATGAGATGTACTTGAATTTATTCCTTTCAGGCTTAAAATAACCACCGAATATTTTCTATTCAAAATATTGTCAAGACAAACAACAACCCAACCTCAAAGACCATATCAGAACAACTACCAACAGCAATACCGACCAAAAGAACCCTAATAACAATCATACTCCTCAATAATATAGACCAAAAAATAATATACCAAAGTACAATATACCACAACAACATAACAATTTTAATAAGTACTACAGTCAAAGTAGGCCGGAACCAATGGAAGTTTCATCAGGTAACAGTCGTATCCGGAACGGACCACCTAACCAAGGAAAACCGATGAATACATATTCCGGAAATACCAGGAACAGGCAAAACAATAAAAAATTTAGGCAAAATTGGCAAAACACTAACAGGAAACTTAATAACGTGACCTATCATGACATTCAAACTTAGATCAATTTCAGACAGACGAAAGAATAAACGACCAAATCGGACCCCCAACAAAATTTATAGACATAAACATACATACATGGCAACACTCTACCTTATATAAATATGTCTTCACCTTTTTAGAATTTAACCGAAAAGGTTACATACAATTTCTGCTATTCAAATTTCATAAATACTTTGACGGCCTCATAGGACTGGATATCCTAACAAAAATAGGAGCCCAAATCGATTTTAAAAACCAACAATAAGTAACAAATAACTCAAACATTCCCCTGTCCTTCAAACTAAACTTAATCTCACACGAACATGTCATACCAGCATATTCAAAAATTACAGCGAAATTACCTGTCGACATTTCCGATGGAGACATATTAATCGAACCAATAGAACTTAAAACCAAACTTTAAATACCTGAAGGGATTTATCACGCAGAAAACTGGTTCACCTTTAGCGAAATTTAAAATTTTTCCTCTCAAAACCAAACCATTCTTTTAGATCAACCACTTAAGGCAATAAAGTATGAAAACTGTAATTATATAGAACTGAATAACGATAATATAAACTATAATGAAAACTATATATACAAAAAACGATATATCAAATTCCATAAGAACCTCCTACCTAAAATCAGAAGAGAAGAAAGCAATTCTTAAGATTTTCCATGAATTTTAAGACGTATTTTTGCAAGAGGGAACTAAACTAACATTTATAAACCAGATTAAACACAAGATAAAAACTGACAACGACCTCCCAGTAAAAACCAAATTATACAAATACCTTCACATACATAAGGAACAAGTAAGAAAACAAGTCAATGACATATTTAACAACGGCATCATTTGGGTTCTTCCAAAAAAACTTGACTCCAGTGGCAAAAGAAAATGGCGACTGGTCATGGATTACCGAAAGGTTAACGAAAAAACTGTTAGTGACAGATATCCTCTGCCCAACAATAATGAAATACTAGACAACCTCGGTAGATCAATGTATCTCTCTACACTTGACCTCGCCAGTGGATTCCATCAATTTCAAAAGGTCATGGATAATGTACTAGGAGAACTATTAGAAAATCTGCTTAGTATACCTAGACATAATAATTTTCTCGACCTCACTCCAGGAACACCAAGAAAACTTAAAGAACATTTTTACTAGATTAAGAGAAGCTAACTTGAAGATGCAGTTAGATAAATGTGAATTTCTGCACAAATAATTGCATATTTAGGTCATTTGGTTACTAACAGAAGGAGTTAAACCAAACCCAGATCGTATAAGGGCAATCAACAACTTTCCAACTCCCAATACCCAAAAAGAAGTTAGGAGTTTTTTTTGGCTTAGTTGATTATTAACGCAAATTCATTAAAGATTTCACACAGTTAACAAAACCTTTAACTGAATGCCGGAAAAAGAACAAGAAAGACTCCAATATAATCCTATTGTCCATCATCATCACCAGTATCATCTTCACCAACATCATTAAAAACAAGACGAAAATATCATCAACCCAAGGTACTGGCAGTCTCGAAACAGCTCCAACAAAACCCCAGATCGCACAGCCCATAGAAGAACGAAAACCTGAGCCCCGTCTTCTTTGGTCATCGCTCTATTCCAAGGGGGAAAGAGTTACGTCCCCATCAGAACCCAACAACACCATCCCAGCACACTTAGAATAATGTCACATTTCTGTTGCATTCCTCAATCAGCAAAACTTCGAATAATGTCATATCATATTTTGCATTTTCTGTTCACATTCCTTTAATCTTAAATTACGCTGTTTTTCTGTAATAAAATATAATCATATTTCATATCTTCCAGTCATAAATAAATCCGTTATCACGCTGCAAACAATTGCAGCATCAACACTTTAAACATGTTAAAATCAATGTAAAAATTGCACTTTCTTGTACATTTAACCCAAGGATTTCAATTGAGAATGCTACCGCTGTGTATTGATACTCAATGCAGTTAAGTGAATTTGTTAAAAATAGCAGCCATATACTCATAGACGGTATATGAGTTTTAGCGACATGAAACAGGTGTAAAAATAAACTGCATTATTAGCCATAACTGGTCTTATATCGTATATATATTGATGATTAGCGGTTTTCCAACCCCACAGTTTAGAGGAAAAGCAAGGCGGTTGTTATAAAAACAACTCTCTATTTGATTATCTCGAAAGTCATGCTTCGATAACAGCTAAAAAATGGAAGAAATAGTAGTCAAGCATTTTAATACGATCTAGGTTTTATATCTTGGGAAGAAAAGTCATTGAACTATCCTCAAAATTGGATCGATATGTGTAAAGCGATAGCAAATAATTCGGAGTCAAACAGTAGGATTACAACAACTACAGCACAGTACCAGGATGCACCAATACAAAATTATGATTCGGGGGGAGCGCCCAGTCACATGACTGTCAAACAAGCTTCAAGGGTTCTTACAAAACCAAGCAGTAAGGTCTTTGAAGTGATCACGACTTAATTAATGACTCTCCAGGGAAGTAAGTTTAGCAATGGAAATACTTTCGGGCGATTCTACCGACAGAATGAAAACCTTTCTTTTTGGATGATGTCGCCTTGGAAATATTTGATTGCACCGATAAAGAAAGTGCCGGATATTGGGTGTGTGCCGCAAATTGGATGTGTGCCGGAAAAGCTGGCTGTATGCCGGGAAAAAAGGCTGTGTGCCGAAAATAAAAAAATGTTTGTATGCCGGAAAAAAAATGCTGTGTCCCGGAAGCATGGATTGTGTTACACACACACACAGAAGGTATTTATACTACGTCTAAAAATAATTCCATAGCACTGAAGACAGTGCAGCAATGTAGGATGGCCGAACTGTAAGCCTAGACATACACACAGTCTATGCCATAGCTTATCTGAGAAGGGTACACCCTGCTTCTCAAGGGTGTTGTAGTATCAAAGGACTGTACACGCAGCTCGCCAAATGTGATAGACGAAATGAGTTTAGTTCGCATATCGATTCTACTCAGAAAGGTCACCTCTTGAGTTGTCTCGCATGTGTCCTTTGAGTTTATTATTGTTATTGTAGTTTATTATTGTAGGTGTTAGATTTTTGTGTTAGTACGAACATTATTTTTTTTACAATCGGCGTCCGCAAAATTGTTAAGTGTCGCCCGAGCAGGGATCGGCAAACTGTAATCATTTTTGCTTATGATTTCGTGTAATATCTAGACCAGACGCTTCATCGAGGTGAAAGTACACATGGAAACAAATTTGTCAGTCTGGTTCCAGAGCACAATCTCTCTGCATAGACATAGGAATATGCGGATATTTAAAATGGCCTAAGGATATGGTGTGAAGTTTGATCGTGCTATTAATATGTCGCTTACGAAAAAATCGTGAGCGACTAAAAAGGACTACCACGACGCTTCCTTGCCGGTTTCTAATAAAACCCTTCGCGAAGCGTGATCTTAAACAGTGATTTCTTTTTTTGAATTGAGGAAAAAAATATTTCAAAACTGAAGGAAAAAATTATATAAAAGTATAATAGCAAACCTAAAAGAAGAAGAAAGAACAGTGAAAAGTTAACTTAGAAGAAATTGTAAACTTGTGAGTAATAAATTGTATTATATATTTTTTTAACCTGCGACAGTAAATCTGTAAAAAAAATGTTTAATTCTAAGTGAATTAATTACATTCTAAAAGAGATAAATAAAAAAAAGGCCAATTATACATTTTTTTGTAAAGCCAAAATAAAAATTAAATGGAAGATTTAAAACAAATTGATTACCGAGTTGACCGGTGCTTATAATCGTATATACGCGCAATTAAAGAGTGTGTAGTGTCACTTGAGTGTAAAAGTGGTGGCAGTAGTGGTTTATTGAAAATGGTACAAGCTCCACTAGTTAGTCCCCGTACAGAGCAGGACCTAAAGGACATCAGTAGACTCTCGGATAACGTTAGAGACTTACAAGTCTTAGATGGGAGCCCGACACATTCGCTCCATGCCGTTCAATACATTTTAGACGATTTCAAGATAAGCCTATCTAGAGAGCCATTTTAGGCAAAAAATAAGGGGAAATGCAGACAATGCATTATATTTTCAAGGATGATTGAGAAGCTATTTAACGTTGTCTCTCACTGCATTATGCGGATAAGAGGACATCCGTAGCTTTGAGCATCAGCTCAAACAATTCACACAAAGGGGTTCGAAATTGGGTGAATTCTTCGACACAGTAAATCACCAGTCTCATAATTAATAAAATACAAACGGAAATCTATTCTCAAGAAACCGTAAATGCTCTAGTGGAAACATATCGTCACCGCGCATTGGAAGTATTCATCCGTTGGTTATCCGGTGATCTCTCGCCGATGTTTACCTATACCACAAATTCTGCCGGAGGCCTACACAGCTTGCTTGGAAATTCAAAATTTGAATTATAGAAACCACACGATCCATGCACAAAACTCTTCCGATTCCATAACGGCTCCGATTAACCAGTCGCTTAAGCCAATGCATGGAAGATATCATCCAAATTACGGTAAGCAGCATAAGCTGTATAATACTGAGGTATTATATGAGGGGAACACGGAGGAGAAACACGTAAATTTTATGTAGGGTGCCTCTTCAGTGTTTCATATATAGATTACATAACAAGAGAAGGCGTCATCCTCGAATTCCTCATTGATACCGACGCGAATAAAAAATTGTATAGGTCCTTCAATAAATCAGAAAACCACACGTTAAGCTAAACCTTTCACAGTGCGTTAAGCTGCTGGAAATAAAATTATTAATGAAAAAGTCTCCGGTAAATTCTTTGAGAATGACGGCAATACTACAATCCACACCTTCTACGTTCTCCAGGGGTTTGTGTCATTTCATGGAATTATCGGAGATGACACGTTTAAAGAACTGAAAGAAATAATAAATGGGAATAAAAACATAAGGAAAGTCTACAGTCTGCTTGGGGCGAACAGTATGATATCTTATCCATATCCCTATATGCCCCAAAGCAAAAAGCGTTAAGAACATGATAAATGGCATTTTATTTTATTCTTTGAAAAAACGCCCACAAAAAGTTGGCGTGCCCAAAAACTTTTAATGGCAATATATTGAAAAAAATATTGGCTATATATCTTGTGAAACTTTTTTTTTCGGTTTCTATGAAAAGTTTGGAAGAAAACAGCATTTTGGTGAAAAACTCTCACCTGGAGTCAATAGTTCCTTAAAAGCTTGAGTCTCTGGCCAACTAAACGCACTTCTTGACGAAAATCTTAATAAAAATGTTAGAGCTAGACTTCGTGAAAAGATTTTGAAATACGATCTGATTTTCGGTCCAATTGACACCAAAGAAACGATTAGGACAAACGTTAGAGCAGAAATAAAGAATAATACTAGCGAACCAGTGTATGCTAAGTGTTATCCATACCCTGCATGCATAAGAGAAGTAGTCGAGAAAGAATTTAAAAATCGGCTCGGGGAAGGAACTATTCGTCCTTCCAGTAGTCCTTACAACTCTCTGATTTGGGTCGTACCCAAAAAGCCAAAGCCCCATCCGGCTAAAAACAATATCGCGTAGTAATTAACTAAAAGCACCTCAACGGCAAAACGATTCCTGATACTTATCCAATTCCGGAAGTATCAATTCTACACTGCCAAGCATAGGCAATGCCAAATACTTTACGAAATTAGATTTAAATTCCGATGAAACTCGCTGGTGTGCCCAAAAATGTACTTACGACCATGAATGGTAAATACGAACTCCTGAGATTACCACTCGGACTTAAAAATGCTCCGGAAATCTTCCAGAGGATGATAGATGATGTCCTAAAGAAATTTATAGGTAAAATATGTTATGTCTATATTGATGATATTCATAATTGTTTACGGTCAGAGCGAGGAAGATCATCTTAAGAATGTTGGTACAATTTTCAGAAGACTTGTGGAAGAAAATCTTCAAATGATTTTGAAGAAAACGCAGTTCATGAAGACACAGGTAGAGTTCCTCTGCTATATCATCTCTCCTGAGGGTATAAAGCCTGCTCCTAACACAGTATTAGCTATACAACCTATTTCACCACCTGAGATGTTAAAATATCTGAAAAGCTTTTTGGGACTTTCATCATACTATCGAAAATTTATTCGCGATTAAGCTAAAATCATAAAATCATTGACTGCATTGACAAGAGGGGGACACGCGCATGTTAGGGCTAATGAATCAAAGCGTGTTCCAATAAAACTGGGCAGTGAGGCTTTTGCTCACGTCATCCGCGGTCCTGGCCTTTCCGGACTTCGATAAAACCTTTAATGCCAATTGTCACGCTCAACTGCTCATAGCGCTGATCAGAACAGCACGGATCTGATACTTCACGTGGAAGCTCCATTGAACGTGTTTCGCAATCAGATTGTGATTAGAGTTGGGCGAGGCATAGAAGCTCAAGAGGAGCCTCACCCGGTATACTGTCGCTACGACATAAAGTTGCGTACAACTGCTACAAGTAGTTTACTTGGAGAACTTTACCACGTATAAACTTAAGATTACTCAAAGAATAGTTGAGGATGTTAAGAACGAAGATCAAATATGTGGGTTGATAATGACGGAACATAGAAGGACGCATAGGAATACTCGCGAGAATAAGGAACAGCTTCTCGAAACCTATTTCTTTCTCAGAATGAATAGCCTCATAAAGAAATATACCAAATCATGGGAGGTATGCAATGCCAATTAGTATGATAGGCATCCAGTTCACCCTGAATTCCAACAAACTCCTTTTCCCTCTCCTCCTTGTCAAATGCTTCATTGGAATATCATCGAAATCCAAAACAAAAATTCATAAGTTGCATAGAAAAATTGTCGAATTTTGGTAAGCTATTCCATATCAAGAACAAATCTGTCCTTCATATCAGGGAGAAAATTATTAAAATCCTTCACTATTTCACGGAACCAGAAATGCTTGTCAACGACAATGAGAGTAGGGTCCTTAGTCCAATTAAAAAAGTTAAAAAAAAGGAGTACACCTTCTTAATTCAATATATAAATATAACACATAATGATAAAGTAATTGAATTCATACTTCATTATAGAATTTTGTTTAAGCTTTTTAATGTAACTACATATCTGTATGTTCAAATAGTTATATACTTATTTTATTAAGACTTTTTAGACCATACACTAAATTTTGTGCATAACTCCACTATATATTGTTACCATTCATAATATTTATAATCCCATCCGCAAGGTTGGTTTCCCTTAAGGAGGGCAAAGCCTGGGTAGTCAACGAAAACGTCAATCTCGTCCATGTTTTTAATTTAAGCCAATTTGACCACCGACTCCTTCGAGGAAACTTCAAGGAAAAAGACTGGAGGCAGCTGATAAACTTTTACCTGACCCAAATAGGTGACCGCATCAATTTGCTGAAACAATTACGAGGCAGAGGACCATTGAATGGATCGGCTCAGCACTTAAATGAATCGCAGAAAATCCGGACGCAGCAGACTGGAATAAAATTTTACAAAGCCAACAGGAGATAGTGGAGAACAATGATCACCAGTATACAGTAAATGAGAAGGTTTTCGGAGTAATCAGCAATATGACGAGAAAACACAACTGGGTCATCGACAATTCCAAAAGCGAGATAAGGGTAGCTGATATTCAGAAATTCAAACAGGACAATCTTCAACAAGTCATGCTTCTTAAGGGAGAAATGAACGAAATCGTACTAGCTTCCCAGATGGCAAATGGTGATCATTAACACAAACTTATTATACCCTATCCTAAGGGTATATTAATTTTGACACATAGTTTGTAACACCCCTTAATATTCGTCGTAGACCCATAAAAGTATATATATTTATGATCAGGACCAAATCCCAAGACTATCTAGCAATGAACGTCCCTCCGTCCGTACGCAATTTTTAGGCCTTTAAAATTAAGCTAGGAAGCTGAAATTTGGACCACATATTCCCTAGGGCTCCGAAATGGTTAAGTGTAAACATTTTTTGAATACGCCCACTGCCACGCCCACAATTTAGAAAAAACCGTTTTAAAGCTAAAGTTAGAGAGATAGAGTGTTACAATCTTCCCAAGATATGTAGGCACTGCCCTCCTTTATAAGTTTGTCATATAAAGTTTTTTGCCACGCCTACTGCGTGGGCGTTTTTGACTAAAATGCTGTTTTCTTCGAAAATTTTCACAGAAAGCGAAAAAAACTGTTTAACAAAATATTTTCCCAATATTTTTTCCAACATATCGCCCATACAAAGTTTTTCGCCACGCCCACTTTTTGGGGGCGTTTTTTCAAAAAAACTTTTTTTTTTTAACTAATAGAACTAAATAAAATGCTATCATCTTCTTAATGCTTTTTTCTTTGGGGCATATAGGGATATGGATAGGGTATCATACTGTTCGCCCCAAGCGGACTGTAGCCTTTTCTTATGTTTTTTTTTTGTAATCCGCCTCTGCGAAATTGTTAAGTCCGAACATATGTATTTTTGCAAACACAACATAATTCCAGTGGCACCGATAATAATAAATGTATGTACTTTCAGGTAGTTCCACGAACTTAAGCTAATAAATCAATGAATAAACGTCGGGAAAGTTTCCGGCCTATATTTTATCCACAAGTTCATGGAATTACATTGCAATAGTTAAGTTAGATGTTAAGTTCAAAAATTATAAATGTTCATTTGATTAAAGTTATCAGAAAGAAAAGGTAGGTTTTTTTTTACCTCAACACGACGTCGCGAATATAACTCGCGCAAGTTACGAAAGGTCATCATGCTGACGCAGCACCCCAAAGCCACCACGATTAAGCGGACGTAATATGTACATAACCTGCGGTCATCGATGCTATATCAATTTAATTTCTAAGAATTAAAGTTCATACGATTATTGCTAATTTAACAGTTCTATTAGACTCTGATTATTTCAACTTCCATGAACTCGCGTACAAAATATTGTCAATTTAGGACTTCCATTTAGCTTCTAAGTAATTACACCTTGTTGACATTTGTAATTAACTTCATAGATTTTATACAGTTATATTATGAACACCAGAATAAACTTGTCAGTCAAAGGAAACAGTTTTTTGGTTTTAAATCCCGCGTGGTCGGAATACGTAATTCGCGCATTAGCGATTTTATACCCTATCCTAAGGGTATATTAATTTTGACACATAGTTTGTAACACCCCTTAATATTCATTGTAGACCCCTAAAAGTATATATTTGTGGCAACAAGGAATAACGACATAAGTCAGTTTTTGCAACTTTACAGTTAAATAATATTACTGGAGAATTTTATTTTTATTTAATAATAATAACTTTTTTGTCCATTAATTATTGATTTTGATAAAAATATGACTAATGTCCTTTTTACTTTTTTAAACATTTAGTTAATTCTCGGTTAAGTCGACTTATGCCTTTGGTCTTTTTACAAATATGAATTTGGAAAAACTACACAAGTCACCTTATCTTGTTATAATTAACAAATTTAATTTGGAAAAAAGGACACAAGTAAACTTATGATCGCGAAATAAAATTTTATAGTTTTGGAAAACGTGCATAGGTGAACTTATGTGTGTGTTAATTAGGTTTTTGTTTTGGCATAAGAGCTTAAGTAGGAAATAAAAATTAGAGCATTGTACTTATGCTGTTTTTCCTTGTGCAAGCTCTGTAGACATAAACCGTAAGAGATAAAAACACGACAAAAATATCTATATCGCTTATTGCGCGTCTCAAATCTCAATTTCGACATAAGTTCATGTGCTATTCCTTCTTGTCACAGATATATTTATGATCAGGACCAAACCCTAAGACTATTAAGCAATTTCCGTCCGTCCGTAAGCAATTTTTAGGCCTTTAAAATTAGGCTACGAAGCTGAAATTTGGACCACATATTCCCTAGGGCTCCGAAATGGGTAAGTGTAAAAATTTTTTGAATACTGCTACCGCCACAATTTATAAAAAATCCGTTTTAAAGCTAAAAGTTAAGCGATAGAGTGTTACAACCTTCACAAAATATATTGGCACTGCCCTCCTTCATCAGTTTTTTTGCTGTTTTTTTTCAAAATTTTCATAGAAACCGAAAAAAATGTTTAATAAGATATTTAGCTAATATTTTTTTCAATATATCGCCCATACAAAGTTATTGGCAACGCCCACTTTTTGGGGGCGTTTTTTCAAAAAATATTATTCATTCTATAAATTTCATAGAATGAAATAAAATGCTGTCGATCATCTTCTTAATGATTATTTCTTTGGGGCATATAGGGATGTGGTCGGGTGGCAAATCGGTACTTCATCAGACATTGAGACAATGTAACGCCAAATACGGGTTGTAGAAGAAGACAGGGACTTTCACAGAATCCTTTGGAGGGAAGATCCATCAGAGCAAATACGGAAATATTGGCATACAACCATAACATACGGTGCATCTTCGGCACCTTCGGCCATAGATAAAGAAAGAAACTTTAGATTGCACAACGAGATTTCTACGTAGACGATCTACTATCAGGAGAGGACACATTGGAGCATTGGAGGAAGCAAGAAGAGCCCAAAAACAGATAATACAGGTAATGCAAAAAGAAGGATTCAAACTCCATGAACAGTCATCAAATACAACAGCATTACTAAAAGACATAAAACGAGAAGACCAGAAACAAAAACGGAGTAATAGCATGTGAAGCTTTAAAGATATTGGGAATATACTGGAGACCTGATATCGGCGTATTTCAGTTTAAAATAAAAATAATTCTGTTGTCTACAAACCTTACTAAGAGAAATGTTATCTGAGACAAGACTTTTTGACCCGCTGGGATGGCTGTCACCTTTAATCATCACAGCGAAACTGATTCAACAAGAGCTAAGGTCATTGGGAAAATCTTGGGACGAGAATGTGATTCTTCTTCACAAGGTCTAGGCGCTGTTTTTTTGCAAACCCATGAAAACACCAATTTTCTATTGCATACACATTAAGGACCTTAACCAAAACAGAAAAAATTATCCAAACATAGAAAGGGAAGCATTGGGAATTTCATGGGAATGCTAAAAATATTTGATCGGTAGAAGTTTTACTGTATAAACGGTTCACAAACCTCTTTCAAATATTTTAGAAACTAAAAAATTAGAAGATCTTAATCCAAGGTTGCAACGCATTCGTATGCGAATGATTAGATGTAACTACTCCATAAATTAACATCCCCGGTAAAAATCATATTACACCTGATACCAATTGATGATAGTTCTGGGTCAGAAGAATTGGAGGACGAAATAGAAGATAAAAGATTAAACTAACTCCGACATTAAAGACTGTTATTCTGTTAGAAACCAACTCAGTATTATTGATGAAATCTAGTTCAACAAAAACCATATGGTGGCCAGGAATTTCAAAGGACATCAAGCTAAATCCGAAGTGCTGCCCAGCGTGTGCTCAGAACTCAACAAGAGCCGTTAGTCGCTTCAAACTTGCCGGACTATCAATGGCAAAAAGTTGTTATGGATTTATTTAAGTTGGAAAATAAATGGTATATTGTTATAACTGATAGTTATTCAAGATATTTTGAAATTGAAAAATTGGTTTGCATGCGTATGAGAGATGTGATAAGAGTATGCAAAGCATTTTCAGTGATATCGGGACAGAATTCCAAAACTTCGACTCATACGAGTTTTGACGTTTAGCGAAGGAATGGTCTTTCAAAATTTCCTCGAGCGGCCCACAAATTCATCAGGCGAATTGAGCTGAAAAAGCAGCTATATTTATCTAAATAAACTGGACGCCAAAAAAAAACGAATTGGTTACTAGCAACTAGACACCATTTAAGGCATTTGTATGAATATAGAGGGCTTAAGCAATAATTTTACCGAATTAGAAATTTTAGATAGAAAAGAGTATCAGTTTATGATTTTGTTCGAAACAAACCTTGTCAAGCAAAGACTAATTGACAAAATAATTAATAGAAAAATTAAAGGTCTCATGTTTCTCGAACTCAGAACATATTGGAGTTACCACAACCTACATTAAAAACAACTGGAAAATTACAAATTGGTACGAAAAATCGGTTGATTACCAAAGATGGCTTTTACCATGCAAATGTGAGCGCAACAGTGTTAAGGTGGTTATTGTAGCAATTTTAGAATTTTTGAAAGAAAACATTGAGAAGCTGTCGGAAACAAGAAAAAACATATTGATTGCCGGAGATTTCAACATACATAGACTTATAAAAATGAGATCAAAAAAATTTTGGATGATAACTGTTGATCTCAGAAAATAATAGAATATACAAAAGCAACAGATAATTCAAAAAGCAATCGATTATATGATCTCTGATATGGAAAACCTTATAGCTTGTATTACAATAAAAAATCAAATCACGAGAATGTTGATATATGCATAAATGAAACAAAAAATCTGATAAAACACCAAATGGAAATATACAAATACAGAAAAGATATCTTTACACATAAACTTTGGCAATTCGACATATCATACAATATCAGAAATGAAAATAAGTTTTGTGCGGTCCGTCTAAGACTTAAATCAATCCTCTCCCCATTTTCATGTACACTGAAAACGAAAACAAATTACAAAATATGAAATAGCTAAACATAACAACATTAAGAAAACTCGGAATTAGTATAAAAGAATAATGAACCTTTGTAAATGCAAAAACCCGTTACATAAAAAATGAAATAAACCAAGCAAATGGGTAGAAAGAGATGTGGAGAATACTTAAAAAAATGTTTTTTGAAAATTGGAATGAGTATAAAAGATTGGAATGAAAATCAAAATTAAATAAAACACAATATATATTTTAATGGTAAGGAAATAAAAGCGACTATGAAATGACAAATAATTTTAATAATTATTTTGGAAATAATGTGAAAGACATTAAATCAATCGAAAATGTGAAATGAAGCGCAGAGTAGATTTAGCTTCCGTGAAATAAGGATATGTGAATTAAAAACCGTTTGAAAAACAAACTGGATTTCGATAAATAAGCCCAGAAGTAAAACGGACAATTGGAATACTTTAGGGCAGACAATGCTTATGAAAGTGAATAATTCGCTCTTAATGGGAGAGTTTCCAGGCTTATGGAAGGATTCTATGGTTAGACCAGTTGAAAAAGTTGCAAACAGAATTTCGAAGCATCAATACCCTTACAACTACCGACAAAATTATCCAGACGGTGGTAAAGAAATGTTTTTGTTTTTCTTTTTTTTATAATTTGCACGTGTAAATGGGATTGTTAGCACCCTTATAATCATTATAGTAACACAGCACAGCCATTAAAGAAATGAGAAAGGATGAGAAACCCATGCATATTGATTTTAAATGTTTGGAAATTGTATAGGTCAGACAAAACTGAGTGTTGTGGGGCAGAGGAACGAATCTTTAAATTGCACAGTTCGTCCGAATACAGGCTTTATGGTGAACTGATGAGCATTCCTATCATGACGGGTATTGCGGTTGAAATGTTGAAGTGGTGGAATGCAACTGGCTGTTTGGTTCGAGCACTTTTGATTGAAGTAGCGATAAAACAATGACATGCTGGAGACATTGTAACGATGACTAAGACAGTCAAGCGATTTCGCAATGTCTCGATCCCCAATAAGTTTTATCGCACGTTTTTTAATCCTATCCTTTAGCTCCAAATATATTATTGGTGCATCAGACCAGATATGAGAATTGTACTCAAGTTTGGGACGAATAAACGCCTTATATATTCTAGCCAGATCAGAAGGGGTGAAATATTTCTATATATTGCTTGAAGAAGACTAGTCATTTCGCAGCTTTCTCGAATATGTGGTCGCTTCAACGAATTTCGTCGTTAACACACATACCGAGGATGGATAGACTTTCGGTTTCAGCGATGCAAGTGCCATTCATGGATACTCCATTCATGGAGCACTGAGGTTTCGCTTTAATGACAGTTGATCGAGTATTTTGAAAATAGCAATATTCTATCGATATATCAGTCTGGATATAGAGAAAAATATTCATGTGAAGAAGCAGTTAACCACATTGTAAACAAATGGAAGGGTGGCGGGTCGAAAGGGAAATAAAAGCACTTTTATAAGATTTCAAAGGTCCTTTAGAACAATTGATAGGGAAATACTTTTGAACAAATGTCTAAGTACGGGATTCGACATAAAGAACTTCAATGGTTCAGATAGTTTTTGACAAAAAGACTAAAGTTAATAGTTGCTATTTGGATTTTGTTGAGGTTTTACAAGGAGTTCCGCAAGGCTCGATTCTAAGAGCGTTACTTTTTATCCTTTATATAAATTACATGCCTTTCATAGTAAAATTTTGTATAATTCCTTAATACGCTGATGATACTCTGAGGGAAAAAACGTCGATAAGTGCAGAATTAAGCTAAAACACCATATAGATAAATTAGATGAATGGTTAAAAATAAACAAATTAAAACTGAACGAAAACAAAACTAAACTAATGAAAATAAATCTACCAGGTGAAACAAACATATAGATAAATGGTAATTCATAAGAATTTAAACATGCAAGAACACGTGGACTACATATGCAACAAAAAATGTTTCTTTAAAAGAATCAGAAAGGAAATGACAGCTATAATGGTTTATAATACTGTACTGAAACCTCATTTTGAGTTTTGTACTACAATACTTTTTCATGCCATAATCAAGGTCATATGGCTAAATGTAAGGCAAAAGCTAAAATACAATACGCTGCTAGCCGGTTTTAAAATTAAATATGGTGTCGCACCTGTATATTTAACAAGCGAGGTCAGACATTTCGGAGATGCACAACCGTACCAGTTGCGAAACATAAACGACTTTAGAGTATGTAATTAATCCTTTTTATCGGCTTTACAATTATTTATAATGGTTTTAATTATTTCATGGTCTACCAATCAAAATAAAAACTTAACAAAACTTTGGAATTTTAAATAGTAAATGTCTGGATTTTGTAAAAATAAGTATAAATGAGATTAAGTCTGAATTAAATAAATTTCTAAATTTTGTAAAAACATATGTATGATACATTATTATAGTACATATGTATGGATTCTGTAAAGTATTGAATTAATACTAACAAACTTAACTAAACTAAACTTAACTTTTGGGTTTATAGCTAAAGGGACTGGTCGTAGTCAAAAAAAGTTTGAATAGTTCGCTCTTTAGTTTGCTTTCTCAAAATCTGGTTGCTTATTGCCTTTGTATCCTCTTTTAAATAGTTGACTCTAGTTATATCGATATAAAGTTTCCTTAAAAATTGTGTACATAGCGGAGGACCACCATTCTTAATAATTATAAGCTTTTAACATAAAATTTGTTAACTTTAACATGCAATCGCGAAACCTGTTCTTGGAATGTACGAAAAGAGATAACGCAATATTCCGACCCCGTGTCCAATATCATTTCTAACGGAATTTTATTAACCCGCTTTTGAAGTGTGATCGAACCATCATCCTAATCATAGAAAACATACTAACAAGAGAATATAAGCTAACACCATCATTATTCATGTAATTCAATTTCATCATTGGTACTCACATCATTTTTAAATGTCCTCTTTTTTGACATTTATTATATACATACATATATAGTTCTTAAACTTACAAGAATTACTAAAATGGTTCATGTAACCGCATCATATGCACTGCTGCTTTTGTTGTGGATGTTTTTCCTGCTGATGTCGCCGTATAGACGTTCGTTCGTTTGTCGATGACGCTGCAATTTCTGCTGCGAGCAACCGTTGACTTGCTGACTCTTTCCTTTACGATTTTTTTGCATGCATAAAAAGGAATCACACTGTTCTTGCTTGCTTTATCCAACCCCATTTCAAATATATCGCTAGTTTCGGTTACTAATAAAGTACCAAATCCGCAATTAATGGCTAAAGACGACCGAAGAACTTTTTGATGTATTATAGAACTTTAATCGCTCGGCAAAATTAGATGGCTGTGGCTAAAAATTAGTTTGCTTAGCGTTCACACACATATCAAAGGTTTTGGTGTGTTCTCTACCAATAACGGACTTATTTACTTTTGTAAGAGTATGTACGGTCTTTCAAACAACGATGTAAGCAAAATTGCCTTCTTTAATTCTAATAATTCGTTCGCGATAAAAAAAACTGTTTTATTTGATATTTGAGGTATGAAACACATTCAAATTATTGTTTTCTTTATCTTATCCTTGGCCTATTAATTGTCTTGCCAGACTTACACTTTTATTAATTGCGAACGAATAGTTATATTATTTTCATTCTCGTCGCCACTGTGATGTACCGAGTTAAACACACGTTTTGCTTTCAATGTTTTATTACTATAAAGTTCTTACATATATGACGTAATCGGTTTGGAGGTTGGTGCACGACTAACTACAGGCAGGGTTGTCAGATTGGGATCTTTATCGTATTCTTTTAAAAAAAAAAACAATATAAGCGCTCATGCACTCAATGCAATTTTGGGCTACGTCTTGTTTTATTTTGTATTAATTTTTTTTTGTTTTAGTATTATTTAACGTAAGAAACGGGTCCAAGGAAGTAATTTTTTAAGAATTAGTTTGTTTGCCATCCAATTACTATCACTACCAGTGAGAAATGCTGTAGTAAAACGGGCGTTTACTCTCATGATATTATGAATATATGTAGATCAAACCCCGAATTTTGTCTGGGGTCTCTTATCTGATTAGGAGGTATGCCAGGGACCATAGAGGTAGGTTTTATTTTCTCTTTGTTTAAGTGGAAGTCGAAAAGGTTTTGAATACTATTAGTTAAACGTAGCAGACGGGGTTGGCGTTCGTTCCATAACTTGTTCGATGATAGTTGATTCTGAAAAGAAGTATCGATCGGAGAAGCAAAGTACAATCGATATTCCCGGATAGAAACTTATATTTAGTGAGAGTATTAGCAACTTGAAGAGGCTGTTCAAGAGAGAGGTCAAGTAAAGTCAAGTAATTACAATCAGTTCAGAGTAGCTCACGGAGAGCAAGTCGGAGGAAACTATGTTGGACATTTTCGATTGGAGGGGTATTAATGAGGTAATAGAGCGACCAAACTTGCCTAACATATTCAAAAATGGGCCTAACGAATGTAATAAAGAGTGTGTATTGGTGACATAAGGATCAGAAAATCGTTTAGAAGCAGAAGAAGTTCAATTGTTTATCAGAGATAACTCCGAGATCAGGCAGTGAATCTTCATTGAAAACAGATTCGTTGTTGGGGGCAGCGGTTTAGGAGGGAGCGCAACAAGTTTACGGTAGTATGCAACAGCTTGGCACTTATTAGCATTTAGTTCAAGAAAGTTTTGGTGGCACCAGATTGAAAATCTAATAAGATCCTTTTTAAATGTATAGGTTTGAGTCAGAGGAGGGGGATATCTTTATATATATTTTGTTATTATCAGAATAGACTGATATAAAAGAATTCCTAATAATGCAGCCGACCTTATGAGAATAAAAATCAATGGGCCAAGAGGGATAACCTGGGGGATGCAAGAAATAGCAAGGACGGATTGTGGTAACTAGCTAAGTAGAATTGAACCCAAGCAATGAATGTTGGTTTACAAAGGATAACGGGGTGGGAGCACTCTATCAAAGGCCCGGCCCGGAGATTTTTTTTTTGCCAAGTGTTTGTGTCATTGCATACTTAATAAATATAAAAGAGCCCCTTTTTTCAAAAAGATATTAAATATTTATACTTTTTCATTAATTTTTAATTACAATTTCTTTTATAACAAAATAAAATACTTGAAGGTAGGTTCACAGAGTGGCGAGTGAAACTGGCAGAAGTTTTGCAAGTTTAATTGCGCACATCATGTGATTTTATTTAACTGACAAGAAGCTGCATGGCTATAACCTAATAAAACAATCGACGTTTACAATTTCATATTTAAAATAATTTTTTTAAAAAAACCTTTATTCCTACATATGACTTTCTAATTTAAAATAAATAAATATAAATTTAGGCGTAAACGGCCTAGGTATAGATAGGGATTTGAACCGGCGACCTCTCGCATAGTTGTCCAACGCACTTAACCACTAAGCTACTGCACCCACAATTTCTAATTTAAATTTTATAGAAAATTTGTTGCGGGTTGAAAGAAATTTATTAAGAACAGCACAGCAGCCACAGCAAAATAAACAGATCACTGATTACCACCAGAAATTGGCGAATTACGTCCGTATATTTTATGACTATCCTAACCTAACATTTATTCGAACACTACCAGGGATTTTTTTGAAGTTTCAGTCAGCCATCGAAAAATAAAATCTAATAAAATATGATTGCTTTCAAGTTGCAAGTGCACTGCAAGTCCACTATAAGTTAAAAATATTTATATCCTCATATAATTCGCGTGATCATCATTCACGGAGTCGGTAAGCTGACTCTCAGGTGACTTGCAATTGACTTGTAACACAGTTGAAAATCTTTGTGGAACTTGTAGAATGTGTTAAAAGGTGCATTTGCTTCGACAACCTCACCATTGAAACCAGCTTCCCTGGAAACCTCTTGAATTCGATGGAGATTTCAGGAGATTTTGCAAAACCTCAGAATTCAATGCGGCAAGCGGAACAGTATTAGCTTACATTACATTTGTACATTTGCCGAACTATTTATTACTGTAAGCGAATGCTAACAAATTTTTAATCACTGTAAACGATTATTAGGTTTAAGGAAATTATAAACATTTAAAACCTAGTGGCCCGGAGAAATTTTGGCTAGGCCCGCAGCCCGGAGATTTGCGAGAATTCCCAAAGTCTCCGGGCCAAAATACCCCTGTTGGTTACCCTACGTGGGAGATTTTGTTTCGTCGAAGGCATTGCTGAGGTTAGTTAGATTAGTAGTTGTTGATTTACCCTTAAGAAAATCATGTTGATAAGGGGAGATAACTACAATCTACAGTGAAACAATATTGAATCGAATATAATATTTTTGAAAACCTTAGGAATGCATGAGGGTTCGGCAATACCGCAGTAATTAGAGACTTGTTTCTTCTGACCTTCTTTATAGATTGGAAAATTCCAAAGATACTTGGGATTAGGCCAAAAATACTACACATGTACATTGGTACTCAGTTTTGGCAAAAAAATCGAATGACGCAGTCATGCATTTTATTTTGTTTTCCGTTTAAGTACTGATGAAGTGAGAAATAAGGCGAAAGTTAAATTTTAATAGCGGCAAACGGGATAACAGTCGAATCGCTCTTTTAACGTTAGACAGCGGACATGTTCTATGGATTTATTACAAAAATATTTTTTATTTCTCAATGGATTAAGTTAGAATGTCCAAATTGTTCTTATTTAGAAAGTGGAACCTAAAAGCTTTTTAAAAATATGTAACACTTAATTAAAGGGTTCACGATCTAAAGTTTTTTTTTTCAACTAGTGCTTATTTCGCGAATGGTAACACTTAGCTCATGTCTGATTTGACAGATAATTAGTTTTATCCTTCCACTGAACGAATATGGTTTGTATACGCTTGAACAACGCTGGGAAATATTGCGACATAAGAGTCCGCCATCTACCGTTTTTTTTTCAACTAGTGCTTATATCCCGAATGGTAACACTTAGCTCATGTCTGATTTGACAGATAATACCGCTATACCGCTGATCGAATATAGTTGTGTTTACGCTTGAACAACGCTGGGAAATATTGCGGCATAATTGGGCCATTTTTCATTTTTTTTAATGATTAATTTGGCGGACCCTATAGTTACATTTTCGGTTACGAATAATGAGGGAACTTTAGAAATCTGTTGATGTGACATAATTTCTTCAAAGTACTTAAGGCATATGTGTTGATTGAAGTACAAGCCCAGTAATAAAACATAAAAAAAGGCTACAGTCTGCCTGGGGCGAACAGTATGATACCCTATCCATATCCCAATATTTCCCCATTCAAAAAAGCATTAAGAAGATGATGGATAGCATTTAATTTCATTTTTTAAATTAAAAAAAATATGTTTTTAAAAAACTTTTTTTTTCAGTTTCAGTTTCGGTTTAAGAGAGCGCCAAAATGTTTTTGCAGATCTGAGCTTAGGGCATGAAAAGCTACTGGAATACAAAATTTTAGCGGTTTTGGGGGTGGGGCAGTTAAGTAAAATCTAGCCCTAAGGAAAATCCTTTCTTGTTTTTTCGAAGAGACCACAAGAAAAATAAGAGGTATACATTGTCGTTTATTATTGGTCAATGCAAATTAAATTCAATTTTTATAATTCACAGATTTTGTTGATGGTTTTCGGTACCTGAAGCCTGAAAGTTTTTCTTTAAAGGCAATAATGGCCCAGCACTCTTTCTTTCCATGAAAGCGTATCTCAGTTGGTACGATAAACACTAGCGTAATTTTAAAGTTAGTTCATTTAATATTAAACGTGTAACAGTCGTTTTTCTACATTCTGTCTATG
The DNA here is from genome assembly GCA_963576555.1 of Ferdinandea cuprea. Classification (NCBI taxonomy): domain Eukaryota; kingdom Metazoa; phylum Arthropoda; class Insecta; order Diptera; family Syrphidae; genus Ferdinandea; species Ferdinandea cuprea. The sequence continues at coordinate 24,513,135 of OY754962.1, forward strand.
GTGCGACACAAATATTGTTTCTATTTAGTTTTATGCGAGTAGGTATAGCTGTTCGAGATGTTACACGCTACCTTAAGACATTAATACATAAGAATGGATTTAATTTCCATTCTGCAGCAGAATTCGACCAACAAAGTTTATGTTTCTTGGCCAGTAATCCTCAGAAAGAAGAAAATACCGAAACTGAGAAGGCTGTTTACAGATAAACCAAAAGAAAACTCCTCAAGGTATACTAAAAATTACCCGGTTTTATAACTTAAATAATATCCACATATTTTACATTAAAGGCAAACTGTTTGAAGCCCCAGACCTCTTCGATGAATAATGCGAGGGTACTTAAGATGTTCTTATGTATTCAATAAAAAAATCCGACGTGGATGCGCGAAAGATGCCTTCTAAAAAACATTGTTCTATCCGGTGGTTCAACTTAGCTTAAAGGTTTCGGTTATAATGCAGACAAAGAAACGTACTTTAAAGGATCTGAAAATTCGGGTGGACATCATTCAATTATTAATCACATGCATTTTCCTTATCCTCAAGAGTGTCTTATTAAACATGGATGGGTGGTTCGATCTCTGGATACATTCAAAGCGAGAGTACACAGAAGAGGGCCAATGGTTGTGCATAGCCACTAAGATTTCATATTTGTGTTGGACATTTATTAAAAGTCGGATTCCTTGCGGCTTGCGAATTTAATTATGCAATAATTATTATAACTCAAGACAAAACATACATTTCATACATTTTCTATTATGTTTATATTTAATTCATGTAAAATAAAGTCAAACTATAATTAAACAAAGATCATAAGAATTCAAAACATTTTATAAGACGTAATCGCACAATACGCCCCAAAGTTGTGTTACTTACTTTCGCAAAGAGATTGTGTTAAATATGCAAAACTTGCAGGCTTAAGGAACAGATAATAATCCAAAACAGCTGTTGATTATAAATATTTAATTTAATTGACATTGAACAATAGAAAACAACAATGAATTTACCTGTTATGTTTCTTTTAGGCACTTGGTAAAGCTGTAGGGGACAGCCTGCAATAACATTGGCTGTGAAAGGCATATAAATTTTAAATTTTTCCCGAAGAATCACAGCTTTCCAACACATCCGAGCGGAAGCAATGCCAATTTCAACGAAACATGAAATACCAAGTTTCAATGGGAGAAAGAAAAAAAAATTTAAAGATAAACTTAACGAAAAGAGATGAGAAGGAAGTTCTCAACCATGCGGCCCGGCTTGACTGTTCCTCTTTGAATTTCAGCAGCCGCCGGTGGTGTATTAAATCCACAAATTACTCCTTCTTCTCTTTGTGTTTGCCGGTACAGTGTAACAAATCGCATTATTTTTTTTTGTTGTTAGTAATACAGCTTAAATTTACTTAAAACTAAATAAAAGCAAAAATAGTATTCGGAAATCGTGGCCAGTAATTAATTAATACCCCGCCGCACTTCAAAGCCGCCAAAATCTCATCCTCAGTGTCGCACTAAGTAATCCTAGTGGCCTGAGACGAAACCTGTTGTCACACCACATAATCTAAGTGGCCTGAGTGTTTAAACCAGCGTCCGCCGATACATAAGCGCGGTAATCGTCCACAGCTGCCTCAACTGAGTCAGAAGCAGTCATTCAACTACTTACAGAGCAGCTTACTAAGGAGGAACCACCGCAACAACATCATTGCCATTATCAGCGTCACACCACCGTCATCTTGGTGATCTGTTCAGCCGTGTCGTCATCATCCAGATTGGCACAGAAAATTTAGTGTCAAACGCACCATCTTCACCTAAGCAACTTCATCTAGATCCCCGCCCACCACCTTATTATCATCATCCCGAACACCAGCATCAAGATCAACAAGCGTTAGTATCCACATCAGCCAGACAGTCAGCAGTTTTCCAGCAATCCACCAATTACTTATCATCATTTTAATCATCACCATCAGCATTAAACATATACATAAAGGGTGATTTTTTAGCTGGTTTGGTTTTGGCAACACTGGTTTTGACAGCTGACGTGTGTTTAGTACCTTGTGTCACTGTCAAACAGCTTCAGTTTGGTTTGCAATTTAACCATGGATCGTCTTACAAATGAACAACGCTTGCAAATTATTGAATTTTACTATCAAAATTCGTGCTCGGTTCGAAATGTTCATCGCGCGCTGCTTCCATTTTATGATCGGCATTCTCGACCTTCTGAGCAGTCTATTCGGAAGATTGTGACCAAATTTCGCACCAAATTTACTTTGTTGGACATTAAACCACCAACACGTACTGTGCGTATTGAAGAAAATATTGCGGCCGTATCAGCTAGTGTGACAGAAGACCGCGAAATGTCGATTCGGCGCCGTTCCCAGCAGTTAGGCCTTTGTTACAGCACTACGTGGAAAATTTTGCGGAAGGATTTGGGCGTAAAGCCTTTTAAGATACAGCTGGTGCAAGAACTAAAGCCAGGTGACCTACCACAACGCCGAATTTTTGGTGAATGGGCTCTTGGAAAGCTGGCCGAGGATCCGCTTTTTTATCGAAAAATTGTGTTCAGCGATGAGGCTCATTTTTGGTTGAATGGGTACGTAAATAAGCAAAATTGCCGCATTTGGAGTGAAGATCAGCCAGAAGCATTGCAACAGCTACCAATGCATCCCGAAAAAGCCACTGTTTGGTGCGGTTTATGGGCCGGCGGCATTATTGGGCCATATTTCTTCAAAGATGATGCGAATCGCAGCGTTACTGTCAATGGTGAACGCTACCGAGCGATGATAACAAACTTTTTTTTGCCCGAAATGGAAGTTCTTGACTTGCATGATATGTGGTTTCAACAAGACGGTGCCACATGCCACACAGCACGCGAAACAATGGCGCAATTGCGAGGCGAGTTTGGTGAACAGTTAATTTCACGTTTCGGGCCGGTCAATTGGCCGCCTAGATCGTGCGATTTGACACCATTAGATTATTTTTTGTGGGGGTATGCCAAGGCTAATGTGTATAGGGACAAGCCCGCTTCGATTGACGCACTGGAAGCCAACATCCATGCATTCATTCGTGAGATACCGGCCGATATGTGTGAAAGAGTATGCCAAAATTGGACTCAGCGGATGGGCTACCTGAGACGCAGCCGCGGTCAACATTTGCATGAAATTATCTTTAAACATTAAATTGCAAGGTTCAAACTATCGATTCAAATAAATATTTCATTCATTTTTTCGAATTTTTTTTTAAAAAAAGTTCTAAACCTCTTAAAAAATCACCCTTTATATGCATGTACGTCAAAAAAGACAAAAAAAATCGATCTCCATTAAAAAGAAAGCCCACTGATAAGTATATTTGCAAAAACCGAAAAGTTAAGTATATAGATTCTGTACATATTAACTGATAGGCGTGATCATTTTATGTTAGTTAACAGTTGCAATACCTTGAATGTTAACTCGATGCAACACGAAATAAAACAAAATTACTAAATTTAAAATGTAGCATAAAAAAAATTCATAGTGTACTGTCGAGTCGAAAACAAAACTTTGTAGTTTGCCTTTGGGCGCAAATTATATAATAATTTGGAGTGAAATCCGTATGTTATTATTTGGAGTGAAATATTTAAGTAAACCATATTTTTAGTACCTACATAGCTACTTTCTAGTAAATTCTTTTTTCGATATAAATATAAATATAAATATGCAATGAAAATAATAAGCATAATTAAGTTCCCTTTTCTTTTGCTTGATTTAAAAAAAATAAGTTCAGAGAAAATACATTAACGCCTTAGTATGTGTGATAAAATATAACAGAACAAAAAGGAAAATAAATGCGTATAACAGAATATAAGGACTAAAATCGTAGAAGTATTTTGATATAGCTAATGTAAATTTCTGTACATAATATATCAGATATTTAGTATTGGCATAGGTATTATACCACATATTTCATTTTGCAATTTGTTATTTTTTTATTTAATTTTAAGATCTTTTTGTTAAATAAAATTTTGAATTTTATATTCATGACATATCGAAATCTTCTGTTCATATTTGTGAGGCCAGATAGTTGCGTAAGCATGATGGAATAAGTTTAGTAGTGCGTAAGTCGAGAAGAAGTGACGTTAATATGTTTTAGGTGACGAAACAGTGAGCATATAAGCTCACTTTTGCATCAGAGGCCATTGAGTAAAGCAATGAGTAAAACAATGGCCAAGGTGTCGCTAAACCATTTTATGGATAGTTGACGGAGGGTGGGCCACACTCCGAAAGCCAAATACACCTAAGGTTTTCCCAAACTGTTTTGTTTTTGTTGAGGTCGGTCACAATATAGCAAGTCATTTATTAATTTTGAAGGACATGTAAGTCAAGTACGGTGGTTCAGCGGTTGGTACAAGAACGCCCCCATTTCGACGAGCTAGTCCGTGCAATAAGCGAGCATGTCCGCGTACCAACCAACTGAACAACCCTTAAAGCTCCTCGGGGATGCATCGATAAGTCCTGTTATTTCGAAGTGTCACTGAGGTTAACATCGCGATACACAGATGGCGCCCAACGTGGGGCAACAACATATAACATTTATAATTTATTTTTTTTGATGACCATATTTTCATATTTAAAGCAGTCTTTAGTAGAACCATCGAATGAATACATTTCGTTTTATAAAATGTTAGCGTATATTTTACGATATGGTTCGTTAGACGGCCGGGACTATTGGTTCTTAGAAATCACAGTCCGTCAGCAGCGTCTGAAATTCGACTTTGTAATTTTATACACGCTCATAACAGCTTTCACGTGTTCATTATATGTTTTCGCCTTACTACAAAATCTTTTACATTCATAAATCATTAAGTAACTTGTTTTTCAGTATGACATTTTAAAATTTAACACCGTCAAAAGTACCACACGTCCTCAACATTTTAAAGAATGAAATCATTCGAAGAGCAGCATTTGCTTTTGAAATGGTTACTAATTGTAAGTTTAAAGTTCCTTTCGATAATAATTTCGATAAAATCTTTCATGACCGAGAGGAAACTTTTAGTTTTTAATCTCCTCTGCCGTTGCAGTAAATTTTTCTAATTGACACAAACCATAGTAAAATAAAAGCTGTCTCTTAACAACTCAGCAGAAATTAAACTTCGAAACACAACGTCACTACATTTAACTTTTCACATATCACTTTTCCACGCGCATATATATTATTCTCTTTTATTAAAATTTGCTTAAATTGTTTTTTATTTATCAACCCCTTTTTTACACATATATATGAAGTTTTATATAAATATAAACATTTAATTTTTATTTAAAACCACTTATTGATTTTCAACCAAAAAAAAATATAAATAAAAATATGCCTCCCAGACTTCCTAGTAGGAGAAATAAATCGTTCAACGCAAAGAAACATCCGCGACGATACTATTAATTCCCTAAATGAGAAACCAAATGTGCAATCCCGCGAAGACGAGCAAAACAATGAAACACATATTTCGGTGGCGGATACGCAACCTTTTTCAAATGTAGTAGCACAAATCCTAGAACCCGAAACCCTGCGGAAGAATCTATTCGAATCTCAAGTATTCCGGGTTCAAGTCGATCTGTTTTAGCAGATCGCAGCCTAACACAGTACATTCAGGAAGTGGTTACTGCATCAGTAGGCTTAGATCGCTCAGCGGATTTGCAAGTCTTACGTGAAGAATTTGCAAAAGAAAGGCAGGTCATGCAAGAAGAAGTTGCCGAAACTGTCAGAGCAACACTTCAGGCAACTACTCCTCAAGTTATTTCAGATGAGTATGACGTGAACCGAGTGCAAATACCACAACACACTACAAATAGTGAACCTTACATACAAATCAACGAGCAAAGCGTAACTAGCAATCCGGTGCCTGACCCAGCAAACATTAGTGAAAATGCACAAAACTTTATCAGACAACTTAATCGTCTAATCGTTAAATTCTGACTCTCCGCCGGAAAGAAATATTCCGTCCTGCACATCCCAAAGGACAGTAGTGGGAAGAAATTTTCCTACATTTTCATCTTTTCGTCGCAGGACAGATTGAAAATTGGTATTGGGTTTATCTTAAATCAACTCCCATTGCTGATTGGCGTACCCTTCGGATGGCCTTAATCGAACAATATAGAACTTTGGAAACAGATTCTGAGCTTTCGCGTCAAATGTTCGACAGACGTCAAGGTCAAAATGAATGTTTTGACGATTTTTATAATGCTATTTCGCAGTTGAATACAAGACTTCATTTCCCAAAACCACCTAGGGAAATAATCGACTTTATTAAGCAAAATGTGAAACGACGGATTGGCGAACTACTTATTACTTACAGCACCAATAGTTTACCGGAGATGGTCTACATTTGTAGAACCATTGAAAAGTACGTAAACCAAAGTGATGGGTTACGGCCACGGCCACGGCCACGGCAACTGAACAACGCAAATTTCAAAAGACAAGTCAATGAACTAGATGTTTCTTCTGAAATGGAAACGCCATTTAAAATTGAGGCAGTACGACTTTCCGGTAACAGAAGCGATACCAGCACCTATATATGCTGGAATTGCGAAATCAAGGGTCACTCGTTTGTCCAATGTCCCAGCCCACAGCATAACTTATTTTGTTACAAGTGCGGCTTGGAAAACACAACGACACCAAATTGTGTGAAGTGTTCGGGAAACAGAACACAGGGCAATTCGACGACCGGGGAGTTTTCCCCTTCTCAAAATACATCGGATTTAAAAACTATTAATGAATTACCATAAACTTCTAATAACAAAACTTACTTGCAAAGGCCTAAACTAGACATCTAAAAAAAAACTCATTAGAAACTTTAAAAATCAATATACCCGTAAATAAACCAGAAACTCTTCACGAGCGTTTGATTAACTACTATCAATTGCGCAGTCGGATTTTTAAATGCGAAATTCCAAAACGTGTTTTAAAGATGCGGGAGCGTTTTAAAAGTAAGAAAAAGATGTATAGAGCGATTTCATCTATGATACTTGACGGTGCTGAAGACCCAAGACCATTTGCCAGTGACTCACTTTTTGGCCAGCAAATGCTAGGTCTTCTAAATAGCGGCGCTAGTATTAGCTCTTTAAGAAAAGGGTGTTTGTAGGTCATCAGAAACGCCAATGTCGTTCAAAAATCGTTCACATCCTGCATTAAGACTGCGAGTGGACAGTCTCAATCGATCGTTGGAGTTGTAAAAACAAACGTGATTTACAAAGGAATCTCAAAAGAGATAATATTGTATTTAATACCCGAATTAGAACAGCAGTTGTACCTGGGGGTCAATTTTTGGAGGTTATTTGAGGTTGCACCTCAAGTGATTTCTGAAATTTCGTCCCGTACACAGCAAGATTCATGCGATTTAAACGTTCACGAATTGTCAAAAGATCAAGCCAGGGAACTTGAAAGTGTCAAGAGTTTATTTCTATCTTATGTCAAGTGTGGGTTGGGAAAAACCAAACTCGAAGAACACAACATTAACATTGGGGATGCCGAGCCCATCAAACAAAGACACTATCCCGTGTCTCCAGCGGTACAAGCTCTCATGTATGAGGATCTGGATAGGATGCTGGCGATGGACGTAATTGAGGAGAACGATAGTGCTTGAAACTCGCCGGTAGTCTTGGTTCGAAAACCGGGAAAGGTGCGCTTGTGCCTTGACTCCCGCAAAGTTAACCAGGTAACCAAAAAGGATGCTTATCCACTCCCTCATATTGAGGGTTTGCTCGGACGTCTTTCTGAGACACACTATATTTCGAGTGTGGATCTGAAGGATGCGTTCTGGCAGATACCGCTGGAAGAGGCATCTCGGGAAAAGACTGCGTTTACTGTACCTGGTAGACCTCTTTATCAATTCAATGTTATGCCCTTTGGCCTTTGCAATGCGGCACAGCGCATGTGCTGGCTCATGGACAAAGTGGTGCCGCACGAATTGAAACAAAACATCTTCGTGTACCTTGACGATCTTCTGGTTATTTCACGAATATTTAAAGAACATCTGGAGCTTTTACGGCTCGTAGCCACTCGACTAGCGTTAGCAGGTTTAACCATCAACCTATCTAAATCGAAATACTGCTTTAAATAATTAAAGTACCTCGGTTACATCGTCGGTGGTGGGTGTCTGAAAACGGATCCGGATAAACTTTCGGCCATTGAATCATTTCCATTACCAAGAACACCTAGACAAGTTTGGAGATTTTTAGGTTTGTCGGGTTGGTACAGGAGGTTTGTAAAGGATTACTCCATACTAGCAACCCCTATTACCGACACACTTAAAAAAGGTAAATCCTTCGTATTTGATCCCGAGGCTATAGAAGCTTTCGGAAAATTAAAAACTGCGTTGACAACTGCACCAGTCGTAGTAAACCCTGATTTTAGCAAACCTTTCTTGATATTATGGGATGCATCCACAACCGGAATTGGTTGTGTACTATGTCAGAGAGATGAAGAAGACATTGAAAAACCAATATCATATTTTTCATATAAATTGAATTCGGCAAAGCGCAACTACAGTGTGACCGAGTTAGAATGCTTAGCGGCAGTCATGGGAGTAGAAAGATTTCGCTCATACGTCGAGGGTCAAGACTTTAGAATTGTGACGGACCACGCGAGCTTGAAGTGGCTTATGAGTCAGAAGGCCTGAGTGTACGGCTAGCTATATGGAGGCTACCGCTTCAGTATAGCTCTCTTAACATAGAGCACTGAAAGGGATCGCAGAATAATGTGAAATCTTCCGATGTTCTGTGTATCGACCTTACAGATCAGGGTAAGATCTACCTACGACAGGGTAAGATGTCTATAACCAAATTTTATGATGAGGTGGAAAAGAAACTTACATTATTAATTAACAAAGCTATTATGCTACACGAGGGTTATGCTGCCCTAATAAATTCCCTTAGTCTAAAATACCGAGCGGATGCTCTAAGAGTTTTTATTTCTGGCCTACAGAAGCCAATGGGCGACATTTTATTTTCAGCCCGTCCCTCTGATATGCCTAGTGCATTGGCCCTAGCGCAAGAGCTTGAGGCAAACCAAGCACGTTATTCTTTTGCAACCTCTTTTGCGGCACGATATGAAAAACCATTCCCCATCGGACACATTCCTGGAAACAATTATTATAATCAACAGAATTCACCTCATTACTGGCCGATTGACAGGTCAAGATCCAGACCAACCTTGATGGAAGTAGATCCATCATTTAGGTCCAATAGACCAAACGGTGGGCAAGGCAATATTGGTTATCCCCGGGAATCATTTCGAAATATTGCACCCGTCCCTAACAATGTCCATTATAACAATTTTACCAATAACTCTAATTGAACACCACGGCAAGGTTTTCCTATGCAAAATGATAGAGAAAGACCGCCAAAGAGACAGCAGTATGAAAGTGACTGGCAACCATTGGAAAAAAAGAGGTAGGGGAACTATATGACGAGGTGGAAAGTTTTGACACTCAGTATGAACAGCATACTGATTACAAATACAACGAAAACCAACAAGTCTCAGACGAAATTAATTTTTTAGAGGAACATCTCTCTTCCATACGTCAGTCGGACGCTAGGAGGTAGAGAAATAAAGCTTCTTATAGATACAGGTGCTTCGAAAAACTATATTAAAGATTTTGAATCCCTCAAAAGCAGTTAAAGAAATTGACACACCCTTTTTTATAAAATCTCTTCATGGAACTAATAGAGTCTCACATAAATGCTTAATAAACATTTTCAAAAAGAATACCCCTTTCTACATACTCCCAATGTTACGCACTTTCGATGGAATAATCGGTTTTGATTTCCTGTCTCAGATAGGTGCTAGATTAGATTTAAGAACAGGTACCCTTCATTACAATGGCGGCAAAGAAGTGTTGATGTATTACTTTTGCAAGGATATAAATAACATTTCACTGGAAAACACTTCAGTGAGCTTCCTTGCCGATGACCAAATTTCTTCCGTTATTAAAAAAAACGCAAAGGTTTTTGCAGACCCGAACGAATCTCTTCCCTACAATACAAATATTGTTGCAACGATTAGAACAACCGACAACGAGCCGGTTTACTCAAAAGCATATCCTTATCCGATTGCCGCTGCGGAATTCGTCAATAGCGAGATTTCTGACCTACTACAAAATGGCATTATCAAACCTTCCAGGTCACCTTACAATAACCCTATCTGGGTAGTTGATAAAAAGGGACTTGATGAAGCCGGTAACCAAAGGAAGCGCCTCGTCATAGACTTTCGCAAGTTAAATGAGAAAACTGTTGCGGACAAATATCCTATCCCCGACACGTCCGTAATTTTGGCCAATCTTGGTAAGTCCTCTTTCTTTACTACAATCGATCTCAAGTCAGGCTTTCATCAGATTCAACTGGCTGAGCGTGACAGAGAAAAAACTGCATTTTCGGTTAATAATGGCAAGTTTGAATTCTGCCGACTTCCTTTTGGTCTGAAAAATGCTCCAAGTATTTTTCAGAGAGCAATTGATGACGTACTAAGGGATGAAATTGGCAAATGTTGTCATGTTTATATTGACGACTTTATTGTGTTTTCAGAAACAAGAGAGCAACATTTAAAAGACATAGATCGAATCCTCACAAAATTATTTAATACCAATATGAGAGTCTCAGCTGAGAAATCAAAATTTCTCCTAGCCGAAGTTGAGTTCTTAGGGTATGTTGTGTCAAAAAATGGCATCAGGACCTGTCCAAACAAAGTCATGGATATTGTGAATTATAAGGAACCCAGAACATTACGCGCCCTGCGATCTTTCCTTGGGTTATCTGGGTATTATAGACGATTCATTAGGGACTATGCATTAATTGCAAAGCCCCTTACCCGATATCTTAGAGGTGAGCATGGCAACATAAGTGCTAACCAATCAAAAAAAACGAAATTAGACTTGGACAGTGAGGCATTAGATGCATTCAATAAAATCAAACGTATCCTGGCCTCAGAAGACGTTCTGCTCTTATACCCTGACTTCAACAGGCCTTTTGACCTAACGACTGACGCATCGTCACAGGCGTTAGGGGCCGTTTTATCTCAAAATGGCAAACCGATTACCATGATATCCAGGACATTGAGTTCCACTGAGGAAAATAACGCCACTAATGAGCGCGAACTGCTCGCTATCGTATGGGCACTCCAGAAGCTTCGTAACTACCTCTATGGTGTTAAACAATTAAATATTTTCACCGACGACCAGCCGCTAACATTTGCTATTTCCGATAGGAATCCAAACGCAAAATTGAAGAGATGGAGAGCGTTTATATAAAAATTTGCTCCAAAATTCTTTAAAAAGCCTGGGAAAGATAATCATGTGGCAGATGCCTTATCTCGACAGTATTTAAATGCCTTAGATGAGTGTACAGAGTCATCTTTTGGAACAGCCCACAGCGAAGAATCTCTTACTCATATAATACGTACCGTTCAAAACCCTGTAAATTTATTTCGAAGCCAATTAGTTTTAGATGAGGGCACCGAAACTTCTAAAGTAACTAAGATCATTTTTAAAACGCAAATTAGACATCTAATAACATTTAATTCTTCTCAGGATGCTTTGGAAGTACTCAAGCAAACTGTAAATCCAAACGTTGTTAACGGTATCCGTTGCCAACCACATGTCCTGGCTCAGATACGAAATGACCTTATCAAGCTATTTCCTTCTGTTAAATTACTTCATACTGAAAAAATGGTAACCGACATATATAATCAAGACGATCAGTTCGAAATCCTTACAGCCGAACACAATCGTGCCCTCCGTTCAGTTCGTGAAAATATTCAGCAGGTTCTCAAAGATTACTATTTCCCAAAGATGCGCGAAAAGTTAAAAGAGATAATTTCAAATTGCAAAATCTGTAATGAGGCAAAGTACCAGCGGCACCCGCCGAAACCTAAAATAGGCGAAACTCCGATACCATCCTATCCAGGGGAGGTTATAAATATAGATATATATTCAACTGGGAAGGCACACTTTCTTACAAGCTTGGATAAATTTTCAAAATTCACTTTAGTATTTCCAATTAAATCTCGGGCAATTGTTGATATAAAGGAGGCCCTTCTAAATATTCTCTCCTTCTATAGGGATGTGAAAACAGTTGTTTGTGACAATGAGAAATCATTCAACTCCGAAACTATTAAGTCTATGCTCAGAAACCATTTCGGTGTCAACATTTTCACTGTGCCACCATTCCATAGGACTACAAATGGCCAGGTGGAACGTTTCCATAGTAAACTGACGGAAATAGCCCGCTGCACTAACTTAGAACAACAAATTGATGCTATTCCAACGTTGGTGTTACTTGCAACTTTAAAATACAATAGAACAATTCATTCTATTACTGGCCATAGACCAATTGATATAATTCACTCTATACCCAATAATTTAAAAAACGAAATAAGAAATAAAATAGAAATCACCCAGCAGGCTGACCTACGACGGCAAAACAAAAACAATTATACACGCTCTTTTGAACCTGGCGATAAGGTCTTTGTGCGTACGAATAAACGTATTGGTAATAAATTTACCAAGCTATATGTCGAAAGGACAGTACAAAAAGACCTAGGCACGACGGTTCTAGTAAACAACAAACAGATTCACAAGAGTAATTTGCGATAATTTTTTTGATGACTTTAATCTGGTAAAAACCAAGGAAGAGGCATTGATTGAAGCTAATAATCAGCAAATCTTTATAAATACAGAGCTACAGTCCCGAATTAATAGTCTTACAGAAACCGTTAATAAATTACTATATACAACAAAAAGAGCAGAGATTGATGTAGGACACCTTTACGAAGTAATCTTAAGTAGGAACAAGGCAGTAATTACCGATCTTGACAATAAAATTTATTCAATTGCGTTAGGAAAGGTTAACGTTATAAACCCCGCTATCCTCGACAGTGAAGAAATAGAAGCTATACTAAAAACCGAAAAGTCTATAGATGTTAGTATTAATGATATAATGAGAAATTCAAAATTGAAGATTGTACAGAATAACGATGTAATGTTTTTTATAATTAAATATCCTAAGATTAACTTTATTTGCTACAAAATAATGATATTTCCTGTAGTTCATAATAAAAGTATGGTATTACTAGAGTCAGAAATAGTTGCGGAATGTGGAGCAGTATTTAAAACCTTACGAAATTGTGAAGAAGCGGCGACTTTAACATTTTATGAGGAAACATCCGAAAGCTTGTGCGTTCAACATCTCCTCAACAACCACACGGCTAAATGCAAAACAACATCGGCTAAATGCAAAACAACATCGGCTCACCATATACCTCCTATCAACATACTCGACGATGGGCTAATTATTATCAATGACCAGACCTGTAACATTCAAGAAGGTGAAGAATCGGCCCTAACAATTCACCGGACTTTCCTCGTAATATTTGAAAATAAGATGAAAATTAATGTTACGACATACAACAATGGAAAACGGAAGAGTTACTTCAGTCCAGCTGTACCAACCGCACAAAAACTGAATCTCACGGATCATCTGACTCTGCTATCTTTGCCATACCTCCATGAGATCAACACAAAAAACTTGAAGCACATCGCCAATATAAAAGAGCAAATCAACTCGCAAGACAGGACTCAGTACGTGCAATGGTTCATGCTCCTTTTGATAATAATTGTCATTGTGATAAGTCTCACAGTCGTTTTTATCCTAAAACGGAAGCTGCAGCAGACCAGCAAGGACGTTACTGCTGTAAATTTCGTACAAGAAGTTATAAAGAAATTAGACATCGCCGAGGACGGCTCCTCTTAAAGGGGGAATAGTTAACACATTGTTACACACCCTTCCGCCGAAGTGCGGAATCGGCATAGACATTTTCAATTTTAAATAATTTTATCAAAGTTCCTCATGTCTCTCATATTTCTTGAAGGTATTTCTTATTATCTGCCAGGTATCTGTTGTGCGCTTCCGCTGCACTTCAGCGTCAGCGCCTAGTTAGCATTATTTAATATCAGGTATCTTTATGTGCTCGTTGTTGTCTGTAAAAAAATATTTTGTATCAGGTATCTTCATGTGCTCGTTGTTTTCTGTAAAAAAATATTTTGTTGGATAATAAAGTTTTTAGTCTTGTGACGACCGTTGAATCTAATCGTGTTTTATTTGGACATAGTCCAATTTATGAACAATTTAATTCATACATGCCATACGAATCCGTCAATCCACCTTCCGATTGGTTAGAGAAGTAGAGCGTGAAAAATGGACATAATCCTAGGCTGCGATGCAAACTCTCACCATACGCTCTGGGGAAGCACCGACATCAATGACCGGGGTGAGTCTCTCTTAGAATTTATTATAAAAATAGACTACTAGTAGCCAATGTTGGTAATGAACCAACATTTATAACAAGTAATAGGTGTGAAGTATTAGATATTGCTCTCTATAACAACTCACTTACTCTCTCTGTGCGGGAATGGAAAATTTCCACAGAACCATCCTTCTCAGATCACAGAATTATAGAATTCCTCACTGACGAGAGAACTGCCCCTTTGTGTAAATATAGAAATCCCAAATTGACTAACTGGGAAACATTCTTATCAGAAGTAGCTAAGAATAGCCAGAAACTGACATTACAAAAAATGGAAACGTTAGATGAAATCGATGCAACAACAGAAATGCTAAATACAGTTCTACGATAAAGCCTGTCCTCTACGGAAAACAAAAAATAGGAAGTCTCCACCATGGTGGACAAAGGATCTCCTTGAAATCAGAAAGAAAACCAGAGCGGTCTTCAACTTGGCAAAGGCCACGAACTTCCAAACGGATTGGGATACATACAAGGTCGGCCAGCGGAAATTCAAAAAAGCCATAACTAGTGCTAAACGCGGAACTTGGCGCACTTTCTGTAGTGATATCGAAAACACCACAGAATCGGCTAGACTTCGGAAAATCTTGTGCAAAGAATCCTCAGTTTCCGGATATCTTAAAGGCACTAATGACACTTGGACACAATCCTGTGAGGATACTCTCAGTCTACTACTGCAGACTCATTTTCCGGGCTGTACAATGAATCAGACCAATCAGTCTAGTTTTAATACCACAACAGCGACAATCCCGGTAGAACTTGTAACCGAAGATAAATTAAACTGGGCAATTGATACATTCTCTCCGTTCAAATCCCCTGGATGCGACGGTATTTTTGCAGTCATGTTCCAGAAAGCTAACACCATTATTACACCGATCTTAAAAAGGCTTTTCATTCGGAGTCTGGAATACGGCTACAATCCGAAAACCTGGCGAGAAGTAAGGGTCGTCTTCATTCCGAAGGCGGGGAAATCCAGCCACACTACCACCAAGGACTTCAACCCGATAAGTCTGACATCATTTATTCATAAAACTTTTGAAAAACTAATGAACGTCTTTATACGCAGTCGATTAGATGACAGTGCAATTTCCTCTGCCCAACATGCTTATATCAATGGCTAAGGGGAAGAAACCGCACTGCATGAGGTCGTTAACACTATAGAGAAGTCATTAAAAGATAAAGAATATACACTGGCGGCGTTCTTGGATATTGAAGGTGCCTTCAATAATGTCAAAACATGCGCAGTCAAGAGAGCACTACAGAATTCAAATGTTGATCAATCTCTAACTAATGTGATTATAAATTTACTTAGTGAAAGGAACATCAACGCGAAAATAGGTGACACTGAACTTAGAGTAACTGCTGCAAGAGGCACTCCGCAGGGAGGGGTCATCTCCCCTCCACTCTGGGTAATTGTCATTAATGAGATATTAATCAGATTTAAGAATATGGGGTCACGGTAACTGCATACGTAGGTGATGTAGTTTTGCTTACAAAAGGAAAATTCCTACAAACCATAAGTGACCTCTTAGGGAATTCACTAAGAACACTTAGTACATGGACAAAGCAATGCAGCCTTGGCACATAAGGAAAAGCTACAGTCCGCCTGGGGCGAACAGTATTATACCCCATTCATATCCCTATATGCCCCAAAGAAAAAAGCATTAAGAAGATGATGGTAAGCATTTTATTTCATTCTCCTCCTAAAGTGGGCATGGCCAAAAACTTTGTTTGGCCGATATATAGAAAAAAATATTGGCTAAATATTTTGCTAAACATTTTTTGTCGGTTTCTATGAAAATTTTTGAAGAAAACAGCATTTTAGTGAAAAACGCCGACAAAAAGTAGGCGTGGCACAAAACTTTATATGAAAAACCTGTAAAGGAGGGCAGTACCTACATATCTTGTGAATGTTATAATACTCTATCTCTCTAAATTTAGCTTTAAAACATTTTTTTCTAAATTGCGGGCGTGGCAGTGGGCGTAATAAATGTTGTTTATAGTTAACCACTTCAGAGCCATAGGTAGTATATGTTCCAAATTTCAGTTTCCTAGCTTAATTTTAAAGGACTACAAATTGCGTACGGACGGGCGGACGGACGGACATTGCTAAATAGTCTTAGGATTTGGTCCTGATCATAAATATAAATACTTTGATGGGTCTACGACGAATATTAAGGGGTGTTACAAACTATGTGTCAAAATTAATATACCCTTAGGATAGGGTGTAAGTATATTTTTCTTGATGAGAAGCCTCTATTTATTCGATGAAAGTATCTACAAAAACTAAATCTTAGATCTAACATGAATTTACTTATTACCTAGGTTCTCTTATCTCTAGGTGCAAGAATGTGGGAATTTGGATTGGGAATGGGAAAGGTGTCGTTTTCGGTTGCACCAGACGCTGGCTCAGCAACATGCATGCGGATCATGGGTGCTCATGTTGCTGTTATGTTGTTGTCAGGTGTGGTTTTTGAGTTGTGTGGTGTTCTCTCTTCCCTTCTAAAAATCAAACGTCCTCGTTTGACCTTAAATCAAAAGAACGGTATTTGGCTTATTCGTGTAGGCTTATGTGTTGAAACTTTTTCTTGAGCCTAGCTGATTTCTTGACAGGGAGTTGTTATAGGCCTATTTTCTTCCATCTCAATTTGGATTTCTGTATCAGGTCCGTGGTTTAAGTTGATATGAATTGGGCGCTTTTTCCATACTGTTTTTGCTATGAAGGCTAGTGTAACGGTTCCTATGGCTGTAATGAATATAATATTTATGGCTTTTATGGTGTTATGTTTTGATTTTAGTGTCCTTATTTATTTTATTTATTAAAATTCCTTTATCATTTCAAATGATAGCATTTCTTCTGTGTCCTCCACTGTATCGAATTGAGGGATTGCAGGTAATGGATTTAATGTGGATATTACGCTGTCAGAGGAGTAGGTTTTATTTTCGATGGTAATTGTTGAGTTTTGAAATTTAACTATAAATGTGCCGATCAATGGTAATGAATTGTTGTAATCGTTGTCTTGTCGCATTGTGCCGTTAAACCGATTGAGGAAGATAACTCCTGGGGAGATCTCGTCTACTGTGGCAATGTGTTGATGGTTTATGCGTGTGCAATTAGCTTTAATGTTGTGGAATAGGTTGGGAATACAGGATGTGCTACTTAGATCTAATACATGACGATAAGGACATATCGATATGTTATTATATGACTTACATTCTAATTTGAAACCAAACATTTTATTTCATTTTATGATTTGGATGATTTTTTAGATCATTTTATGATTTGGATCAACGCTGTCCCAGTTTCTATTGCAAGTTCAATGGATGAATAGTCCAGAATGTGGATATCGGCCATAGATATGGTTAACATTAATCTCTTGGGAAGAATTTGGTCAGTTTCTTTTACGATGTTTATATATAATTTTGCAGTTTTCTGTAACGACGGTAGTATTTCTATTATTCTTGACTATTTCTTCTTTGTACCTACTGGAAAGTTTTGTTCCTAACCTTTTGTTCTGATTTACATAAATTGTTTGTCCGGCTGTATATTGTTTTGTTCTTGTTTTCTTTTATTATGGTATGCTAAGTCGGTTTTTGTGGATGAATTAAGAGAAGGTTCGTTATCAATGACGACTGACTTAGGTATCCCAAAGAAAGAGAGTCTGTTTTCGGCGGCATTTATATGAGCACGATTATGATAGTCTCTTGTTAATGCCTCTTAAAATATTCTCTACTTGCTTTTGTGTGAATCTAATTTTGAATGTTTTAAAATGAAGGGGATACAATTCCTGTATTAAGTCAATTACTGGCTCTTGTGTCTTGATACAATTTATTACTGAAGGATTTATGATTTTCTTAAGGATTTTTAAAAGATTTGCTTTATTGTAGTTCGTTTCAGTTATGTTGTTCCGATGACATCCGGGAAACACTATTTTGAATACATGGTTTTTTCTTTCACCTGTGTAAAGAAAGATTTTGAAGACTTTTGAAGATATTGATAGGTTCTTCTAAATTGAGTAGGAGTTAATGAATTGACATTACTCTCTTGTGGAGGTCTGGAAAGCGCATCTGCAACAATGTTGCTTTTTCCAGGTAAAAAAGGTAGGTAGGTTCTAAGGGCATTCAGGGCCCAAATTATGCCTAACATCTCCTTCTCATTGGTAGCATAGTGTTCTTCGCTTTTATCCAATGTTCGTGAAATGAAAGTTATTGGTCGATCTTTCTGTGATAACATAGCACCAATAGCAAAATTTGATGCATCAGTTGTTAATTGGAAATCTTCATTGAAATCGCGATACGTTAGAGTGATTTCTCTTGAAACAAGAGCGTGCTTTATTTTATTGAAAGCTTTGATGGCTTTCTTATCAAAAGTTACCATTTGCTTGTTGCAGGCGATCTTTGAGACTCGTCCTTTTGCACCTCTCAAAAGGCTTGTAATTGGCTTGGCGATTTTTGCATAATCTCCCACAAAACGTCGGTAGTAGCCCGATAATCCTAAAAAGGAACGAAGATCTTTGAGAGGAGTTTTTGGATGTGGGAGTTTTAAAATTGATTCGACTTTTTTGGGGTTTGTCTTTATTCCGGTCGGAGATTCTATAAAATCCAGGAATTCTACTTCAGTTTTGTTGAACTCACACTTATCCAATTGGACTTTCATGTTGGCCTCTTCTAGTGATTTAAAATTTGTTCGGATATTTTTAGCATGTGTCTCTTCATTTTTTATATCATAATGATATCATCTGTATAGATGTGAAATATTTTTCCGATATGTTCCCGAAGAATGTCATCAAGATCTCTCTGGAATATTGATGGGGCATTTTTCAGCCCGAAGAGGAGTCTGGTAAATTCGTATTTACCATTGTTGACGGAGAAGGCGGTCTTCTCAATGTCTGACTCTTTTAGAGCGATTTTATGAAATCCGCTTTTTAAGTCAAAAACTGTGAACCATATGTTTTTTCCCAATTGCGCCAGTACTTCATTTATTTCTGGTATGGGGTAACGGTCGGCAATGGTCACTGTGTTAAGTTTTCTATAGTCAATGACTAGGCGAAATTTTTTTTCACCAGAGGCGCCGGATTTTTTTGGTACAATCCAGACGGGTGAATTATAAGGAGAGCGTGATGGGCTTATTATATCGTTATTTAATAATTCGTGGATCTGTTTTTCAACTTCACCTTTTAAAGCCATCGGATAGGGGTGGGGTAATATTTTGAATAAACTGGGTCTTCATTGTTCGTACGAACCTCACCTACTACTTTAGTCGTATTAGTAAGTTTTTCGTTTGGTTCGTCAAAAAGTCGAGGGTGACTTGCTATTAAAGAGTTTATTATATTTTGTTGTTTTGGATTCATGTGGTCGGTTCTGATGTTTATAGAATTAACATCCTGAGTAGCTTGGTACTTGATGCGGACATTGACTCTGTTTTGGATTGACATAAAATCTTGGTTTGTATGTATTATGGCTGACTTTTTTTTTAAACTGTCATGACCTAAAATACCGTGAAAGGACTTGAGGGTAGGTAATAAAAAAAATAATTTTTGTTGCTAAGCCAAAGAGAGTAAGATATGTATGGTGAGTGACTTCGATGCATCCCGCGACAGAATTTGCGTAAAAACATTGGTTATTTGCTATTGACTTACTTACGAGAGAGAACTGTATGTAGTTCTTGTTAGAACCGGTGTCAATTAAAAATTTTAGCATTTCTCCGCTCTTTGTGCGACACTCGAAATATGGCAGTGAAGAGCTTGTTAATCGAAAAAATGTACGTCTGTACAATCACGTGGTTTCTACAGTATACAGTACAGTATAATTTGTTCCAGGAAAATTTTGAGCAAATTCTTCGAGGCTTTTCTTATAAGTGTTATCCTTCGAAACCATGGCCTCATTGTATCCATTCGTTTCTTCCACAGCTGGTGTAATATGAAAATTTCGTTGGATGGGTTTGTTAAAAGTTTTGTTGTGGATAGAGTCTTGTCATTCTTTGATTTTCGTTATATTGTTGTCTATTTTGGTGATTGGTGATTTATCTGACCGACTTGTGCAGAAGGTCCTTGAGTTGTATTTTCAGCTTTGATTTGTGGTCTTGAAGGAAATTGGTTATGTTGTCGATTAAAGTTCTGAATATGTTGGTTTTGGCCATAATTTTGCTGCATTGGCCTAGGATTGTTGTAGACTGGTCTTGGCTTGATGCACAAAATTGTTATAAACTGGTCTTGGTTGTACAAAAAGTACAGGATTTGTCTGAGGATAGCGCACTGGTCTATTCATTCGATTTTGCATAAGAGGTGCACCTTGTCTTTGTTGTGCAAATGAGAAAGATGGGTAATGTGGTTTCTTTTGATTATTAGAACGATTATCCGTATAAGTTTGAGTCAATAGGTTCATGGATTCAGCGCTTATTACTATGCAAGACAGCTTATTAAGGATCGATGTTAAGTCTGAATAAACTGCCTGATAATATTCTTGGATGCTACTGTTACCTTGGACGAGCGATGTCATTTGGTATTCCAACGTCGTTATATCGCGTTTATCTGTGTAGTGCATTGATAAACACTGACAGATGCTTTCCCAATTTAAGGGTGTGTTATGCGATTCTAAAGCAGCAACCGCTTGTTCAACTATTTTGTTTCTAATCACCTTGAGAATCCCGTAGTACTTGGGTGTTCCCTTAATGTGTCCATAGATGTGTAAGACGCGATCTACGCTTTTCTTCCAAGAAGAAAAATCATTTTCTTGAACAGAAAAATCTCTAAGACATCTTACGACGTCGGGTACTTTATCTAGATCTTCTAATCTGTGTCTATGCTCTGGTTCTATTGTCTGGTCAATGCCAGGAAAGCGTTGTGCATTGGGATTTAGAACACTTTGGACCAGGTTTCGACCTTGCCGATCGAGGATTTGGCAAACTATCGAAAAGATGGTGTTGTCCCTACTTCTGGTGGTGGATCTGCTTGCGAAGTACTTGATAAAAATGAATTATTCGGGTTTAGCGTATTTCTTGGTTGATCAATAATAAAAATTTGAAAATTTCTGCTTGCGGGGTTTGAGGATTTGGTGGGTTTGTTGGGTTAATTTCTGAAAGGTTAGCACTCGCGGTGTTATTGGAAGCGGTACTACCTGATCGTAGATCTGGCATGATGAAATTAATTAAATATTTAACTATGTATTTAACGTAATAGATCAAATAATTACTTAAATAGTTAAATATTTAACATAATAGGTCAAGGGTAATTCACTTTTAGTTGTATTCTTATATGTCTAATATGTACTTAGTATTTTAATTTTTTGTAACGATCTCTTAGTTTTCTTTTACTTGATATTTCCTCAATTCTAATTCACTTAGTTAAGCTCTAATTCACTTAGTATTTTTTTTTTTATAATCTTAAACTTATGCTTACGCTAACGACAATTTCAGCAACAGCTCCATTTGTCTTCTTTTGGTGATGTGGCTGGAACGTTAAGTGTCCTCCTTTTCCTCCCAAAGGGTTACTCAGGGGCTCTTGTGCTGCTTCTAGAACGATTTGTTTTACCTTTGGCACGTTCACCACACTTAAATAATATTCTTTCGTTTGAAACCGGTATTCTTCGCGTGTTTAAATTATGCGGTTGAGTTTCGCGATCGCACTGGAACTACTTAAGGTCACGGGCAAAATTATCTCGCTAGAGCACGAAATCTACTTGAGACCTCTGGCTCATTAACTTATACCCATAAAAATTCTAGTTTGAAATACCGGTCCCTGCTCGGGCGCTAATTAAAAAATATAGTTCAAAGAATAAAAAAAATATATATTTTTTTTTTTGAGGAGAAGTCTCTATTTATTCGATGAATGTAACTACAAAAACTAAATCTTAAATCTAACATGAATTTACTTATTCTAAGTCTCTATTTATTCGATGAATGTAACTACAAAAACTAAATCTTAAATCTAACATGAATTTACTTATTCTAGGTTCTCTTATCTCTAAGTGCAAGAATGTGGGAATTTGGATTGCGAATGGGAAAGGTGTCGTTTTCGGTTGCACCAGACGCTTGCTCAGCAACATGCATGTGGAGCATGGGTGCTCATGTTGCTGTTATGTGTGTGGTGTTAACTTGTATATCGATTCTATTTGTCGGTCGCAACCACCGCTATGTGGAGGATAGTTTTTTCCATCGTGATCGTTCATGCCGAGAAATAGAAACGGTTGAGTGTAAATGTTACAAATGTTTGAAACATATAATTTAGACATCCATATAGCCATTTTCATTGGCAAAGACTTTAAAATTAAAAAAAAATATTTTTGAGACGATAAACGATAAAAATCAGCAAAATGGACAGTTGGCATCTCAACAATAAAAACATGTATCCTTCATTTATTTTATCATTTATTTTATTTAGCGAGGATAGATGGCCGCACGTGCTCATAATAGTGTGAGATTACTAACCTCCTTTCAAAATCCATTTCACTGCAACTAGTGCAGACTAGTTTCACTATCTAGTACTTTTAATTTCCGTTTTTATACGCGTTTGGCAGGCAGCCTCCCATTTGAAGTACCCACTAATACCACCAATTGCTCGCGGTTACATCTTATTGCGCTAGTTCAAATGGTTTTATCCGTTGTAGTCGGCCCACAAGATCAATTTCATTTAGAATTTGTAGCAATAACGCTATTACAATGACCATGAAGCCGAGTCCGTTGCTTGCGGGCAAATGTTCTTATCTCGTCTTCGACGGTAACCATACCTAAGTCTCATTAGATATAACAGTTGTGGATATACCATGGGGTGTTAACAATTCTGCTTAGTACTTTATTTTGAAAAGTTTCTGAAATTTGTATGTTACTTGTTTTGGACAACCCCAAAGTTATACACCATACGTTCAAACGGGTTTTAGAACTTATATAAAACCAGCTTGTTTTGCATGCTGAGTTTGGTAAATGGACAAAGCAGCCAATGCATTTGATTCTATTTAATAACGAGCTCTTCGCTTTACGCATGTAAAGTCATTCCCAAATATTTAGCTTCATTTGCGTACGGAATTTGTACGGAATCTATAAAAATGGGAGGCGTATTTGTATTTCTGTAAGTAAAAGTAACGTCCGTGGATTTTGTTTCGTTGAGGACAATACGTCAAGTTTTTGTCCACTCAAGTTCTAATTCCCCCGTATTACTTATGGCCAATATACATAGCTGTAACATCCGCGAACGTAGCTACAGTTGTGCCATCTTCTTGCGGAATATCTCGAGTATACATTAAAAAGAGAAGCGGACCCAGAACGCTTCCTTGGCAAACTCCTGCCTGGACTTCTTTGAATTTAGGGCTATCGTTTCCGTGCTTAATACAGTCTGTCCGCTAGATAAGAACTTAATAGCTCATATAACAAACTCGAGTATAAATTAAAAAGAGAATCGGACCCAGAACGCTTCCTTGGCGAACTCCTGCCTGGATTTCTTTGAATTCAGAGTAATCGTTTCCGTGATTTACACAGAAGAGTCTGTCCGCTAGT
The DNA here is from genome assembly GCA_963576555.1 of Ferdinandea cuprea. Lineage (NCBI taxonomy): Eukaryota > Metazoa > Arthropoda > Insecta > Diptera > Syrphidae > Ferdinandea > Ferdinandea cuprea. The sequence goes on from OY754962.1 coordinate 24,536,925, forward strand.
TAAGAACTTAGTAGCTCATATAACTGCTTTGGAAATACTAATTTTAGTTAATGTTTTAATCCCATATGCCATACTTTATTAAAGGCTTGCGAGACGTTATGAAAAACATTTTTTATTTTTTTTTTCTCCTTAGGGCTTTTTCTATTTTATTGGTTATTCGATATATCTGGTCGATTGTTGAGTGTTTAATTCTGAACCCGAATTGGTGGTCAAGTATTAAGAGTCGCCCTTCGATAATCGGATGTAATCGCTTTAATAAAAATTTTTCAAATACTTTTGACATAATTGGTAAAAGCGATATTGGTCTATAAGACTTTTTGTCGCTTTGGAACCATTATGACTTCAGCTACTTTCCATTGTCTTGGGACGTACAGTAACCTAAATGCAGAATTTATTAGATAAACAAACATTATTAGTGCTTTCCTAGGCAACTCTTTAAGTACCTGCCTCGTAATCAAATCGTATCCAGCAGCTTTGTTCGGTCTCAAGTTTTGTATTTCATAATGCATCGCAGCCAGCGATACACTTTCATTTTTTATGTCAGCTTTTTCTTTATCTGCTTTCGCCCATTCGCCATTATCTCTTCTGAGAGAAGGCGCTTGCATTTTTGGCTTTTTAATGCCTTTCATAGCGAATAATTCGAACTCTTATCCGCAGTTAAACCTTCAATATATGAAGATTCTTCGCGATTTTTAAAGTCCTGAATCTTTTTTTTTGTTTGAGAGTGCTGCATAGATTATTTAACGTCGCTTTATTCTGCGGATTTTTGTAATTTTGTAAGCGCCTTTCTTTTCTCTTTTACTAATTTGATTATTTCCCCCCGAAGCTATTTTATTTCGTTTTTTGCTTTTGTTATCTATTTATAAGGAGTATTATACCAGGCTGAGCTTTGTATGACTTCGATTAATTGATCCACTTCGTACTCAAGCTTAAAAGGAGTTTGAAGTATTACGTTAAGATCGATTTTATTTGCGCAGTCTTTCAAAAAGAGTCACAGTTAGTTAATACGCTCGAAAGTCTGGGTGGGCTGTCCTTTTTAATATGCTGCCACTAACTGTCAGAATGACAGGCGAGTGGTCAGATGAAGATCGAAACATTCTTCAACTTTAATATGGCTTTAGGATATCCCTTTTGCAATGAAAAAATCAATTAGGTCCGGAATTTTTTACTTACCCGATGGCCAATATGTCAGTTTGCCTGACGAGTAAAATTCTATACCAAATGGCATACCGATTTTATAGAGGATTTTGCCTTTTTTGAGATGCATCTTGAACCCGACAAGGTATGTTTTGCATTAAAGTAACCGCAGATAATAAAATTTCGTGCTAGAGAGTAAAAGATACTAATAAAATCATTTTTGGCTTACATTTCCCTTGGAGGGATATAGACGCAATATCATAAGTTAATTTTCACACGGACCGTTATTGTTTGAATATTATCGTGTTGGATTTTTGTCCTTATGGAATGGTCAATGGTATCTTTTATAACACAGACGCTCCACCTCTAGCCCTTTTCGAGGGGTGATACGCGTGATAGGAACTATAGCCTTTCAGTTCTCTCTGGATTGTCGTGAAGTGTGCATCTAATTGATTCACAAAAAATTGATCGCAGCTGTTCAACAAAAATATATTGTGGTGAATGTAAACACTTTTTTCACTATTCATGTGCAAATATCACTGAACAAGACGTGGAATATATGAGATCCAGTGGTAATCCATTTCGTTGTGATAAATGTGAAGTTCTAAAACGTCGCTCATTACATCTGCCTATCTCAGCCGTACAGAAGCAAACCAACAACAATGGTCAGGTTTATACCAAAAACAACAAACATCTACCGGGTAGAGGCTGTTTGCAAACATCAGCAGCAGAGCCTGAGCAAAACAACAACAAAGCTCAGGCTACTAGTCTCTTCAAAATGAATTCAGGAACTGAGTGCACAACATACCAAATCAGTGTACTAAGCTAACCGTGGACAGTGAGGGCGAATGTACACTTCAAATGGTCTACTCAAAGCTGTCCAGTCTGGAGGAAAGAAATCATCGCTTTCTTCAACAGCTGAAGGAGTTATTAACTGAAAATGCTGATCTTAAACAAAAAGTAAATAATTTGGAGAGCAAACACAATTGGCAACAAAAGCCGGTTCTAAGTAACTCTGTTAAAGTTGTTGGTGTGCCTAATACCAATGAAGGGAACGCTCTATGTAAAGCCAAGCTAATTTTCAGCAAAGCTCTTTCCATCGATGTCTCCAACTGTGAAATAGAGAAATGCTACGTTAAGAAAATAACAACAAAAACTTCTAAAACAATGTCGATCATCTGCGTAAAATTCTCTGACCTAACTACGAAGCAACGAATTATGACCGCAAAGAGGATTAACAGAAAAACTTAACACACAAGTAACTGATATTGATGAGAGCTCCAAAAAAAGAAGTGGCGACAACAAAAACAGCCCCGACATCAGCAGCATGTACACTGGCGCAGGTACTGAGATATATATATATGACTCCCTCACGAAGTGCACACTGGGTATATTCATGAAGGCGAAAGAAGCATTAAAAAGTAAATGCGTAAAATATGTACGGTACAAAGTTAATCAAATTTTTGTTAGAAAGGTTGAGGATGGAAAAGCCATTTCAATCAAATCATTTAATTATCTTGCACTTATTAAGTACTTTTCAATAGTTTGCATTCAAATATTCATCTACAAACAGAATTCGAAAATGATTTTTTAGATGACTTTTCTTTACCCAATTAGTAATTATAATGATAATCTTTTTATTGTTCACCAGAATGTCAGAAGTTTAAGAGAAAACTTTTCGGCTCTTGTCACACAAATTGATTCTTTTGCATGCATTCCGGATATTGTGTTTGTCTCTGAAATCTGGATCTATAACTTCGAAGTAAATGATTATGATATTCCTGGGTATTATTTTTTTTGCTAAGACTAATGAAAATTACGCGGCATGTGGTGTTGGTTTTTTATGTAAAAAATTAATACAAGATTCTAGATATTTTGTGTCTTGATTTGTTTAGTGCTGACGTTATTAAAATTTCCATTGAAATTAACAATGTTGTGTTTGTCTTTTTGTGTGTCTATAGACTGCATTTGTTTAATGTTGTGTTGTTCTTACGTGAATTTTTTGATATTTTGGATAATAATCCAATAATTTATTTATTTTAGGGGACTTCAATCTAAATATTTTGGAAAATACTGAGACATTTTCCAGTTATTTGGCCTAATTGGCTTCACATGGCCTAGCTTGTTTCATAAATGATCCTACCAGGCCTGTATCGGATTAATGTTTAGACCACATCGATTTAATGTAATCATCTTTTAATGTGTCTCAAACGAATTTTAAAAAGTGTGTACTAGATTTGATGATAACGGATCTTTCTATGACAGGACTTTTAATTGATGTTTTAAAAAGCAAACATTTTTTGGTTTTGGGAAGATATTTATTCATGTAGTGATGCTTCAACAGCCTTTGCAATTTTTATGGAATCCCTTAAGAATCACATTATGAGTTGTTCCTCTTATTTTCCCTCAAAAACGTGGCTAAAGGACTTAAGCCGTGGATCTCTATGTATTTATTAAATAAATTTAAAGCGAAAAACAAACTAAGACTGAAATGTAATAAATACCCCAGAAGTTTGAGCTTAAGAACAAAATACAAGATGTTGTGTGTTGAACTTGGAAGAAGATTCCAATTTGTCATGATAACAATTACCGTTCACAGTTTAACTTCGCGAATGGAAATTTAAAATATGAATGAAGGATTGTAAATAGTATCCTTTATAAGTCATCCTCCTCTAAGAAGCCTACTGTTATTCATTTCAATGATTGCGAAGTATCTAATAAACTCCTTATTGCTAATAAATTTAACATCTATTTTACTGATATAGCCAAAAGTCTACAACCATCTCCACTGAAAGCAATATGTTCCCTTTGTTCCTCCAATCTTAGAATTGCTGAACAGTTTTAAGAAAACAGCTTTGTCTACCAGCCTATAATACCTCTACAGTCTTAACTGTAATTGGTACCTTAAATAAATCGCGCTGGTGAGGTTCGGATGGTATTTCAAATTTTATTGTTAAAATAAAGTGCACGACTGCGTCATACGAAACTTTCTCGGTACATGAGATACGTTTTTAAATCGCAAAATGAATGGTGATAAATTTATTAAAATCACTTTTTAGGTTTTGAAAAATTAGAGTTTCTCAAAAACGGCACCTAAGATTTTGATGTAATTTCGCACATTGGACACTTTTAACATAATTGTTCGAAATATTTTCGAAAATTATTAAAATCGTTAGAGCCGTTTTTGAGAAATCGAATTTAATTTAAATTTAACAAAATCGTTATATGAAAACAAAATTATTTCAAAGATCGAAGTATACAAATGTTTATTTAGCTTATAGTGAAAAAAAATGTATTTTTTTTGTATATTCCCTTTATTAGTTTTCGAGATTACCAGTTTTATAAATTACCGTTAATCGATTTTTTTTCCAATAACTAAGTATGCAGAATTTTTGACCCCATCATAAACATCCTTAGTACAAAAAACATAAGGAAAGGCTACAGTCCGCTTGAGGCGAACAGTATGATACCCTATCCATATCCCTATATGCCCCAAAGAAAAAAGCATTAAGAAGATGATGGATAGCATTTTATTTAGTTCTATTAATTAAAAAAATAAAAAAGTTTTTTTGAAAAAACGCCCCCTAAAAGTGGGCGTGGCCAAAAACTTTGTATGGGCGATATGTTGGAAAAATGATTGGGTAAATATTTTGTTAAACAGTTTTTTTCGCTTTCTGTGAAAATTTTCGAAGAAAACAGCATTTTAGTCAAAAACGCCCACAAAAAGTAGGCGTGGCAAAAAACTTTATATGACAAACTTATAAAGGAGGGCAGTGCCTACATATCTTGTGAAGGTTGTAACACTATATCTCTCTTACTTTAGCTTTAAAACAGTTTTTTTCTAAATTGTGGGCGTGGCAGTGGGCGTATTCAAAAAAATTTTACACTTAACCATTTCGGAGCCCTAGGGAATATGTGGTCCAAATTTCAGCTTCCTAGCTTAATTTTAAAGGCCTAAAAATTGCGTACGGACGGACGGACGGACGGACGGACGGACATTGCTAGATAGTCTTAGGAATTGGTCATGATCATAAATATATATACTTTTATGGGTCTACGGCGAATATTAAGGGGTGTTACAAACTATGTGTCAAAATTAATATACCCTTAGGAAAGGGTATAAAAAGACCCAAATCCGTGGAACCACTTTTGACAAAAATAGTGATAAGTTAATTTCACAAAAAAATTTTTTTGGCAGGTACCGTTATTTCAAAAGATAAAACAAAAAGTAAAAAGATGCCCCGAGATGTAACCCCAAAAATCTTATATACGAACTTTGAAGCAAATCCGTCGAACCGTTTCGCCATACGACGCCCAGACAGACCGACGGACGGCATTGGCGGACCCACTTTTTTGGACTTCTCTATAGTCGTAATATCATCCCTTGGTGTTGGATTTCGTGTTGTTATGGAATCCAATGTTTATTTTCATGCACCTGAATGCCACAGATATAAATTGTGTAATTGTAATTGTGGGTATAGATGTTATTCTCCGTCCTTTTGTAGCAGCATAATTTGTAGTAATAAGTGTTTTTTTTAATAGAAAAAGTAGATGAGTTTAAGTATCTGGGGCTTACCATTGATTCTAGTATGAGTTTCTTGAATCATGTGGAAAGTTTAAGGAAGTTTAAGGAGTTTTATTGCACTCAGCTAGATGCTTCCAAAAACTCCACTAAAATATTATGGAACAATTTAAAAAAGATAGGCGCTTTCGGTAAACCGAATTTAGGAGATATTAATGATCTTACTTTCGCAAACAGTTTAAACAAATTTTTTGTCGCGTCAAACTCTTCGAATTCTTTAGAAAATAAGAGCGACCTCGAAAATTTAAACGGATCATTCTCATTTAATTGTGTTACGATAGACGAAAGTTTTGCTTCGCTCTGCTCAATTACATCAAATGCTATCGCTCTAGATGATATATCACCGAAATTTATTAAATTACTTCTTCCAGTAATCATTCCAAGTATAAATAATATTTATAATGATTGTATAACACAGTCCTACTTTCCTAACGTCTGGAAGATTGCTAAAGTTATTCCCTTACCGAAGAAAGCTGGAAAACACGATCTTTCAAATTACCGACCCATAAGCATTTTACCATTTCTTTCCAAAGGACTGGAAAAGTTGATGTTCAATCAGTTAACGCAGTTTCTTGAATCTTACAATTTATTATCGCCACTGCAGTCAGGATTTCGTAAAAAGCATAGTTGTGTATCAGCAATTTTGAAAGTTCACGATGATATTCGAATTGCTATGGATGAAGATAAGGTAACAATCCTAAATTTACTTGACTTTTCCAACGCGTTTGGTTCTGTTGACCACTCTATTCTTCTTAAAAAATTAAAGACTCAGTTTGACTTTTCTTCATGTGCGATCAAAATGATTAATAGCTTTCTGCGCAATCGCAAGCAAGCAGTTGCTGCTGGTCGTTTGGTATCTGAGTTTGTTGAACTTAAAACGGGTGTTGCCCAGGGTTCACTATTAGGTCCATTACTTTTCAGCATATTTATCAATGACATTGTGAATGTAGTACAAAATAGTTCATATCATCTCTATGCGGATGACCTGCAACTTTATTTTCCATTTCCGCTGGGCCTTCTTGAAGATGCAATCGTTATGATTAATGATGATCTGTGTAGTATATATAATTGGACTATACAGAACAAATTAACTCTTAACCCAAAAAAGTCACAAAGTATAATAATTTACAAGAAGTGTCTTGACGAATCTTATTTTCCTAAAATAATTTTAAATAAACATGTGGTCCCCTACAGTGTGACTGTCAATAATTTAGGCTTTGTTTTCAACAAAACGCTAACATGGGACGATCATGTAAATAAGGTGATTGGTGGAATTTATGGTGGTCTAAGACGTTTGTGGAAAATATCTTTGTATCTGCCAAAATCTACAAGATTGACTCTGATTAAAACACTCATATCGCCAATTATAACTTACGGTGCTCCACTGTACGGTGGAATGGACTCAATAAGCAAACAAAAATTAAATGTAGCATTTAACTCTTGCATTCGGTTTGTTCATTCCTTAAAAAGGTTCGATCATGTATCAAATTTATCTAACTGTATTTTTGGCATTTCCTTAATATCTCATTTCGTTGTCGAAATGTGCAAGTTTCTTTTTAAGTTAATACACAATCGAACTCCAACTTATCTATTCGAAAAGATACATTTTTCCTCATCATCAAGAACATGTAATATCAATATCACCAGAACTTCAGCTTTGCAAACTCGCATATCATTTTTCCCTTTATGTACCAGATTTTGGAATAAATTACCAACTCAAATTAAAAACATACCAAATTTAAATGAATTTGTAAATTCTTTAAAAACCTATCTACAGAACCCAGATATCGCTTTGCATTTTCACTCCATTTTTATTAATTTATTTTATGAATAACATTATACTATTTTTATACCCTATCCTAAGGGTATATTAATTTTGACACATAGTTTGTAACACCCCTTAATATTCGCCGTAGACCCATAAAAGTATATATATTTATGATCAGGACCAAATCCTAAGACTATCTAGCAATGTCCGTCCGTCCGTCCGTCCGTCCGTCCGTCCGTACGCAATTTTTAGGCCTTTAAAATTAAGCTAGGAAGCTGAAATTTGGACCACATATTCCCTAGGTCTCCGAAATGGTTAAGTGTAAAATTTTTTTGAATACGCCCACTGCCACGCCCACAATTTAGAAAAAACCGTTTTAAAGCTAAAGTTAGAGAGATAGAGTGTTACGACCTTCACAAGATATGTAGGCAATGCCCTCCTTTATAAGTTTGTCATATAAAGTTTTTTGCCACGCCTACTTTTTGTGGGCGTTTTTCACTAAAATGCTGTTTTCTTCGATAATTTTCATAGAAACCGAAAAAAAATGTTTAACAAGATATTTAGCCAATATTTTTTCCAATATATCGCCCATACAAAGTTTTTGGCCATGCCCACTTTTTGGGGGCGTTTTTTCAAAAAATGTTTTTTTTTTTTCTAAATTTTATAGAATGAAATAAAATGCTATCCATCATCTTCTTAAGGTTTTTTTTGGGGCATTAATGGATAGGGATAGGGTATCATACTGTTCGCTCCAAGCGGACTGTAACCTTTCCTTATGTTTTTAATTACTTTTAATTTAAATACTTTTCTTGTTAACCTTCTCTCTTTTCAACGGATAAGATATGTTAAGATTTATTTTTCTATATTTTAAGAGCTATCAATGAGACTCCTATCTCAAAGCTCTCTCTGAACAAATAAATGAAATGAAATGAAATGAAATGAAGTATTTCAGATGTACACTTCGACATTTTTTCTGCTTGCGAAATAAATGTTCGAAAATACTTTTAAAAACTATTTACTATGGATTTTTTCAGTCTAAATTTCAGTATGGGGGAGGTGCATATTTTAATAAAATAAAACCTTTACTTATTTTATAGAAATATGTCTTAAGAAAAATATGCCGCAAATCTGCTAGATGTCATAGTTATCCCTTGTTTTGTGACTTGAAAATTCTTCCTATTCATCATTTATATAGTTTTAAAGTGTTGAAGACTTTCTTCATAAAGTTTAGTAATCGTAATTTACGTCTTATTTCAACTCATAATTTACGTGAAAACTTTTCTAACTTATTATCTGTACCCATTTTTCGTACCACTGCCTATCGTAATTTTTATTCTGTTTCATCTTACCGCTTATTTAACAAACTCCAACTTTCTATAAGGACAATCACAACATCTGGACTATTTATTAAAAACATTTAATCCTGGCTCTTTAACTTTAATTATGCTAATTTAGAATCATTCATTGCTGATTTCTTGATGTAATTACTGATATTTCGGTCTAAATTTTGTTTATTGTTTCTAATTGTCTAAAACCTTAAGTCATGTTTTAATTTCCATGCACAAATGCTAATGCAACTTAAGTAAATTTAAATTCGTTTTTATTTTTGTAACTTTTTTATAATTTAATTTTGTTTTAAAAATTGTTTTCACTAGGGTCACCCCACCCCAAAAAATTGTATCTTATAATGGTAAGCCTTTTGAAGTGGCATTCATCACTATTTTCTTATGACCAATTTGTAAAATACAGAATGTCTCATTTTTCTAATCTATTTTTCTAATCTTTTGCCTTTATACCACTGGTATCTCAATTTGTATAAATTTATAATAGATTTTCAAGAAATAGAAGTAAAATTAATTATCTATCTATCTATCTATGTTTGTGCTTGATTTCTTCATCCAGGGTTTTGGAAATCAAGCATATGCACGTTAATATCACTTCTTCGAAGGAATACTTCTAGCTCGTCGATCTTTTGCAAAAGGCCGTTCGCATTCCATGTTACAACTTTTAAAATTTTTGAGTCTTTCATATTTATTTAGTATGACGTGCGCTTCGCAATTTATGTTCGAGCTCGTCTATTTTATCAAACATTCATTTGCGTTCTTCCAGTGTAGCAAGAATTAAGGAGAAAACTTGAGCGACTGGATCTGGCGTTGTTTCTCTTTGCTGGTTCGCTTGCAACGCAGCTTGAGCATATGTTTGTGGTCGAGTATTTGCTTAATCGGTCCAGGATTCGACGACTTTCTAAGTTTTTTTTCTGCAGTTCGGACAGTTTCTTAACCTTTTATGTCTGTTTACACCTTATATGTTTGTCATTAATTAAATCACGCATGTTTTGTAGCTCTTTAGCTGCTTCGCAGCGGCGATAGTTTCCAGGGTGATTGCCTTTGCAATTTATGCAGGTTGGTAACTCCTTTCTATTCATACCGCACTCTTGCGATAAGTGTATACTGGCACATTTGACGCAACGCGGTTCCTTTTTACAATATGCATTAGTGTGATTGTACCCTTGGCAACGCTTGCACTGAGGGACGAGTCTAGTCCTTTATCGCACCGGTTAAATTTTGACTAAATTATTCAGAATATTTTTAATATTATATATTTTATCAATACTCTCCGATTTTTCAAAACTTTATATGAATAGCGAAAGTTCACGCAATTGACTACAATATCTTCTCGCTCGTTTTTTATACCCTATCCTAAGGGTATATTAATTTTGACACATAGTTTGTAACACCCCTTAATATTCGCCGTAGACCCATAAAAGTATATATATTTATGATCAGGACCAAATCCTAAGACTATCTAGCAATGTCCGTCCGTCCGTCCGTACGCAATTTTTAGGCCTTTAAAATTAAGCTAGGAAGCTGAAATTTGGACCACATATTCCCTAGGGCTCCGAAATGGTTAAGTGTAAAAGTTTTTTGAATACGCCCACTGCCACGCCCACATTTTAGAAAAAAACGTTTAACGCCAAATTTAGAGAGATAGAGTGTTACAACCTTCACAAGATATGTAGGCACTGCCCTCCTTTATAAGTTTGTCATATAAAGTTTTTTGCCACGCCTACTTTTTGTGGGCGTTTTTGACTAAAATGCTGTTTTCTTCGAAAATTTTCACAGAAACCGAAAAAAACTGTTTAACAAAATATTTACCCAATATTTTTTCCAACATATCGCCCATACAAAGTTTTTGGCCGCGCCCACTTTTTGGGGGCGTTTTTTCAAAAAAACTTTTTTTTTTGTTAATTAATAGAACTAAATAAAATGCTATCCATCATCTTCCTAATGCTTTTTTTTTTGGGGTATATAGGGATAAGGATAGAGCATCATACTGTTCGCCCCAAGCGGACTGTAGCCTTTCCTTATGTTTTTTTTTTTTTTTTGCTTTTATTTTTTAAAAGGTTAACTGCGTCGATAATTTAAAACCTTTTATTTTAAGGTCTTACTAAACATCTTCGTTCCAGCACGAAGGATGCAATTACTCGATGTGGCCTTTCTGACTTATTTTGATACATGTACCACCGAATTTTCTCTGCATTTAGCTTTTGGGAGACTGCGCGGTAGCTTTAGGGATCGGTAACGTTTATTTTCCACATATTATTCCTCATAGATGTGACTTCTTATGTTTTTAAAATTTCCTTCAGAAAGCTGTATAACTTTTTATAATACGTAACTCCGATAACGTTTATTGGAAGGTTTATTCGAGGCGGAATGTTTGCCCTACCACAAGACGATTTCTCGTGCATTTCATTTTGTTAGCTTATAGTTTTTTTAAGCCTACGACTTTTAAACCCCGACTTTCCTTTTTTTGTTTGGTCGCCTCTTCGCATTGGGATCTGTTTCGCGCGCTAGCTCTTCTTCATCTGTAATGTAATCGCGACGAACTGGAGTTATTGTTTTAACTCCAGACTTTTTTTGAGCAAAGATTCCTTTAGCCCTAGTTCTCGACTTTGAGCTGATCGATTTCGATTTTTAACTGTTGGTAGAGTTCTTCAATTTTACTAAGCTCAATGCAGGGTTCATTATTTTCCTCCTGCGGCTCCGTTGGACTTACATATTTTGGTGTTTGTTTTTGTCAGAGATCCCGTTGGTGGTGATTTATTTACCCTTTTACCAGTTCTAAAAGGGTCAATAAATTGCAATAAATGGCTATCCCCAGAATCAGTAGAGCCTACCTCCGAAGAGGTTAAATTTTCCAGTAAAACTGGGCTGCCACCTGGGGTACTTAATTGTTTAGTTTTGTTCACTACATATTTTGTACACGCTAAAACTCGGTATACGGAAGGAGGATTTTAGTCGCCTCTTACGACAGACATGCCTACCTCGGGTATATTCTAACCCCTACCCGAAGGTGGTTTGTTATTAATGTTTATAAACTTGTTTTCAAAAATTTCAAAAAATATTGCTTTATGTTCTAACATGAAATAAAAATAAATGCATTCACTTTGAATTTTTTTCTTTATTTCTCGGCAAAATACCAAACATTTCATAAAAAAATATTACTTCCACTACACTTTTCTTTTATTATTGTATGTTTAATATTTGCTCAAAAGAAAAAAAAAGTACTAATTTGTTTCTCATAGCAACTCAAATATTAGCTAATGTACTCCTAAACAAAAACTTTAAATATCAAAATGTAATTTTCGACCTGTTATGATCTGCTCTGAAGCAGTTCACGATTGCTTTTGTGACCCTCAAAAGCTGTGACTGTGTTTTCAACTTTTACAAAACTGTCTGTTTGAAATCCACGATATTTTTTTAATAATCCAATAATACAATCCAGACTTTGTTTCGGGAAATTCACATTTATCGTGAAATATACGAACCTCAGAAAATTGTGCATACATCCACAAATAAATCATAATTTGAAAAATTATGAAATGAAATTTTCAAAAAAATTATTTATTGACAAAGAAAAATGCTATTTCGATTACACATATTTAATTTAATACATTCAAAAATAAAAACAACAAAAAAGTTCACAAAACAGACTATTTCCCAGCTAAATATAAAAAAAGTACTATATGCACAAAATTGAGCATACACAAAAATTAAAAGTTAATTCAGGTTATGGCTTAACTACAAACCAAAAACATAAGGAAAGGCTACAGTAATTTTAGTAGCGCGTGGTACCTCCTCCGGCATCTATGACAGCTTGGGGCATGGATTTTACCAGTGTTTTAAGCTATTTTGGCGCATTATAAAGCAACCATTGACGCACTAAGTAGGAGGTCTGCTTCGGATCGTTGTCTTGTTGGAAGTAAAAAGGCGAAGGAAGAGTTAATTTTTTTTTCTGCTGAATTTTGTAAATTTCTTTTCAAAATATTCATATACCCAATTTTGTCCATGGTATATTCTATGAATTCGAAGTTCGCGCAGCCACTTGAAGCCATACAACCCCACAATATCACACAACCTCATCCATGCTTTATGGTTGATTTGATGTTCTTTGATTTTAGAGCTGTATTAGATTCTCTCCAAACAACTTGTCTACCATCTAATCCAAATAAATTAATTTTTGATTCATCTGAAAACAAGACACCTTCCCAAAAGCTGAGAGGTTAATCTACATATTGCCTACCGAACTCTAATCGTTTTTTCTTATTTGCTGGTGAAATGTACGGCTTCTTTTGGGCTATCCTACCATTGATTATTTTTTCGCAAGACTCTGCGAAAGGTTTCTACAGATAGGTTTATTGATAACGGATGACACCTCCGCCATCAACTTCGGAACGCTGGTTTTCGGGTTAGACTTGATTTTCCGAACAATATACCGGTCGTTTTGTTCTGAGAGTCCTTTTTTGCTTCCCCTCCCAGCTCTATTTTTCAGTTTCCCTTCATATCTATAATTAGTAACAATTTTTTTCACCTTGGCATGCGATCGCCCTATAATTTCTCCTATTTGTCACATCGACTACCCCTCGCAAAATAGCTTAATTATAAGCATTCTTGTTGACAAACCAGTTCGCTTGGTTTCAAATGGAGACGCATCGTCTGATATAAAGATCAAAATTCAATTCGAAATAAAAGTGGCCCGAACAGTAAATAAGACATTTGAGTCCTCCCTATCAAAACTATTGGTTGGTTGTTTTTAAACTCTATAGCTCTATTTACACTACTCAAAATCAAAACAAATAAGGGAACACTCATATTTTTAAGTTCTTTTATGTGTTTTTAAGAAACTGTATTTTTGTCAAAATTGGTCGCATCGCAATGAAATAAAAATCATTTTAAATACTCAGATTTCTAGTTTTGAGGTCTACTGGCAGAATATTTTTCTTATTATAAGTTATTGCGCATTCATAAGATTACACTAATCACTAAGTAAACAAGCTTATGATCAGTTTAATCTCTTCAGCTACATTTTAAATGTTTCGGTTTCTCTTACGTCAATATGTTGCTGAGATATACAGCCGTAAATGTAAAATAAGATGTTTGATCATTGATATTTCAACAAGCAATGTTGCATTCCAAGATATATTTTAAGAACTTTATAATGCAGTTCCTACTAGTTTTCTGATAATTTTTTGAGACAAAATTTTTTTGTTTAAGCCTTAATATTAATTTGAAAAAATTACAAAAAAATTGCTTTGTTTAGTAGATGTTCAAAATACTGATGAAAGTACTAATTGTTGACTTAAAAATAAAAGCCGACCAACTTATTTTGAGGCAGGTAAACCTTAAGCTTTTATTTAGATTAAAGTTGTTATAAATTCCAATGTGGTTGCCAAGTTAAATTATTTAAATCTTATTTCTTAACACTCATTTTTAGATAATTTATTCCAATTATAAAAAATTACGTTTATTTATATCATAATTCATTATAAAAAAACATTGTTATTATTTAATTTCAATTTCAAACAACATTCTAAAATATGGAATACTCTTTATACCCTATCCTATGGATATATTTTTTTACACATAGTTGACACCGCTTAATATTCATTCAACGTAGACCCCTAAATGTATATACATATATTTATGATCAGGACCAAAATCTCAGACTATTTGCAATGTCCCTACGTCCGTCCGTACGTCCATAAACAAGATTTATACCTTTAAAATTGCAAATTTGGAAATTTGGACCACATATTCCTAAGCCTAGTTAATTGTAAAATTTTTTGAATACGCCCACTGCCAGGCCCACAATTAAAAAAAAAACGTTTTAAGGCTTAAGTTAGAGAGATAAAGTTGTACAACCTCCACAAGATATGTAGGTACTATCCACTTTTATTAATTTGTCATATAACGTTTTTTGCCACGCCTACTTTTTGTGGGCGTTTTTCACTAAAATGCTGTTTTCTTCGAAAATTTTCATAGAAATCGAAAAAAAAATGTTAACAATATATTTTCCAATATATCGCCCATACAAAGTTTTTGGCCACTTTTTGTGGGCGTTTTTAAAAAAAAAACTAATTTATTTTCTATAAATTTCATAGAATGAAATGAAATGCTATCCATCATCTTCCTAGGGAGAGGATAGGATAGGGTATCATACTGTTCGCCCCAAGCGGACTGTAGCCTTTCCTTCTGTTTTTTAAGAGCTTTTGTTAATATATCAGCTTTTTATACCCTATCCTAAGGGTATATTAATTTTGACACATAGTTTGTAACACCCCTTAATATTCGTCGTAGACCCATAAAAGTATATATATTTATGATCAGGACCAAATCCTAAGACTATTTAGCAATGTCCGTCCGTCCGTCCGTCCGTCCGTCCGTCCGTCCGTCCGTCCGTCCGTATCAACTTTTGAGGCCTTTAAAGTCATGCTAGGAGGCTGAAATTTGGAGCGTATACTCCCTAGGGTCCCGAAATGGTAAAGTGTTAAAAGCTTTTAAATCCGCCCACTGCCACGCCCACAATTTAGAAAAAACCGTTTTAAGGCTTAAGTTAGAGAGATAAAGTTGTAAAACCTGCACAAGATATGTAGGTACTGCCTACCTTTATAAATTTGTCATATAAAGTTTTTTGCCACGCCTACTTTTTGTGGGCGTTTTTCACTAAAATGCTGTTTTCTTTGAAAATTTTCATAGAAATCGAAAAAAATTGTTTAACAATATATTTAGCAAATACTTTTTCCAATATATCGCCCATACAAAGTTTTTGGCCACGCCCACTTTTTGGGGGCGTTTTTTCAAAAAAAAATTTTTTTTTCTATAAATTTCATAGAATGAAATAAAATGCTATCTATCATCTTCCTTATGAATTTTTTCTTTGGGGTACATAGGGATAAGGATAGGATAGGGTATCATACTGTTCGCCCCAAGCGGACTGTAGCCTTTCCTTATGTTTGTTATTCAGAAGGAACGAAATTAATTGTAAATTCATCACTTTCAGATAAAATGATAACGAATTTCTATGTGCTTTGTTCATTTGTGGAACTCAGGTTTGATTTTTGGATTTTTAACAAGTCGAATTGCACTTTGGATGTCCATGTTCAACACGGAATAACCAATACCAGTTGGAATCATGTCTTTCACTGCCTGCGAAGCCGTGACATACTCCGACTCAGTGGTGGACAGAGAAACACACTTTTGTATCCTGGTCATCTCAAAGACAAAAGTGTGTTTCGGCCCATTTACAAATAGAAAAATGAACTCCGTGGTAGAGCGTCTGAATTCAGGATAGCCCACATAGTAACGTGACTATTATTTAAATTATCGAAGTATCGGACGACCGCTTCCACAGCGAAGGCGATGTCTTGGTGAGTCCCCACAGACAAGTACATAAAAGCTTACTGCTTCTCTGTAGGGAGAAGTCACTACTGCGGAAGGCATTGATTTGCAGCAACTCATGTTCAATTTCTTAACTAACCGCTTAATATACTCTGATTGGCTAACATGAATTTCACCTTCAGGTCCGAGTGAGAATTCCATACCAAGAAAGTAACTAGACTCCAACATTGTAACTTCAAACTTCTGCTGTAGAAACTTTACAAATCGAAGAGCATCATCTCTCCTTTCTACAGCCACTAGACTATCATCGATATAAATGGCAAGCATAATTCTGCATTTTTTGTCTGCTGATAGTGATCCATTTTGCTGCTGCAGGGATCCATTTGGATCGGTTTCAATTGGTTGGTACCATCACCGATCGAGATGCAAAAATGCAGTTTTCTCATCAACCTGGGTCAAGACAAGTCCTTCGCTGGCTGGAATGGCAAGGATAGAACGAATTGTAGTAAACTTTGCCACAGGTTTATAAGTTTCTTCATAAACAATCTCAGCGGCTTCAACAACTGTACCGTTTTCTCGTTCAATAACCCCATTTTGCTTCGGAGTATATGCAACACTGGTTTCGTGACGTATAATACGTTCCCTCAAAATCAATCTAACAGATTCGTTGGCAAATCCCAATTGTCAGTGTGAAATAATTTTACAGGATAGCGACTTTCACAAACAGCGACATCTAAGAAACGTTCAAAGGAAGAGCGAACTTCTGACCTTTTCTTCAAAAAATGTACCACTCTAAAACGTCAGAAATGATCCTTGAAGAAAATAAAATACTTTGGTCCCCCTAATGAAGCCACTTCCATCGGACCACAAACATCGGCATGGACAAGTTCAGCTGGTTCGTTTGCCTTAAAATAGCTCTTTGGAAATGGCATACGCAAGAAAAATTATAGTCATCTAAAATTAATATTTTTTTGTTTTAGATGAGACCTTATCTTGCTGATATTCTGGTGAGCCATTTTCTAATGCCACATCTTTAATGTTAACCCCTTTATAGCTGCCGTCGATTCCTTTGAAACTTGAACATGAAAACACATTTTGAAAAGCTGCGCCTCAAGTTCTCTCATTGCTACTACAGTTCCATCTTCTTTAATAAACTTTCATCGAATTTTATCTGAGACAAACTTTAAGCCTTTATCCAAGGCGCGACTTTGAGAGAAAAGATGACCAGAAATCTTGAGTAGATAGGTACAATACATTTGTTAAATATTTTTCAAACCAATTTTTCCCATTAAATGACAAAATATTAATGTCCCATGCCCAACGCCAGTATTTTGTCGTCACTTCCGATTCGGATATCAATAGCGACTGAACATTCTTCATAATTTATGAACCAATCTTTTCGACGTGTCATATGATCGCTGGCGGCTGAATCAAGGTATCAAGGCCACTGATTACATCATCGTGTAGAGCCAAGATCATATATTTTAGTAAAAACAATACGCTTTCCTCTGGCCCAACCTTAGCACAAACGACACAACTGTGGTCAAACTGGTAGATACCCTGAAGCAGGACATCTACTTATCCTCGGTCTATTTGGCGCATGACGGGCCGTCTCCGTCAGAGGATCTGACGAAGCTCGTTAACGCAATACAAAATGGAAAAAGTACCCTGCTTGTAGGCTGCGACGTATACGCACGACATCACCTATGGGGCAGTTCCGAAACAAACGAACGAGGTGAGTCTTTATTCGATTTCATTATAACTACCATTTTATCTATATGTAATGTAGGGAACAGTCCAATGTTCACTTTTCCGGTTACGGAAAACTTCTGCGGTTGGGATGAAGTGTTAGACAATACCATAAAAACAAATTCTGACTGTTTCAGGGCTGAAGATTGGAGAGTATCCGACCTGAAATCCTTCTCGGATCACTGGTGAATTATCTTCAATTTAAATATCAAGGTTGATATTCATCCCCAATAGAAATCTAAATAGGATCGACTGGAAGAGATTCAGTCAAATCCTTAACTCCAAACTCAACACATGACCTAATCTGAATATGGGCTCAGTAGAAGAACTGGACACTACAGTTCAGATCTTCGATAACGCTATAGGAGTAGCTTTCAGGACGTCGTGTCCAGTCTGTTACAGCAAAAAAACGTTACCGCCTTGGTGGAACGAAGACCTCACCACTATAGTGATCATTGACTATAGTGATCTTCAAAATCTGCTATCGGCACAAGTTTTGGCAGGCTTGGTCAGACTATTACCACCAATCTATCGAAACACTTAAGGACTCTGCCAGACTCAGTAAGATCCTATCCAAAGCACACTCCAGTCCATCTTTCATAAAGAAAGAGGACGGTACTTGGACGGAATCTACTGAAGAATCTTTAGAGCTCCTTCTAAACACCCACTTCCCTGGATGCATAAATTATGGCGGATGCCCAACCGCTATGCAAGGGTCGCAACGTGTACAGGATGAGGTTAAAACAGTTATTAGCGCGGATAAGATCTCCTGGGCTATTAACAGTTTTTCCCCATACAAATCACCGGGCCCGGACGGCATCCTGCCCATTATGTTCCAAAAACATCTAAACATAGTGATACCTTGGCTTCTTGTCATTTATAGTAATTGCATCCTGCTTAACCATGTCACTCAGTCCTGGAGACATGTAAGAGTTGTTTTTCTACCCAAGGTTGGCAAGAGTAGTCACGAGTCCGCGAAAGACTTCAGACCAATTAGCTTGTCATCTTTCGAACTTAAAACATTCGAACGCATCCTAAACCTTCACATAAGGGCCGGCCTGATCAGATCAACCGTATGTAACTCTCAACATGCATATCACAGAGGGAGGTCCACTGAGACTGCACTGCATGAGGTAGTGTGCACCATTGAGAGATCCATTAAATACCGCCAATTTACGATAGCCACCTTCTTAGATAAAGAAGAAGCCTTCAATAACGTCCATACTGAGGCCATCCAAGTACCTCTCATCGAGCTAGGTGTAGAGAAGTTCATCGTAAAATGGATAGTCTCCATGCTTAGTACAAGGATAATTCAGGCTAAGCTAGGCAACAGCCACTTACCCAAATCTGTCAGCAAGGGTACACCCCAGGGTGGGGTTATCTCACCTCTGCTCTGGATTATGGTTCTCAATAAAATCCTGTCAAACTTAGACAGCGGCGGTATCAAAGTGGTTGCGTATGCGGATGACGTGGTTGTGTTGGTAGCATGGATGTTTCTGAACGTGATTAGTGAAATTATGGAAAGGGTTTTCGGTAAGTTTAGCGCTTGGGCCACAAGGTGCGGTCTGGGCGTTAACCCAAGCAAAACTGAACTGATACTCTTCACTACAAAAATCAAAATACCAACCTTCAGACTACCCCGACTAAACAACCAGGCTTTCTCCCTTTCCTCCAGTGCTAAACATTTGCGCGTAATTCTGGACCCCAAGCTCAGCTGGAAGCTGAACATCGAACACCGAATTCGGAAAGCAAATATAGCATTCTACACATGTAGCAAAACTTTCGGCAAAAAGTGGGGGGCTTTGGATGTCCTAAGTAAAGCTTACAATATCATCCAACTAAGCAGAGTCCAGAGAACGGCTGCAATTAGAACCACTGAAGCCCTACGGTCGAGTCCGACGGAGGCGATCAATGTGATTCTGGACATCCTTCCACTGGACCTGTATATCAAATCAATAGCCTCCTGCAGCGCAGTAAGACTGCAATAACTGGTTCGCAAGACCCTACAGGCACTGTAACATACTTGATTTTACACCGAGGAATGTAAAAGTACTATCCACTTACTGCACAACACCCAAACTCAATTTCCAGAAAACCTTCAAATCTGCCTACCCATCTAGGTCAGATTAAGAGGCGAATCTGCTATATCCATCTCAACCGACGGGTCCAAAATGGACTGTGGAGTGGGAGCGGGCGTCTTTCAATACGTACTACACTCATCCTCATCCTTCCGGCTCCCGAACTCGTCTAGCGTCTTCCAGGTGGAGGTCCTTGCGATTAGGGAAGCAGGCAAGATAGATATCTCGGACATGGGTCTCAACAATATCACAACATTTCTCAATACCAAAGGGTGGATCTGAGTACCTACAACCTTTACCATACCATAAGGTCATCATGAGTGGTGGCATCAAAACCGGCGCTCCAGCGCTAAATGCGTATCCCCGCATAGGGATCAGCCACTCCACATATCTACCTACACCATCGTTGACCAGCAATGCATTGTTCACACTTAATTGTCCTCATTTTTCTTCGCCACCACTTCCACACTATTTTCTGTTTTTGGATTACTCCCTCTTGGCTAGGCTAGGTAACCTTTGCTTCCAGTCGTCATGCTAACACCATTTGCTGATGTTGAGTGCCTCTCCGTTGATACTTCGCCTTTACTTCCAGTCCTTACTTTAACTTGATCATCGCCTCTATGAACATTGCATATTTGACATGTGCTTTCAATCTTGATAAAAAGCTTTTTGGAGCACTCTCTCTTCCAATGGGAGCGGGCCAACGCTCATTGCAATAATGCGTTGAGCCTTACAATCATTATTACTCCATACTGCCAAACGGTTACTATAGGCGGACTATATCTAGGATTCCAACTTAACCGGGCACGATTTACAAAATCTAATAGCTCTGAAGCACTAATTAATATTCTCATCTGGAATTCTGTCTTTTTTTTGCTGCGACTTTCACTTGTTACTAAAAAAATGTTTCTCAAAAAAAATTAGAACGTTTTGTACTTATATTGTTTTAGCAATCATCGATTTAATTAAACTATGTATAAACCAAATTTTTTTTCCTATATTCGAAAATGTGCTATATTTTCTCGTACGTGTCGTGAGTTTGATTATAAAGGGGATGAAAAGTGTGTTTGCCTATACAGATGAGCCGAAAATTCCTATCCGAGTCCTGTGTTTTCTTTATCCCTTCTGTCTTTAATATCTATGTTTTGCTTTATTTTCGCATTTCATAGTGTTATGCTCTCGACATTTGAAATTTTGTGTTTATCTTTTATCAAAACAAATTGTATACGAATGAAAGTGATGACTAATTTTACGAGACCATATAAAATGAATTAGTAGATTAAGAAAAAACCGTTAAAAAGCTAAAGTTAAAGAGATAGAGTATTACAACCTCTGTAATATATGTATTCACTGCCCTCCTTCATAAGTGAGTCATATTAAGTTTTTTGCCACGCCTACTTTTTGAGGGCGTTTTTCGCTAAAGTGCTGTTTTCCTCGAAAATTTTTATAGAAACCGAAAAAAATTGTTTAACAAGTCTCCTACGACAACAAACCAGAAACGTTAGGGGACTTGGAAGCCAACATTCGTGGCGTTATTGCCGACATACAGCCCCAAATGGTTGAAAAAGTGGTTGAAAATTGGACCTCTAGACTTGTCTTTATTCTATTCTATACCTCTAAAAAAACACCCTTTAGATATATATACATATAATTCTTTATTTTCAGACAAGCAATTTAATTAAAGGCGTAGGGCATTAAATCCAGAGTGCTAAGGGGCTTTTTGAAACAAAATATAACCAAATGTTCAATATAATATGCCTGGTTAGGGAAGTAAGTATTGTTCGATATAAATAGAACTTTAGATGAAGAACTGCAAATGTAGGAAGGCCAAATTGTTGTGAGAGCTTAATGGAAACACAACCTCACGAAACTTTTCAGGCGCAAGCTTCTCCTTCGATTATGCATCTATTCCAACACCATCAAAGTCCCGGACATTAAATGAAGTGGAAACGATAAGACAACCTTCGGCATCATCTGATACTGCGCAAAGTCAAACAGACATCGCACAAATGTCCATGCAAGGCATTTATATTATAATGAAGACTTTAGATTTTAAATAAAGAATTCTTTGTTTACTTTAAGGTAATTTGATTTTAAATTCCTATATATGCAGAACATTTTATATTCTGGAACCGCATAGGAAAGGAACGATGTACACAATCTTGTCTAGTAATTTTTACTTTTGTATGACTCCCCTGTTGCCGGACTCAACGCTTCCCTCATAACTGTATTTTTCTGCTCCAAATCGTCTTTCACTAGGGAGAGTAGCAAATTAAACTTATCATCATCCACTATTAAATAATTGGAGAAAGATGCAAATGTATACAAAAATGTATTTTGTTCCTTTTTCCCACGGCTTTATCCATGTTATTGTGTTGTCTCTAAATGCTTAAGCTGTTTCGCAACTCACAAGCATACTAACTACAGTTTGCTTCTCTTCATCATTGTCTGTATTCATTACTTAAATCACTGAACTAGTTAAATCGAGTAGATCCACAACAAGTTCGTATTTTTCTTCACCTATTTTTCAAAAAACACCTTTAACCCGATGAAAATAAAATAAACCCGAGCTACCAAAGTGAACGACAAATGAGAAATAAAGAAAAGAAATTTGGAAAAATCTTTTGTGTAGCGCACATCTGATTGGCTGCGACCTGTGGCTGCGACCTGTGGCTGCCCATTTAATTTTATGCATTCAGAGTTACCAATGTCCGTTTGTTAACTCGTTCAGCTGTTTTCATTCGTTTAAGAGCTTTAAAAAAAGTTATCGTGGGGATCTTGTTTTGATCTTTTGCGTTGATGTTTACCCCGAGGTAGATGAACTCCTTAACTACCTCGAAGTTGCTGCTATCAACAGTGACATTTTGTCCTAGTCGGTGGATAGATGATTGTTTGTTTGTTGATAGCATTTAGTCTTGTCCTAATTGACTTCAAGGCCATGAAAGCCTCTATCACGGCACGCTGGGATCGACCGATGATATCTATATCGTCCGCATACCCCAGCATTTGGACTGTTGAAGATAGTGCTTTCCGTGCTGACACCTGCCCTGCGCACTATCTGCTCAAGAACAAGATTGAAGAAATCACACGACAGCGCATTTCCTTGCCGAAATCCGGTGCATGTTTGAAAGAGTTCAGATGAGCTGCTGCCAAACTGGACATTGCATCGCGTGTTATCTAGTGTCATGCGGCACATCTGGACCAGTTTTGAAGCGATCGCGAATTCGGCCATCGCCACAAAAAGCTCCTGACGACGAATGCTGTCATATGCGGCTTTAAAGTCGATAAAGAGATGGTGTGTCTCGACTTGAAACTCTTTGGTCTTTTCCAGGATTTGCCCTAGTGTGAAGATTTGGTCTACAGTTGATCTGCCGGGCCGGAAGCCACACTGGTTAGTGCCGATTAGTGTGTTGCAGAAAGGTTTGAGACGTTCACACAGTACGTTGGATAGGGTCTTATATGCGACATTAAGCAGGGATATGCCTCGATAGTTTTTGCATAGGATCGCCTTTGTTGTAGATGGTACATATGGAGCTGATGGTCCAGTCATCGGGCATGCTTTCCTCCACCCAAACTTGGTTGATGATTTAGTGCATGCGCCCTACCATAACATCACCTTCGAATTTGAAAAGCTTTGCAGGTAGACCATCAGAGCCGGCGGCTTTGTTGTTCTTTAGCTTTTTTATAGCTAAGCCAACCTCTTCTATACTGGGCGGAGGGACTGGTTCTTCATTGACTGGACGCGGGTTCTCTTCTTGCCTCATCACTCTTTCTACATTTTGTCCGTTTAGCAGCTGCTGGAAATGCTGCTTAAATACATCTACTATTCCCTGCGCGTCGGTGACTAGGTTTCCATCGCTGTTAGGAAGAGCCCGTGTTCCGGTCTTAAGGCCGGCAGCCAGTTGCTTGGCTTTTTTATAGAACTTCCGGATGTTGTTTCCGTCGCGGGACTCTTCGATCTCCTTGAGCTGGGAGACTGCGTGCTTTTTTTTTTTCTACGCAGGATCTTTTGCTCCTCCCTTATCCTGGCTCGGTACTCATCCCTTGCTGCCCTCGTATCGATTAGCACATGGTCGATTTGGTTCGACCGTCTGGAGAGCGCCAGGTTGCTGTGTGGATCCTTAGTCGCGGAAGCCTAGTGCTACATATCACCGTATTACAAGCTGCTGCAAAGTCAATTAGTCGGTAGCCGTTATCTGTTGTCGTATCGTGTAGGCTGTGCTTACCAACTAATCCGCCGAAGATGTTTTCCTTGCCGACTTTAGCATTGAAGTCCCCGAGTACAATTTTGACATCGTACTCCGGACAGGCTCCGTCCAAGAGGTCATAAAATTCTTCCTTGGTAGGGTCCTCAGCCTCATCGATAGGAGCGTGTGCAAATATTAGGCTAATGTTTTGGAGTGTAGCTTTGATGCGGATCACAGCCTGGCGATCACTTATCGGCTTGAAGTCCACTACTTTTGATATAAGCCGATTTACCACGACGAATCCGCATTCGAACATGTGCAATCTTTTGTTACAACTGTAATATATGTCGCAATTTTGTCTTTTCATAGTACCTGATCATATCCATCGTATCTCCTGGCTCGCGGTAATGTCGGCCTTGTACCGCGAGAGGACATACTCAAGTTTTTGAGTAGCACCTGGTGTGTAGAGTGTCCGCACATTCCAGGCACACACTCGCATGTCCGTTAACATTCCGGGTCTATTTTGCCTTTGAGGTTCATTTATATCCGAGGCTGCCATGTTCCACCTAACTGGAACTGTGGACGCCGCCGTGGATCCATCCGTAGAATTCGTCCGCCGCCGTCCGGAAACAGGAGAAGTGCCTTAGTGTGGTGGCACTCCTCCCCCCCCCCCTCTCTCGTCAGCTGCCACCAACGACCTTCCACAGGGATTGGTTACCCCATCTCCAGTCGAGGTACTAGGCACCCAGCAGTCACCACGGGGAGGTGAGAAGTAGGGGTTGACGGTGTTATGCTAAAGTGAGAACGCTTGTGTTCTTATATAATCGCAATCACCATCTTTTTGACCACCTTGCATTTTTTTTTAATGTGTGGAAAATACGTTAAAATGGAGTTACAAGAGTATAACATATTTTGTGTTCTTAGCACTTTCTTTCTGTGGAGAACAATAAGAAACTGTTGTAGTGCTAGCCGACAAGAAATAAACATGGAAATATTAATTTCAAAAGTTTAAAACTGTCCTGCATTATGCAGGATTAATACCAAATCTTATTTTCAGCCTAACGGTACATAAATGTAACATCCTATCCCTTTAATTTGATACCGCAATAACAGTTTAATTTATACTGACCACAGCGTTTAAAGTATGTGTAGTGTAAAGTAATTAGAGCTGTGCCAATCGCTCAATATTAATGATCGAATCATTCAAGTATTGGTTGAAAAAATTAATCGGTCATTTCAATCAATCATTCAATGACAGATGCGGGTATTGTATTGCTTCATTAAATGTCAATCAAATCAGGAATCTCAATCACCTTTCGTTCAGTTTAGTTTCGATAGAGACAGATAGATTGTAAGAGAGATACAATCAAAAGTAACAAACCGTTGATTTGTATTAGAAACAAAATTGTTATTGCTATTCGTTGTACTCTTTATACGTTTTGTAAACTCTGTTGTAATTAATAAATTAACTACGTTACTTAAATATTAGGAATTTATTTTTTTTTGTTACTGAAATAAAGTGTGTAAGTCTATTGTTATTCGAAGAAAAAATTTTGTAATTACCTAGTTGCTGTTTTTATATAATTAAAATGTCTGCCCTTAGGAACAAAAAGAGTGAAATTTTGAAAAATTTTTCCAATGTTTCAACTAGTAAGGCCAAATATAGCTACTACCAGAATGTTTTAAGCTATTCCGGAGGTGCTACAGGCAATCTCGGAAGACATTTAAAGTTCCAACATAAGGCTGTATCCTTAGACGCAGTAAAGTATGTGTATACATTATCAAATACTGTTCATAATCGCAGTCCTTTTGAAATAGAAAGTTCATCTGTCAGTGAGTCGACAAGAAATACAGAAGTAGATGAAAATCGCCCACTTTTAACTAACACTGTCACTAGCCTTCCACCTCCACCCGTTTTCAAACAAACCCACTTATCCTCGCACGTATGCAGACCGATGTCGTTCTCCTTTTTAAAACAAGTGGATGAGCAACTGACAATTGTGAAGCAGTATTACCCATTTATAATGGTAGATGATGTGGAATTTAAAAAAACAATTTCATATGGTATGTCCCAGTTAATCAATCAAGAAAAACAATATCGAATTCCCTAATTCCACGCATGAACAACGAAACAAAAGAAAATGTGACTCAAATGCTGGTGAATGTAGAAGCCGTATTAATGGACGTCCAGAACACAACAAAGCTATATTGGTGTAACAGCTCACTTTGTCCGAGAGGTAGACGGTAATAGCTCGCTGCAATCTTGCCCTTTAGGATGCGTTCCATTCGATGGATCCCATACTTCAGTAAATTTGGCAAATTTGTTGAAGGAAGAAGTGAAGTTTTGGGGTCTGTATCAGAAAGTTGCATGTGTAGTAATGGACAAATCAAACATCGTTGGAGCTGTTAAGCACAACAAATGGGAGCATTTTCCTTGTTTTACACATGCGCTTCATTTAGTTTTAGGGGAGGGAATCGCCGTCATTGAGCCGCAAATATCCAAGATTAAAAATATTGTCACCAAACCCCTTCGGGTATGGGTTAGAATATACCCGAGGTAGGCATGCCTGTCGTAAGAGGCGACTAAAATCTACCTCCGTATACCGAGCATAATAGCGTATACAAAATAATGCAATGGACAAAACTGTAAGATATAATACTCCAGGTAGCAGACCAGTTCTACTGGAAAATCCACACTCTTCGGAGGCAGGCTCTACGGATTCTGGGGAGAGCCATTTATTGCAATCTTTTGACCCTTTTAAGGGTAGCAAAAGGATATCTATATCACCACCATCGGGATCTATACCACAGTTAAAATCAAAAAGAAGTCCTACCGCGCAGAAAGACTTTCCGCGCGTACCCCGAGGCTCAACGAAAACTAACAGCTTCGAGGAAGAAAATAATGACCTCCGTACAAAGCTTAATAAAATTGAACTGCTCTACAATGAGCTGAAAACCGAGTTAGGCCAGCTTAAAGTCGAGAATAAGGCACTAAAAGAATCTTTGACGCAAAAGCACTCTGAAGGTAAAATGCTAAGTCCAGATCGCCGCGACTACTTCACGGATGAAGAAGAGTTGTAGCAATTCAGCGAAACAGATTCGACTAAGCAGAGACTAAACAAAAAACGTAAGGCCGGCTCCTCAGCAGAAATTGTAGTGGTTAAAGAAAGTCGTAAAAAGTCTTTAACCAATGAAAATGCAACGAAGACGTAAGAAAAAAATCTTAAAGATAAAGTTTACCTTCCGCCGCCAATTAATGTTATCGAATAACGGACTACAACAAGCTTTATGAATTTCTTAAGGAAATCTTAAAGTCCACATTCAAAGCAAAATCTTTGAATAATAATGTGTGAAAAATAATTGTTAGCGACCCCGACAGTTACCGCGCGGTTTCTCAAAAACTAAATACTGAGAAAATCCAATGGTACACTTACTAAAATAAGTCAGAAAGGCCACACCGAATAATGGCCAGAACACTTCATTCTTCGTGCTGCAAAGACGACGTTTTGCAAGACCTTAAATCCAAAGGCTTCAAAATTTTTGACGCAGTTAATCTAATTAAAAAAGTGTAGCGAAAAACAGATAAAGATGTGGAAACTTTAGTTCATGATAAGCTTCGAAAAGTCAGAAGACATTAAACAAATTTACAATATAAAAAGTATCCTTAACATCGTAGTTAAAATTGAGCCG
This sequence comes from Ferdinandea cuprea, assembly GCA_963576555.1. NCBI lineage: Eukaryota > Metazoa > Arthropoda > Insecta > Diptera > Syrphidae > Ferdinandea > Ferdinandea cuprea. Next base: position 24,564,794 of record OY754962.1, read on the forward strand.
ATGCGTAAGGCGACTAGGCTCATCCCTCAATGCAAGCGTTGTCAAGGGTATAACCACACAAACGCATATTGTTAAAAAGAACCCCGTTGCGTTAAATGCGCCGGGAAACATTTGTCTATAGATTGCGTTCTTAAAGGACAGGATTTACCAACCTGCATAGAGTGTAAGGGAAATCATCCGGCAAACTTTCGCGGTTGCGAAGTAGCTAAAGAGCTTCAAAGCAGGCGATGTAATAAAGAAAAAATTGTTACCCATTGGAGTTAAAAAGAATGACAAACCCAAAAGAGGTACAAACAAATCAATTGAACGACGAAAAAATTTAAAGAAAACGTCTAATCTGCCGAGAGAAAGGCATTTAAAAGAAAAGTCGTCGACTTCCGGGCCGAAGGCTAAGGAAATGTCCAAACCGCAGCGAGAAAAGATAGTTAATAGTAAAGTGTTGTCAAAACCTCGGCCACAGACATACGCTGAAGCGGCGTTCCAAGCTAATAAGCAAATCGATACAGCGGCTGACCCAGTCGAACAAGTCTTTTCTGCAATTCTTGCTTGACTGGAAGAACAAAGTCGTATTAATAAACGCATATTTGAAAAGTTTGACGAGCGAAGTTTGACCATAAACTTCGGGGCTCGCTTCATCGCATATAAATATCAATATGAATAGTAACGAAAAAACTAAAATAGAAATAATTACCTGGAATGCGAATGGCCTTCTACAAAAGATCGACGAACTTGAAGTTTTTACTCGTAAAAATATTATCGACATATGCCTGATTTTTGAAACGCATCTTACGAAGGAATCAAGTGTAAAAATTAAAGGATATAGTGCCTATCATGCATATCACCCTTCGGAAAGGACTAGAGGCGGAGAGTCTTTTTTTATAAAAGATAGCATTAAGCATTCAATAAGCACCAAAATCGAGCAAGATAATATTCAAATGACTACGGTTCGTGTAAAAAATAATAGACAAACTTATGATATTGCGTCTATTTATATCCCTCCAAGGGAAAAGATAGAACAATTTGATTTCACGAGTATTTGTAACTCACTCACATGCAACTTTGTTGTCGGTGGTGATTTTAAGCAAAACACACCTTCTGGGGTTCACGATGCATTTCACCAAAAGGAAAAATTCTCTATGAATCTGGTATGCAATTTGGAGTATACTTTTACTCGTCAGGCAACCCGACGTATTGGCCTACGGATACGGCAAAAACTCCAGACCTTATAGATTTTTACATTTTAAAAGCGATTTCCGAAAGCTTTGTTAAAATTGAAGATAGATTCTGATCACTCGACTATCATTCTGACAATGAGCGGCTGCTTATTGAAAAAGAAGGCCCCAATCAGACTTACTAGCGTATCAACTAAGTGGGACTCCTTTAGAAATTCTGCGAAAATAAAATCGATCTTAAAGTGTCTCTTCAAACGCCATTTGAACTTGAACTCGAAGTCGATCAATTTATCGGAGTCATACAAAGTTCTGCCTGGTATAGTACTCCTTATAAACGGATAAAGAATCAAAAAGCGAAATAAAAGATCCTCAGGAAATAACCGAATTGGTTAAGGCGAAAGAAAAGCGCATAAAACGATATTAAATAATCTATGCAGCACAAAAAAAACGGGCGAAACGAGACAATGAAAAAGCCGACATTTTTGCCGATCACTTAGAAGAAACGTTAAGCCCTTTGACGGTCAAGAGCTAATCGAAGATATGGCCTTCGAGGGGATACCTGACAATTTTAAAATTAGAACTGTATCACTGGCTGAACTGTATGATTTAATTACGGGACAGGTCCTAAGAGAGTTGCCTAGGAAAGCACTTACTATGTTTGTTTATCTCATAAATGCTTCGTTTAGGTTATTATACGTTCCATGATAATGAAAATTAGCTGAGGTCATAATGGTCCCAAATCCGGGAAAATCCCCATACGACAAGAAATCGTATAGACCAGTATCTCTTTTACCAATTATGTCAAAAGTATTTGAAAACATAAGTCCGCGTGGGGCGAACAGTATGGTATCCTATCCATATCCCTATATGCCGCAAAGAAAACATAAGGAAAGGCTACAGTCCGCTTGGAGCGAACAGTATGATACCCTATCCCTATCCCTATATGCCCCAAAAAAAACCTTAAGAAGATGATGGACAGCATTTTATTTCATTCTATAAAATTTAGAAAAAAAAAAAACATTTTTTGAAAAAACGCCCCCAAAAAGTGGGCGTGGCCAAAAACTTTGTATGGGCGATATATTGGAAAAAATATTGGCTAAATATCTTGTTAAACACTTTTTTTCGGTTTCTATGGAAATTATCGAAGAAAACAGCATTTTAGTGAAAAACGCCCACAAAAAGTAGGCGTGGCAAAAAACTTTATATGACAAACTTATAAAGGAGGGCAGTGCCTACATATCTTGTGAAGGTTATAACCCTCTATCTGTCCATCTGTAGCTTTAAATCGGTTTTTTCTAAATTGTGGGCGTGGCAGTGGGCGTATTCCAAAAAATTTTACACTTAACCATTTCGGAGCCCTAGGGAGTATGTGGTCCAAATTTCAGCTTTCTAGCTTGAATTTAAAGGCCTAAAAATTGCGTACGGACGGACGGACGGACGGACGGACGGACGGACGGACATTGCTAGATAGTCTTAGGATTTGGTCCTGATCATAAATATATATACTTTTATGGGTCTACGACGAATATTAAGGGGTGTTACAAACTATGTGTCAAAATTAATATACCCTTAGGATAGGGTATAAAAAGCGTTAAGAAGATGGTGGGTAGAATTTTATTTCATTCTACAAATTTTATAAAAAGAAAACATATATTTTGAAAAAACGTACCCAAAAAGTGGGCGTGGCCATCAACTTGGTATAGGCGATATATTGGAAAAAATATTGGCTAAATATCTTGTTAAACATTTTTTTTCGGATTCTATAAAAATTTTCGAATAAAACAGCATTTTAGTGAAAAACGCCAACAAAATGTAGGCGTGGCAAAAAACTTTATATGACAAACTTGTAAAGGTGGGCAGTACCTACATATCGTGTAAAGATTACAACACTCTATCTCTCTTACTCTAGCTTTAAAACTGTTTCTAAATTGTGGGCGTATCAAAAAAAATTTTACAATCTGCCATTTCGGGAACCTAGGGAGTATATGTTCCAAACTTCAGCTTTTTAACTTTAATTTAAAGGCCTATAAATTGGTGACGGACGGACGGATGGACATTGCTAAAGAGTCTTAGGTTTTGGTCCTGACCTTAAATATATATACTTTTGTGGCTCTACACGAATATTAAGAGTGTTACAAGCTATGAGTCAAAATTAATATACCCTTAGGATAGGGTATACAAATTTTACTAAAACGGTTACACCCGATTATCGAAGAGCGCCGATTAATTCCTGATCACCAATTCGGGTTTAGAATTAAACACTCTACAATCAACCAGGTTTATCGAATAAACAATGAAATTGAAAAAGCTCTTGAGGAGAAAAAAATATGCTCTAGCGTTTTTCTCGACGTCTCCCAGGCTTTTGATAAAGTATGGCATACGAGATTAAAACATAAAATTAGCCTTTCCCAAACAAATATATGAGATATTATGTTCTTATTTAGCGGACAGACTTCTCCGTGTTAAGCATGGAAACGAATATTCCGAATTCAAAGAAATCGCGGCAGGAGTTCCATAAGGAAGCGTCATGGGTCCGATTTTATTTCTAATCTTACTCGAGATATTCCGCAGGAAGAAGGCACATCTGTAGCTACGTTTGCGGATGATACCGCTATATTGGACATGAGTAAAGTTGTACCAAAGCAAATAACATCAAAACAAATTTTTCAAAACAAAGTGCCAAGAAGAATTTTAAACGTCCCGTGGTATATCAGAAATAGTGATATCCACAGAGATTTGGATGTTGCAACCGTCAAAGGTGAAATAAAATCATTTGCCCGTAAGCAACAGACCCCCCTTCGCGGTCATTGCAATAACGAAATGATATCTATTTTGAACGATACAAATTTAGTGCGCCGGCTTCAACGGATAAAATTTTAATTAGCTCAATAACATTTACCCGCGTGTTTTTGGCGGTGCAAGCAGGTGCCTCCGATGGGAAGCTGCCTGGTAAACGAGAATATAAATTATTAAATCTAAACTACTAGATAGGAAATAACCTAGTTGTAGTATAAAGTAATTTGAAGTGAGGTGTTTTTAGTGAGTAATAATCTCACACTATTATGAGCACGTGCGGTCGGTCCTCATAGTGTCTTATGGAATATTTTCCACCTACCCTCGGGAAAAAAACCTGTTCTAAACTGTCTGTCTACCGAAGAATGGAAGATAAATAGAAAATGGAATGGAATGGAAAATAATAGAAAAAACATAAGGAAAGGCTACAGTCCCCTTGGGCGAACATTATGATACCCTATCCTTATCAGTATATACCCCAAAGAAAAAAGCGTTAAGAACATGAACATAGCATTTTATTTCATTCTATAAAATTTATGAAACAAAATAAATATATTTTTTGAAAAAACCCCCAAAAAGTGGGCGTGGCCAAAAACTTGGTATGGGCGATATATTGGAAAAAATATTAGCTAAATATCTTGTTAAACATTTTTTTCCGGTTTCTATGAAAATTTTCGAATAAAACAGCGTTTTAGTGAAAAACGCCCACAAAATGTAGGCGTGGCAAAAAACTTTATATGACAAACTTGTTAAGGTGGGCAGTGCCTACATATCTTGTTAAAATTACAACACTCTATTTCTCTAACTTTAGCTTTAAAACAGTTTTTTTCCATATTGTGGGCGTGGCAGTGGGCGTACCAAAAATAATTTTACACTCTACCATTTCGGGACCCTAGAAAGTATATGTTCCAAATCTCAGCTTTCTAGCTTTAATCTAAAGGCCTATAAATTGGTGACGGACGGACGGACCGACATTGCTAAATAGTCTTAGGTTTTAGTCCTGATCATAAATATATATACTTATGTGGGTCTACGACGAATATTGAGGGGTGTTACAAACTATGAGTCAAAATTAATATACCCTTAGGATAGGGTATAATAAAATAGCTGCAGAAATCTTTCAAATATTTCAAGCTATAACACAGGAGATTTCGGCTGAGAAAATGTACCACTCTCAAAACTAATGCAAATGATTAATGCTATCAACAGTCACATAGAAAAGCAGTACACAGAAAAATATGAACGAAAAAGTAGCTCAAATCCTGAGGATTTTATCAGCATCAGTTTTATCCCGGTTTAAAGACATCGAATCGCATGAACTTGTCACACATTCCACCATACTAGATCCACTGTTTAAAAGTTTTGGGTTCACCTCACAGGTTAAATACGAAATTTCGGAAAGAAATTCTTTCGATTCCATTCCACAATGTATAAAACAGTCCTCCACCATCCACATCGCAGAACACACAACTTCAATCGAAGCCTTCTCTTATTTGCATATCTCAGAGGGAGGTCCACTGAGACTGCACTGCACGAGGTAGTGCGCACCATTTAAAGATCCTTTAAATACCACCAATTTACGCTAGCCACCTTCTTAGATATAGAAGGAGCCTTCAATAATGTCCATACTGAGGCCATCCAAGTATCTCTCATTGAGCTAGATGTAGAGGAGTTCATTCTAAAATGGATAGATAGATAGATAGATGCCAAGTCGGGAGAGCCTAAATGGGGCTCTGGCACTGCGGTTCCTTATAGAGCCTATTGTGACTTCTGGATGGGTCCTAGAGCAAATATTTGACTCCAGAGGAGGTCAGGAGGACGAGAATCTTCTCTGGATGCAGGGTAGCAAGGTCTTTTGGTGATATGATTTTCTCACCAAGGATGTCCTTCCTGAGACGAAAGAGAGCCGGGCATCTTTCGTCAAATATTTGCTCTAGGACCCATCCAGAAGTCACAATAGGCTCTATAAGGAACCATGAGTATGTGAAGACAGGATTCGTCACTCTCTAAACAGAGTCTAAACCTAGGGTCCGGGGAGAGGCCAACTGAATATTCCTGTCAGAATTTTTAGACTATTCCTGTCCAGGTTAGTTAGGAATTTCGATTTCCTGGGGTGGAATTTGGGGAAGAAATGTTTGGTACAGTTCCATGTGAATTGAGCCAGACTTTATTGGATTCGATCAGGAATAAGCTTTTAACAAAGTTCCTGAAGTGATTTTTGCTGACACCACAGATGGTTCAGGGCCGTCAAGTGGTGTTGCTGCGCCGGCTTTAGCCAGTGAGTCAGCCGCTTAGTTGCCAGCAAAACCCGTGCGGGCTGGGATCCAGTGAAGAATGACTTAGTTTTTCGTAGCAAGTTCATAGATGGCCATAAAGGGTTTCCAGAACAAGCTTTGATTTTATGACAGATGAGTCAAGAGCTTTGATGGCTGCTTGGCTATCTGAAAAGATAAATATAGTTTTACCTCGTGTGTTAGAACTTAAGTTAACTCTTGCACACTGTTTAATGGCAAAGACTTTTGCTTGGAATATGGATGAGTTCTTGCCAAGGCTGACTGAAAAGTTCGCTCGAGGCACCTCTGCATGGATTCCAGATCCAGCCCCTGATGATGCTTTGGATGTACACGGCGGTGGTACGCCCAATTCTCACTTATGGGTCACTGGTTTGTGGCCCGCTTAAGTAAAGCTACAATATCACCAAACTAAGCAGAGCCCTGAGAACGGCTGCAATTGGAACCACGAGAGCCCTACGGTCGAGTCCGGCGGAGGCGCTCAATGGGCACTGTAACATACTCGATTTTATACCGAGGAATGTAAATGTACTATCCACTGACTGCACAACACCCAAACTCAACTTCCAGAAAACCTTCACTTATGCCTTCCCATCTTTTTTTTTTAAATGTACGCGCACTAAAGGGATTTTGTATATCCTTATAATGAAGTAACACAGTGCGGGCATTTGGGATGTGAAGGATTAGAAAAAAGGAGAATACCGATGCACGTTGGTTTTAAATGTCTGTAAACTTTAATGCATAGGAAAAACAGAGCGGGGTAGAGCATTCCACATTCTTATTGTACGGTTAAGAAACGAATCCTTGTATTTCACTGTATGTCCGAATACAGGCTTGGAATGTAACTCCCTATTTCATTTGAGCACTTGTGGTGGAAGTACCGATAAAACAATGACAGGCAGGAGACATCACGACGATGACTAAGAGAGTCAAGTGATTTCGTGATGTCTCTATCGCCAATAGGTTTTACCGCACGTTTTTGAATCCTTTCAAGTAGCTCCAAATATGTTATTGGTGCACCTGACCAGCGTTGTATTCAAGTTTTGGGCCAATAAACGCCTTATAGATTCTGGCCAGATCAGAAGGGGTGAAATATTTCTTGCACCGCTTAAGGAAGCCTAGACATTTCGCAGCGTTTATGGCGACATCGAATATGTTGTCATTCCAACGAAGTTTGTCGTTAACGCACATACCGACGATGGAAAGTCTTTTTAGTTTCGGCGACGCAAGTGCGAAGCTAAGGGTACTGTCATCAGCAAAGGAATGGATTGGATTAGAAGTGACAGACAGGAGGTCATTCATAAAAATGAGAAAGAGAGTCGGAGATAAAACGGAGCCTTGAGGGACACCAGAATTTATTTGGTGAGCTGCAGACTTGAAACCGTCTTGAAACGACGTGAAACGACTTAAATTAAACGGTCCTAAAGATAATTTCTAACCCATTGAAGAAATGTATCATCAATTCCAAATGCACGCATTTTCGACAAGAGAGCTTGATGCCAAACTCTGTCAAATGCCTTTGAAATATCAAACGCAACGACCTTACTTTCACCACCAGAGTGAATAGATTGGTTCCACTTTTCGGTTAGATATGTCATCAAGTCACCAGTGGATCTGTTGCTGCGTAAACCGTACTGGCGGTCACTAAGAAGTTTTCGGGATTCGAGATATTTAAGACTGCTGACGATTTATCAGCGTTTCCATGGTTTTCAGGTGAAATAAATTTGTATTCATATCGGCAGCGGCATCCACGTCGTTGTTGAGGAAGCACAACGACCAGGTTAAACTCCTAAAGAAACCGTTTAAAGGTTCCCAATTGGCTTTATCCTATTGCCATACGGTTCTTTTAGGAGCTTGTTCTTTAACTGTGTGGCTGGAGTACGAGAAATTCGCCGATATGAAACAATGGTCTGACGAACCTAGAGGCGATAACACATTTAAAGTGTATTTATCAGGGTGAGAGGTCAGATTGGGAGGCAGGCACTGTCATTGTTTTTGATAATTTTGATAATGTTTTTAATAATTCGCAGTGGCTATTGGTGAACATATCCCTGAATGGAAATGGAACAAACTTTTTATATCTTTTTGTTAGTATTGTCTCTGTTTTGATGTCGATTTTCATTCACCCAGTTAGAGTAGTCCAACCAGAATACCATCAAGACGTTTTGACAATTGTTAAACATTTCTCACGTGTGTCAGTTTTGTTTGTTTTTAAGTGTGTATATTTTTTGTCTAAAATAATTTCAAAGTTAAATTTATATACTAAAATAAAGGAAGGTAAAATTTTACTTTACTGCCTCACCCCAAAAAACGCTCAAATTTTGTATTCTAGTTTCTTTTCATGCCCTAATCTAAAATCTGCAAAAACATTTTGGCGCTCTCTTACCGTTTGGGCGTCGCACGCTCCCAAATTTTCGAAAAAGGCCTATGAAATGGTACCATTTGGGAAACCGTTGGTCCCACGCATGATTTCCTATCATGCACTTTGATCGTAGCCTTGGACTGTGGTGTTTACTCTTCCCCCTTTAAAAATCTACGTCCCGTAGATCGAGAGTGATGTCAGAGCCAGCAGAGTAAGTTTTGCGCTGACGGCATAGTGGGCTCTCGAATTGGTTCGTCCTGTAAGGCATGTTAACCGCAGGGATGTCCAATTTGACATTAACCTTACGCCTTATAATTAAAACCATGGCTGTCACCACCAGGAAGGTTACAGCACTAGTGCCAGAGGAAATCCATAGTGTCGTGGTAAGGTCGTTAACCTTTTAATATTAACTAGGCTGAGTTTGTGCACATAGCCTAAATCCACTCTGTGGTTTCTAGTGATAACACCCGTTAGCACTGCAGGAAGAACCTGCACGCTCATAGCTATGAGGCTAGAAAACGTCCTATTTCCTAATTGAATTGTTTCGTTATTCAACTGGATAACGTAGGTAACGTCAAGATGGTTGGAAGTGTTCTTTGATACCAACTATCCCTTGTAGTTGGTCAAAAATATGGTGTCGTCTTTGACAAGCTCAATAACTCTATTAAGGTTAGTATGATAATTGCATGTAACAGGACCTCCTTTCAATACTTTTGCTATGCAATCTTAATCAGGAATTTTTTGCAGTGACCTTTCGTCGCAAATTGTTGAATTGCTTATGGAAAGGCAATGACCAACTATTCCAAAGGTTTGCCTGTGGTTTACGAGCATCCGTTTGAATTCGAGCTCAATTTGCATGTCTCCATTTATTGCCGCTCTTATGTGCAATAGGTTAAATTTCGACTTCCTTACTTTAGGCATTGCAAGGACGTACAGAAGCTTTCTGTCGTTGGTATAGACCGAAGGTTTTGCATATTCTATTGCCTGGATTTCGTTTTCGTAAGGGAGGGTTCCGATTTCGCTTATTGTCCTATTTATCTCCTCCTTGTCCAATAGGTTTGTGTTCACTGTCCCACGTTTATTTTTTCCCCTTAATAATCAATATCTGATTAATGAGGTTCTGTTCGAATTTTTTTGCGACAAGTGTTTCGGCTTCGTGATTGAACGTGTTAATCTGGTTAATTTTTCGGGTAATGTCCTGCGTTACCCCGAAGATACGTTAATTTATCTTGTATTGGTGGTTATTGTTCTGTATTATTTCCTGTTCGCATTGAAGAACCTTATTGCAGTCTCCCGGATCAGGGTTTCCTGCCACCCATTTCCAAGCTGAGCCAATCCAATCGATGGATCTTGTTTTCCTCATTGGCTTTCCCTTAAGTAAGTCTAATCGGTCGTTCAGCTGTTGCAAGTGAAATTCGGTGATCGTTTTAGCAATGTATTCTCTGAGGACGTCGTCGATCATCCTCTGAAATATGGCCAATGCATTCTTCAGGCCAAATGGCAAACTTAAAAATTCGTATTTTCCATTTAAGGTGGAAAAGGCTGTTTTTAAAATATCGGAGGGGTTCATTGGTGTTTGATGAAACCCTGAAGTAAGGTCTAACATAGTAAAGTATTTAGCCTTACCCAGACTAACAATGGTAGCGTTCATATCAGGAATTGGATAGGTATCTGAAATTGTAACAGCATTGAGGCGTCTGAAGTCTATTATCATCCGGTACTTGGGCTTGGGCTTCTTGAGAACTATCCAGATCGGTGAATTATACGGGCTCTTGTATGGTCTAATTATCCCTTCGATTAGTAATTCATTTATCTCTTTTTCTACACAGATAGGATAGCTTTTCGTGTAGATTGGCTCGTCTATACTTGTTCTAATTTCGGCTTTTACCGAAGTTTGAACCATCTCTTTGATATCAGGAGGGCCAAATACATTATTGTATCACTTATTAATTCACAAAGTTGGATTTTAATTTTTTCAGGAAGAGCTTCGTCGAGAACGATATTGACATCTATCGAAACCTTTTCTCTAAGTGGGATTCTAATATTTGGGTTCAAGGTGAGTATATTTTCTTTTCGGTCAATAACCGCTTCTTACTCTTTCAAGGTATAATCTCCTATTATACCATCGAACGATTTTAACCCTGGTAATATATAAAATATTAATAAAGTATCATTTCCGACTTCCTCAAAGAAGCTACCACTAATTTTTTCTTTGATAGATACATTACCGGCAGCCGAGTGCATGACAAAGGGCTTTAACAGGGGTATGGGTTTGCTTCTGACAGTTGGGCTGATAAAGTTTTTGTTTGCCCCGGTATTAACCAACAACTTAAGCATCGTCCCGTCCCCTGTAAAATATTCTATATAAGGTACGCTGGACAGGCGTCACTCATAATATTTACCTCGTCTTCTACATTCTCCTCTGCCTCTTCGCGTTATGAATTAATTGGCTCTTCCTCCGCAGTTCTTATATTAAACATCTTCTGATGCTTGTTCTGAGGATAATTCTCAGAGCGCGATCGTCGCTTAAAAGGATTATTTTCTTGCATCCGAATCATATAATTTACCTGCCGTGATTGAGATTGGAGATCTACCTCCATTCTCTCATGAGGTTTTGGTGCACTGGGCCTAGGGGGCGAATCGTTTTGCGGGCATTGGTTGAATCTATAACCAAAGTTTCTAACAAATTTCCCCTGATTCGGAGACGATCTCTGGTCCATTCCAAATGTCAGGCTTAGAGGTGTCGTTACCCTATTCACCACGTTCGACAGGTGGATCGTGTTGTTTAGGTAGTCAGGATTTTGTATCTCGAGGCGTGCCGTATAGGCTTCTGGTTAGGTACGGGTTTTTGAATTATCAATATTTTTGATAAATCACCCCTCAGGCCTCTAATGAACACATCCAGAGTGCGGTTATTTCGGTAGGTTTCTACCAACGCGCCTACGGTTTCTGGAGAATATGGCTCCGGCTTGATTTTATTGATAATAAGTGAAAATTGGTGGTTCACCGCCGCATAGAACTGTCGCATTTATCGGCGTAGTGTAGCGACAAACATCTTTTTATCGCTGACCAATCGTCATAGAAAATATTATAAGTTATAAGGTCGGAGCAACATTTGGCTCGTTAACAACTTCTATATGCCTGATGCGTCCTTCGTAACCTTTAAGAATGTCCAGAATCGCATTAACAGCACCCGTCAACTCGAAAAGGGCTTTCCTCATTTCTTCCATTCCTTATATTTAAAAATCTTTTATATAAAAATGAATATAAATACCGAACAAATCCTTCTTTGCGCAGCTTGCCACTTACACAGTTTCTTAATTTCTTAAACAAGCTTATCACTTGAATTACACTGTTTCTTCTTTTATGCTGCTCGAACACTATGAAGCAGTAGCGGAAATTTTTCTTCGCATTTTTTTAATTTCTCCTTAAGGGATAGGATATTTCCTCTATCGCGGAATTTTTCGTCGCGAGCTCTCACTAATTAAATTTGTATTTTTAAGTGAAATTTGGGAGCGCGGAATTTTATCTTTGCAACTTAATTTTCACTGATTAAATTTTTATTTTTAAGTGAAATTTTTGAGCGCGGAATTTTGGTTTCGCAACTTAATTTTCACCAATTAAATTTTTATTTTTAAGTGAAATTTTTAAGCGCGGGATTTTATCTTCGCAACTTAAATAACCAACTGGTTTGTTTTTATAGCTTAAACTTTTCACTATCACTCACAGGTTCACATTAGGTTCACTAATTTTAACATCTCCTTGTGTGTCTTTTTATTTATATATGTCTTCCGGATATTGAGTCGTTTTTGTCTACGAAAAAAAAGAAAGTTTAAAATCTAAGTTAAAACATAAGGAAAGGCTACAGTCTGCTTGAGGCGAATAGTATGATACCCTATCCATATCCCTATATGCCCCAAAGAAAAAAGCATTAAGTAGATGATGGATAGCATTTTATTTAGTTCTATTAATTAAAAAAAAAAAAAATTTTTTGGAAAAAACGCCCCCAAAAAGTGGGCGCGGCCAAAAACTTTGTATGGGCGATATGTTGGAAAAAATATTGGGTAAATATTTTGTAAAACAGTTTTTTTCGCTTTCTGTGAAAGTTTTCGAAGAAAACAGCATTTTAGTCAAAAAAGCCCACAAAAAGTAGGCGTGGCAATAAACTTTATATGACAAACTTATAAAGGAGGGCAGTGCCTACATATCTTGTGAAGGTTGTAACACTCTCTCTAACTTTAGCTTTAAAATGTTTTTTTCTAAATTGTGGGCGTATTCAAAATTTTTTTACACTTAACCATTTCGGAGCCCTAGGGAGTATTTGGTCCAAATTTCAGCTTCCTAGCTTAATTTTAAAGGCCTACAAATTACGTACGGACGGACGGACGGACATTGCTAGATAGTCTTAGGATTTGGTCCTGATCATAAATATATATACTTTTATGAGTCTACGGCGAATATTAAGGGGTGTTACAAACTATGTGTCAAAATTAATATACCCTTAGGATAGGGTATACAAATTTTGGGAACCGGCAGATGCGGGAGGTGTCGTGTTCGTCCCATTTAGTTGCAAGCAACCTACTAATGGCACGATCATCATCACCACCGTATCCTTTAGTCCTTTAGGATATCCACATGTTCTCATGGGTATATGGAATGTTTGTACCCTGGCTTACAAAATGGCCAGCTGTGTTCTCATGGGTACAGTGACGTCTTCACTCTATTGTAGCGAGCAAATATCCATGGACAAAAAGGACACAAGTTTAATGACTTTCATCGTGGCCCTAGACTGTGGTGTTAACATACATTATGGACGTAATTAAAAACAAAAATAAATTAAATCAAAAATAGAACAATTCGTAATAAAACAAAATTTATAAATTATAATTGAGAAATAAACATTGCGCTGCTTTTTCAGGCTTAAGACTACTGCGTCTGTCATTGATTGTTAAGCCCGCTTTAGAAAATACTCGTTCCTGGTCCTGGGTATACGTGCTTCCGTTCATCCCACCATTTTAAGGAATCGTCCGTTCTTTTTATTAATGGTTCATTTAAATATTTGTCAACTTCTATTATAGTTGCAGTATGTATGTAATGATTTGCTATAACCTCTTTCACTTTGTTATCGAAATCCTCCCAAATAAGAGAAGGCTTATCACCCTGTTTTTCGTGACCATTACAACTTACAAATATTTAAAATGAATGTGCATCGGTTTCTCATCATTTCTTCTATCCCCTCATTTCCTTAATGCCCACGCTGTGTTACTAAAACATTATAAGCGTGCTAACAATTCGTTTTTCATGTGCAAATTATAAAAAGCGGAAGAGCAAAGTCGATGGGTCGCATTGCAGTCAAAGATATTGAAAATTTGCGCTCTAAATTTAGTGGCGATGATAATGTATCAATAACCATGTGGCTGGCGGAATTCGAGGAGTTGACTACGTTGTTAAAATGGCCAGAGATAGGGAAATTCGTAAAGAATTAATTAACAGGTTCAGCTCGCATTTTTTTCAGTATGTACCTGTCATTCGAGTTCTAAGCAAAATATGCGCGATGAATTTGACAGAACAATATTCAAAGCTGAATTGTAAAATAAACGCAAAAATAGGAAATTTTTTAAGGGAGGGCAGTTTCGAGAGTATGTCTATAAGATGCAGGAGTTGGGAAATTTGGCAGATGTCGATGACAAATAGCTGATATGGTACATCGTGAAAGGCTTGACGGGTCGGCCAGAAAATAAAATGCTACTATGTAGTGCCGAAAACAGTTATGAAGTAAAAGAAATATATGAAATATCTGACCTAATAGTAAAAACCAGCAATCCGGGCGGTCGAAGCGGTATCATTTTGCAAGAGGCAGTAGCAGTAAGAGCAGCAGCAGTAGCGGTTTAATTCTCGCAGCGGTCATTCATCTACAATAAAATGCAACCGCGAATCATTGCTTTAACTGTGGATCGGCAGAACATTTACGGGAGAACTGTAGGGCTGAAACAAAATGTTTCAAATGTAATGGTTTTGGGCACATGTCACAAAATTATCAAAGCCAAACGAATTTAATATCAGTTTTAAATACAAAAAGCATATCAATTAATAGCGTGGCATTTCGGGCCCTCATTAATATTGGTGCTTAAGTATTTTTGGTGTGGGAAGATGCATTTCGCAGGTTGCGTAACGCCTTTTCCATACGATCGACTCGTCTAGTCGAAATGCCGCTAATAGACGAGTTCCTAGATGTTCTGAAAGATGTGAACAGACACAACGCTGGATCTGAAAGGCGCGTATTTGCACGTTTCAATTGCGTATGTAAGCAAAAAATGGAAATAAAAAAATGCGTTTGTTAATGAAGATGGTCAATTTGAATTCAACTTTGTTCTGTTTGGACTGTCAAATGCACCTGTACCTTTTGTACGATTTATCCACTGGATCCTACGCAGGTTGATCATGTTTGATTTATTCATTGCAGCAGAAACAGAGGAGGAAAACCTGAAGAAGTTGAAAATGTTACCCAATTATAACCTGAAGATCAATTGGTCCAAATGCAAGTTCCTTCAAAGGAGCGTAGAGCTCTTAGGACACGTGAAAAACGGATCTGCCTCCTTTTTGACACAAACGAAAATATTACGTCATTTTCATCAAGTCTGCCTACAAGCTAAATTCCAGAAAAATTCCAGAAAATTGACGAATTTACCCATACTATCATATTTTTAAACAAGTATGGGAAAATTCGTCAATTCACCACGATTTCTTCGTCAATCCACCACTTTTTCCCCCGCCGCTTCACCGACCTCGCCCACAAATCCAAAGCGAAGATGCCGGAAATAGAATCTAATCCAACACGGAAATGGCTAAAATGAAACATACACCAACAGATAGAATGCATCTAGCAAATGCACTGGAAAGTAGAAACTCATTCAGCAGATACTAGGTATAAAATAAAGATCTTAAATTGTAAAACAATATTGAAATATTTTGGATTGCTTTGATTTATTAAATAATAAAACAAATCTTAAGAAAACGAGAACTAAATTTGAGTTACACAAATAAACTCATACAATTTCAAAAATTGTTGAGGTAGCAGCAATAAAAAAAATGTATAATAATAATTGCTGTATTAAAAAATAATACATTTATTTTTAGGCGATGTTCAAACATCCACACACATAGGAATATGTGGTTCAAATTTCCAAATTTCCAATTTTAAAGGTATAAATCTTGTTTATGGACGTACGGACGGACGTATGGACATTGCAAATAGTCTTAGATTTTGGTCCTGATCATAAATATATGTATTTACATTTAGGGGTCTACGATGAATAAATATTAAGCGGTGTCAACTATGCGTCAAAAAATATATCCATAGGATAGGGTATAAAAATGCGATATTTTGATTCTTTAAATCGAATCTTTTCTGTATTTATAATCACTTTTTCGAAATGACCTTCGTAATGTTGACCAAAGTTAAGAATCATATTTTGGTCAACATTTACAACTTTGAAGTTTTTAGAAGCTTGCCATATTCAGTAGTAGTAAAAACATAATCTTTCTTTCTATTGAAGTTCTCTATTTCACCAAAGCACCGATCGCAAGGCAAAAAACTGTGGCCTGTTTCAGGAAAGCGATGAGTAATCTTTTCAAAAGAAGAACTCCTCAAAAGCGTATAAAGGTATTGAACTAAAGATCCGTTCTTATTTTGTGCTGCTGCATTATCTGAGAATAAGTAATGAGTTTTAACAGAGCTTGATAAAATGTTATTGATGTAGTGATTTATGGAAGATATTACTTCGTTTGGTGATTTACAAGCCGTGGTTTCGTCATATAAATAAAAATAAGCGACGCCTGATTCCGCTGAATGGATGCAAAAATTATATGCCCAAATATGACGTTATAAAACGCTTCGCCAGCTGGAATTTTAGGCAATGGTAGGTTCTGCTGATAATCAAAAGTTAATACCTCGCACTCATTACTTGATAAAGCAAGTTTACTTTTCTCTTTTAAATCAACAAAAAATGTCTCAGCTTTGGATTGGTGGATCATTTTTGCGGTCTCTATGTGTTGGGTTTCTTTGCTATCTTATGTCTTATTTTTTTTTATTATTATCCAGGATGTCGCACCTCTTACATGTATCTGAACGAAGTGACCCGTAGCTGTAATTCAAATTTTGTTTAAAGTACCTGTAGTAAAAATCAAACGAAACTATAGGCTTATCAGATTCTTCGAGACCAGGTTCATACAGTTTTAAGCATAGAATAGTAATAACGAGAGCTTTTATTTCTTCTGTAATAAGATTCACGTCGTGGAAAACTCTTTATGTGAGAGTCAAATTTCTGCAAACTTGGACATGTGTACTCCCTAATGTAATTTACTATTTATGTGAACAACTTCGTTTCTTCCCTGCACCAGTTTTTGACCGTTGTCTTTCAAGATTTCCGTTTTTGATTTAACCTCCTAAATATATGTACATTTTGCATATTAGCATCTCTCAAACTGTTAAAAGCTTTCAAAATTATATTCCGTTTTTCTTCATTAATTTATAAGAAACACTTATATTTAAATACGGATTAGTCGTCTAAGATGGCTGGGACATGTAGAGCGAATGGACACCAACGCTCCGGCCCGAAGAGTCTTCGAATCCAACCCGGAGGGACAACGCAGTAGAGGAAGACCTCGCCTCTGGTGGCGCGCGCAAGTGGAAGGGGACCTCAACCAACTTGGAGTGCGGCACAATTTGTGCCGTTAGCCAAAGATCGTGCTAACTGCAAAGGCGTATTGGTTAAGGCCCAGGTCCACCCCGGACTGTAGCGCCACCTAAGTAAGTAAGTACTTATATTTCTTGCAACAATAATCTGGTCCAGTTTTTCTTTCTCCTTTTTCTTGGCCTTTATAATTTATATACTTCTTTCCAGTAGCAATGGATTCCTTGATGATTTTCCGTTCCATTTTGAATGATTTCTGATTTTCTTCTTTTACAGGTTGCGACACTTGTTGATGGGCCTGGATTATTTATTTTAGATTAATTCATACCTTCATCCAAATCATCACTACTTACACTTGATTGTTCTTGAAAATCGTGATTAGGAGGTTCATAGTTATCGGACGATCCACTACTAAATGGTTTGGATTCACTATTATCTGGTTCAAAGTCATTCATCTAAAAAAACAAAAGTATGTGCATCACATGAAATGCCTGAAAAATATCTTTGAAATTACTTTATAAATAGAATTTGATCACAATAAAATTTAACAAAATGTCTCCACAAAAGTATGTCGGCTTGGATAGAAGCAAAGAGATGCCAAACTCTTACCTCCTCCCTTGCCCGTCGAAACCCATTTGTCAAATTGTTTTTGTTGTAATCGAATTCCAGTGACGGCTTTGTCGGTGAATAGATGTGAACCTGAAAGAATCAATTCAGCACTCGAAAGTTTTTGGTCTGGACGCTCCTATTTATCAGTGGTAAGTATTTTGACATTTCTCTTAGGCAAAATAAACAGTTGTTTCAGATTTTTTGTATTCTCGTGGTTTCGTTAGTAAAATGTGTAATTTCTTTATTAAATTTAACTTATTTAGAAATTTTTGTTCTTCTAGTTTTTATTTTCTTTAATTTCAGATAAAAGAGAGGTCAATCGCCTGCGGATTTAATGTTTAAAGGAAGATACGTCATTCATTACAAATGTGTATTTCTTTTTGATAACTATTGATTGCATAATAAATTAACATTATTTTTTTTATATATTATTTTTTCTATAAAATAAATAAAATTCCAAAATATATTATATCTTATTACATAAAGTCACTATATAGTTTCGCAAGAGTAGCATAGATGGAGCTAAGGACCTTGACTCTTCCTTTGGCCGGTATGTGTGCTCATATTTAAGCCACCCCAGGACACATTCGAAATATTTTTTCTTATTTACAAGACTCATTTTAAACAATTTAATTAAAAACAAATCTCACTTCACTTAAAAAAAAATTAAAAACTATGTTTGAATATTCGCCTCATATATGACAATTGATGTATTCAGTAAGGCTCAGGAACATCGTATTTTATATGTCAAATGAAATAAAGTGAATGTATTCAGCTTTACATTTAGTAATTAAAGTTCCCAATGGAAACAGATGTAATATTTACTTATTAAAATGTAATAGAAATTCAAATTACAGTGTATAAGTGATAGCAGTAAATTAATACACAATTTTCACTATTCATGTCTTGTTTAGAATTATAATTTGGTTAAAAAAAACATTATAAAACAGTTAACCATATCAGATTGCCTTTTCGCATAGCCTTGAATTTGTTACGCAAATACAGAAATATAAATCATTCATTATTATTTTAATGTAAGGAGTTGTATCCAATTTCAATTTAACGGTCATGCTAATCTAAATCAAATTTTAAAATTTAATATTAAATTGTAATAAATAAATAAATCATTCATGATAACATTAACGTCATTATAGATACTTCATCGTAATTTTTGTAAATGTTTTAAACTAAATAAATAAATATCAAAATTGTGCACAAAAAAAATTAAAACAAAAACATTTTAAGAAAAATTATAGTTGTTGTTTTATTTAATTAGAGCTCATAAACTAATGCTTTCACTTTACCCAGCCGTTCAGAAGCTCTTTCAAATAACTCGTACTATTTTAATTTTCCTTTTTAAATAGAATGCTTTGCGACCTACCCTATTTGATATCTTTAAAAATCTTCAATTATAGAATTCACATCAGTCAATTGTATGAAACATGGCTTCTTTATATTCTCTTAATATTCATATTATTTTAGGATGAAAAAAAGTATTCCCTCATTTATATGTTTGAACATCGCCTAAAAATAAATGTATTATTTTTTAATACAGCAATTATTATATCTAATTATTTGTTGGCAACAACCATTATACATTTTTTTTATTGCTGGTACCTCAACAATTTTTGAAATTGTATGAGTTTATTTGTGTAACTCAAATTTAGTTCTCGTTTTCTTAAGATTTGTTTTATTATTTAATAAATCAAAGCAATCCAAAATATTTCAATATTGTTTTATAATTTAAGATCTTTATTTTATACCTAGTATCTGCTGAATGAGTTTCTACTTTCCAGTGCATTTGCTAGATGCATTCTATCTGTTGGTGTATGTTTCATTTTGACCATTTCCGTGTTGGATTAGATTCTATTTCCGGAACTTGAACTTTGAAGGAACTTGCATTTGGACCAATTGATCTTCAGATTATAATTGGGTAACATTTTCAACTTCCTCAGGTTTTCCTCCTCTGTTTCTGCTGCTATGAATAAATCAAACATGATCAACCTGCGTAGGATCCAGTGGATAAATCGTACAAAAGGTACAGGTGCATTTGACAGTCCAAACAGAACAAAGTTGAATTCAAATTGACCATCTTCATTAACAAACGCATTTTTTTATTTCCATTTTTTGCTTACATACGCAATTGAAACGTGCAAATACGCGCCTTTCAGATCCAGCGTTGTGTCTGTTCACATCTTTCAGAACATCTAGGAACTCGTCTATTAGCGGCATTTCGACTAGACGAGTCGATCGTATGGAAAAGGCGTTACGCAACCTGCGAAATGCATCTTCCCACACCAAAAATACTTAAGCACCAATATTAATGAGGGCCCGAAATGCCACGCTATTAATTGATATGCTTTTTGTATTTAAAACTGATATTAAATTCGTTTGGCTTTGATAATTTTGTGACATGTGCCCAAAACCATTACATTTGAAACATTTTGTTTCAGCCCTACAGTTCTCCCGTAAATGTTCTGCCGATCCACAGTTAAAGCAATGATTCGCGGTTGCATTTTATTGTAGATGAATGACCGCTGCGAGAATTAAACCGCTACTGCTGCTGCTCTTACTGCTACTGCCTCTTGCAAAATGATACCGCTTCGACCGCCCGGATTGCTGGTTTTTACTATTAGGTCAGATATTTCATATATTTCTTTTACTTCATAACTGTTTTCGGCACTACATAGTAGCATTTTATTTTCTGGCCGACCCGTCAAGCCTTTCACGATGTACCATATCAGCTATTTGTCATCGACATCTGCCAAATTTCCCAACTCCTGCATCTTATAGACATACTCTCGAAACTGCCCTCCCTTAAAAAATTTCCTATTTTTGCGTTTATTTTACAATTCAGCTTTGAATATTGTTCTGTCAAATTCATCGCGCATATTTTGCTTAGAACTCGAATGACAGGTACATACTGAAAAAAATGCGAGCTGAACCTGTTAATTAATTCTTTACGAATTTCCCTATCTCTGGCCATTTTAACAACGTAGTCAACTCCTCGAATTCAGCCAGCCACATGGTTAGTGATACATTATCATCGCCACTAAATTTAGAGCGCAAATTTTCAATATCTTTGACTGCAATGCGACCCATCGACTTTGCTCTTCCGCTTTTTATAATTTGCACATGAAAAACGAATTGTTAGCACGCTTATAATGTTTTAGTAACACAGCGTGGGCATTAAGGAAATGAGGGGATAGAAGAAATGATGAGAAACCGATGCACATTCATTTTAAATATTTGTAAGTTGTAATGGTCACGAAAAACAGGGTGATAAGCCTTCTCTTATTTGGGAGGATTTCGATAACAAAGTGAAAGAGGTTATAGCAAATCATTACATACATACTGCAACTATAATAGAAGTTGACAAATATTTAAATGAACCATTAATAAAAAGAACGGACGATTCCTTAAAATGGTGGGATGAACGGAAGCACGTATACCCAGGACCAGGAACGAGTATTTTCTAAAGCGGGCTTAACAATCAATGACAGACGCAGTAGTCTTAAGCCTGAAAAAGCAGCGCAATGTTTATTTCTCAATTATAATTTATAAATTTTGTTTTATTACGAATTGTTCTATTTTTGATTTAATTTATTTTTGTTTTTAATTACGTCCATAATGTATGTTAACACCACAGTCTAGGGCCACTATGAAATTCATTAAACTTGTGTCCTTTTTGTCCATGGATATGTGTTCGCTACAATAGAGTGAAGACGTCACTGTACTCATGAGAACACAGCTGGCCATTTTGTAAGCAAGGGTACAGACATTCCATATACCCATGAGAACATGTGGATATCCTAAACGACTAAAGGATACGGTGGTGATGATGATCGTGCCATTAGTAGGTTGCTTGCAACTAAATGGGACGAACACGACCCCTCCCGCATCTGCCGGTTCCCAAAATTTGTATACCCTATCCTAAGGGTATATTAATTTTGACACATAGTTTGTAACACCCCTTAATATTCGCCGTAGACCCATAAAAGTATATATATTTATGATCAGGACCAAATCCTAAGACTATCTAGCAATGTCCGTCCGTCCGTCCCTCCGTCCGTCCGTACGCAATTTTTAGGCATTTAAAATTAAGCTAGGAAGCTGAAATTTGGACCAAATATTCCCTAGGGCTCCGAAATGGTTAATTGTAAAAAAATTTTGAATACGCCCACTGCCACACCCACAATTTAGAAAAAACCATTTTAAAACTAAAGTTAGAGAGATAGAGTGTTACAACCTTCACAAGATATGTAGGCATTGCCCTCCTTTATAATCGGAAGACATATATAAATAAAAAGACACACAAGGAGATGTTAAAATTAGTGAACCTAACCTTTGAGTGATAGTGAAAAGGATAAGCTATAAAAACAAACCAGTTGGTTATTTAAGTTGCGAAGATAAAATCCCGCGCTTAAAAATTTCACTTAAAAATAAAAATTTAATTAGTGAAAATTAACTTGCGAAGCCAAAATTCCGCGCTCAAAAATTTCACTTAAAAATAAAAATGTAATCAGTCAAAGGTAAGTTGCGAAGATAAAATTCCGCGCTGGCAAATTTCACTTAAAAATAAAAATTTAATCAGTGAAAATTAAGTTGCAAAGATAAAATTCCGCGCTCCCAAATTTCACTTAAAAATACAAATTTAATTAGTGAGAGCTCGCGACGAAAAATTCCGCGATAGAGGAAATATCCTATCCCTTAAGGAGAAATTAAAAAATTGCGAAGAAAAATTTCCGCTACTGCTTCATAGTGTTCGAGCAGCATTTACCGTGGAATGAACATTTTGTCTCATTGGGATAGAGACGCTGTAGTTCTTAAAAGTTAATTAAAAACAAGGCCGCAACTTACAAAATATGTAATATAGTTTCCATGACCATATTAAAGAAATTGTATCTATATGTAGCTACTCAATCATTAATCAACTTCTTATATGATTGAGATTGCAACAGCCCCTGTTCGTAACTGGTCATGTTTGTTTCTGATGCTGTTTAAATCGCAGTTTAAAGCTATTAAATAATATACATAAATGTAAGGAAATTATATCTATATAAAGCTACTCAGTCATTAATCAACTGCTTATATTATTATATCCAGATTGGAACAGCCTCAGTTTGTAAATGATCCTGTTTGCAACTGATCCTGTTTGTAGCTTGTGCTGTTTGTAACTGATCCTGTTTAAAACCGCTGTTTAATGTTATTAACTATAAACGTTAATGAAAATATTCTTAAATATCTTATAAGAACTAAAAGAGATTTGAGGAGAAAATATACGTTTCTCAAGACCCGGCAAATTATGAAGGAAAAGGAAATTGAAACTACTTTTAAGCCAATAGTTGAACCCTTGAAAGATATTATTAAAAATGTCAAAAGTCTTTATAGTCGAAACACTGCTGCTGCTGCTACTGCAAAGCATCGACTACGACGACGTTTGCAGCTCTCAAGTTCTCCAGAAACAAACAAATCCCCTCTAAAGAAAAGTTTTGACCTACAGAATCAATTCAACTAACGGATCTTTGTCCGTTTTGTCCTTTGTTTCATTTAGAACACCTACAAATTTTAATACCAATGACCCTGATCAAAGTACTTCATTCAACCGAACATCACCATCAGATTCGAATCTCTAAGATCTATATTTGGATGTGCAGTCAAATTCAACAAAATTGGGTAGCTCAAGTTTTACAATTAATGAAAAAAGGAATTTCATCATTGGTGATGATGTGAAAACTTCTCTGGATAGAATGATATTTATGAATTAATTTTTCGAAAAATTTCCAGAAAAGATTGATATAGCAATGAAGATGTGGATGAATATCTTGAGATATTACCAAAAACAAAAGCCCATTTGAAAAAATTATGATAGTAACTCTCAAGTTAAAGGAAATTGAGGTCATAAGTATAAACATATTATTCAGCCTTTTCTTCAGACTGTTACAAAGAAAATTGGAAAATCATACAACAATAACTTACCTGACATGACTTATTCTAATAATTCGATCGATTATGTGCACTGGGATAGCCCCAATGAGCTCGTCGATAGATTAAAACCTTTAATTGCATCTCAAAGGGCAGGCAACAATAATATTCAAAATGAGATAAATTCAATCATAGAAGAACTACGCGAAACAAACATCATATATTAACATCAATCCTTAGCAGACAATTCGTTAAAAGCAAAGTGCAAAGCAAGTTCGGAAGGAGTTTCAATCGTATTCACAATTCAATAAAAACAACTGATCCTCGAGTACCTCCTGGAGAAGGATAGAAGGAAAATGTCTTAATAATGTTGCAAAGCCTAAAACACCACACCAAGCAGCCAACAAAGAATATGTAGATGATAATATTGATTTTCAAAATAAAACAACAATTATTAACAATATTGTTGAAGAATCTCTAATGAGCGCTATAAATGATGAAACTAAAATGGGTCTAAAGTTACACTCAGATGGCTACCATAAAACATAGAAGAATATGTATAAATAATCCTACCTACCAGATACGGAACTCGCTGGGAGTCTGGCCATTTGGCTGACGCTGCATCTTAACTGCCATAGGAAGGACGATTGATAAACAATTTCTTATTCATAGCAAACATACAATTAACTTATCAATTCTTAAGCAAAAACTACTCTCCCGCCCAACTCCCATTCGTTTGCTGCTGCCTTGCTTGGCTATAGCAAGTGCCGTATGTTTTTGCGTGCACTTGCTATGGCTGGGTAGGGTATCATTTGTCTTGGTATAACTTGGTGCCATTATTCTTTTCCCATCGTGGTATCGCCGTTTATATACGCAGAGATGTAGCCTACCAACTTGTACCTCAATATGGCCAATGTTCCAATCCGGAATTTAATTTTATTTGGCTAAAATTCCATGTCCGTAGGCAATTAATTCACTACTGTTTTATTTACAGAAGCCGTAACCAGGACAGGCATTCAACTTATAATGAGTTTGATGCACTGCCTGATTCCATCACCAGAATTGTAACTCATTATCCTCGTACTGAAATCGTCATTGCGGGCGATTTCAATATACACAATTCAAGTTGGCTTCGACATTCTGGACAGACAACACCCCAAGGAAGGTATATTGAGATCTTTGCTGATGTTAATAATTTAACCCAGATTGTAAATGAGCCGACACGGATACCGGACATTAGCGATTAAAACGCCAACACTCTGGACTTGTTTCTTACCTCTCACTATGATAAATTCACTTTGAATGTATTATCGCCTCTAGGTTCGTCAGAACATTGTATCATATCAGCGAATTTCTCGTACTCAACCCAGTTAAAGCTCCTAAAAGAACCGTTTGGCAATACGAGAAAGGCAATTTGGAAGCTTTAAACGGTTTCTTTAGGAGTTTTAACCGATCGTTGTGCTTCCTCAACAACGACGTGGATGCCGCTGCCGATATAATTTCAAATTTAATTCACCTGTGTATGAAACGCTTTATCCCTAACAGGATAAAGTGTATCAGACCTAAGGAAAACGCGTGGTGTGTCTTGAGCTTTAAAGAAGCTATCTGGGCTAAAGAGGTAAGTTTTCGGTCATTTAAGGCCAACCCAACTCAGGAAAACCGGAAAAAGTTCAAACGAGCCAGAAATGACAGCAATGCATTAATCTTGTCAAATTCTCCTACGACCAAAAGTTGAGGCAGAAAATACTACAAAGTACCACCGGTAGTAAAAACTTTTGGTCGTTTGTTAAGAATATTAAAAATTCGGCCTCTTCATCTATCCCGACACTCATTTGCAATGACACCCCAGCTGTCATCTCTTCGGATAAAGCGTTCTTCGAGATCTCAACATACATAAATCCGCTGGTCCAGATGGTATTTCCCCTATCGTTCTGAAGAGGTGTTCTTCCACGCTGGCAAAACCAATGCGTAAGCTTTTCTAACTGTCCTATTCTTCAGGGCTCTTTCTGAGAAGATGGAAAACTGCATTTGTCCAGCCCGTCCCAAAAAAAGGCGAATCTTCCTCTGTCTCCTCCTACCGACCAATTGCACTAATGTCCCTTCTTTCCAAAGTCATGGAAACGTTGATAAATCGTCAGCTTATGAAATATCTTGAATCTCGAAAACTTCTTAGTGACCGGCAGCAACAGGTCCACTGGTGATTTGATGACATATCTAACCGAAAAGTGGAACGAATCTATTTCCTCTGGTGGTGAAAGTAAGGTCGTTTGGCGTCAAGCTCTCTTGTCGAAAATGCGTGCATTTGGGATCGAGGTTACCCTTCTCCAATGGATTTGAAATTTCCTTTCGGAACGTTCAAGTCAAGTTGAATTCCAAGAACGCTGCGAAATGTCTAGACTTCCTTAAGCGATGCAAGAAATATTTCACCCCTTCTGATCGGCAAAAATTTATAAGGCGTTTATTCGCCCCAAACTTGAGTATAACGCATAAAAAATAAGGAAAGGCTACAGTCCGCTTGGGACGAACAGTATGATACGCTATCCCTATCCCCCACCCAATATTCCCAAAAAAACATAAATAAAATAATGATTAGCATTTTATTTAATTCTATGAAATTTAGCAAAATAAAATATTTTTTGAAAAATCGCCCCAAAAAGTGGGCGTGGCCAAAAACTTTGTATGGGCGATATATTGGAAAAAATATTGTCTAAATATCTTGCTAAACATTTTTTTTCGGCTTCTACGACAATTTTCAAAGCAAGCTGTTTAGTGAAAAAAGGCCTACAAAAAGCAGGCACGGCAAAAAAAGTTATATGACAAACTTATGAAGGAGTGCCTACATATCTTGTTAAGGTTGTAATACCCTATCTCTCTAACTTTAACATTAAAACGTTTTTATCTTAATTGTGGTCGTGGCAGTAGGCGTATCCAAACAATGTTTGCACTTACCTATTTCGGAGCCCTAGGGAGTATGTGGTCCAAATTTCATCTTCGTAGCTCAATATTAAAGGCCTAAAAATTGCATACGGACGAACGGACGGTCGGACATTGCTAAATAGTCTTAGGATTTGGTCCTGATCATAAATATATACACTTTTATGGGTCTACGACGAATATAAAGGGGTGTTACAAACTATGTGTCAAAATTAATATACCCTTAGGATAGGGTATATACATAAGAAAAGGCTACATAGGGCGAATAGTATGATACCCTATCCATATCCCTATATGTCCCAAAGAAAAAAGCATTAAGAAGATGATGGAAAGCATTTTATTTCATTCTATTAAATTTACAAAAATAAAATATTTTTTGAAAAAACTCCCCCAAAAAGTGAGCGTGGCCAAAAACTTTGTATGGACGATATTTTGGAAAAAATATGAATAACATTTTTTTTCGCTTTCTATGAAAATATTCTAAGAAAACAGCATTTAAGTGAAAAACGCCCACAAAAAGTAGGCGTGGCAAAAAACTTTGTATAAAAAACTTATAAAGGATCGCAGTGCCTACATAAACATAGGTTATATCGCTCTATCTCTCTAAGTTTAGCTTTAAAACCGTGACATAGCACGAAATCACACCAAAAAGCCACCAGAAGCTTTTGCCGAATTGTGGAAATAAATCACTGACCAACTAACCAGCTAGGTCCACGGCTGGCTGTTGGAATAAGGTAGGTACATGATCATCTCACCCTCAAATTTAAATTATTCATATTAATGTAATTTTTTCTTAAGGTTTGAAGTGACTATAAAACCTACATACAAAAAATTGGTTGCCAATAAAAATTAAAGTTCGGGCACGGGAGGTGGCATATACCGGAGAAAATCGTTTACCCCTTTGGATATATCTTTGGCCAGCATAACCAATTCTATTGATGGCATTGGAGCGAATGAGCAGTGTGGAAGAATCGATCAAGAAAAAGGAAAAAAAACGAGGCTAACACAAAATCCCAAAGAAAAAGAAACGAGTGTCTCTACGACTATGTGGTTTTATTAATTGCTACCAGTTGTATGTCTCAGATCCAAGTGAACGAGCCCAGTCAAAACAATTTCCTAATTGCCAACTGTTATACATTACAAATTGTTATACGTTATGTAATTTAGAAAATAACAATAGTAAACATAATTGTAGAAAAGAGCAAACCGTTAATACATTTAATACAGTAGTGATGATGGGTGCGACATTCTACAATATGTTCGCCTGTTCAATTCTCCCCCCGACTCTAAGGAAGGAAATCAGGAAAAGAATGATGTTTTCTATAGTGTTCGAAATAGTCGCCAAAGTACCGATCGTGCAACCATGTTATTATTACAATTTTGGCGTCGAAAATGAGTTGATGTAAGGCAGTTTTTGGTTGTTTTCGAGATAGAGCGATGAAGCGGTATATCCAGGCAACTGTTCGTATTAAAATATTCCAAGAGGAAATGCGAGTGGAGATCATCATTTTGGCCCAGCCAATGCGAGCCGCCTCTTGACAGTAGTTGGATTAGTGAATTGCGCTTAAAAACGACTTCTTCGAATGTGTCTGCACCAGAGACTACGTCATCTACATAGAAGTCACTTTAGACTATTTCCGACGCGACGGGGAACTCGTTTTTGTAGTCTTTTGCAAGTTGTTTCAAAACACGAACTGACGAAAATGGAGCACAAGATGTACCGTACGTCACTGTGCGCAACCGAAAATGTTCTAAGGGCGCCGAGGGTGATTTACGTCAAACTATTCGCTGGAAGTCAGCATCCTTTTCCGAAATCCAGATTTGACGTAACAACTTAAAAAAGACGGTAAAAACGAATCGATGTCGACGAAATCACAAACACACATAGAAAAGATTGCGTTGTATGCGTGGCCCGATCAGAAGCGAATCATTTAAGCTGCGCCCACAAGCATCCTTGTGAGACCCATCAAATTCGACACGAAGCTTTGTGGTTTTGCTGTTCGGCTTGAGAACAGCGTGGTGTGAAAGGTAAAATACATTTGACCTTGAGACTTTCGTTAGAGCAGTTTTTGACATATGCGCTAATGTCAAATATTCATCGAGAAACCGAAAGTAATTTTCTAGCAAGTCCTTATTTTTGGAAAACTTAGTTTCCATCCATCGAAGACGCGAGAAAGCCCCGTGCAATGTATTGTCAATGAGCGGAGGCGCCTTGAACGGGAGGACGACAATATATTTTCCTAGCTGCACGTGATCCCAGTCTTCGAAAGAGAACGAGTTGGTCGGCAAATTTGTGTTCACGCTGGATAATATGTATGTATCGACTGAGATACTAAATAAATCACAGTCCTTAGCCCTCTAGATTTACCAGCGTTGCTAGATCCAATACCGCTTATGGGTATACGAGTTTTTCGTCTTTTGAGTCCAAGTTTTTGAACACATGCTTCAGTAACAACGGACACTTGTGAGCCTGAATCAATGAGGATTCTGACCACAGATGAGGAATTAACCAGATAGTCAACTCTGCAATCCCCTATCACTTTCAACCCGCAAAAAATATTTAATAACGGCCGCAAAATCCGCTCTCAATTTTCCCATCTGTGAATACGTGTGAGGCAGACACATGATGTTAGATCTAATTTACTAGATTACCCGCCAAAAGTAATTGTGAGGAGTTTTGCAACATATCCAAATCGCAACAACAAAACAGCTGTTCGGATATGTTGCGAAACAGGAAATGCTGCGAATGTTACGTCTGAGACTTCACTTCCTTTCGCCACACCCACTACTCTCCAAGCCCCTCATTATCCACCATTTTCTATTAGCAATAATACTTCTTAACGGAGCTGTCCCCTTTCACCCCCTCTTTCCAAAAACCATTTCCACATGTCCCGTTATGAACACGCGCAGCCATTTATTCGCAGACCTAAGCATTTTTGCGCTACACGCGCAGACATAATTTTAAACACCCGATACCTGCATTTCCTTTCCCACAGATTAGTGGCTTGATGCAGCGTCATCAAAAATAATACAATAAGAGACACCCACAGACTGATTCAGATAAAAATTAATAATTCAGTTTCAATTTAGATCCAGTTAAGTTCAGTCGGTTTTTAATCCAGTTAAGTTCAGTTGGTTTTTAGTTAGTTCCTACATGTACTTATATATAGATACATATATATATTTATAATAAAGTGAATTAATAAAAAAAGAAAAAAAGATTTTTTTTTATTCCCACCGCTCGGGAACCCACCGCGCAGTCGGTAAACGCTATAAAGATCGCGATAAATTCGTTTAAGAATTTGTGGACTATAATGATAAGTTAAATTTGTTCGCTTAAGAACACATAAATAATAAAGTGCAAACCTGTAAAAAAATAAAAAAAAAAGTTCGATTACGAACACAGGAATTATACTGATAAACCAAAAACGTTCGCTTAAGAACACATAAATAAAAGTGAAAATCTACAAACATTCGCTTAAGAACACACAAATAAAAGTGAAAATGTAAAGACGTTCGCTTAAGAACACATCGCAAAATAGTGCCAACATATCAAAACTTCGTTTAAGTACAAGATTTCCTATAAGGAAAGTGTGAAAAAAAAATTGATAAATTACAGAAAAATACATGAAACATTTTATAAAGTGATCTTAAATATTTGTGCGACTGTAGTAAAATATTAAATGCAAACGGAAGAGAAGGAACCATTGGAAGACGACATATTAATACTACTGGAGAAACTATCAATCACAAACATGACAACAACACATGTAACAGGAGAAGCTAACCAGCAGCCAGCGGTAACTCCATTAAGCTTAAGTTTAGACCCTATTAAGTATTTAAACAATCTCCCGTGTTACGACGGAAATAGGGAAAACCTATATAATGTTATAGATTTAGTGGATAGGATATTTCCTAGACTAGGACAGTATGACGAAACAAGTCAACTAATATTTTTTGACATTATTAAAAGTAAACTAATAGATAGAGCCCGCGAGGCAATTAAAATTATCAATTCAGTAAAAAATTGGGATGAGGTAAAAAAATTATTCTTTCAATATTTCGGCGACAGGAAGACAGTAGAGCAATTATACGCGCCTAAATAATAAAGTTAGGATAACTAATTTAAATAATGCATCTTTAGAGGCAGAGATGATAGAAGCAAAGAGATACCAAACTTTCCAGTGGAAAACACTCTGCCTACAAGCTGAATTCCAGAAAAATTCCATAAAATTGACGAATTTACGCATACAATCATATTTTTAAACAAGTATGGGTAAATTCGTCAATTCACCACCATTTCTTCGTCAATCCACCACTTTTTCCCCGGCCGCCTCACCGACCTCGCCCACAAACCAAAAACGAAGATGCCGGAAATAGAATCTAATCCAACACGGAAATGGCCAAAATGAAACTTAAACCACAGATTGGAAGGACAAATTTCCCCGGGCCAGCCAAGTATAATCTAAACAAAGAAAACATATCATGGTTATACAATACGTGATCAACAAACAACTCACTTCATTTTCTCATAGTCTTGTACCGTATTCATGAGCAATCTTTTATTGCAGTACACCTCAATGTACATTCGGCAACCATCACGTTGCTTTCGTCATTCGCGGCACCGGCATTCACACCAACGAAAAGTAATGCGGCCTTGGTTTTTATCTGAAATTAAAGAAAAGTAAAACAAGAACAAAAAAATGTTGTTGGATTTGCAAAATAAGACACATTTAATACTGAAAATAAAAATTTCACTTACGAAAACTAGCGAACACACGAAAACTCAAACAATTGTTTACTTTTATGAAGAGAAATGTCAAAATACTTACCACTGATAAATAGGTGCGTCCAGACCAAAAAATTTCGAGTGCTGAATTGATTCTTTTTGCTTCACATATATTCACCGACACGGTGGTCACTGGAAATCGATTACAACAAAAACAATGTAAACAAATGGGTTTCGAGGGGCAAAGGACGTAAGAGTTTGACATCTCTTTGCTTCTATCATCTCTGTTTAGAGGTAGAACAAAACTGTAAGTCTGCCTTACGCATTTTTATCAGTAAAATACCAGAACCGATGAAGGGTTTGTTATATTGCAGAAACCCCGTAAACTTAGAAGAGGCTATGCAAATCCTCTATGAAACAGGGTATGCATACACTAGGGATAGCAATAGGGTAAGATCAAACCTTGATAGGAACTCGCAACTACCAAATAATATGCAAGGATATAGTAGGACTAACAATAACAACAATATTCACCAGAATAGTGGACAATACAGATACTCATATAATTCCGGAATATTTAGAAACAACCAAAATAGACCAGACAACCACAGAATTAACAACAACGAACAAACTAACATATCTAATCAAAGCGCGAATTGCAGATTTAATAACAATAGTCATAATAATCAAAGATTCAATAACAATAACAACACAGTCGAACCAATGGACACAGTATCCGGTTCTTACCAAAGACAGGTAAATACCTTAGGAAGAATTTCGAATTTTCGGGAAAAAAGCCCTCAGGGCAACTACCCTATATAGTTATAAGAACAAAAGATAATAAATATACACTTAGGATACTAGTTGACTCAGAGTCAGAAACTAGTATTCTTAACCCATGAGTATACCATACCAAATGGCAAATTAATCTCCACAAACCCATTAAGGTTTTAACAACCAGTACACCGATATATGTAAATGAGAAAGTAAGAATCCCACTGTTCGAGGAATTCGGTGCGTTAAATAAGACCGCAGAATTTCTCGAGCACAAATTTCATAACACATTTAACCAACCTTGTTTCTCAATACTCGTCAGTTTTTTATCAAGAAGGTAGCGATCTAACGTTTACAAATGCAATTAAGCATAGGATAAGGACTGTAAACGAGATTCCTATCTATACGAAAAATTACAGGTACCCAGAGGAACATAGACACGAGGTATCTCGCCAAATAAATGAGATGCTAGAGCAGGGCTTTATCAGGCCCAGCAGCTCGCCATATTCCGCGCCTATCTGGATCGTCCCAAAAAAGAGGGATGCTTCTGGAAAGCAGAAATGGAGAATTGTCATCGGTTATCGGAAGCTAAACGAAGTTTTGGTAGATGATAAGTTCTCCATCCCCAATATAGATGACATCTTCGATAAACTAGGTAAAGCGCAGTACTTCACTACAT
The DNA here is from genome assembly GCA_963576555.1 of Ferdinandea cuprea. Taxonomy (NCBI): domain Eukaryota; kingdom Metazoa; phylum Arthropoda; class Insecta; order Diptera; family Syrphidae; genus Ferdinandea; species Ferdinandea cuprea. The sequence continues at coordinate 24,597,755 of OY754962.1, forward strand.
TAGACCTGGCTAAGGGATTTCACCAGATCGAAATAGTAGAGGAAGATGTAAAGAAAACGGCCTTTTCGACCAACAATGGACATTACGAGTTCGTTCGTATGCCATTTGGTTTGAAGAATGCGCCGGCTACCTTTCAGAGGCTGATGAATTCAGTTCTCTCCGATTTTATTGGGAAGATATGTCTTGTTTACCTAGACGACATTATCATCTTCTCAACATCCCTTTCCGAAGACATAATTTCGTTAAAGAAAATATTTGAAAGATTGAGGGAAGTTAACCTAAAAGTCCAGCTTGATAAAAGTGAGTTTCTAAAAAAGAAACCGAATTTCTAGGACATATAGTAACAACTAACGGTATCAAACCCAATCCTAATAAAATCACGGCAATAAGAGATTATAAGCTACCACGAACAACCAAACAGATAAAAGCCTTTCTCGGAATAACAGGGTATTATCGTAAGTTTATAAAAGACTACGGTAAAGTCGCAAAACCAATGACAGCGTTTCTAAAGAAAAATTCAAAAATAAATATCAATGATTCAGATTACATTGAAAGTTTTGAAAATTTTAAAGCTTTGATTGTATCTGAACCAATTCTAAGATATCCAGACTTTAGTAAGAAATTTGTTCTGACAACGGACGCATCTAATTTCGCTGTAGGTGCCGTTCTATCACAGGAAAACCATCCGGTGTGTTACGCTAGTCGTACCCTCAATGACCACGAGAGGCGGTACTCAACCATCGAGAGGGAGCTACTGGCTATTGTATGGGTGACAAAATACTTTAGACCTTACCTTTATGGAAGAAAGTTCACAATGCGAACTGACCATCGACCCCTAATTTGGCAAAGTTCATCAAAAGAACCAAATGCTAAACTACAAAGATGGAAGGTTAAACTGGAAGAATATGACTTTGATATGGAATATGTACGTGGCAAAGATAATCAAGTCGCGGACGGTCTGTCTAGAATGGAGGTTTTTTACAATGCAAATGTAGAGGATCTCACTGATAAAACCATGGAAAAAAACCTAGATGAACAATCCTTTTAGCCACTGTTCACAGCGCTGATGAAGACAGTTGTGATTATATTCCTATTGTTGAATCACCTGTTAATTTGTACAAAACCCAAATAATATTTAACAGCACCAATAATACTAGCAACCTCAAAACATACTATGCTTTTGAAAAAAAAAAAGAATAGTTATAGAAGCAAAAGTTTTTAGCAAAAATCTCCTTTTAGGCATCATAAAAAAATGTATCCCTCCAAAAGGAATAGTAGTGGAGAAAACTCCTACTATATATGATCATTTATTTGCAAAATTTCAGGACGTTTATATAAAATATTACAGCAATAATAAATCTTTAAGTGTCGTTAAGTGTAGCAAATTCCTAGGAGACCTCACACACCCAGAAAAAGAAACCCAAGTTATTATACAGACACACAATTCATTAAATCACAGGGGAGTTAATGAAACTTACGCGGAAATAAAAGATATATATTACACCCCAAATCTAAAAGAAAAAATTCAAACATTCATTAACAATTGCGAGGTATGCAACAAATCAAAATACGAAAGACAACCATATAAAATTCCACTAAAAATTATTGAAACTCCAGTCAAACCAAATCAAATATTACATATCGATATATGGTATGCAAATATCAACTTAATGTACGTAACAATAATAGATAAATTCACGAAACACGTCACCATGCAAGAAATCAAACACAGAACCTGGATAGCGTTACTGAAAACTCTTAAATGCAGATTTGCATCATTTGGTACCCCAGAAAAAATAATTACAGATGGAGAGTCAGGATTTTCATCAATTTTGGTAAAAGAATTTCTCAAAGAAAATAACGTAGATCTTCATATTACCACGCCATACAGGGAATTCGGACATCGAAAGATTCCACTCCACTCTTAACGAGCATATCCGTACATTCAGAGCTGACGAAACTAATAAAGACACTCTTCGTGATAAAATCCTTCAAGCATTAGTCATTTATAATAAAACAATCCATTCGACAACTAAAAGAAGACCAATAGACTTCCTGAACGGAAATATAACCAGCGAAGACTATCCCATGATTATTGAGCTAGTCAACAAAAATAAGGAGAAATACATAGGAAAACTAAACAAAAACAAAAATGATATAGACTTAACAAACGAAAATCCCATATATTTAGGATAGCAATAAACTTTAACCAACTCTTAAGAAATCAAATCCAGAAATTATTGATAAAGATTATGTCAGGGATGAAAAAGGCAGCAAATTTTATAAATCACAGGTCAAGAGAAAATATAAATACGAGAATACATAATATTTTTTTTTTTTTCAGAATTCCCAAACGAAAAAACGGACGACGACCGTAGGACTGACAAGTTTAATTGTCTTCAGCTTATTTACTATCAGTAAAAGCTAATCAATCAAAACTCAGAATATGGATAACGGAAACGGATTCATTATGATAAGAGACAATAAAATCGATGTTATAACAAACTATAAAAAGATTTTACATATTATTAATTTAACGCAATATGAGGAAAACTTAATGCTAATATCAGACAACATTGAGAGACTAACATACAAAACACAATACCCAACTGTTTTACATAACTTTTTGTCACTCAAGGACGAAATTAAAAACCTTGTACCCCACAGAAATAGACGCGGAGTAGTTAATGTAATTGGAAAAGAAAAAAAAAGGATTCTGAAGATGAGCAGGAAATTAAAGCTAGACTTAAGACTAGACTAGATTTTAACGCAGGAAGAAGCCAACGAAAATAATATAACGTTTAAAGATCTCGTAAATATAAAAAGCTGAGTTGTTTTACATAAAAAATTCAATCATATTTGTGCTTATGCCTCCAAACTACGCGAAATCGCAATATTATAGAATGATTTTGGAACCAATGCCTAATAAAGAAGGTCTTGAGATAGATCGGAATTATTGAAATTTAATTATTAATAATAAAAATATTAACGAAAATCAAGAAAATGTAGTTCTTAAGAGAAACTTAAAACCTATTAGAGATCATTGTGTTTCACAACTATAAGAAGAACATTCAGATTGTAACATTAAGGAAAATAAGAATGAAGAAATTAAACAATTAACTAACAATGTTATCATAACTAAGAATTTATAAAACACTAGAATTAATCATAATTGTAATCAGTATAATATAAATGTAAGAAATAATAACTTAATTAAATTTGAAAATTGTTTTATACGAATAAATGATGTCTTTTACGAGAATATTGTCAAAAACGATAACATTGTAATACCAAATTTCAGTAATATAACTCTAAAAAAATCTGTAATGAATTATTCTGTGGAAAATTTTCATATAAAACACGTTGAAAACAGTAAAATTATAGAAGAGATTAAAGTCAGAAATGCATTACACGAACATACAACCATTGGGACGACTGTTCTTTTAATCATTATTGATCGGTTACCTTTTGAGAAAAAATAAGAAAAATAGGGCCGATATTAAAGTCGAAATTAAGAATTCGGATTCTTCGGAGCAGAATCTTAAGGGGGAATGTGTTACGTCGGAGACTTCACTTCCTTTCGTCACACCCACTACTCTCCAAGCCCCTCATTTACCACCATTTTCTATTAGCAATAATACTTCTTAACGGAGCTGTCCCCTTCCACCCCCTCTTTCCAAAAACCAATTCCAAATGTCCCGTTATGAACGCATTTTTGCGCTACACGCGCAGACATAATTTTAAACACCCGATACCTGAATTTCCTTTCCCACAGGTTAGTGGCTTGGTGCAGCGTCATTAAAAATAATACAATAAGAGACACCCACAGAATGACTCAGATAAAAATTAATAATTCAGTTTCAATTTAGATCCAGTTAAGTTCAGTCGGTTTTTAATCCAGTTAAGTTCAGTTGGTTTTAGTTAGTTCCTACATGTACTTATATATAGATACATATATATATTTATAATAAAGTGAATTAATAAAAAAAGAAAAAAAGATTTTTTTTTATTCCCACCGCTCGGGAACCCACCGCGCAGTCGGTAAACGCTATAAAGATCGCGATAAATTCGTTTAAGAATTTGTGGACTATAGTAATAAGTTAAATTCGTTCGCTTAAGAACACATAAATAATAAAGTGCAAACCTGTAAAAAAATAAAAAAAAAAGTTCGATTACGAACACAGGAATTATACTGATAAACCAAAAACGTTCGCTTAAGAACACATAAATAAAAGTGAAAATCTACAAACATTCGCTTAAGAACACACAAATAAAAGTGAAAATGTAAAGACGTTCGCTTAAGAACACATCGCAAAATAGTGCCAACATATCAAAACTTCGTTTAAGTACAAGATTTCCTATAAGGAAAGTGTGAAAAAAAAAATTGATAAATTACAGAAAAATACATGAAACATTTTATAAAGTGATCTTAAATATTTGTGCGACTGTAGTAAAATATTAAATGCAAACGGAAGAGAAGGAACCATTGGAAGACGACATATTAATATTACTGGAGAAACTATCAATCACAAACATGACAACAACACATGTAACAGGAGAAGCTAACCAGCAGCCAGCGGTAACTCCATTAAGCTTAAGTTTAGACCCTATTAAGTATTTAAACAATCTCCCGTGTTACGACGGAAATAGGGAAAACCTATATAATGTTATAGATTTAGTGGATAGGATATTTCCTAGACTAGGACAGTATGACGAAACAAGTCAACTAATATTTTTTGACATTATTAAAAGTAAACTAATAGATAGAGCCCGCGAGGCAATTAAAATTATCAATTCAGTAAAAAATTGGGATGAGGTAAAAAAATTATTCTTTCAATATTTCGGCGACAGGAAGACAGTAGAGCAATTATACGCGCCTAAATAATAAAGTTAGGATAACTAATTTAAATAATGCATCTTTAGAGGCAGAGATGATAGAAGCAAAGAGATACCAAACTTTCCAGTGGAAAACACTCTGCCTACAAGCTGAATTCCAGAAAAATTCCATAAAATTGACGAATTTACGCATACAATCATATTTTCAAACAAGTATGGGTAAATTCGTCAATTCACCACCATTTCTTCGTCAATCCACCACTTTTTCCCCCGCCGCCTCACCGACCTCGCCCACAAACCAAAAACGAAGATGCCGGAAATAGAATCTAATCCAACACGGAAATGGCCAAAATGAAACTTAAACCACAGATAGAATGCATCTAGCAAATGCACTGGAAAGTAGAAACTCGTTCAGCAGATACTAGGTATAAAATAAAGAACTTAATCTGTAAAACAATATTGAAATATTTTCGATTGCTTTGATTTATTAAATAATAAAACAAAACTTAAGAAAATGAGAACTAAATTTGAGTTACACAAATAAAATAACACAATTTCAAAAATTATTGAGGTACCAGCAATAAAAAAAATGTATAATGGTTGTTGCCAACAAATAATTAGATATAATAATTGCTGTATTAAAAAATAATACATTTATTTTTAGGCGATATTCAAACAAATAACTGAGGGAATCCTTTTTTTCATCCTAAAATAATATGAATCTTCACCGAAAATGTAAAGAAACCAGTTTCAGACAATCACTGATGTGAATTCTATGATTGAAGATGGAATAAGGCAGGTCGTAAAGCATTCTTTTTTTTAGAATATCCGCTTTCTCTTTTCGCCTAAGGAGAAAAAAAAGCCGGAATTTTTATGCCAAAGTTTTTTTTTAAATTGATTGAAAAATAAATAATAAAATTTTAAAAAGGAAAATTAAATAATACGAATTATTTCAGAGTTTCTGAACGCCTGGGAAAAGTGAAAGCAATAGTTTATGAGCTCTAATTAAATAAAACAACAACTATAATTTTCTCAAAATGTTTTTTGGTTTCATATTTTTCCCGCAGAATTTTGATATTTGATATTAATTTATTTAGTTTAAAACATTTACAAAGATAACAATGAAGTATCTATAATGACGTAAATGTTATCATGAATGATTTATTTATCTATTACAATTAAATATTAAATTTTAAAATTTGATTTAGGTTAGCATGAACGATAAATATAAATTGAATTTGGTTACAAATGCGTACATTAAAATGATAAAAGAGAAACAGAAAAGTTAACAATTTAGGCAACAACGTTAACAAAACTATAATAGAAATATTAAAAATATAAAGTTATAAAATAAATATATAAAATATGAAATATAATATTATTATAACAATTCTGAAGTGAAAGCGAAGCAAAAATTATTTTTGTACATCTGTGCAGTGTATTTTCGAAGATTAAGTGCATTTACGATCAATAGAACTTTTACTATTTTCAAACATGAAAATCAGTAAAAGAAAATATTGGTCTGAAGGTCATATTACTAATTTATTTGCAGTATGGGATACGAATTTTCAGAAATTTAGTACCTTTAAATGTATCTATAACCAAATTGAGGAAATGTATTAATACGCGAAATGAATTAAACTAATGATTAATTATGTCGAAATTTAAAAATTCACTAAGAATATGTACCTGACTTATTTTATGAAATCTTACAACACTGTAATAATTAATCATTAGTTTAATTCATTTCGCGTATTAATACATTTCCTCAATTTGGTTATAGATACATTTAAAGGTACTAAATTTCTGAAAATTCATATCCCATACTGCAAATAAATTAGTAATATGACCTCCAGATTTTTGTGTTTTAGTAAATTGTCATCTGTATAAATGTCAATTTATAGTTACCATAATAAATGATCTATAATTCTGTATTTGCGTAACAAATGCAAGCCTATGCGAAAAGGCAATCAGATATGGTTAATTGTTTTATAATGTTTTTTTTAACCGAATAATAATGCTAAACAAAACATGAATGGTGCAAATTGTGTATTAATTTACTGCAATTACTTATACACTGTAATTTAAATTTTTATTACATTTTAATAACAAAATATTACATGTGTTTCCACTGGGAACTTTATTTACTGCAAGTAAAGCTGAATGGATTCACTTTATGTCATTTGACATATAAAATACAATTTTACTGAGCTTTACTGAATACATCCCCTGTCATAAATGAGGTGAATATTCAAACATATGTTTTTAAAATTTTTTACAGTGAAGTGAAATTTGTTGTTCTTTAAAAAGCTTAAAATGAGTAATATAAACAATAAAAAATTGTCAGAATGTCTACTGGGGTGCTTGAAATATGAGCACACATACCGCCCAAAGGAAGAATCAAGGTAATTTATTTTTTAACGAATATTTCATTTTTGGTTGTGAATGATTGAGCGCGAAACTGAACACTGTTCTTAGCTCCATCTATGCCACTTTTGCGAAGTGACTTTATGTTATTAGATATAAAATGTTACTATCGTGGAATTTTATTTATTTTATAGAAAAATTAATTTCGTATGTTTTATGCTATGTATAATTTATGATGCAATAGTTATCAAAAATAATTACTTAGCAATATAACAATACAAAACAAAAAAATTTGGTATTCGTCTGAATCCCAAGTACTAAACGTTATAATTTATATATATGAGATATTTTACATTTTTATATTTTTTTTTATTTGTTTTTTTTTTTTTTGCGGCTTAGAACGAATGCTGATTTACGGACTTCCTGGTCACCTGGTCATGACTGGAGTATAAGTTTATTGTTTTATTATTTAACCCCACTTAAGTTAAATAGAAGTGGGATTAAATAATTTTAATTTAGTTAAGAATAGGTCAATATAACTTATATATAAGAATGAATTTTAGTGAAGATATTTTAAGAAAAATAAAGAAAAATTCTAAGTTAGTTCGAGTTAAGATAAGCAAGCCTTTCGAATAAATTTAAATAAATGAAGTATAAATCACATTATAATAAGTTTTAAATATAATTTACAGTAGTAAACAAAAGTATTTGCACAATAAAATTTTTTGAAAAAAAAACGTTGCATATGGTTTGTATTCATACCTAACTTTTTTTTTTCCTTACAGTATCAAAGTTTTTCAGAAAAGTCTGCTGTGCCAATACTATATATAAAACATAAGTATATTTCAGAAGTTTAATAGTTTAACATGCCTATTAGATCATTACTCCGTTATCAATCTATCTCCTTTTTAAGGAAATAATTCAACATTATCTGTGTCTGATATCTCATAAAATCTCATAAATTCTGCATTCCATTTTACATCTTGGGTGGGCGTGGCAAAAAAAAATGTACACTCTACCATTTCGGGCCCCTAGGGAGTATATGTTCCAAAGACGGACGGACATTGCTAAATAGTCTTAGGTTTTGGTCCTGATCATAAATATATATACTTTTGTGGGTCTATGTCGAATATTAAGGGGTGTTACAAACTATGTGTCAAAATTAATATACCCTTAGGATAGATAGGGTATAAATATGTTTTAAAACACAATTTTTAAGCACACACCAGAAACAATATTTAAACAACACATAAACACACAAAGCCACAAACACATAAACACACAAACACAAAAGCATATATTCCCTATCTCAATTTCAATTAAAAACGTAGTCTAACATAATGTGTACTTCTTCATAAAAGGGAGATGTGGCGAAAAGAATTGGGTCTTGCGGAATTTAAAAAATCAAGCAGACTCTGCGACAACCACTTTTGTGATAGCATGTTCGCAACTCCTAAGCGATGTCGTTTGCTTCCAAATCCTGATGGCAAAGATATAACTAATCAGTTTAGTTTTATTAAAGGCTTGATCCTTAATATTTCTTCCCTAAAATCTTTGTGGCAACACCTTCAGTCATGCCAGTTTGAATTCCTTTTAACTAGGCACCTGAACCAGGACTGTTTAGAGCAATTTTTCGGAGAAGTTCGCAGTTCTTGCGGGAACAATAGACGTGTAACTCCAAAGCAATTCATGTCTGCTTTTAGGAAGTTATTTGGACTTCAGTATTTAAAAATAGTTAAGTCGGGCAACTGCGAGCATGTTGAAGCAGAGCAACTAAATGCCATTAGAAATCACCGCCTCGTTAAAAAAACTACATGGCTGCAAACCGAATTAACCGAAGGGTATCGAAATACCATGACGGTAAATCTGGCTGAAAGTGTGAACGTAACTAATTTCTTAAAAGAAAATAGTTTCGTTTACGTTTGTGGTTGGCTTTTCCGGAAGTGTTACGACAGTCATAGGTGCAATTCGGATTTGCCAATTCTTGATAATGCAGAATCTTCGCTAGGCTTAGTTATCACTTCCTTTAAGCAATTTAATAATTGCAACCTTTTAGCGCCCCCATTAGAATTTGTAGAGTTCATTCGTGAACTAGAAGACGAGTTTTGCAGGTTGTTTTACGACTGCTGCTACGTCAAAGGCGTTTCAAGACATATGTCATTTAAAGACAAATTCCAGCTACACTTGCTGTGAAAATCTGCCGGAAAATTACATTTTAGAGTATTTTATTAGGGTTAGAATATATTTTGTTCTTAAGTTTTGGAATAGGAATTTGTCAGACCCAAATTTCAGAAACAAGACTTTGATTGTTTCGCATTTATAATGAAATATCTAGTCTTCCATTTTAATTATTTACATCAATACATTTTATTTTATTTATTTATTTATTTATGTACTTAAAGTTGCTTTATTTTCAGAACGGGTGCAATAGGCCTATTGGGGAAACCGAACACCCGAGAGAAAAAAAATCGGTTAACGCACCATAAGCATACCTCATAGGTGGTGTGGAAATGCTAAAAAGAATAAATATAGTATATTAAAAATAATTATTTTCACTATCAATAAATAAACTTTCTAAATAAATTTACATAATGTTGTTTTTATTTAAAAATTCTTCTTTGCTGCTTTTCATCTATAACTTCTGAAAATATCAATAAGAAGCTGTTCAAAATGTATATTTGCCACAATTTACTGGTCTGTTCCCTTTGTTTACCAACAATCTACCACAACTACAATCATATAAATAGTCGACAAATAAACTTTCATAAAATTAACATCGTTTTTATTGAATTCCAAAATTATTGTGTTACAAAATGTGATTTAATAAAAAAGATATGTATTTAATACGTTTTTTTAAGTAACTCCATTACTCCGTTCATACAGTCTTACACCACTTCATGGAACATTCCTGGTGTATTGTATTTTTACTGGTCATCCTTTAACACGACCATTCCGTCCTTTTCATTGATTGTCTCCTGCTTTTCTTCTTTTGATATCTAAGATGTATATATTTTTCGGCTCCCTGCTGTTGCCAATTGACAATAGTCGTGTTTTCTTGGTAAGCGTATATAAGACGGCACAAATTCATCAAAACGACTTGGCATCATTAATACATATGTATGATACTCAAACCGTCATTTGTTGGATTTTCAGTCGTAGTAGTTAAACCTAGGAGAAAACTTCCAAAATAATACCCACATGCAAAATCTAAATATGCCATCATGTAGGGCAATCAAATTGCAACTTAATAGTATATATTTGATCCATATCGGATAAGTGGTTAAGTAATGACAAGGGTTAAGTGGTTCAGAAATGACAACGTACTTTTTCTTGCATTTATGGCCAAAGTAAAATCGAAAATGCAGAAAAAGCACATTCAAACCCATGTCATTTCTGAACCACTTAACCGATAGGGATTTTTGCTATTAAGTCGCAATTATTTTAGAATTTCGTAAAACATATGTTAACACCCGAGCCACTTTGGACCACTTATTCTATATGGAAATATATACAATTATTAATATTCTTACCAGAACAAAATAACAGTAGAAGTAGAGGAAGATTGGTTTGGCAGGCATGCTAACGAACCAAACATATGGGTAGCATCGTCTTCGACGTTACTCAACGCGTTATTGAGCTCCAAAAATATTAGTTTGGCATTGTGTTCATTGTCTGTTCCATTATGCTAAAAGGAGAGAATCAATCTGAGTGTTTTGAAGAAAAAAAAATATTTTTACTTACTTTATCTAAATAATTTCTGCGGTATGCTTTTTTAACATATGTCAGCGTTATGAGAGTAGACATTTCACGTTTTTCCACTTTTTATCGTTCTACAGCACCGTATCCAATGAGCACAGTAGAGCACGTATGTTGTTATTCTTTCCCTCAGTCTAAAAAAAAAAATATGCGATCAACAATGAGTTAAGTTATGCCCTCTAAACAGTTAGTCATTCGGCTTACCCATTCCATAATGCGTAGGTTATCTGGATCCATGTCCTTAACAAGCTCCTCTTTTCGCATTTCATTTATGGAACGCGGTGCTTGATGTGTTTTCTCATACCTATTGCGGTGACGTTTTCTTACTAGGTCCTTGACTGGAGCTCATACCAGCTGCGAAAGTCGTGGTTGCTGCTGGTGGACGTGGATAGCTCAATGGAAATGATGGAGTTACCGTCGGAGCTGTAGTCGCCGATTCAAACGCATTGAAATCTAAATTGAACTCAGCTGCAGTTGGTGCAGCCGATGAGCTAATCGAACCCAAAATATCATCTAATCCGGCAGTTGTTTTTCTTGAATGTTATCTACAAAACAAAAGAGAATATTTTTAGTATTCACCTAAAATATCAGGAATCGGAACCGAACGCGACTCACCAGAATCCAAAGATCCCAACAAATCAAAGTTAGCCTCCGTTGGATGTACAATGTGAGGCTGACTTTGAGCTGTTAGTTCCGTGAGCATTGACTGGCTTACCAAATTAAGCAAATCAATTGGGGGAACTGGTGAATGGCTTTCATTTCTATATCCATTGTGGTCCGTTACGTCTGGCCTTACTAATGGTGATTGACCATGATTGTTTCCTTCTATGTGCGGTGCTGGTGGTGCAGGTCTCACTGGTGCGATTTTACGTCGTGGTGTCGATGCTGGTTTTGTAACTACAAAACAAAAGACAACATATTGTTTTTATTTAAACTGTGAGACCTATAGCAATTGCCTACTCACCGAAATTGTCGACCATTTTCATCTGGTGGCCGTCCCATTCCTTTGAGAGCATTGAGTGCATGGTAAAGAACCACTATTAGGTCGCCACAAACTGTCAAATTGATTGGAAGGACAAATTTCCCCGGGCCAGCCAAGTATAATCTAAACAAAGAAAACATATCATGGTTATACAATACGTGATCAACAAACAACTCACTTCATTTTCTCATAGTCTTGTACCGTATTCATGAGCAATCTTTTATTGCAGTACACCTCAATGTACATTCGGCAACCATCACGTTGCTTTCGTCATTCGCGGCACCGGCATTCACACCAACGAAAAGTAATGCGGCCTTGGTTTTTATCTGAAATTAAAGAAAAGTAAAACAAGAACAAAAAAATGTTGTTGGATTTGCAAAATAAGACACATTTAATACTGAAAATAAAAATTTCACTTACGAAAACTAGCGAACACACGAAAACTCAAACAATTGTTTACTTTTATGAAGAGAAATGTCAAAATACTTACCACTGATAAATAGGTGCGTCCAGACCAAAAAATTTCGAGTGCTGAATTGATTCTTTTTGCTTCACATATATTCACCGACACGGTGGTCACTGGAAATCGATTACAACAAAAACAATGTAAACAAATGGGTTTCGAGGGGCAAAGGACGTAAGAGTTTGACATCTCTTTGCTTCTATCATCTCTGTTTAGAGGTAGAACAAAACTGTAAGTCTGCCTTACGCATTTTTATCAGTAAAATACCAGAACCGATGAAGGGTTTGTTATATTGCAGAAACCCCGTAAACTTAGAAGAGGCTATGCAAATCCTCTATGAAACAGGGTATGCATACACTAGGGATAGCAATAGGGTAAGATCAAACCTTGATAGGAACTCGCAACTACCAAATAATATGCAAGGATATAGTAGGACTAACAATAACAACAATATTCACCAGAATAGTGGACAATACAGATACTCATATAATTCCGGAATATTTAGAAACAACCAAAATAGACCAGACAACCACAGAATTAACAACAACGAACAAACTAACATATCTAATCAAAGCGCGAATTGCAGATTTAATAACAATAGTCATAATAATCAAAGATTCAATAACAATAACAACACAGTCGAACCAATGGACACAGTATCCGGTTCTTACCAAAGACAGGTAAATACCTTAGGAAGAATTTCGAATTTTCGGGAAAAAAGCCCTCAGGGCAACTACCCTATATAGTTATAAGAACAAAAGATAATAAATATACACTTAGGATACTAGTTGACTCAGAGTCAGAAACTAGTATTCTTAACCCATGAGTATACCATACCAAATGGCAAATTAATCTCCACAAACCCATTAAGGTTTTAACAACCAGTACACCGATATATGTAAATGAGAAAGTAAGAATCCCACTGTTCGAGGAATTCGGTGCGTTAAATAAGACCGCAGAATTTCTCGAGCACAAATTTCATAACACATTTAACCAACCTTGTTTCTCAATACTCGTCAGTTTTTTATCAAGAAGGTAGCGATCTAACGTTTACAAATGCAATTAAGCATAGGATAAGGACTGTAAACGAGATTCCTATCTATACGAAAAATTACAGGTACCCAGAGGAACATAGACACGAGGTATCTCGCCAAATAAATGAGATGCTAGAGCAGGGCTTTATCAGGCCCAGCAGCTCGCCATATTCCGCGCCTATCTGGATCGTCCCAAAAAAGAGGGATGCTTCTGGAAAGCAGAAATGGAGAATTGTCATCGGTTATCGGAAGCTAAACGAAGTTTTGGTAGATGATAAGTTCTCCATCCCCAATATAGATGACATCTTCGATAAACTAGGTAAAGCGCAGTACTTCACTACATTAGACCTGGCTAAGGGATTTCACCAGATCGAAATAGTAGAGGAAGATGTAAAGAAAACGGCCTTTTCGACCAACAATGGACATTACGAGTTCGTTCGTATGCCATTTGGTTTGAAGAATGCGCCGGCTACCTTTCAGAGGCTGATGAATTCAGTTCTCTCCGATTTTATTGGGAAGATATGTCTTGTTTACCTAGACGACATTATCATCTTCTCAACATCCCTTTCCGAAGACATAATTTCGTTAAAGAAAATATTTGAAAGATTGAGGGAAGTTAACCTAAAAGTCCAGCTTGATAAAAGTGAGTTTCTAAAAAAGAAACCGAATTTCTAGGACATATAGTAACAACTAACGGTATCAAACCCAATCCTAATAAAATCACGGCAATAAGAGATTATAAGCTACCACGAACAACCAAACAGATAAAAGCCTTTCTCGGAATAACAGGGTATTATCGTAAGTTTATAAAAGACTACGGTAAAGTCGCAAAACCAATGACAGCGTTTCTAAAGAAAAATTCAAAAATAAATATCAATGATTCAGATTACATTGAAAGTTTTGAAAATTTTAAAGCTTTGATTGTATCTGAACCAATTCTAAGATATCCAGACTTTAGTAAGAAATTTGTTCTGACAACGGACGCATCTAATTTCGCTGTAGGTGCCGTTCTATCACAGGAAAACCATCCGGTGTGTTACGCTAGTCGTACCCTCAATGACCACGAGAGGCGGTACTCAACCATCGAGAGGGAGCTACTGGCTATTGTATGGGTGACAAAATACTTTAGACCTTACCTTTATGGAAGAAAGTTCACAATGCGAACTGACCATCGACCCCTAATTTGGCAAAGTTCATCAAAAGAACCAAATGCTAAACTACAAAGATGGAAGGTTAAACTGGAAGAATATGACTTTGATATGGAATATGTACGTGGCAAAGATAATCAAGTCGCGGACGGTCTGTCTAGAATGGAGGTTTTTTACAATGCAAATGTAGAGGATCTCACTGATAAAACCATGGAAAAAAACCTAGATGAACAATCCTTTTAGCCACTGTTCACAGCGCTGATGAAGACAGTTGTGATTATATTCCTATTGTTGAATCACCTGTTAATTTGTACAAAACCCAAATAATATTTAACAGCACCAATAATACTAGCAACCTCAAAACATACTATGCTTTTGAAAAAAAAAAAGAATAGTTATAGAAGCAAAAGTTTTTAGCAAAAATCTCCTTTTAGGCATCATAAAAAAATGTATCCCTCCAAAAGGAATAGTAGTGGAGAAAACTCCTACTATATATGATCATTTATTTGCAAAATTTCAGGACGTTTATATAAAATATTACAGCAATAATAAATCTTTAAGTGTCGTTAAGTGTAGCAAATTCCTAGGAGACCTCACACACCCAGAAAAAGAAACCCAAGTTATTATACAGACACACAATTCATTAAATCACAGGGGAGTTAATGAAACTTACGCGGAAATAAAAGATATATATTACACCCCAAATCTAAAAGAAAAAATTCAAACATTCATTAACAATTGCGAGGTATGCAACAAATCAAAATACGAAAGACAACCATATAAAATTCCACTAAAAATTATTGAAACTCCAGTCAAACCAAATCAAATATTACATATCGATATATGGTATGCAAATATCAACTTAATGTACGTAACAATAATAGATAAATTCACGAAACACGTCACCATGCAAGAAATCAAACACAGAACCTGGATAGCGTTACTGAAAACTCTTAAATGCAGATTTGCATCATTTGGTACCCCAGAAAAAATAATTACAGATGGAGAGTCAGGATTTTCATCAATTTTGGTAAAAGAATTTCTCAAAGAAAATAACGTAGATCTTCATATTACCACGCCATACAGGGAATTCGGACATCGAAAGATTCCACTCCACTCTTAACGAGCATATCCGTACATTCAGAGCTGACGAAACTAATAAAGACACTCTTCGTGATAAAATCCTTCAAGCATTAGTCATTTATAATAAAACAATCCATTCGACAACTAAAAGAAGACCAATAGACTTCCTGAACGGAAATATAACCAGCGAAGACTATCCCATGATTATTGAGCTAGTCAACAAAAATAAGGAGAAATACATAGGAAAACTAAACAAAAACAAAAATGATATAGACTTAACAAACGAAAATCCCATATATTTAGGATAGCAATAAACTTTAACCAACTCTTAAGAAATCAAATCCAGAAATTATTGATAAAGATTATGTCAGGGATGAAAAAGGCAGCAAATTTTATAAATCACAGGTCAAGAGAAAATATAAATACGAGAATACATAATATTTTTTTTTTTTTCAGAATTCCCAAACGAAAAAACGGACGACGACCGTAGGACTGACAAGTTTAATTGTCTTCAGCTTATTTACTATCAGTAAAAGCTAATCAATCAAAACTCAGAATATGGATAACGGAAACGGATTCATTATGATAAGAGACAATAAAATCGATGTTATAACAAACTATAAAAAGATTTTACATATTATTAATTTAACGCAATATGAGGAAAACTTAATGCTAATATCAGACAACATTGAGAGACTAACATACAAAACACAATACCCAACTGTTTTACATAACTTTTTGTCACTCAAGGACGAAATTAAAAACCTTGTACCCCACAGAAATAGACGCGGAGTAGTTAATGTAATTGGAAAAGAAAAAAAAAGGATTCTGAAGATGAGCAGGAAATTAAAGCTAGACTTAAGACTAGACTAGATTTTAACGCAGGAAGAAGCCAACGAAAATAATATAACGTTTAAAGATCTCGTAAATATAAAAAGCTGAGTTGTTTTACATAAAAAATTCAATCATATTTGTGCTTATGCCTCCAAACTACGCGAAATCGCAATATTATAGAATGATTTTGGAACCAATGCCTAATAAAGAAGGTCTTGAGATAGATCGGAATTATTGAAATTTAATTATTAATAATAAAAATATTAACGAAAATCAAGAAAATGTAGTTCTTAAGAGAAACTTAAAACCTATTAGAGATCATTGTGTTTCACAACTATAAGAAGAACATTCAGATTGTAACATTAAGGAAAATAAGAATGAAGAAATTAAACAATTAACTAACAATGTTATCATAACTAAGAATTTATAAAACACTAGAATTAATCATAATTGTAATCAGTATAATATAAATGTAAGAAATAATAACTTAATTAAATTTGAAAATTGTTTTATACGAATAAATGATGTCTTTTACGAGAATATTGTCAAAAACGATAACATTGTAATACCAAATTTCAGTAATATAACTCTAAAAAAATCTGTAATGAATTATTCTGTGGAAAATTTTCATATAAAACACGTTGAAAACAGTAAAATTATAGAAGAGATTAAAGTCAGAAATGCATTACACGAACATACAACCATTGGGACGACTGTTCTTTTAATCATTATTGATCGGTTACCTTTTGAGAAAAAATAAGAAAAATAGGGCCGATATTAAAGTCGAAATTAAGAATTCGGATTCTTCGGAGCAGAATCTTAAGGGGGAATGTGTTACGTCGGAGACTTCACTTCCTTTCGTCACACCCACTACTCTCCAAGCCCCTCATTTACCACCATTTTCTATTAGCAATAATACTTCTTAACGGAGCTGTCCCCTTCCACCCCCTCTTTCCAAAAACCAATTCCAAATGTCCCGTTATGAACGCATTTTTGCGCTACACGCGCAGACATAATTTTAAACACCCGATACCTGAATTTCCTTTCCCACAGGTTAGTGGCTTGGTGCAGCGTCATTAAAAATAATACAATAAGAGACACCCACAGACTGATTCAGATAAAAATTAATAATTCAGTTTCAATTTAGATCCAGTTAAGTTCAGTCGGTTTCTAATCCAGTTAAGTTCAGTTGGTTTTTAGTTAGTTCTTACATGTACTTATATATAGATATATCTATATGTTTATAATAAAGTGAATTAATAAAAAAAGAAAAAAAAAATTATTCCCACCACTCGGGAACCACATAATTCGAAGTGTTGAGTTTATGTGATTGAACTTTATTTTAGTTATAATATATAAGTTGTTAAAATATAATTGGAATATTTTTGGCGGTTGTAAGAAATAGTTCTATATTTTGTATCTGCTTTAAAATAAACATTCTTATACTTTTTCCATTTTGGTTAATAAAAGATATAAAATGTATATTTTATTGTATTATCGCATAAATATTACTAAATTAAATGTAGTTTTATATATTTATTAAATTATTTTATTATTTTATTATTTATTTATTATTTGATTGTTTTTATTCAACATATGAAAGTTTAATGAATATATGTACATGTTCGGGTTCCGTGCATCGATAAAAAAAGTGGAAAAGAAATACTTTTAATACTTTTTAAATTATTTTGTGTTACAAAATTTGTACGTTTAGTCAATCAATTTTCTTAGGTGGTTTTGAACATTTTTTATATAAGTTAATATGCTTTATTTTGAAATTTATAGTAAGTGATCGATAGAAGAAGGAGAACAGAAGGTAGCTGGAATGCACTGCATAAATATATTGTTGGTGCATTTTTCTTTCGAAAATGCTTTGTAGTTGAGTACAACTCATAAATAAGCATGCACATTATTTTACATATACATATTGAATTAATTAGCCACTCTTTTTAACAGATGACTTTATTTGTCAAGTTATAATTATTTAAAAAAAAACAAAACAATTTACTACTAAAGGGTGATCCATTTCGAGGTTGCCTACTTTTGTAAAGAAAAAAACACAGAAAATTCAAATTTAATGGAGAATGTTTATTATCATTTGAAAGAACATTATTTGGCATTTATTTTTTGAAGATTATGTCTATCAAATGTTGGCCGTTGCTACGTCGCAGATGGTCCATCCGTTGAGTCCAATTTTCGATCACTCGTTCGAGCATTTCGACTGGTAACTGGCGAATGACACGCGTGATGTTTTCCTCCAAGGCCTGAATCTAAGCGGGTTTGTCGGCATAAGCTTTTGACTTTACATATCCCCACAGGAAAAAATCTAACGGTGTGATATCACACGATCTTGGTGGCCAATCGACCGTCCCAAAATGTGAAATTATGTGCTCACCGAAATGTTCTCTCAATAAGTCTATTGATTGATGCGATGTGTGGGAAGTGGTGCGTCTTGCTGAAACCAAATGTCGCCGAGATCACGAGCTTCAATTTCAGGCATCAAATAGTCGGTTATCATGGCACGATAACGGTCGCCATTGACGGTTACGTTCGCACCGGCATAATTTTTAAGGAAATATGGACCGATGATTCCACCGGCCCACAAACCACACCAAACCGTTGTTTTTTCTGGATGAAGTGGCAGTTCTTCAATCTCTTCAGGTTGCTCTTTGTCCCAAATGCGGCAATTTTGTTTGTTTACATACCCATTGAGCCAGAAATGGGCCTCATCGTTAAAGAAAATTTGCCTCGAAAACGTCGGATCTTCTTGGAACTTTTCAAGAGCCCATAGAGCGAAGCGATGTCGCTTGGGAAGGTCGAGCGGCTTCAGTTGTTGCACAAGCTGTATTTTGTACGCTTTCAATTTAAGATCTTGACGTAAAATGCGCCAAGTTGTTCCATACGTCAGTTCGAGTTGCTGCGAACGGCGCCGAATCGACTCTCTACGGTCTTCGTGTACACTCTCAGCTACGGCCGCTATATTTTCTTCACAGCGTGCTGGACGTGGTCTATTCGGTCGAATAGACGTTAGTTCCATAAATGCCTTTACGTGACAATTAATAACGTACCGCGGCCTATCATAACGCTTTTCAAGCCGAGTTCATGCCTGCTCGTATGTTGCATGACATACTGGCAAATTATTGAGCAAACTGCGATGAGCTTCATTACGAAGACACGACTTTAAAAAATTATATTTTTGGCTTGGCTTTAAATTAGCTTTATTGTGGACTGCTCCCTTGAACATGTCCCGAAATGTTAGCCATTCTCGATAGTTGCCCGAGAACGGTTCGATTCGAATTTGTTGAAGAAATAAATTAATATTTTTACCTGACGCGTTTGATTTGTTTAACGTTTCAATTAAAATCATTTGCTGAACTACAACATGCTGATTTTTCTCCGATCTCTCGCGATCTATAATTGCAGATAAAAGTGTGGATTTAATAACTAACAATTTTCCTCAAACTCGGAATCGGTCATTATGATAATATATAAATTTATATTATCGCAAAAATCACAAAATTACTGAATTCTAACGAATGTATTAAAACCGAACTGTATTTCACTACATACACTAAGCACGATATTTTAATTAATTGTTTCCAATGTAGAGTGTCTTGTATTGTCTTTTGAATAATTTAAAATTTCACGAATAAGATCCGGCTCGAATATGTACCAAAGCATGTGGAAGAATCGATCAAGAAAAAGGAAAAACATAAGGAAAGGCTACAGTCCGCTGGGGGCGAACAGTATGATACCCTATACCTATACCTATATGCCCCAAAGCAAAAAGCATTAAGAAGATTTTATTTCATTCTATTAATTAAAAGAAAACAGTTTTTTTAAAAAAACGCCCCCTAAAAAGTGGGCATGGCCAAAAACTTTGTATGGGCGATATGTTGGAAAAAAATAGGGTAAATATCTTGTTCGCTTTCTATGAAAATTTTCGAAGAAAACAGCATTTTAGTAAAAAACGCCCACAAAAAGTAGGCGTGGCAAAAAACTTTATATGACAAACTTATAAAGGGGGGCAGTGCCTACATATCTTGTGAAAGATGTAACACTCTATCTCTCTAACTTTAGCTTTAAAATGGTTTTTTCTAAATTGTGGGCGTGGCAGTGGGCGTATTCAAAAAATTTTACACTTTACCATTTCGGAGCCCAAGGGAGTATGTGGTCTAAATTTAAGCTTAATTTTAAAGGCCTAAAAATTGCGTACGGACGGACGGACGGACATTGCTAGACAGTCTTAGGATTTGGTCCTGATCATAAATATATATACTTTTATGGGTCTGCGACGAATATTAAGGGGTGTTACGAACTATGTGTCAAAATTAAAATACCCTTAGGATAGGGTATAAAAACGCCAAAGAGGCTAGTCTTTCTATACCCTATCCTAAGGGTATATTAATTTTGACTTATAGTTTGTAACACCACTAAATAAAATGCTATCCATCATCTTCTTAATGCCTTTTTCTTTGGGGCATATAGGGATATGGATAGGGTATCATACTGTTCGCCTCAAGCGGACTGTAGCCTTTCCTTATGTTTTTTTTTTGCCTTGTTTTAATAAAGTTATATAATTATTGAAAATATTGTGACACAATTTCATTCCTTATTACAGCTGCTTGGTCACGAAGTAAGCTTGGTGGAAGTTGGTCGTGCTCCTGAACCTCTTCCAGTTCTACATAATCTTTATTTTACGTACTAACGTAATCACTACCGAAGTAAAAGCATATGTTGTGAGGCTTAACATACATTTACAATTTGAGCCGCTTTAATTGGGTCGTAGTGCAGTTGTCGAGCACTTAAAGGCATCAAAACCAGCTTTTTAACAAGCCTATGATACGTTCAACTATATTTCTTGCACTCATGTACGATGTATTGTATGCTCTTTCAACGCTATGTCACCTGGGGGTCCTAAACGGTGTCATTAGGCATGGCTTCAATGCATATCCCGAACCACCTTAAAACAAATAAAATTTGTAACGGAAGCTGACTCCCTCAAGCAATCCAAAGAAAAAAAAATTTTGAAAATTTAAAAAAATAATCACATACATAAGTGGAAGGCGATGTTAACCCCAAAGGTACTTCGAACTAACAGGACTTATCGAAATATCTCTGAGGAGCTTGAGGTTTGTTCAGTCGGTTGGTACGCGGACATGCTTGCTTATTGCACGGACTAGCTCGCCGTAATGGGGGGTTCTTGTACCAACCGCTGAACCACCGTACTTAATTAACATGTCCTAAAAAAAATTAACTTGATACACTGTCCATTAACAACGAATTCGAAAAACAAACCAACAAAAATTTGGGAATACCTAAGGTGTTGTTTGGCTTCCTGAGTGTGGCCCACCCACTGTCCACTATCCATGATGTGGTATAATGAATCCTTGGCCATTGTTCCACTCTGTATTTTACTAATGGCCCCTAATGCAAAAGTGAGCTCGTTAAAAGCTCACAGTGTCGTCACCTTAAACATTTCAACTGAACCGCTTCTCCACCCACGCACTATTAAAATTATGCCATCATTTTATATGAATATGTGACTTTGAACATATGAAAGAAAGATTTTCATATCTCATGTATTAAACATTTTAATATTTTATTTAACAAATATATCTTAAAACTAAATCAAAAAAAGAAAAAAAAAATACATACATATATAACAAAAAACCTAGTATAGTACTTATACCACGTATCATATATCAAAGGTGCGAAAATGTTCATTAAATATAAATATATCAGGTAATTATATGTATCTATTATGTTTGTTAACTTTCCCTTATTTATATTTTCTTCATTACTTCTATGTACCTTATTTTAACCCTATATTAATATTAAGCAATTTAATGTTATACAAACTTAAAGCTCTTATATGTATCGTTTTATTTAAATAGCATAGCCCGATGTTATAAAATGTTTGTGCTAAGAATAATTATGAATTGTGTTTCTCTGGAAACAATCATCAAAAGTTGCGCCGATAAGTAAACTACCTTTCTTACATTACACCACCAGTCGGTTATGCCATAAATTTTATAATTACACTTTTCATTACATACTCTTAGGATTTGCCATTATTGACATATATTGTAACCAACTAACATGATGACTGCCTATCAAAGTTGATAGTTGGCTCAAATGTTTAATTGAAGAAGAGAAAAAAAAACTCACCGTTGACATTGATCTTACAGCACCGGAACTCCATTATGTTGTGCACAGCATGTTGGGGCAGGGGGTGTGTCTAAATTCGGGGGAAAGTTATATATTTAAATCTAATGCGAAAACATTTGAACTCACTTCACATTAATATTCTACTATGTATGAAATCTATATACTTAACTTCTTTTTTTTTTTTTTTGATATGCAGTATATTAAATGTACTTATCGGTAAGGCTATTGCGGGTTATGGAGATGTAGAGGTAGATCTTGATTTTGGTGGTAATGATGAAAATTATCAAAATTAGGAAATCTTCGATGATCGCTGGATGTCATTTATGTGTTGGGTTATATCGATGCAGTTGATGATGATTATGATGATGATGCTCTTGACGCTGCTATTGAGGATGATGTTGTTGATGATGATGATTATAAACGGGGATGGTGACGAGGCTGCCTGAGGTGCGGTCGTCGGCATCAATTTCTAGCTTGATGTCGCTGCATATGATGAAGATGGTGTGGGTGTATGTCTGCGCTCAGGTGGTGATTCACTTATGAGTGAGTTTTTCTTACAAAAAAAAAATCTCCGGTGTTTGTAAAGCGCTTATATATTTTAATTTGACGCAGCCTGCCGTGGACGCTTCTAGCGAGAATGAAGTTGGTATGGATTTTCGCTGCTTTCGGCAGAACATCAAATTCTGGATTATTCAGACTCTTTAGCTTTCGAAGCATTCAGATTCGAACGTAATCAGATCCGTGTTCTATTTTAGGCTGACCGAATAGCGCCTCATGGGGTGACATACCAATTGCCGCATGTATGGTTGTTCGTAAGGCACTTATTATATGTGGGAGGTATCTATCCCAACAATCTTGCTTCGGACCTATGTAAGACCTTATAGCGGATAATATAGATCTATTAACTCGTTCACTCGCGTTTGCCTGTGGCGAATAAAAGGCCGTTTTAACGTGTTTCACATCGTAATTGTTAAGAAATTTGGAAAATTCTTTACCGGTGAATTGTTTCCCGTTGTCAGATAATACTGATTCCGGTACTCCATATATCATGAAGACGTTCTCTTCTAAAAACTTTATCGCTGCTTCCCCTGTTGCTTTACGCAAAGGAGAAACAACAACAAATTTGGTCAGTTGGTCTACACATACGATCATATAAATATTTCCACTCTTCGATCTTGGATATGGCCCAAGAAAATCTATATATATTAGTTGAAATGGCCTGTCCACAATAAAGGCTTGGCCCATTTGCGGTCTCAACGTCGAGTTCGGAGCTTTTGAAGTTTTACAAACTTTGCAGTCTGCGATGAAGGCTTTCACCTCAGCCGCCATATTAGGCCAGTAGAAGCGCTCACGCAAACGATACAAAGTTTTTGAGATGCCACCATGCGAGGCTTTTGGCGGTTTATGTGCCAAAGGAATCAGAGTTTTGGCTAATAATTTGGGGATCCAGAGTTTCCAGACTAAGTCGTCATCTCCAGAATTCCCTGTGCAAAATGTTACCTTCTTGTACACAAAACCGTCTGAGACAAGGAGGTCTGGAAGCTGGTCTTTATTTTTCTCAATTGTTTTGATCAACTCGAAATACTCATCCGATTTGAAGGACGGATCTGCCAGGTCGATACACAGAACATCGGAAGATTTCACATTATACGCAGTGTTAGATATACTATCAATAGCGTAAACTCTTGATAGTGCGTCTGGCACCACATTCTGCGATCCCTTTCGGTGCTCTATGTTAAAAGAAAATCGCTGAAGCCGTAGACTCCATCTAGCTAGCCGTCCACTCAGGTCCTTCTGACTCATAAGCCACTTCAAGCTCGCGTGGTCCGTCACAATTGTAAAGTCTAGACCCTCGACGAATGAGCGAAATCTTTCTACTCCCATGACTGCCGCTAAGCATTCTAACTCGGTCACACTGTAGTTACGCTGTGCCGAATTCAATTTGTATGAAAAATATGATATGGGTTTTTCAATTCCTTCTTCATCTCTCTGACATAGCACACAACCAATTCCGGTTGTGGATGCATACCATAATATCAAGAAAGGTTTTGCTAAAATCAGGGTTTACTACGACTGGTGCAGTTGTCAACGCAGTTTTTAATTTTCCGAAGGCTTCTATAGCCTCGGGATCAAATACGAAGGATTTACCTTTTTTAAGTATGTCGGTAATAGGGGTTGCTAGTATGGAGTAATCCTTTACAAACCTCCTGTACCAACCCGACAAACCTAAAAATCTCCTAACTTGTCTAGGTGTTCTTGGTTATGGAAATGATTCAATGGCCGAAAGTTTATCCGGATCCGTTTTCAGACACCCACCACCGACGATGTAACCGAGGTACTTTAATTGTTTAAAGCAGTATTTCGATTTAGATAGGTTGATGGTTAAACCTGCTAACGCTAGTCGAGTGGCTACGAGCCGTAAAAGCTCCAGATGTTCTTTAAATATTCGTGAAATAACCAGAAGATCGTCAAGGTACACGAAGATGTTTTGTTTCAATTCGTGCGGCACCACTTTGTCCATGAGCCAGCACATGCGCTGTGCCGCATTGCAAAGGCCAAAGGGCATAACATTGAATTGATAAAGAGGTCTACCAGGTACAGTAAACGCAGTCTTTTCCCGAGATGCCTCTTCCAGCGGTATCTGCCAGAACGCATCCTTCAGATCTACACTAGAAATATAGTGTGTCTCCGAAAGACGTCCTAGTAAACCCTCAATATGAGGGAGTGGATAAGCATCCTTTTTGGTAACCTGGTTAACTTTCCGGGAGTCAAGGCATAAGCGCACCTTTCCGGGCTTTCGAACCAAGACTACCGGAGAGTTCCAAGCACTATCGCTCTCCTCAATCACGTCCATCGCTAGCATTCTATCCAGTTCCTCATACATGAGAGCTTGTACCGCTGGAGACACGGGATAGTGTCTTTGTTTGATGGGCTCGACATCCCCAGTATTAATGTTGTGTTCTTCGAGTTTGGTTTTTCCCAACCCACACTTGACACTAGATGGAAACAAACTCTTGACACTTTCGAGTTCCCTGGCTTCATCTTTTGACAAGTCGTGAACGTTTAAATCGCATGAATCTTGCTGTATACGTGACGAAATTTCAGAAATCACTTGAGGTGCAATTTCAAATGACCTCCAAAAATTGACCCCCAGGTACAACTGCTGTTCTAATTCGGGTATTAAATACAATGTTATCTCTTTTGAGACTCCTTTGTAAATCACTTTTGTTTTTACAACTCCAACGATCGATTGAGACTGTCCACTCGCAGTCTTAATGCAGGATGTGAACGATTTTGGAACGACATTGGCGTTTCTGATGACCTCCAAACACCCTTTTCCTAAACAGCTAATACTAGTGCCGCTATCTAGAAGACCTAGCATTTGCTGGCCAAAAAGTGAGACACTGGCGTATGGTCTTGGGTCTTCAGCCCCGTCAAGTATCGTAGATGAAATCGCTCTATACATCTGTTTCTTATTTTTAAAACGCTCCCGCAACTTTAAAATACGTTTTGGGATTTCGCATTTAAAAATCCGACTGCGCACTTGATAGTAGTTAACCAACCGCTCGTGAAGAGTTTTTGGTTTATTTATGGGTAAATTGATTTTTAAAGTCTCTCCTGAGTTTTTTTTAGAATTATGCAAGTTAGTTATATTGTTAGATATTTGTGGTAATTCATTAATAGTTTGTATATTATGATTTTGAGAATTGTCGAAACTTAATGAGGATTTTCCCGGGTCGCTGAAGGACAAAACTCCCCGGTCGTCGAATTGCCCTGTGTTCGGTTTCCCGAACACTTCCCACAATTTGGTGTCGTTGTTTTTTCCAAGCCGCACTTGTAACAAAATAGGTTACGCTGTGGGCTGGGACATTGGACAAACGAGTGACCCTTGATTTTACAATTCCAGCATACATAAGTGCTGGTATCACGTCTGTTACCGGAAAGTCGTACTGCCTCAATTTCAACTGGCGTTTCCATTTCAGAAGAAACATCTAGTGCACTGATTTGTCTCTTGAAATTGGTGTTGTTCAGTTGCCGTGGCCGTAAACCATCACTGTGGTTAACGTACTTTTCAATGGTTCTACAAATGTAGACCATCTCTGGTAGACTGCTGGTGTTGTAAGTAATAAGTAATTTACCAATCCGACGTTTCACATTTTGCTTAATTAAATCAATTATTTCCCTAGGTAGTTTTGGGAAATAAAGTCTTGTATTCAACTGCGATATAGCATTATAACAATCGTCAAAACATTCATTTTGACCTTGACGCCTGTCGAACATTCGACGCGAAAGCTCAGAATCTGTTTCCAGAGTTCTATATTGTTCGATTAAGGCCATCCGAAGGGTACGCCAATCAGCAGTGGGATTTGATTTAAGATAAACCCAATACCAATTTTCAACCTGTCCTGCGACGAAAAGATGAAAATGAAAAAAGATTTCTTCCCAAGTGCTACCGTAACACTCCTTCAAACGACTTAACCGAAACAAAAATTCGTCAATTGTCATCTGATTGTTGTCAAATTTTAATCCCCACTTTCGGAATTCGAATGTCCTTTGGGATGTACAGGACGGGACGTTTCTTTCCGGCGGAGAGTCGGAATTTAAATTCAGGCGATTAAGTTGTCTGATAAAGTTTTGCGCATTTTCACTAATGTTTGCTGGGTCAGGTTCCGGACAGCTAGTTACTCTTTGCTCGTTGATTTGTATGTGAGGTTCACGATTTGTAGAGTGTTGTGGTGACTGTACTCGATTTACGTCATACTCATTTGAATTAATTTGGGGAGTGGTTGCCTGAAGTGTTGTTCTCACAGTTTCGGCAACTTCTTCTCGTATGACTTGCCTTTCTCTCGCAAATTCTTCACGTAAGACTTGCAAATCCGCTGAGCGACCTAAGCCTACTGATGCAGTAACCACTTCTTGAATGTACTGAGTTAGGCTGCGATCTGCTAAAACCGATCGACTTGAACCCGGAATACTTGAGATTCGAATAGAATCGTCCGCAGGGTTTCGGGTTCTAGGATTAGCGCTACTAGAAAGAACATTCGAAAAAGGTTGCGTATTCGCCACCGAAACATGACTTTCATTGTTTTGCCCGTCTTCGCGGGATTGCACATTTGGAGTGTCATTTTGTGAATTTATTGTTTCATCGCGGATGTTTCTACGCGTTGAACGATTTATTTGCGGGTTTTGAGAGCGATTACTCCTACTAGGAAATCTCGGAGGCATATTTTTTTTTTTTTAAAGGTAATTGTAGAAAACTTTTATAAATATTAAAGAATGTCCTATGTACTCAACCTCAAAATAAAAAAAAATGTGTACATGTTTATAAAATGTCATATATATGTACATATGTGTGTAAGATTTCAGAAAAATTTTATCAAACATTTGGTGGAGAAGTTAAAAGTTGATTGTTGGTAGTGACGTTATATTTTGAAGTTCTGTTTTCGTTGCGTTGATTTCTTTAAAAATATTTTATTTTACTAAACTTTATTTCGAATTATCTTTCAATAACAATAAAAAAAAATCTTACTCGCAACGGCAGAGGAGATTTAAACCGAAAAGTTTCCTCTCGGCCATGGAAAATTTTATCGAAATTAATGTCGAAAGAAACTTTAGACTTAGTAACCATTTCAAAAGTTAATGCTGCTCTTCGAATGATTTCATTCTTAAAAATGTTGAGGACATTTGGTACTTTTGAAAGTGTTAAATTTTACAAATTTCATACTGAATAGCAAGTTACTAAATGTTGTAAGAGATTTTATTGCAAGGCAACAACATATAATGAACGTATGAAAGCTGTTACGGGAGTATATTAAATTACAAAGTGGTATCTCAAACGCTACTGACGGACTGTGATTTCTAAGAACCGATAAGTCCCGGTCGCCTTACGAACCAGATCATAAAGTATACCCTTAAATATTATAAAACGATTAGTGTTTATTCGAGGCTTCTGCTAAAGACCGCTATAATTAAAAGCGTGAAAATATGGTCATCAAAAAAAAATTATAAACGTTGTATTCAAGATCACTATGGATGTCTCTTTTTTTTTTTTTTTTTTTTTTTCATCGTTGCTATTGTTGTCGTTGCCCCACGTTGGGCGCCACCTGTGTAACGGAAGCTGACTCCCTCAAGCAATCCAAAGAAAAAAAAATTTTGAAAATTTAAAAAAATAATCACATACATAAGTGGAAGGCGATGTTAACCCCAAAGGTACTTCGAACTAACAGGACTTATCGAAATATCTCTGAGGAGCTTGAGGTTTGTTCAGTCGGTTGGTACGCGGACATGCTTGCTTATTGCACGGACTAGCTCGCCGTAATGGGGGGTTCTTGTACCAACCGCTGAACCACCGTACTTAATTAACATGTCCTAAAAAAAATTAACTTGCTACACTGTCCATTAATAACGAATTCGAAAAACAAACCAACAAAAATTTGGGAATACCTAAGGTGTTGTTTGGCTTCCTGAGTGTGGCCCACCCACTGTCCACTATCCATGAAGTGGTATAATGAATCCTTGGCCATTGTTCCACTCTGTATTTTACTAATGGCCCCTAATGCAAAAGTGAGCTCGTTAAAAGCTCACAGTGTCGTCACCTTAAACATTTCAACCGAACCGCATCTCCACCCACGCACTATTAAACTTATGCCATCATTTTATATGAATATGTGACTTTGAACATATGAAAGAAAGATTTTCATATCTCATGTATTAAACATTTTAATATTTTATTTAACAAATATATCTTAAAACTAAATCAAAAAAAGAAAAAAAAAATACATATATAACAAAAAACCTAGTATAGTACTTATACCACGTATCATATATCAAAGGTGCGAAAATGTTCATTAAATATAAATATATCAGGTAATTATATGTATCTATTATGTTTGTTAACTTTCCCTTATTTATATTTTCTTCATTACTTCTATGTACCTTATTTTAACCCTATATTAATATTAAGCAATTTAATGTTATACAAATTTAAAGCTCTTATATGTATCGTTTTATTTAAATAGCATAGCCCGATGTTATAAAATGTTTGTGCTAAGAATAATTATGAATTGTGTTTCTCTGGAAACAATCATCAAAAGTTGCGCCGATAAGTAAACTACCTTTCTTACATTACACCACCAGTCGGTTATGCCATAAATTTTATAATTACACTTTTCATTACATACTCTTAGGATTTGCCATTATTGACATATATTGTAACCAACTAACATGATGACTGCCTATCAAAGTTGATAGTTGGCTCAAATGTTTAATTGAAGAAGAGAAAAAAAAACTCACCGTTGACATTGATCTTACAGCACCGGAACTCCATTATGTTGTGCACAGCATGTTGGGGCAGGGGGTGTGTCTAAATTCGGGGGAAAGTTATATATTTAAATCTAATGCGAAAACATTTGAACTCACTTCACATTAATATTCTACTATGTATGAAATCTATATACTTAACTTCTTTTTTTTTTTTTTTGATATGCAGTATATTAAATGTACTTATCGGTAAGGCTATTGCGGGTTATGGAGATGTAGAGGTAGATCTTGATTTTGGTGGTAATGATGAAAATTATCAAAATTAGGAAATCTTCGATGATCGCTGGATGTCATTTATGTGTTGGGTTATATCGATGCAGTTGATGATGATTATGATGATGATGCTCTTGACGCTGCTATTGAGGATGATGTTGTTGATGATGATGATTATAAACGGGGATGGTGACGAGGCTGCCTGAGGTGCGGTCGTCGGCATCAATTTCTAGCTTGATGTCGCTGCATATGATGAAGATGGTGTGGGTGTATGTCTGCGCTCAGGTGGTGATTCACTTATGAGTGAGTTTTTCTTACAAAAAAAAAATCTCCGGTGTTTGTAAAGCGCTTATATATTTTAATTTGACGCAGCCTGCCGTGGACGCTTCTAGCGAGAATGAAGTTGGTATACGATATGTCAGGTCACCAAAATGATGGTGGTGTGACTATAAGCATGGCGAAAAGGTCGTGGTGGTCTGCGTTTTAAGTTGTGTTTTGAGAGGAGAGGGTAAGATTGCGGCGGCGTTAAATCACCGGCCACGCTTGTTCCCTTTTTTTATACCCTATCCTAAGGGTATATTAATTTTGACATATAGTTTGTAACACCCCTTAATATTCATCGCAGACCCCTAAAAGTATATATATTTATGATCAGGACCAAAATCTAAGACTATTTAGCAATGTCCGTCCGTCCGTCCGTCCGTCCGTATCAACTTTTGAGGCCTTTAAAATTATGCTAGGAAGCTGAAATTTGGAACATATACTCCGTAGTGTTCCGAAATGGTAAAGTTTTAAAATTTTCAAAATACGCCCACTGCCACGCCCACAATTTAGAAAAAACCGTTTTAAGGCTTAAGATAGAGAGATAAAGTTGTACAACCTTCACAAGATATGTAGGTACTGCCCACCTTTATTAATTTGTCATATAAAGTTTTTTGCTACGCCTACTTTTTGTGGGCGTTTTTCACTAAAATGCTGTTTTCTTCGAAAATTTGCATAGAAATCGAAAAAAAATGTTTAACAATATATTATGCCAATATTTTTCTCAATATATCGCCCATACAAAGTTTTTGGCCACGCCCACATTTTGGGGGCGTTTTTTGAAAAAAATAATTTTTTTTCTATAAATTTCATAGAATGAAATAAAATGCTATCCATCATCTTCCTAATGCTTTTTTTCTTTGGGGTACATAGGGATAAGGATAGGGTATCATACTGTTCGCCCCAAGCGGACTGTAGCCTTTCCTTATGTTTTTTTTTGTATTTTAGTATTTTGATTTTAAATTTAGGTGCTGCACTTAAACACTACTTAAACAAAACAAAAGTCACTTTTTACACTTGGACTCGAAAGGAGCCTAATAATTTTACTCCTGCACCTGCGGCTGCCAAAATTGGAAAATAGAGAGTCAAGCTGGGTCGCATGGTTCGGAAGTACTCTTTTCGTTAAATATAAATATTTTGTTTTTCTTGAAACTTGGTTTTTAGTTTCGTTAAAATTGGCATTGCTTCCGGTCGGAAGCGTCCGTAAACTGTGATGCTTCGGGAAAAATAAATATTTTATATACCTTTCACAGACAATGTTATTGCAGGCTGTCCCCCACAAATTAAAATTACAATAACATACAT
Source organism: Ferdinandea cuprea (assembly GCA_963576555.1). Lineage (NCBI taxonomy): Eukaryota > Metazoa > Arthropoda > Insecta > Diptera > Syrphidae > Ferdinandea > Ferdinandea cuprea. The sequence goes on from OY754962.1 coordinate 24,629,588, forward strand.
TACGAAATAAATGACTCACCTAGCAACCAATTGCCTCTTGTACCACCTTAATAGCATTGTTCAAAGTAACGATGTTCCGGGCTCGAAGTCCAGATATGAGAATCGTGATTGGCTCCTTGAAAGTTAGCATTAACAGCTAACAGTTATAGTCGCAAATCTAAAATGGAAGAGTAACTATATTTTATTTCTGATAGGTTTTATCACAATCATCAGGTTAAGGCTGAAATGTCCCTTTCTATTCAGAAAGAGATGTTTATTTTCTATCGGCGCAATTATTTCAACATGAGTGCCATCCACACAACCAAGGACTCCCGGGAAGCCCACTTTTTCCAAGAAATGCATTTTAGACTGCTGAATTTCTCTTCATCTGACAACTCCAAAGATATCCAATTGTTGCACAATGCAATCGATGTATGTATGTTTTTTATTTTTAATGATATTGGCATTCCTCTATCTCAGCGGATTTTTTAAAAAATTTAACAGGGGGTATTCAGTGATGGCGAAACCACTATCAGACCTTACTAAAAAGAACGTGAATTTTCATTTGTCTTCCCTACAGCGAAAAGCGTTTAATGAACTAAAACAAGTTTAATCAATAATCCCGTTTTAGCACTTGCTTTGCAGTCCAAAATAACTTCGCCAAAGTTCGTGTCGAGCAGCAACCTTAATCCTGTTTTCTATTACAGTCGCAGAAACAAAACAAACAAAAAATCCATAGCTACATATGTTTCGGGTGTACCTATTCGGATGGAAATTCAAGGTGGTCACGGACTGCTTTCACTCCTTCGCCATTGTCCCGCTGCATGAAAAAAGAGAGATAATGCGACTTAGACATGAAGAGGGTCACTTTAACTAAATAACTAAAATAAAAGACAAAATTCGAAACTCTATTACTAATTGCTAAATGTATTTTAGCTAATCGGAAAGGCGGTAAACAGGAGGATAGTTGGTCAGTTCGAGCAGTTGGCCAATGGGAATTGTCCGCAAAAGACGAAGTACTTGATTAATTTTTTGAAATTTAATCACATCAACATACATAAATGGTAAAAGAGCTGCCAAACCATGAAAGTTGGTTTAAAATTGGAATTTTTCAGAGCAAACAACATTTAAAACATAAGGAAAGGCTACAGTCCGCTTGGGGCGAACTGTATGATACCCTATCCATATCCCTATATGCCCCAACAAAAAAAGCACTAAGAAGATGATGGATAGCATTTTATTTCATTCTATGAAATTTATCGAAAAAAAAATATTTATTTTAAAAACGCCCCCAAAAAGTGGGCGTGGCAAAAAACTTTATATGACAAATTAGTAAAGGTGGGCAGTACCTACATATCTTGTGAAGGTTGTACAACTTTATCTCTCTAACTTAAGCCTTAAAACGGTTTTTTCCAAATTGTGGGCGTGGCAGTGGGCGTATTTTGAAAATTTTAACACTTTACCATTTCGGAACCATAGGAAGTATATGTTCCTAATTTCAGCTTCCTAGCTTAACTTTAAAGGCCTCAAAAGTTGATACGGACGGACGGACGGACGGACATTGCTAAATAGTCTTAGATTTTGGTCCTGATCATAAATATATATACTTTTAGGGGTCTGTGACGAATATTAAGGGGTGTTACAAACTATGTGTCAAAATTAATATACCCTTAGGATAGGGTATAAAAACGCCCACAAAAAATTTATTAGACTTAAAAATGATTACTTCATCATCATCTGACTACATCATTATACCCTATCCTAAGGGTATATTAATTTTGACACATAGTTTGTAACACCCCTTAATATTCGTCGTAGACCCATAAAAGTATATATATTTATGATCAGGACCAAATCCTAAGACTATTTAGCAATGTCCGTCCGTATCAACTTTTGAGGCCTTTAAAGTCATGCTAGGAGGCTGAAATTTGGAGCATATACTCCCTAGGGTCCCGAAATGGTAAAGTGTTAAAAGTTTTTAAATCCGCCCACTGCCACGCCCACAATTTAGAAAAAACCGTTTTAAGGCTTAAGTTAGAGAGATAAAGTTGTAAAACCTTTACAAGATATGTAGGTAATGCCTACCTTTATAAATTTGTCATATAAAGTTTTTTGCCACGCCTACTTTTTGTGGGCGTTTTTCACTAAAATGCTGTTTTCTTTGAAAATTTTCATAGAAATCGAAAAAAAATGTTTAACAATATATTTAGCCAATATGTATTTTTTCCAATATATTGCCCATACAAAGTTTTTGGCCACGCCCACTTTTTGGGGGCGTTTTTTAAAAAAAAAAATTTTCTTTTTCTTTAAATTTCATAGAATAAAATAAAATTCTATCCATCATCTTCCTAATGCTTTTTTTCTTTCGGGTACATAGGGATAAGGATAGGGTATCATACTGTTCGCCCCAAGCGGACTGTAGCCTTTCCTTATGTTTTTGACATAAATTTACAAAGACGAAGTACTTCATTAATTTTTTGAAATTTAATCACATCAACATAGATAAATGTTAAAAGAGCTTCCACACCATAAAAATTGGTTTAAAATTGGAGTTTTTTAGAGCAAACAATATTTAAAAAAAAACCCACAAAAATTATGCGTAACAAAATTGTTAAGGAGGTCGGCTTTTTTCTAAATTATGTGAGTGGCAGTGAGCGTATTAAAATTCGTACACTTCAACAGACTGGAGACTATGTGTTCCGAATTTCAGATTTCTAGCTAAACATTTTAAGGTCTAAAATCGAATGACGGACGCAGGGACACTGCTAAATCGTCATAAAATTAGATGCGGATCACAAATAAATAAACTTTCAGAGGTCATCAAATAATATTAATGGGTACGACAAACTTTGGAAAAGTGTAGGTGCAAAAAGAGAACATAAAACATAAGGAAAGGCTACAGTCCGCTTGGGGCGAACAGTATGATACCCTATCCTTATCCCTATGTACCCCAAAGAAAAAATTCATAAGGAAGACGATAGATAGCATTTTATTTCATTCTATAAAATTTATAGAAAAAAAAATATTTTTTTGAAAAAACGCCCCCAAAAAGTGGGCGTGGCCAAAAACTTTGTATGGGCGATATATTGGAAAAAATATTGGCTAAATATATTGTTAAACATTTTTTTTCGATTTCTATGAAAATTTTCAAAGAAAACAGCATTTTAGTGAAAAACGCCCGCATAAAGCAGGCGTGGCAAACAATTTTATATGACAAATTTATAAAGGTAGGCAGTACCTATATATCTTGTGAAGGTTTTAAAACTTTATCTCTCTAACTTAAGCCTTAAAACGGTTTTTTCTAAATTGTGGGCGTGGAAGTGGGCGGATTTAACAACTTTTAGCACTTTACCATTTCGGGACCCTAGGGAGTATATGCTCCAAATTTCAGCTTCCTAGCATAACTTTAAAGGCCTCAAAAGTTGATACGGACGGACGGACGGACATTGCTAAATAGTCTTAGGTTTTGGTCCTGATCATAAATATATATACTTTTATGGGTCTACGACGAATATTAAGGGGTGTTACAAACTATGTGTCAAAATTAATATACCCTTAGGATAGGGTATAAACATCTCCATCCATCTATAGTAGCAATAAAAGCAGCATTAATATTGAAGAAAGAAGTGTCTGTGATGATTGCTTAATGACCGCACTAAATAGTAATCCGTTGTGGAAAGAGGCTTCTCGACAATTATCCTTTGATTTTTCTTATTTTTTCGATACATCCGCCTCAAAGTTGGATCTCTTATCGCTATTTTCGAACTTATTTAATTTTAGAGCTGAAATTACTCCAACCAAAAGTTATTTTTTCTCATCATTTCGACTTGATATGGCGTCTTCGCCGTATTACAAAACATACCCTATTATGGCATGCTATGAAGTAAAGATATTATTGCTTGGGCTTAGCTTTCGTATTGCCTTTGCAATTCAGGTTAAAGTATCTGAAACAAGTATTTGCTTCCTGGATCCTGGTAGCTATACCCAATCTTTGAAAATTGTTAAACTGCGGCCGGGAGAAATTTCGTCAAGGCCCGGAGCCCGGCGATAGAAACAAATTCCCGGAGTCTCCGGGCCAAAATACTCCTATTGGTAACCCTAAACATACTCCGATAACCACAGGTATGCCCAGGAGTAAAGGACATGCAGAAAGAACGAACCGCGTAGTACTCGAGATTATGAAGAGGCTGTCGGCAGACTCAGCAGAGAAATAGTATAAATTCGTGTCCAGGCTCCAGATTGCAGCCAACAGCACTATACATAGATCTTTGCAGAATACGCCATTCGAAGATTTGTTCGGGTTTCCGATTAGGAAAAAAGAAGATTTTGGGGTAAGAGAGCAGGTTCAAGAGGAGATGATAAAAGATTTCAATGCAGAAATAGAGCAAATTCGTCTAAAAGTCAGACAGCAGATAGAGAAAATACAAGCGGAAAACAGAAAAACTTTCAATGAAAAACCAAAATTCCTCATTCAGAGATCTCGTGGCTATTAAACGCACACTGCTTACAAGTGGTAAACAACTTTCTTCTCTCTTTCTATGTCCATACGAAGTCGTTTCCAAAGGCCGAAACAATCGTTACACGGTTTAAAAATGCTCGCTTTCAGAAGGCGCAAAGAAAACATCGGCCAGCAGTGAATACATAAAGCTATGGAGAGAAGAAGAAGAGACATTAAATAGGAGGGGCCAGATGTAGAAACCACGCCATATCAAGCCACTATTAAACCATCGGCAGCGCCAATTATCATCAGTTACATCATCTCATCTCCAATATAATAACTGTGCGACAGTTATAAAAGAGCCAATATAAAACGCGGAACGAATTGGTCAAGGGGCAGTGATTGCCCGACATTACGTTATGTTGCGCAGCAGTTCTCAGCTTCAATAGTTATACCCTATCCTAAGGGTATATTAATTTTGACACATAGTTTGTAACAGCCCTTAATATTCGTCGCAGACCCCTAAAAGTATATATATTTATGATCAGGACCAAAATCTAAGACTATTTAGCAATGTCCGTCCGTCCGTCCGTATCAACTTTTGACGCCTTTAAAATTATGCTCGGAAGCTGAAATTTGGAACATATACTCCCTAGGGTTCCGAAATGGTAAAGTGTTAAAATTTTCAAAATAAGCCCACTGCCACGCCCACAATTTAGAAAAAACCGTTTTACGGCTTAAGTTAGAGAGATAAAGTTGTACAACCTTCACAGGATACGTAGGTACTGCCCACCTTTATTAATTTGTCATATAAAGTTTTTTTCCACGCCTACTTTTTGTGGGCGTTTTTCATTAAAATGCTGTTTTCTTCGAAAATTTTCATAGAAATTGAAAAAAAAACAATATATTATGCCAATATTTTTCTCAATATATCGCCCATACAAAGTTTTTGGCCACGCCCACTTTTTGGGGGCGTTTTTTGAAAAAAATAATTTTTTTTCTATAAATTTCATAGAATGAAATAAAATGCTATCCATCATCTTCCTAATGCTTTTTTTCTTTGGGGTACATAGGGATAAGGATAGGGTGTCATAGTGTTCGCCTTAAGCGGACTGTAGCCTTTCCTTATGTTTTTACTTAACTTTATATTTTTTTCATTTACCTACTCTAACCAAAAAATTACATCGTTTGTTAATTTGAACGATGAAGTGTCTTTTTGGTTCTCAGTTTCTACTTATAAATACATATGTTACGTAGGTCCAAATTCAGCAGGTCCTATTTTTGATTATTATTTTATTTTTACCCGGTAAGTTGCAGTGCTGAGGATTTAATGCAAATTCTAGAGGAATTCTAGAAGAAGTTCATAGAGTTTATTTAGATCCACCAACTGAAGGTAATTTATTGAGAGAAGATTCTATTGAAGAACATGGAGGGGCAGATTATATGAAATTAAATGAAGAACTTTGAGCAATCGGAGAAGAACGAACACCAGAGCTAGTTTGGACTAACAATGTAGGGATGTTATATCGAAATGTTATATCGATATATAACGATGCATCGGTTAAAAACATCGATGTTGGCGATGCATCGAGAACATTTATTGTATTAGATGAGCTTAAAATAGGAAATAATAAATGAGACATTTTACTAAGTTTTTAATTTAAATCAGTTTTATTAAAATGTATATCCCAATGTATATCGGGAGATTCCCCCGCTTTGCTTCCATTCTGTTTATTAGTTTAAGGCTCATCGCAAACACTTTCGTTCGCTTTCCAGTTTTGGTGAACTACTTTGTGATGGTTGCTATTTTTCAGGACTATACCACTCATATTCACCTGGATTTTCATTAAGGATGTCCTTCATCTCCTTAAGATTTTGAATTGCATATGCCCAAGCCAAGGGATCTTCAAAATTAAGTTCCTTAAATGCAGGTCCGCAAGGTAGCGATACCTAAGGAAGAAACTTGTTCAATAGCACCTATCCGTTTCCTGATTTTTCCCAGAATGAGCTTTGGTATTTGTTTTACTAATGGTTCTTCAATCACAAGCGTCTTTAGTGTCGAAACTTTACAGTGTAACAAAGGAACAAATTAGCTGCTGGTAAGATATTTGTCACCAGCGGTCTGTTTCAACATCACATACATATCATACAATATTCAACAATATGGCTACAACATATTTCAAAGGCATTTGACAGAATGCTTGCATTTGGAATCGATGATACCTTTCTGTATCGGAGTGTTCAATTCAAGTTATTTTGGACAGCCTCAAGACTGCGCATACATACATCGATGAAATAAATCGATGCATCGATAAACATCGAAAGTATGTATGGAAAAATGTATGGGAAACCTCCTAATTTTTATGGAGGTTTCAGGAGTTTTTGCGAAACCTCAGATTTCAATGCGGTGTGAAAAGAATATAACACAAGCATCTCTACGAACAAAATGCGTGGTTGCATTAGTATATTAATAGTCACTATAGAGAGAGTACTGAACCTTAATACATTAGTGAGTACGATACCACATATGTATATATTTTTGTATTTGGATGAATAATCATCTCTTTTCATCCGAAGATGTTGTGATTTTATTTATGTGAGATGGTGAGGTGAAAGCCAGATGAAATGAGTGGCGTAGATAGTTAGGGGCCCTCCATTAATATTTTTTCCGGCAAGGAGAGGCCGATTTTCACATTATATGTCCTCTTACGGAGAGCCATAGAAGAAAGTCACTTCAGGTGATTTCTAATAACCGGTTTGATATCGATTGGATATTTGGCACGATATATTTTGTACCAATTGCAGTAGCAGGAAGAACCTCCCCCTCCGATGAGCGTTTGCCCGGCTTTCCGCAAGCGTGCCATTATCTGTACAAACTATCGTTATTTGCATTTTATTGACGATGCTTTGCAAGATAAAGATAACAAAATTTGGAAGATCCATCCGATAACTGATGGTTTGAAAAAAAAATTTGCTCAAAATTTCCATCCGGGATGCCAATCGAACAAGCAAACACATTTTAGTTCAATTTGAAGTCAAAATGCCGCTGTGTTTGTGCATATGTGTTTCGAACCGTCTCACTGCCAATCTGGTGACGATAAATGGGATGGAAGACAAATAGTATTAGTCATTGTAATATGTTTACAACTATTACAACCCAATATTATTTCATTATTTGTTTAGTTAAATTTGGTACTAACTATCAGCTAATCTCGTCTTGTTGAAGAATTATAAGATGCATCAGCAACAAATATGACATCGGTTATGACGTTTATAGGGTTTGAATGTGTAAGTACTTCTGGCTTTGATTCTGAATTCAAAGTCAGAAACGAATTTCCGTTCTTTCCAGGAGAGAAACTGTCATTTTAGTACTAAGCGAACAGTTTCAGCAGAGTCCTGAATTCTCATAAATTTCGAAATGTACAATCCCACTACTTTAGGTGGATTACTGGATTACCCTGCTAGATATGGCAAGAGCGCATCACCCCTATTTTGCATCCTCGAAAGCCTCTGCGTTTTCAATCGATTTTGATAATTTGTTCACCTCAGTGCCTGTGCTATTCGAGCTAAGAGAAAGATGTTACCATGGAATAGAAACCATCGGGATAATCAAATTCCGGCTTCCTGGCCTTTAAGGAATCAAAAAAGAATTTTAAAACGGCAAAATGTGGAACAATTAAGATCCTCAAAATTAGTCGTGGAAAATATTTATATAACAAAATGGGTTGATAATTCCGTCTTTAGTTTTGCTTCGACACTTTGGAAATCTTGCCAAGTATAAAAATGTAAATACTATTTTTGAAATTTTTAATATTTACAATACAAACTTGGCGTTAATTTTTAGATCTAAGTACTTTTTGTGGCTGACTTGTAAGGCAAAAGCGATTTTTGTATAGGAGAACTTGGCTATTCCTTAACATTTATATTTTTTTGGTGCGATTCAGATATTCGCAAAAAGAGCATAAGGCTATTGAACTCGCACGACCTCGTGCAATTGCAGAATATAATGTAAACATGGATGTACCAAAATGTAAATATTTAGTTACCAAAAGATGACGATCTGCCGATCAGTGCCGATGTGCCACCCGACGCGTGCAAACACATTTTTTGTAATTGCTCCGCGGTCAGTTTTCGCGCAAAATAAACCAACAAAAAGTGTGCAAAAAAAACAGACCAAAAAAAAGCTAATCGCGCGCGCTGTTCTAAAAACCAAAATCAAGTGTACAGTTTTTTTGTGTTTGTTTTTTGTTATGTGTAGGAATTTCAGGGTAGACGTGAGCAATATTCGTGGGTTAAGGGCGAATTTTTTTTCATTGTACGCCCACACGAATCTCAATAAACCAGCTGTTTTGGCACTAGGTGAAACACAGGTCAGCATTGATTCTGATTTAACGGAGTTTAGCCTGCCTAGATAAAGTGCCCATTATTCTTTTCTCATCGCGGTCTCGCCGTCTATATACGTACTGATGTAGCCTACCAACTTCTACTTCAATACGGCCAATGTTCCAATCCGGAATTTAATTTTATTTGGCTAAAATTCCATGTCCGTAGGCAATTAATTCCCTACTGTTTTATTTACAGAAGCCCTAACCAGGATAGGCATTCAACTTATAATGAGTTTGATGTACTGTCTGATTGCATCACCAGAATTGTAACCCATTATCCTCGTACTGAAATCGTCATTGCGGGCGACTTCAATATACACAATTCAAGTTGGCTTCGACATTCTGGACAGACAACACCCCAAGGAAGGTACATTGAGATCTTTTCTGATGTTTATAATTTAACCCAGATTGTAATGACACGGATACCGGACATTAGCAATTAAAACGCCAACACTCTGGACTTGTTTCTTAACTCTCACTATGATAAATTCACTTTGAATGTATTATCGCCTCTAGGTTCGTCAGAACATTGTATCATATCAGCGAATTTCTCGTACTCAACCCAGTTAAAGCTCCTAAAAGAACCGTTTGGCAATACGAGAAAGGCAATTGGGAAGCTTTAAACGGTTTCTTTAGGAGTTTTAACTGGTCGTTGTGCTTCCTCAACAACGACGTGGATGCCACCGCCGATATGTTTATAAATTCAATTCACCTGGGTATGAAACGCTTTATCCCTGAAAGGATAAAGTGTATCAGACTAAAGGAAAATGCGTGGTGTGACTTGAGCTGTAAAGACGCTATCAGGGCTAAAGAGGTAAGTTTTCGGTCATTTAAGGCAAATCCGACTGAGGAAAACCGAAAAAAGTTCAAACGAGCCAAAAATGACTGCAATGCCCACATTAATCGTGTAAATTTATCCTACGACCAAAAGTTGAGGCAAAAACTACTACAAAGTCCCTTCGATAGTAAAACTTTTGGTCGTTTATCAAGAATATTAAAAATTCGGCCTCGTCATCTATCCCGACACTCATTTGCAATGACATCCCAGCTGTCATCTCTTTAGATAAAGCCAATCTGCTTGTTACTCATTTTGCAGCTAGCCCAACGCTGCGAGATTGTGCTTTATCTGTACTCGAGCGCGTAGATTATTCTTGGGACCCATTCATTTTCGCAATCGTACTGTGGCAAGAGTTTTTCAAGATCTCAACATACATAAATCCGCTAGTCCAGATGGTATTTCCCCTATCGTTCTGAAGAGGTGTTCTTCCACGCTGGCAAAACCACTGCGTAAGCTTTTCTATCTATCCTATTCTTCAGGGCTCTTTCCGAGAAGATGGAAAACAGCATTTGTCCAGCCAGTCCCAAAAAAAGGCAAATCTTTCTCCCCCTCCTCCTATCGACCAATTACTATGGAAACGCTGATAAATCGTCCGTCCAATTCCGAAAACTTCTTAATGACCGGCAGTACGGGTTTCGCAGCAACAGGTCCACTGGTGATTTGATGACATATCTAACCGAAAAGTGGAACCAATCTATTCACTCTGGTGGTGAAAGTAAGGTCGTTGCGCTTGATATTTTAAAGGCATTTGACAGAGTTTGGCATCAAGCTCTCTTGTCGAAAATGCGTGCATTTGGGATCGATGTTACCCTTCTCCAATGGATTAGAAATTTCATTTCGGAACGTTCAATTCAAGTTGAATTCCAAGAACGCTGCGAAATGTCTAGACTGCCTTAAGCGATGCAAGAAATATTTCACCCCTTCTGATCGGCAAAAATGTATAAAGCGTTTATTCGCCCCAAACATAAGTATAACGCTCATATCTGGTCCGGTGCTCCAATTACATATTTGGAGCTACTTGACAGGATTCAAAAACGTTCGGTAAAACTTATTGACTTATTAGTCATCGTCGTAAAGTCTCCTGCTTGTCATTGTTTTATCGGTATTTCCACAAGTGCTTAAATGAAATTGCCAGTTGCATTCCCCTCCTACAGCAATTCAACCGCAATACTCGCAATACTAGGAATGCACATCAGTTTACCCTTAAGCCTGTATTCGGACGTATAGCGAAATACAAGGATTCGTTTTTTAACCGTACAACGCGAATGTGGAATGCTCTACCACGCTCTGTTTTTCCCCCACATTACAGTTTACAGACATTTAAACCAACGTGCATCGGTATCTCCCTTTTCCTAATCCTTCACTTTCCTAATGCCCGCACTGTGTTACTTCATTCTAAGGTTATCTAAAACCCCGTATATTATAAAAAAAAACAAAGATATGGTGGGGAAAATGCTTCGGTACTAAACCAAAACAGATGGTTATAATTTCGTTCGATTACTCGGTTTCAGTGTCGGACTCTTGGTAAACCGAAACTGCCTGGTGGTTTTCGCAGACCCAAAGTAGAGTCCGAATATCCAAATGCTCGATACGACAGATTGGATCATTTTATTATAAAGATCCCAAATGATAAAAGACGATTGCACTACTATGTGTTTTAAATGCGATATAGATCTCTGTGTTTCTTATTTCCAGAAATACCATTTTATACCTGTGAACCAATGAGTTCTCCTGAAATAAAGTACAATCACACCAAAAACATAAATAATAAGGAATAGCCAAGTTTAATATCAACTTGGCGTTAATTTTTAGATCTCAGTACTTTTTGTAGCTGACTTGTAAGGCTAAAACCATTTTTGGATAAAAGAACTTGGCTATTATTACTAGAACCTACCTCCACGTACAATTTTATAACTCTGTCTTTTGGGTGCTGATTTAAATAAAAGGGTCGGCTACAACGCCCCCATTTTATTTTTAATTATATGTTATATTTTTTATACTTCAAAGCAACCGTCGTTAGTTAAAAGTTAAAAAGTTAAAGTTTTACGGAATTAATAAAAGTGAGCAATTACCACGTCCCCTGAATGGAAAATCACAAATATCAGGTTTTCCCTGGGTTTACTCCGAAAATCCTATTACTGTGCCAAATTTCAAGGTGATCTGTCAGCGAGTTAATTTTCTAATTTTGGGCCCTTGTAACTCAGGAACTGCTCATATTAAACAGTTTAGGACTTTGCACTAAAAGGAGGGCGCTGCTGCTATGCTTCCTGAAAATAATAATAAAGAGAAGAAAAGAAGAAATCCTGAGAATGTTATGTCTCTCTTAAAAATGGCCTGAGTTGGTCCCTGTAAATAAGAGTGTAGTGCCAAAGTTTCTGGAGAACGTGGCACTACCGTGCCCCTTAATTTTTATTGTTCATATGAATTATTTTATAATTTTTTCAACGTTATATATACATATGTAACATATATGTTTGCAAAAATCCTATGAGAAAAAAAAATTATTTTGTGTAGTTAAATACTAAAAATATCAGGTCTGCAAATTGAATTTTTATTTCTCGTCGTTAATGGGTTAAGAGAATTCTGATGCCTTAAGGGCCAACTATAATGCACTTCAGTTGGATTAAGCTTATGACAAAACAGAACGAAAAGCCCACTCATCAAAGTCACCCATAATAAACTTAGAGAACTTCATAATTTGTCAAATTGTTTTCTTTCGGTTTGGTTTCGAAAAAGAAAAATAGAAAATCAGTTAAGAAAATTAAAAAAACAAAAATTATTGCATTTTGCAATGGAGGAAATAAATATCGTTTCAAAAATTGATGAATATTCAAAGCAAATAAATACGATAGAAACCAGCCAGGGTTTTTTTTGCAGTCTCCTTCGAAGCAATGAAGTCATTTGATAGTGGCCAATTCTTCATATATACCAAAATATATGACTTGTTGCTGAATTTGCTAACCCCATATTTAATAAAGTCATCAATGAGAACGCCAATACAGCCAGAATGTCGGCTAGCTATTACTCTGCAGTAAGTAAATACTAACAATTTGTTGAACAATTCATATTAAAAATAATATCAGGTATTTGTCACAGGGGACATCATTACAATCGCTGGCATGGTATTTCAAACAAGGGAAAGAAACTTTACGCACCATCGTATTGGAAACCTACGAAATCATTTGGAAATTATTATATCCGGTCTATGTTGCAGAACCGAATGAAATCGACTACATGCAGATCGGACAAGATTTTTAGAACTTATGGAATATGCCAAATTGTGTTGGATCTATTGACGGAAACCATATTGCTATAAAATGTCCCCCGAATAGTGGAAGTCCGTATTTTTGCTATAAAAAATACTTCAGTATTGTGTCAGCCAAAGCGATAGAGGTAACAAATACTTTTCAACGTGTCCTTTTTAGTAAATATGCATTTTTCGAATATTTTTCAGGTAAAGGGTCCGCCATCTAACGTTTTTTTTCAACTAGTGCTTATTTCGCGAATGGTAACACTTAGCTCATGTCTGATTTGACAGATAATTAGTTTTATCCTTCCGCTGAACGAATATGGTTGTGTATACGCTTGAACAACATTTTGAACGAATTTTTGTTCACAAAAATTGAAGAGGAGGATATTGGCAACATTTGGTTTCAACAGAATGGCGCTACGTGCCACACAGCCGAAGCTATACTCGATGTTTTGCGCCCTGTTTCAAAAAAAAAAGTTATTTGGCGGACCCTATATTTTCCAAGCCAGTCGATTTGGAAAGAGACTGCTTACAAATGCTTTGCCTATTCCACCTCCAAACTACTTGCCGGGTACGCAAGTTAAAGTTCAACACCATTTTGTTGCTGATGCTGCATTTCTTTTGGGAGCAAATGTAATGCGACCGTATTCTGGCATATTACTACCAGCAGATAAGGAGAATTTCAATAAAAGAGCTTGTGAAGAGCTCGGCGAACAATTGAAAATTCTTTTTGAATTCTGGTGGCTCGATGGCGCATTTTATTGAATACGCTACATATGCATCCTGAAAATGCTGAAAAAGTAATTTTAGTTTGTGTGGTGTTGCACAATTTCATTATGCTCAAGATGGATCATCTTACTGTCCTAGCAACTACACGGATTGGAAGGATTCTGATGGGAAACGTCATGATGGAGTGTGGAGAAGTGAAGTCGGAAGAAATTTGCCTTCTGTCACACCATCTAGTATTCATTAATATTGTGGTAAGTCTACTAAACAAATTAGAAATTAGATATGTAAATTTGTTAGCGCAAAATTTATTTAAAAAAACAAATTTAAATATAATTTTTACTCTTTGTTTATTCAGATAGATTTAAATAGATCAAGAATCTTTTAAATATTCGAATTTCATCGAACTTCGCTTCGTTCTTTTATGAGTGCCTAAAACATGTCGGACTGAAATCTATCTTTGAGCGGGATGGGTAAGTCTGCCATTAAGGACAACATCATCGTCACGTATAGCTCGTAAGATGTTTCCTTTTGTTTGGGTGGAGGCATCTCACTCGCTAAACTTTGTTACATTTTTTGAATGGTTTCCCCAAACCTGTTGCAAAGATTATCCAGCGGTGTCAAAAATTTTCTTTTTTTTTTGTAATGGAGTTGAGGAAGAACTCGATTCATTAAGACCAACGAAATTGTAGCTCAAATCCTCGAAGGATGCAGTCGGAACTTCACTGGAAGCTCAAGTGGGGTGTCGGTAAAAACGTCATTACAAAGAGTTCTGAAAATATAAATTTTATATAATTAATTAATATAATATAATATACATAAAAATATCCGCATTATAGTAGGGTTTCCAGAACATCTCTTTTGAAAAGAACATGTTCTCTTCTTTGTCCACGATCTGTTTTACACTTTCATTTTTCGCTTGGATCTTTTTTTGCTCTCTTTATTTTTTCTGTGCTTTTTTGACCTCTTAAACAATACTTTTTATCTAACGAAAACGGTCCGCCAGTTTTGGAAACATTTTTTAATTCAAATGTAAGCAAAGCTTTTTTTATATTTTGCGAATTCATTAAAATATATTTTTTTTTTTTTGAGAAAACAAAAGAATTGGAAAAAGAAAAGAACTCACTGTTAAAAGTATCTCCTATTTTAGTACCTCTAAAATCTAAATTAAGAAACGATTGTATCGTTTTCTGCCACTTAGTGTTAATTCTGTCCGATTTAACTCGTCGTGGCTTTCAAACTGAAGTGGAGTCATTTAAACAAGCTTGCTTCAAATGCTATGGGAAATGTTATGAATACATTGAAAAATGGACATTCCAATTTGAAGAATTTATTTTCTGAATTTAAAACAAGTACCGGTTTGGTCTGAAGTAGAAGAAAGTATCAACTATTTCACTTCAAATGATGTTGAGTTAAACCATTCGATACTGTTTGACCAATTTTGTAATTTACAAACAGTTTTGTACGACAAATTAACTGATGATTCATTTAAAGAAGATATTTCTGTTAACAAATGGGTTCTTCTCTTTTCATCTTTCAAATATGTTGAATATTATTCTGAACTTTTAAAATGTTGTCAATTATTTTTTTGCATTCCGGGGTAAAATGCAAGCATTTAGCGAGTTTTTTTATTTGTTGGACAAAAAAAAGAAACCCTCTAAAAATGGGTACAGTGAAATCGATTTTAACTGTTGCATACAATCTAAAAGACTTAAACTGCAAATCTTTTTATGATATATTGTTGAATAATTAAAAGAATATCAGCCAGACAGGGAGCTCAGATAAGTATGACTCTTCTGATGAGGAGACTGCTAACTTATTATTTGTAAAACAATGTAATCTACATTATAGAACAATATTGCTCACCTTCGCGGTGTTATTGAATCCGTGATAAATATCATATCTTGGAAGTACTGCCATTCGTCTACTTCCAACAATCGGCTACCACTTATTTTTGCACTCAGCTTCTAAAATTTTAAAAACCTTTGTAGTTAGACTACACCTTTTTGTATTTTATTGTAATAAGATGCATCGGTTTTATCGTAAAGAAATTTATTTGTTTGGATAGTTAAAATTAATAGATTAATGAAATCGTACACCTATTTTTTTTTTTTTTCGTTTTCTTCTTTTTTTGTGTGCCTTTGTCAAATTTCCTTACTGAATGTCGCATTATATTTAAGGCCCAACCATAATATACTTTCATAAGCTTAAGCTAGCTTAATGAAATATCTAAATACTCCTAAATAGTACAGCATGACCATAATGGGATTATGCACTGTTTCGGCAAATTTTGTTGATTTGAGTGGGCTTACGATAGTGTAAATTAGCCTTATAGTGTATAACACCAATAACATTCGTATTTACTTTGATTTTGTTTGTATACCCTATCCTAAGGGTATATTAATTTTGACTCATAGTTTGTAACACCCCTTAATATTCGTCATAGACCCACTAAAGTATATATATTTATGATCAGGACCAAAACCTAAGACTATTTAGCAATGTCCGTCCGTCCGCTTACCAATTTATAGGCCTTTAAATTAAAGCTAGAAAGCTGAAACTCCCTAGGGCCCCGAAATGATAGAGTGTAAAATTTTTGTTGATACGCCCACTGCCACGCCCACAATTTAGAATGCAATCTTTATAAGATATGTAGATGCTGCCCACCTTTACAAGTTTGTCATATAAAGTTTTTTCCCACGCCTACATTTTGTTGGCGTTTTTCACTAAAATGCTGTTTTATTCGAAAATTTTTATAGAAACCGAAAAAA
The DNA here is from genome assembly GCA_963576555.1 of Ferdinandea cuprea. Lineage (NCBI taxonomy): Eukaryota > Metazoa > Arthropoda > Insecta > Diptera > Syrphidae > Ferdinandea > Ferdinandea cuprea. The sequence continues at coordinate 24,645,975 of OY754962.1, forward strand.
AATTTCTAACAAGATATTTAGCCAATATTTTTCCAATATATCGGCTATACCAAGTTGTTGGCCACGCCCACTTTTTGGGTACGTTTTTTCAAAAAATATGTTTTTTTATAATATTTATAGAATGAAATAAAATGCAGTCCATCGTCTTCTTAATGCTTTTTTTCTTTGGGGTACATAGGGATAATGATAGGGTATCATACTGTTCGCCCCAAGCGGACTGTTGCCTTTCCTTATGTTTTTAGCTGCATTGCAACTCATGCATATCGACTGTAATTAGTAAGAAGCTACTTTACGCCTAAAATCGAAAGGTTATGGTTCAGTGCTTTTGCTCTTTCTCGTATATATTAGTATCCTAAAGGGAAAGTTATTGCGATAGTGCGGGAAATTCGAACTCAACCAGAGTATGAGAGATGATATAACGACTATAGAGAAGTCCAAAAAAGTGGGTCCACCCAATGTCATCCGTCGGTCCGTCTGTCTGTCTGTCCGTCCGGGTGCCTTATTGCGAAACGGTTCGACGGAATGATTCCAAGGATTTTCTTCTTTTTTTGTACTATGGATACCTAGGATAGGGCCAAAAATACTGCATACTCAGTTCTTGCAAATAAAATCGATTAATGGTAATTTTTAAAACCTCCAATATCTCGAAAAATAAAGGGAAGCAAACATTTTAATGTTTGTTTTATAATATAAAGTTGAAAAAATTTACATAGTTTGATTTTTGAAATAAGTTTTTTTTCATATAACGATTTTCTTAAATTTAAATTAAATTCGATGTCTCAAAAACGGCTCCAGTGATTTCGATCAAGTTTTGTATTTGTTAGTAACGATTTCAGAAAATCAATTTTTTCAAAACCAAAAAAGTGGTTTAAATAGATTTGGCATGTGTTCAAATGTTACCATTCCTTTTGAGGCGATTTAAAAATGCACATCATGTAGCGAGAAAGTTGTATGACGCAGTCGTGCACTTTATTTTGTATGCGATGCAAAAAATACTTCACCCCTTCTAATGAGGATCGAATTTATAATGCGTTTTTTAGCGCCAAACTCGAATACTACGATAATATTTATTATGGTGCACCCTTTTAATACAGTCGAACGTGGTTAATTAGAATCTAATGGGCCATTTATTTCAGTCGCACTTATGGAGTTATTCCAGTTACCTAGTTTCACAGAAAGTTAAAGAAAATATTTGTATCACTTAAGGAGGCCTTCAAATATGGACTGTGATAATATAAAACCTGTTTGGGCAACCACATGAAAAAATGTTTAGCCAAAACATGATTTTTGTTTTAAGTCTGTCCAACTTACAGAGGTTAGTCCAATTATAGAAAAAGTTTCACTTATTGAGTCGTTTTTAAGGCAAATGAAGGTATGGCAGAATTAGGCCCACTAATAGAGATATTCCACTTAGACAGGTTCGAATTTATTTGCGGCTTCTTAATAATATTAAAACAGCGCATTTAAAAATTAATAAAACATTATTTTTTTTGTTTTTCTGATACGACTCATTTTATTATGGTTTGCTTTTCTTTTCATTTAAAACTTTACATCTATCATATATAATAACTATTTTTTTCCATATTTTATTTTATTAGTTAACGTTATGGGGAGGTAAACAATTTTTATCTTAAATTTTATGTTTATTTAAACATAAAATTTAAACAGTAATTATGTTCTTTGAATGTGTTATTTCTATCGGGAGTTAAGTAAAAATAATTTTGAAAATTATTTATTGGGTTTGAATATGTTGTTTTTTTTGTAATTAAAATGGAATATTTTGTAATGTATCCTTCTTCGAAATAAGTAAGTTGAATGTGAATATTAAGAGAAAAAGATACATACCTATTAATTTTGTTTTTCTTTCATGGATTGACCGAATTTTATTTAATAGTATTTATATTTGAACTATTATTGCATAGTATCGCTAAATAAAATCTTTTATTTACCAGATATTCTTTGTTATATCATAAATTGTGTAATGTTTAATTTTTCATTTCTTTTTTTGGTTTAAATTTAATATACATATATTTTTTTTCTTTGTATTTATCAATCAATTTACATTCTACGTTCATTCACAAAATTTATTAATAAATTACATTTTATATTTTTTTTTCTTACTAATGTGCCTGTGATGATTTCTTTTTTTTTAAGTAATTTTAATTTTAATTTACTTTCCTTATTGATAAATAAATATATAAGAGTACGTGGTGAATGTTTTATTTTCTTTAATTGGACATTTTGAAATGAAAAAAAAAAATAATAAACATAAAAAAAAAAAAAAATATTATTTGCCTTGAAGCACACGAAACATATTATATATTATGTCACACACGACCACGTCCACTTATATATAATATACACTTAATTTAGTATGTTAAATATTTATAAATATGAAAGAATATATACTTATATTTTTAAGACGTAATGCTTTGCACTAAATCCTTTTGATCACCATTAAGAGTTTTCATTTGTTATAAATACTTTTTTTTATAATTTTTCTTCTTTTATTTAAATATAAAATAAAAAACTATTATGATATAATGAACTTTGTATTTTCTGTTGCCGAGTTACATAATAAATACAAATTTTTAACTAAAAAAGATGAAAGGATGGTATTTTTTGTTGTTACCCATAAAAGTACAGCAGTTCGTTAAATCAGAGATTACACAAATAAAATGAAGTGGTTTTTAAAATTTATAGCCTTGTAAGGATTGCAGCAGAAAAATAAAATGTTGATTTTAAAGAATTAATTAATTTTTTGTGTTACATATGTGAATGGAATAATAATCATTTAATGCAAAAAAGGACTAATAATATTTGCTGTATTGTTATAATTCTTTTTAAGAATATAGTAAATATATTTGATTGAAACGCTATGCGCTACATCACATGTGTGTAAAGTTTTGTTCATTTTTTTTGTTTAAATATATAAATATTCACAATTTTTTTTTTAATATTGTTAGCTTTCTTTAATAACATACATCAACATTTCGCCACTTTGATGTTAAGGTACAGAACTAAGGTTTTGTAAATATTTTATTATTTGATTCTTTTCCTTTGTGGGGACGGGAGGAATGGGAAGAATCTTTGTTGTAAAGATAGGTAGGTGTTTAGAATTAGCTTACAGAAAGTAGATAGTTCTATTTATTTCACAAATATATTTTGTTTACCATTTTTTTATTTATTTTAATTTAATTTTAGTTACATATATAGAGATATTTTCATGGAGTTTGTCTACCTACATAGAAAAATACATAATCAAAATAAATTTGTATGTATATACGCATGTCTGTATTATATATTATTTAGTATCGTTTGTTACTTTAATTTAAAATATATCTTTATATATATATAGAGACATCTAAATTTTTGTCTATTCGTTTATTTCCTGAAAACTATTTACCTAAATTATTATTTAATTAAATAAAACAAACTAGGTATATATATATATTTAATGTTTTATTATTACAGAAAAGGGTGATTTTAAAAGAAAAATTAATTGTTCTTAAAAATGTTTCGCTTTTAGAAATATTTTTTTTTACGTTTTAATTATATATATTTGTTTTAAGGAAAATATAATCTTTTTTTTATATATAGTATGTCACTTTGTTTCTAATAACAAGAAAATATCACATTTATTTATGTCAACTTTTGGGATGATTTTAGTTTTTATTCCGTGTTTTTTTATTATTATTTTTTTATAATATAGCAAGTACTGCAATTTTTTTTGATTTCGTTTAGTAAAAACAATTAGTTGAAACAGATTACAAGCACTTAGACATCGAGAAAATGTTAAAGAATGTAAGAAAATGTGTAGAAAAAAATGCCAATTAGATTGTAAATAAAAAATTAAAACATTTTCTTATTCAAATAGAAAATGGGTATAAACTGAATTTAATATATATGCAAATTCTGAATTTAGAACAAATTAGGACGTGGTGGCTTTCACTAAACAAATAACAATAGGTCGCGGTGTCACCCAATTAGGCAAGGGAATGTTAAAAAAAATGTCCGTATCCCTATTTGCTTTTGATTATTGATCCTTTGCAAACTTCCGAGTTGCAGCCAATCTGCATGCTCCATCCATAAAAAAGGAGATGCTCTCAACTGCACAAACTCTAGAAGAATAAGTCTCCTAAATGTCGCATATAAGATCTTATCGGCTGTACAACCTGATCGGCACTAATCAGTTTTAGCAATTTTCATAGATCACTCTTGCCAATCGCTATTTCTTTGGGCTATAAAGGCATCTAAGAAGTAAAGCCCTCTTTCAAAAAACCAAGGAGATATTATTTAACCTCTGTCAAAATCGGATGAAAACCGCCTGGGATGTTTTGAAGAAAGATTCTTCGGGCGATTTTGGTCCAGTCTGTATATTTGGAGTGTGGAGGAGAAAAACTAACAGTTTATACGGCGACGCTGGCCTATTCAAAATGCTGAGGATACGATGGCTAAAGTGGCTGGAGCACGTGGAGCATGTGGAGCTTAAAGCTACCAACGAGACAGCCCGAAGAGTTTTTGAGTCCACTCCTGAGGAACAAGGCAGCACAGGACCTCTACCGACATGGGTGGGCGTAACTAGAAGCAGTTACTAGCCGACCGAGTTGGCTGAAGTGACTTGTTGATTTAGGCCGTATTCCATCCCGAATTGTAGAGTATGGTAGTTATTAACCTCAATCTAGTGAAATTTTAGTTATAAAGTGACAACAAATCAATCTAAGCCAACAAAAGATATCTTGGTAAAAACGAAATTCTGACTTAAATGACTAAAAACATATTTAACTTAGCAATCTTGTTCTTTTCCTCCATCTATGCAGTTTAAATCTTGACATGACATTAAATATATTTATGGACGTATTTTTAAAAACTTCAAGTGCAATTGAAAAAAAATAGATCATCGACGATGATGATGATGAAAGAAAATTACAATAGGTTGTATGTGGTAGGTTTTATGTCTGAAGGGGCAAATTCCCGTGTCTAAGGACCCAAATACCAAATAAACCCATTGGTAACCCTTTATAATTCTGCGTTTGTTGAACAATCTTTACTCAGCCTTACATAAAATAGAAAAATATGTTGTATTTCAAAACAAAGAGAAATACACATTTTACTTACATCAATTGTCATTTTGACGACGTACTACATTACTTGAACAAAGAGCTAGTTTACCCCGCGCCAAAAACAAACAAAAAACAGGCCGCAACGAAAACTTTTATGAGTATGCCCCCTGAAGTGCATTTTAAATGGACTTTGCGATAGTTTTGAGTAAAGCAGATAAGGGACGTATTCTCGCTCTTCATGCAACGAAAGCACTGTCAGAAAGCACCTGCAAGATTGGAGCTTGATGTGTATGTTTGTAAAAAAATCGGTTCGCTATTGAATTGGGGAAAAACGTGAACGGTTCTTTTAACATCAGCCCGCGGACTTGCATCCTCGAGCTACTCGACTTGCAAAAAACTCTTTTCTTTAATCCGAGTTTAATTTGATTGGACCTCAGGGAAATCAGAAACTGCGAAGGAGAGCTAAGGAGTGATATTCAAAGCAAACAACATTCAATCCGAAAGATTGTAAGTGGTAGTAACTAAGATGAGTAACTAGGACATCGCGTTTGAGCAGACAAGAATCATGGTGAATGTAAATTGATTTTGGATAAACTTCATGGAAGATGGCGAGCCCCGATACACTATATATTGTCCAAGAACGAGGCTGGAACAACTACTTCACCATGGGCCACCTCAATTAATCAACAGAAGATCAAACTTCCAACTATTGCCATACCGTCATTCATCGGATGGTATAATGATTGAAAGGTTTTGAAAGTTATTTGGGCAACTAGTGGACCAAGATGAATCTCGACCAAGATCGGATACAATACTTGAAGGGCAACATTAAGATAGTGTAGAAAGAGTCATGAGCCATTTATCCCCAACATCCACAATCTATCACACATATAGACCTTGTCGACCTTGAAATCAGTGCGGAATGAAAGTGCATTCGACTTCAAAACCGTCGTGGACAGGTCAAGAAAGTTCATCAACAACCTAAGAGTGAGTTCATGCGATCCGTAAGTGACTTAATTGGTACTACCGAGACTTGACTGGTCTGGAGATCAAGGAGACTTTATCAGCAATCAAGAGGAATTTCTACAGACATTCCAAAATTAAGTGGATTCTTCGACTTTATCAAGAAAAGATTCCAAGGACTGGAATACAGTCGGGAAGTGAACCGTGACCAACAAATTCAAAGGGTAAAATCAACATCCTTAAGAACACATGTAATTAATGTCAATAAACAGTCCTTTTACAACCTCCTCTGCTAGCGGCTATTTGGTCTTGCACCTGTGAGAAATTTGACCATAAAAAGTACATGGTGTTAGGAAGGACAATATAACTCATAAAAAAATGTAAGATATATATCATTTTCGATAAATGATTGCGGCGTTTTTTTTTTGGCACGGGGTGTACATAGATATTTTAAATTTATTAGGAAACATTCTCTTTTTTGTTGTATTGGTATGCATTTTGTATACCAACCAGTTTTATCTGCTATATTGATTCAATTTAAAGTGTAGGTTATGCTGTGTTTGAGGAGCAAATATATGTAGATTTAACTAATATATGTATGTGAGTATGTAATATTTACCTTAACAAACTATTACAATTCAATTATTTATTCATTTTGTTATTCCTAGAATGCGGCGTTACATATATAATATAAATACATATATAAATATATAAATATATATACATATTTATATACATATACACTCATACATAATTACATATATATATAGATATATATATATATAGATTATTTCTTGTTGTAAATTTCATCTAGTAAATATTTTTTTTAATTAATTTATGATTACTAAATAGTTTTGGTTTTTGGTTTTGTTTTGTTTACACCGATTTATCTTTTGTATCTTTAATTTGAACAAATATTATGTACTTTAGTTTGCATTTTTCCCTTGCTTTCGTTTTCGAAATACGACAAGCATGAAGACTTGAATTGAAATGGGTTCACTTCACTGCCATATTGTTTGGGGTAAGTGTTTTTCTTTTTGGAAATTGGCTAGAGGCAATTTTTGGGAATTTAAATATATATTTTTTTTATTGTTTTAACAATCTTTCTCTAACATTCATTTAGACTATATAAATCCTGTAACAAATATATTTTTCCTTTTTTATTTATGGAAAATAAAATTCAAAAAAAAATATGTAATACTAATAAACAATAAAAACACAAGGCAAAAAGCTTGCAATGACCAACAGTAACAGCAATGCATACGTAATACATAAATTGTGTATCATAAGTTAGATGCCCATATAATTTAATCTGTTAGGTTCTATTTTCTATATACGCAATAAGTATGTTTTTTTACAGTTATTTATCAATGATTTGTTTATTTTTTTTGTTTTGTTTTTAATTTTTGTTGAAGTAATAACTTTGTGTTTTTCTTTTATACGACTTATGATATTATTTAAACTCAAATAAATTTAACTTGTTATTTTTAGATTTATTTTTTATTTTTTGTTGTTCGTTATGTTTGGTTTTGTTTTTACGTTTTGTAATTGAATAATTTTTCATAGCTTAGCAAATACGTTATTTTTAAAGTTCTCATTTTAAGCTGTTAGAAGGAGTTTGAATGTTATTTTCGGCAGTGATTGACGAGTCGGACGATTTTTTCATTTTCTCGCAATAATCGGTTAATATATCACGAAAACGAGTCCAGCATTTTTCTGGAACTGTAATAGCTGTACGAAAATTACTCTTGACCTAAAATAAAAAAAAAAACACAAAAAGTATCAATAAGCCGAAAAACTTTTAAACAAAAGATAATAGAAGCTTTTTTCGAGAATAATATATTGTATAATTCGTACCCGTACTGGTGATTCAACAAAACCTGGGCTCAGATTAGTCGACAATCGCCTGGCGATACCGTTTTGGAAAAAGCTAACTGTACATTAATATGATAATCGACCTACGTCATTAATTGAAAATGCATCCCGATGTTGAAGGGGCTCGAATAAGGCCATCAAACAAGCTCTACAACGAAATGAAGCCAACAGTACAGCATCCAGATGGATGTGCAAGCTGCTGACTAATCGGAATTATTAGAGTAGATACTGCAGGAGCGGTAGGTGTCGGTGTAAATGGTTTTACCCGGTGAACTACCATTATTAATAGTCTGGTTCAATATCTAATCGACCGGTTTTTGGGTTTTTCCCAATTTCTATTTTCAAGTGGTATTCCGCAAAAAACCGCAAAGAAGCTTTTTAGACCAAAAAAAAATCCCGAAAAACCGAAATATTATCGCAATGAAAAATTATTTACGTGAGCAATTGCTTTTCATGTCTCTGTCTCTATTCCCTCAGGACACGAGTCTACAAATTTAACTGGTCGAGATATCGGCCAATAGATATGCATTGCAACTTTATTTCGATTAGACAGTGCGAAACTAAGTTGATGTCGGAGAAAAGCGACGAAGATAAAACTGCGACGCCAATTCGAAAGTGGACGTTGTCTTGGTGTTAAAGATGGCACTAAATATCAATGATGTCGAAAGAATCGTCGGTGATATCCAGGTGATCCAAAAGAGATTGTTATTTTAAATATAGCAACAACAAGGCCGACCACTCCTGAAAACACGCGTAAGCCTTTATCCAATTTGTCGCCTTGAGGCTTGATCTTAAATAGACTTAATAGAAGTTGAACCTCAAAATGTACATATATTCTGAGCCCTTACCGCGAAAATAAAGTAACCGATAAACGTTCATTTTACGGGAGAAGTTTTTTCCATTCGTTTGTAAATGACATTGACAGTTAGCTCTGTAACTGTAATTATCACTGATACATTATTTAACTAACGGGTGAAACAATAGAGATACTTTTTTCAATAGCCTTTTTTGACAGATCACATGTGAGTCGTGTCATGCTGTCATGTTATTTTTGTTTTGTATTGTTTGGCATTTCATAATGGAAAGACTTACGCGTGAACAACGTTTACAAATTGTTCAACTTTATTATGAAAATTCACGTTCTGTGAGGAATGTGTTTCGTGCACTTCGCTCAACTTATGGTCAACATAATCGGCCTACTGAGCGTACTATTCGCAACACCATCACCCATTTTGAGACCCAGCATTCATTATTGGATAATATTCGACCGAATAGACCACGTCCAGCACGCTGTGAAGAAAATGTAGCGGCCGTAGCTGAGAGTCGATTCGGCGCCGTTCGCAGCAACTCGGACTGACGTATGGAACAACTTGGCGCATTTTACGTCAAGATCTTAAATTCAAAGCGTACAAAATACAGCTTGTGCAACAACTGAAGCCGATCGACCTTCCCAAGCGACATCGCTTCGCTCTATGGGCTCTTGAAAAGTTCCAAGAAGATCCGATGTTTTTCAGGCAAATTTTGTTTAGCGATGAGGCCCATTTCCGGTTCAATGGGTATGTAAACAAACAAAATTGCCGCATTTGGGACGAAGAGCAACCTGAAGAGATTGAAGAACTGCCACTTCATCCAGAAACAACAACGGTTTGGTGTAGTTTGTGGGCCGGTGGAATCATCGGTCCATATTTCTTTAAAAATTATGCCGGTGCGAACGTAACCGTCAATGGCGACCGTTATCGTGCCATGATAACCGACTATTTGATGCCTGAAATTGAAGCTCGTGATCTCATTTCGTGAACATTTCGGTGAACTCATAATTTCACGTTTTGGGCCGGTCGATTGGCCACCAAGATCGTGTGATATCACACCGTTAGACTTTTTCCTGTGGGGATATGTAAAGTCAAAAGCTTATGCCGACAAACCCGCTTCGATTCAGGCCTTGGAGGAAAACATCACGCGTGTCATTCGCCAGTTACCAGTCGAAATGCTCGAACGAGTGATCGAAAATTGGACTCAACGGATGGACCATCTGCGACGTAGCAACGGCCAACATTTGATAGAAATAATATTAAAAAAATAAATGCCAAAGAATATTCTTTCAAAAATTCCATTTGGCAATACCTCCAATTCGGACATTTTTATTTTATCAGGCTGTTCTTTGATTTGGGGAAGAGGAAGGGAAGACTGCTCCACCATATATTTTGTGCTTCGGAACCCTACCGGTGTCTGTTTTCAGGTCTATTTCCTCACATGGACATCTCGATGCATCTATACACTACAAATTATATTTAGGGATATCGTACCGGAAAAGGGGTTGTCCCTTTTATATTTGCCGCTACTGTATATAGTACTACTATTATTTATATAGGTAAAGTTACTTTTTAGAATTTTAGTTTGGGCTATTCGATAGCACTGAAATGGGAACAGATAACAATTGCCTTATATGGGGAAGGCGCATTATCATAAACGCTATCCGGCCCAAGACAAAAAAAACGATAACTTTGTTTAGTTATTCCAATTTTGTAAAGAGTGGGCCATCTAGTGGTTTCTTTTAAATCTTGGGTTATTTTGACATTGACATCTGCTTCCCGTTCAAAATCTTAACAGAAAGTCAGTGTCATACCTCCGCGGAGCGAAAAGAGTCGCATTACGCTTGAACAATGTTGGGAAATATATATATATATTTGGTGCTGTTTGTTGGTCCAGTGCGATGGCAGCAGTGGGCCATTTTTCTACGAAAATAAGGATGGCAACAACGTTTCGGCCAATGCTGGGCATTACAGAGCCATATTCTACAGAAACATAGCCAGTTGAACTACTAACTTTCAGGTGGGTCCGCCAATGCCGTCCGTCGGTCTGTCTCTCCGGGCGCCGTATGGCGAAACGGTTCGACGGATTTGCTTCAAAGTTCGCATATAAGGTTTTTGAGGTTACATCTCGGGGCATATATTTAGTTTTTGCTTTATTGTTTGAAATAATGGTATCTGCCATACAATTTTTTTTGTGAAAATCACTTATCATTAATTTTCTCGAAAATTGTTCAAAGGACTTTGGCCTTTTTTTGTACTTTGGATACTTGTGATGGGGCCAAGTTTCGTCTGATGCAATCGTGCACTTTATTTATTATTGCAACTGCTTTAATTTCTATTAGTTGCGAAAATCGAGTTTGTAATACCCTTTTTTCAAATTTGTCTGCATCCCTACATTATGAAGGTCAGACAGCAGAACAGCTAACGATAAAACAAGTAGTGACTGCTAACTTCCTCAGTTGACCGCTTTATTAGAGTCATTGAATGTGAAGAACATAATGCTTGAGAAAGAATGAGCAGATAAGAGAGCATAGAACATTTTTTAGTAGGCGTTTTCCTTTTTTTGTTGGTGCAGTGGCTTAGTGGTTAAGTGCGTTGGGCCACTAAACAAACGAGAGGTCGCTGGTTCAAATCGTGACCTGTACCACCTAAAAGTTTTTATTCGCTGCTCCACCTCTTGCGAACGTCTGAAAAACATCCAAGAGTAAGAAATATCATGAGAAGCTTCTCAAAAATAAATTGCCGTTCGGAATCGGCATTAAACTGTAGGTCCCTCCATTCGTGTCATAAATATAACGACCCTGTATGGGCCGTTTACGCCTAATATTTATTTGTTTTTATTTTTTTGCTTAGAGCTGAGCTTTTTCAATATGCTCTTAACCGAGCGCGGGCAGAGTACTCTGATTTATTTATGAAATACACTTGAGCATTCAATATTAAAATAAAGTTTATGTACAAAATAGAATTTTGTTACCAATTATTTAATAATTTTAGTTCCTGCACCAGAAAAATAAACTTCGACTTCCATTTCGATAGTTATAGAATTTTATCTCCCTTTATTTCCACTTCTGTCAAAGTGACGCTATGCTCAGACGAGTGTTGTCACTTGGAAAAAATGTGGTAGTTTTAAAAAAAAAGAAAAAAATTGGTAGATTTGAAAGATATATATGCTATGCAAATTGTATACAATCCTTTTTTTTTCTTTTCAACAGACTTGCCCCAAAGTTCGTATATAAAGTTTTTGGATAAAATCTTGGATTTTCTTAGCTCTTTTAGTAGACCAGGGATAAGTGTTAGAATTAGGCAAAACGATCCTAGACTAAATTGGTATTCGACATCAAAATACTATTTGGATCAAAACTAACGCACCTTTATATTTTTAAAATATTAGTTTGTGATTCAAAAACGCATCCAATACAGGTACAAAATTTCGTATTACCCAGCTGTACAATTTATATTTGCAGAAATACGATTCTTTTGCTGTTAGGGTTTAAGTTTTGGCATTAACTGAAAATTATAACTTTCCCAAAACAAGCCTTAAGATAAAGTAAGAGATCAAGCGACATGTTTTAGTGATGATTTAGTGGCATATCTTCTGAGAGAAGATTGTGAGGGACCTGATTAAGTGTCATCCGTAAGGATAGACCACGGTAGCGGGAGGGAGGCAGAACGCCCCTAATATGTAAAAACACATAAAGAAAAGCTACAGTCCGCTTAGGGCGAACAGTATGATACCCTATCCTTGTCCCTAGGTACCCCAAAGAAAAAAACATTAGGAAGATGATGGATAGCATTTTATTTCATTCTATGAAATTTATAGAAAATAAATAATTTTTTTGAAAAACGCCCCCAAAAAGTGGGCTTGGCCAAAAATGTTGTATGGACTATATATTGCAAAATATATTGGCTAAATAAATTGTTAATCATTTTTTTTCGATTTCTATGAACATTTTCGAAGAAAACACCCTTTTAGTAAAAACCGCCCACAAAAAGTAGGCGTGGCAAAAAACTTTATATGACAAATTTATATAGGGGGGCAGTACCTAGGAAGTATATTTCGGAACCCTAGGGAGTATATGTTCCAAGTTTCAGCTTCCTAGCATAATTTTAAAGGCCTCAAAAGTTGATACGGACGGACGGACATTGCTAAATAGTCTAAGATTTTGCTCCTGATCATAAATATATATACTTTTAGGGGTTTGCGACGAATATTAAGGGGTGTTACAAACTATGTGTCAAAATTAATATACCCTTAGGATAGGGTATAAAAATAGTGCAACTAATATTTATTCAGTTACGGCTGCAATTCTTTTAGTATTAGTCTGGTAGCCAACAAATATCACTGCAATATTTGCAGATCGATTGGCCGGTATTAACAACTTAGCAGATGACTCCCAACAAATTACACTTATGTTATAATATGTGAAAGTTGCGATACCATTCTGGAATTGACAAACCTCGGTTATATTCACATACTGACCTACAGAAGCAATATTTTTGGGGGAGTTGTAGTTCTTCGAATTATTAAATTGTTCTTTTAATTTAAATTACTAATTCAATCTAAAGTAGGCCGAAGAAAATGTAAATTGTATGCAAGATTTCAGCGAAATTTTCATCATTATAGTGATTACAATTTCAATACAAGAGGTATTGTTCCATTTTTATTCAAGGCAAAGTTTTCACTTGAATAATGAACGTCACAAATAGAACAACAAATTGTTAAAAAAATGCAGCAGAAGGGTTTTGAATTTAATTTTCGTCTGTAGATAAAGAATCCTCGGGAAAAAAAGCTGTTTAAAGTAGAAAGATAAATAGAGGTAGAATTTTCGATCATAGCATGCTTGATTAGACAATAATGCAGATGTATTTTGAAGAAGTGCCAACACTGGCTCAGGCTGTTCCGACAATTTTTTCTGACCTCAAAAGGGGCACTCTGAACAAAAAAAGAATTGCAAATTCGAAGCTCTTATGTGTATCATGTTTTGAGAACTTAGGATTTGCTCTGAACTAAAAAATAAACACGCCTATTGTCTCAATTGTAAATAACTGTGGCTAGCCCACTGTCAACTTAATGTATGGTTCACTCACTCTCGAGCACATTGTTTGTTATTCACTCTTTCTTTTTTGGTTTCCTCTTCGGTTTCTACTTTCGAATCAATCTCTAGAAGAACTTCAGAAACTATAACAATGCAACAATGACAGATAGTCAAGCAGTCATTAAGGCAATTGATTCCTTGGTCACTAAATTTAAACATTAAATGAATAGATCCAGCAGAGGGTTAGCTGGATACCAGTCCATGTGGGCATTATTGAAACTCTCTAGGGATACAAGGAGCAGCAGAATCCTTCATAGAAACCCTTCTTAGATTCATAAAAAAAACAGGTCTGAATGATGTGGCCTCTGAACAGTTAAACATAAATTCTGGTGAATTGCAACATAAACGGGCTCTGGAAGAGGGAACAAAAATCTCCAAGGTATAAGCAAAATCAAGAAGAGAACGTTTGGCATTGGTTTGGGCTGCAGGATATTACTACTATTGAATGAATGCTTTAACTTTGAATATTTAAGTGGCCATAAACCTTTAAAAGGTGATTATTTTGAATAATTTGAAATTGAATTTTTAATGGCCATAACTCTTTAAAAAGTGATAGAAAAAAAATATGTGTTATTTTACTGCAAGAAAAATATTTCTATAAAAAAAAATAAAACCACAGAACTTTTCTTGCATGTTTTATGTCCAATATATTTTCAATTCAAACAATATTTGTTTAACAAAAAAAAATTGTTTCACTTAACTATAAAATTTTAAAAAAATTTAAAACATACAAGAAAACATCCATATTTCCATAGGACTGATGAAAATTACGTATTTTCCTTTTATAAAAAACTTAAACTTACCTCACTTATTCGCATATAAATACCCCGATTATTTTGTCCTATATCAAAGTAAAAGTTTTTATTGTCAACTTTCATATGACGTTCTTCGGGCAATTCACCTTTAAAGCTAAAATGGAAAAAATAAACAAAATGCAAAATTTTTATGTTACTCCCATTCTATATATGTATGTGAGTGGATATCGAAAAATTGCCCTTACCCTCCATCACTTGTTCCAAATTCTTCCAAAAGATCGGTTAGCGCATCTCTGAACTCAATCATTCCTTGAGCTGGAATAGCAATTTGGGATCTGGGACCACCTCTAGTGATGGTCTGAGATACCTACAAAAAATTAAATCCACATTAGGATTTATCATTTAATAGATAAATAATTTAATCGTCGATATTACTCTAAGAAAACGACCTCTAGCATTCTCCTTCAAATCTAAATAATACCGTCGATTATCTTTGATCATCATTTCTGACTTAAGCTTCCCATCTTCAGGTACATTCTCAGGATTTGGTGGTCCTATAAATGTTACTTTTATTAATACTAAATGCATTTTAAGAGAATTCACAAAAGGTATTTATTCACCTAATGATGCATAATAGTCACTAAAAGTCGATAAGTGATCTCTAAACTCGGCTGCAGTTGATAGTGCTAGATACACTTGACTTCGTCGACCATCCGCACCAATCTAAGGAAATTAATTTATTAAGAATTTCAAGAATAAGTAAAAAAAATAAAATGAATAATATTCGAATTAAAATAAGTAAAATATTACGAAAAGTGCTTAGCTCCGATTCTCTTAAGAAAAAATTTAAAGTGTTTGCCTTTGTAATAATAATGAGAAAGGACGATAAGGACAATTAAATGTATACTAGTCTTGAAGCATAATACATCAAAAACTACTTTAGGTCACTCAACAAATTTATTACCAAATTAAATCTATTTTTACGGCCTTTTTAATGATATATATATAGATGATATCTAAAGCCTAGGTCTTAATTTGATGTAAAAATTACATGTTTTATATCGTTTAAAAGGTTTTAAAATACGGCAAAACAATGACACCGTGGAGGACACAGGTCTCAGGCAGAGACTCTCCACGGGTCGAGAGCCCTTAAAGAAAGTAAGTAAGTAATTAAATTAAATAATATTTTGCAAAATAAGAGATTTGTGTTACGTTACAAGTAAACTGTTGCAATATTCGAGAGGAAAATTAAGCCAAATGAATATATAAAGATTTGCTTAACAGAATTTTATTATTTCAAATGCGAATGGTAACAATATATTTCTTTTTTATTGACGATTAGCATTGTCTCTAAAAAGTTAGGAAAAATTGTTATAAAAGTGTTGAAAATGTAAGCATGAGTAATTCTCCCATTAAGCGAAATTATTTTGTTCTTGTGGGAAAAGAGAAGTTAACATATAGCTAGAAGAAACGAAAAACATGGTTATATGCTAAATTTGCAATGAAATAAAGTATCTACTAAACGGTAGAGTATTTACTATAAATATAGTTTCCAACGCAATATTTATATTTTCTACGCAATGCAAGCAATCTGTCATTTCTATCCAAGAACAATAAAGTAAGCCGTTGTAAAAAAATATATATTTTCTGATTTAAAATTGTTAATATTTAGTTAGAGAGTAAAACTAAATTCTATTTACTCGGGCAAGACCGGGCATTCAGCTAGCAACTCAATAATAAATATCAAGTAAAATTCCTTTTTTTTAAGACCCGCTTTTTAAATTATTATGTCCATATTGTAGAGGTTTAATAAAAATAATAATCTAAAACGTTTTATTTTCGCAATACAACAACACTTGGGATTTGCTTTTCTGTTATGTAAGACTGTACGTACAAAAAATTTCAATGAAATCGCAATCGAATTCTATTTGGAATATGTTTTTTCCTAATAATTCATAAGCGCTCAAAGGACTTATTCTTTTCATTTATAAATTAACAATACAAAATACTCATATACATTATATTTCCCCAGCCTCATTATTATACCCTATATTAATTTTAGCACATAGCTCGTCACAACCCATGATATTCGTCGTATACCCCTAAAAGTTTAATTTATTCAATTTAAATTTTTTTGTATACCTTGCGACCTTCAGTTAAGTGAGCATTATCTGCACTCTGTGGATTTCATGTTGAACAAAAATAATTAATTAATTATTTTTCGGACGGTAGAAAGGTGCCCATACTGTCTACCGGTGTAACTCAAGCGAAACAAATTTGTGATACGACCGAGATATAACTTTGTCCATCCACTGCTAGGACTGAACTCCCTACTTCCAGAAGATTAAAGACAATGACACATCATGCTCATCCTAGTGCTACTAAAACCCTAGGGATGAATCAATCTTCGTAATACAAAAGTACCTTTAAGCAGGGCTCGAAAAGCAAGACATTACCGCAGCAGTCCGTCGTCGGCCATATATAATGCGCTCAATTCAAGAATTAAGTAAGTTATGAGTAGGTAGAAGACCAGCAGAGATTCTACGTCTAAACGAAAGAGATCAGTGCATGAAACCGACTTCGAAGGCGCGAGGGTTAACAACTCAACCCACCCGTCCACTACAATATCTGAAAACAAAAATGTCCGATGCTCTTACGGACAAAACCTTGGCCGCAGTCATTGCTCGAAGTGATATCGAAGGTTTGACCTCCGTTGATAGATCACATACGGTCAAAGCCAAGTTGTTGAACAACTGCCTAACCATCCATGCAGACTGCATCCTCATCCTGATTTACTTAACCCAGTTTGCAATCTCGTTTCCTTATATTTAGTAAACGATGATCAGACAGTGTACCCATACTTGTCATCTGCGTCCATTATTGAAAATGGCTCAAATATAAAGAAACTATTAAGCACCTTATTAACTCCGATCTTGTAAGCTCTTCAAGTAGAACCGACGAGCTCGACAGTATGGTTTTGAATCTTATCTTAACCTTCGTAAAGCACTGTCGTGTTCCTGCCTCCTCATCAGTGCAAGAGGAAAGAATAAGACGCGTTGGTGGACTAGAGAGTTAGAGCTAGAGGTCCAAATTTTGCTACTGTGATGAGATAGTAAAGGTGGTTTTTATACCCAAGGCCGGAAAATGCTAAACGCAATGTGTGTCGTAATTTTATTTTTGCATTCTGACGAGTTTTCTTTTTTAATTCTTTATTAATACTTTTTTTTTAAATCCACTTTTTGGGGTATGTATTTTCAGGGGGCTATTGTAAACCCATACCATAAAATGTCACTGCCGTGCGTGCGTTAATACCTTAAAATTCACGAATTAGGCCGTCGCATAAAATTCGTCGGAACTTAGGCAGTTGTATTTTTATTTCTTTTGTCAAATGGGTGACAACCGGCGATAGCAGATGCCGTATCAAAAGAGTAATCTGATTTTTATTTTTTTAAAGCATTAAGCTTTAAAATGTTATGTCACAAAAAGGAAATATCGTTTAAATATGTAACGTATAAGCCAAAACCTATACCCATATTAATAAAAACAAAATACTTATACGGTCCTATTAAACTTTAGTTAAAAACAAATAATAGAAAACGTACATTTAGCTACACAAATCTACTAATATGGCAAGTCTGACAATAATGACAAATGCTTTCATTTTGCCAATTTAAGCAATCAGATGCTGCTTTCGGGCCTGGCTGTCAAAGTATGAAAAAGCAGAAAGTCGAGCTATATTGGTCTCCGTCACTGTCAATGCAATGTAAATTGGTCACCTTCCATAAATATACGTGTATTCCATCTTGCTGTCAGGAAAAAAACGAACCTGCGCCGGAAAGGATTTATGGGTCGGGGCCTTAGCACTGCGATGACATATATACATATGTTCCGAGTGCAACGTCAAATTATACCTAAAGTCAGTTACTGCAGCAGAAGACCATTATTATTAAAGAACTGCGCCCGCGTGTTAAATTTAAAGTCAATCGTTCTTATTTCCAACCCAAATTTTGAAGATATGCCAACAAAATAATCTTTTCTTGCATTTTGCCCAATTCTTTTTTAAGTTGTTGGCGACAAATTACATTTTATTAAAAAGTTTGTAAAAGTCCAATGAGCCTTAATTACCTTTTACCTTGAAGCCCATTAAATCGTGAATGACTTAATGCTTCTGCAACTCATTTCAAATGCATGTCACTACCATGTACACAATTCTTAGAGTCCATCGGAGATGAAAATATGTTAGCAAAATACATACATGAGTGTGATTGTGTGATAATGAATGAACCAAACTAAAACAACAACAAAAAAAACGTTTGCATTCACCTCTGCTACTTTTATAAATCGCCCTCTTCTATTTTGTTTGACATCAAGGTAAAACCGTTTTGACTGAATTTGCAACATTTTTGTTGCTAATTCCTGTTCAATCTGTTGACCTTGTGGGCCTAAAATATAAAAATAAACCAAACCAAACCAGTTTTATTTAATAATTTTCTAGCTACCAAAAAGGCTTCCCTTTACCTGATTCAAAGTCTCCACCGCTGCCATCCATGCCCGCCACATTGTATTCTAAAACGAAAATGAAAAAAAAAATTAGTTTACCTTAACATAACATAAATTCGAATGAAAACATTTTTTTTTGTAAAAAGTCCAAAAGAATTTAGTTTGCAATAGATTTGCTTCAACAAAGTAGGATCCAGCCGCAATCTCACGAATATATTATGTTTTCTTACGCAAATAAAAATACGTTTGAGTTACCTTGAAAATAAATACTTTATTCTGTCTGTAAATCGAAGCGAGTATTGTATATTTTCGGGAGGAATAATTTCAATTTCAATTGGAAACTGAGAATTCATTGCTCTTCAGCTCCCTCGAAATATCTGCCCACTTGAATTAAAAAAAAAATAAAATGCACGACTGCGTCATACGAAACTTTTAAGGTAAATGTCGTTTTTGAATCGCTTCAAAAAGAATGGTAAGATTTGATCACATACCAAATTTATATAAATCACTTCTTAGGATTTAAAAAATTAGATTGTCTTAAAAACGGGACCTACGATTTTCATGTAATTTTAACATTCGAACACTTTTAACATAGTTGCTAATTGCACCATTTTTGAGAAAACGATTTTAATTTAAATTTAAGCAAATCATTATAGGAACAAAAAAAATTTAATAGTATTTCAAAAATCTAAATATTCAGATTTGTTCAACATAACATCATAAAAAAAAACAGTAACATTTTTTGAAAGTGCCTTTATCAGTTTTTGAGATATTGGCGGTTGTATAAATAATCGTTATTAGAACTTTTGAAAAAAACTGAGAGAAGTATTTTCGGCCCTATACCAAGTATCCATAGTACCAAAAAAATACCAAAATCCTTGCAACCATTTTCTAGAAAAATAGTGATAAGTTATGTTCACAAAAAAAATTGTACGGAAGGTACCGTTATTTAAAACGATAAAGCAAAAAATAAAAAAAAACCGCGAGATGTTACCCCAAAAACATTAGATACGAACTTTGATGCACATCCGTTGAACAGTTTCGCCATACGGCTCCCGCATAGAAAGCCAGACAGACCGACGGGCAGCATTGGCGGACCCACGTTTTAGGGTTTCTCTATAGTCGTAATATCATCTCTCATACTCAGTCTAAGTTCGAAATTTTTTCACGATCGCAACAACTTTCTCTTTTGTATACTAATGTATACGAGAAAGTTAATAATCAAGCAAACCTAGTACCTAAGCGAAATAGCTTTTGCATGGTAAAAAGGAAGTAGTTGCAGTGAGTGAGGTGAGATTGAAGGCCCCATTTGTTCCCAGTAGTTTTTTTTCCAAGACATAAGTGAACCTGTAGCTCTTTTTATTGTTCCCGGACTTTTTATCTACATAGAATCATACCCAAACATTTAGCTTCTTCAAAGAAAGCCAGACCATACCGAACTACTCAACATTATTAGCTTGTTCAGAGCATTTTGGAGGAGATCCTTTAGAGTACTAAGGGGCCTACCTGGGACGACATTCTTGCAATTATTTAAATTTGTTCATATCATTGGTTTAGAAGAAATTTTAAATTAAACAAAGACTCCGTCAAATACGTGCTTCAAAAACTTGAAGCGGAGCTGGAGCCAGGGGTGTTAGCATCTTCTATTACTCCAAACTGTCGATTGAGTGCGGCGCTGAGGTTTATAACTGAAGGTGGCTACCAGCATAGTGGAACCGAGAACGTTTTCGAAATAAGTACCTGTAGCCCAATCAACCTTCTTCATGAATTTGAAGAATTTAAATAATGTTATTATTAGATATAAATGAACAAAATTATTTTTAGAAGAACGTATATTTTGCTGAAATAACTATTATTGTTAAGCTACGACAGAAAAAACTTGTCGTGGAGAAGGACAAAATTCTAAGAATTTCGAATTTCGTAGCTTATTTTATACTACGAAGGAAACTTGTAATAGATTTTTCGGGATTCGTAGAAATTTTTCTATTATGAGGTAGCTCGTGATAGGGGTGATTATCTGCATAAGCGATCAGTTTGCAACTATCCGCTTCCACGCATATTAGTAATTTATTTATAATAACCACTAAGTTCCAGAGAGGAGGGACACAACCCCACTAGTTAGGCTTACACATCCAACGAAGAGTTCATCTAATTCAGTGATCAATAATGAACCTGATGGTCAACTCCGAAAGAGGCTTCAAAATTGCTCCGAAACATAATCTTAGTTTCGAAGAAAACAGCATTTTAGTAAAAAAAAAACGCCCTCAAAAAGTAGACGTGGCAAAAAACTTTATATGACAAACTTATAAAGGAGGGCAGTGCCTACATATCTTGTGAAGGTTGTAACACTCTATCTCTACAACTTTAGCTTTAAAACGGTTTTTTGTAAATTATGGGCGTGGCAGTGGGCGTATTAAGTGGGGTTTTACACTTAACCATTTATTTCGGAGCCCTAGGGAATATGTGGTCAAAATTTCAGCTTCCTAGCTTAATTTTAAAGTCCTAAAAATTGCGTACGGACGGACGGACGGACATTGCTAGATAGTCTTAGGATTTGGTCCTGACCATAAATATATATACTTTTATGGGTCTACGACAAATATAAAGGGGTGTTACAAGCTATGTGTCAAAATGTATATACCCTTAGGGTAGGGTATAAAAATCCGGGTTCAAGGGGTTTGCAGAGTTTCGTTCATTATTCATCTGTGATATAATCACTGACACATATCAATCTATCCATTTTGACTGTTGTATCAAAAACTTTCGCAGACATTTTCTATTCTATTAATGGTTTTTATGGGAGATGTTCTCACGAGTTAAACAAAATAAACTGCTTATAATACTCAAATAAACAATTAAGAAAAAAATATATATATTCACTATCAAGATACTTGATATTTAGATAGCTATTTCATTTCATTTTATACATTTATTTGCATTAACTTAACACAGTAATATACAATATCATATTAATTTGTGCAAGTTTCAGTTTATATTAATTGAAATATAATACATATGAGAAACCACAACAACATTTCATTTTAAATTTAATAATTTAATGTCTCTATGAAAATGTAAAAGAAACAGAATAATGAATAAATCATCCCTACTAAAGTGTATCTAAATATTGCTTTTGTTTCTTTTCTTTTAAACTGGGTTGTTTAGCTTACCATTCTTATAGATCGGGGAAGGGAATTCCACAGTCGAATCGCATGTACGAAGTATTGGTGTTCTAATACCAACAAAGTATTAGCGTATTGGTAGAAGGTCACTGCTTCTGAAAGTACTTACTCTTAAGATAAAAAGATTGACGTGTTTGTATCACATCATGAATCAGCTTTTATGTTCTTACTTACTTACTCTCAAAAGCCCATGTAGTGATTTGGAAAAGGTGGAAACATGATCTTACTTTTTGAGTTCATAGATATATCGCGAATCGCTAATATGAGTTACGTTTAGCTCGCTCTTATGCTGATAATCACCATTTGAAAAAAGTTCACAGTTATACACAAATTATCGGAATCAAAAGAGTTCTGCTAACAATCATCTTTGATCATGTTATCTACCAGCATTGAACCCGATGTGATTATTACAGGTTAGTGTCTTGTTAAAGACCCGCCCAAGATTTTTTGCAGAATGTACAAACTCAAAGGGTGTGTTGTTAAGACATATTTGGCAAAATATGTTAAATCTATTGGCTTTCTTGATAAAACAAGACGTTTTGATGTTAACCCCAGGTCTGGCCAGACTTTTGACTTTTGAAAAGGCAGTTTTGTAAATCTCACAGAGCCACTGTTGTGTCAAATCGGATAAGTTAATAGTAGAAACAAATTCCAAGCACACTACTGGGTATGTGATAATTATTACCACAGCTTTGCAAATGTAAAAAGAAAAATTGATTTAACTACAACTACTGTTGATCGTACATTAAAAAGTTCCAAAAAATATTTTTTAGGAAATTTTGCAAGGATACCAATTTCATTAAATTTGCAATAATTTTTTTATTAAAAATGTTAAGAAAAATTTAATTTAAGTAAAAATGCGGTACGCGAAAATGTTCATAATTGTGTGTTTAACGAACAATAACGTTTTTGTTGCAGCAAAGATGTAACAAAGGCATATATACTTGTATGTACTCCAGTGTAATCTTTTCAAAATGTCCAAGCCATTTTTCTACCTATACTAGTATCGAAGTCCATACAATTTTTTTTTTGGCAAAACTTCAGGAATATCACTCTAAAGTATTATACTGCTAAACTGGGACACCCTGTACAATTATGGTCCTTGGCCAAGTCGGAATTAAAGAAAATGAACAAAGACTTCCAACCACAAATAAAAACATAAGGAAAGGCTACAGCTCGCTTGAGGCGAACAGTATGATACTTTATCCATATCCCTATATGCCCCAAAGAAAAAAGCATTAAGAAGAAGATGGATAGCATTTTATTTAGTTCTATTAATTAAAAAAAAATTATTGTTTTTTGAAAAAAAAGCCCCCGAAAAGTGGGCGTGGCCAAAAACTGTGTATGGGCGATATGTTGGAAAAAATATTGGGTAAATATTTTGTTAAACATTTCTTTTCGCTTTCTGTGAAAATTTTCGAAGAAAACAGCATTTTAGTAAAAAGCGCCGACAAAAAGTAGGCGTGGCAAAAAACTTTATATGACAAACTTATAAAGGATGGCAGTGCCTACATATCTTGTAAAGGTTGTAACACTCTATCTCTCTAACTAAAGCTTTAAAACTGTTTTTTCTAAATTGTCGACGTGGCAGTGGGCGTATTCAAAAAATGTTTACACTTGTTTACCATTTCGGAGCCCTAGAGAGTATGTGGTCCAAATTTCAGCTTCCGAGCTTAATTTTAAAGGCTTAAAAATTGCGTACGGACGGCCATTGCTAAATAGTCTTACGATTTGGTCCTGGTCAGAAATATATATACTTTTATGGGTCTACGACAAATGTTGTGTCAAAATTAATATACCCTTAGGATGCGGTATAAAAATAGCACCTAATTAATTGCGGGTTTTATTAACAACCATTCAATTAGATTCCAAGAACTTACTTCGACAGCGAACATTCTTCTATTACTTCAATATAATATATAGCCATATTAAACAATAAAACTAGAAGCTGTATCTTTATTTATTCGGACATAAAAATGTCTCATTTCTTTTGCGATTACCAATGGTTTTGCAATTTAAGTATGGCAACATGGATCGTAAATGGAAATTGTTTTCCTATTTACACTTGAGGCACCTGATGGTAAATAGTAAAACAAGTTTCCAGATCACAAATCGTGATCTCGATAAATAGTAAGATCATGTTCATTTGTTGTAGTGCAACCAATTCAAGATCCATATGGATCATTTCTGATAATAAAAAACGGCTACTGTTTAACAGACCCATCAAGAATGCGAAAAATCAAGGAAAAGTGCTTTCACATTTTTTAAGCAGGGTCGTAAATTTAGCGCGGCTATCTTTAGGCAATTATATTTGGAAGGTAATAAACATTTTAGGCGCATCTGTTTGCAGAACTGAGTTAGTTATTATTCCACATTGGCGGAAGAGGAAATCAAAAGTCAGTCGATTACAACGGAAGTTCGATTACGACTTAATGTACTTAAGACGTATTTTGTAAGCTTCATAGCCCTGTTAACAACTTTCCTAAAATACATTTTGACCTGCCGCATATAGTCAGGGACTAATTGGATAGTGCCATACACTTGGAAGAAGTAAAAATATAAGTCACAAAGTCAAAATTAGGCAAAGTTGAAGGTTTTAATAGAATAAGATTTGAGTTCTATTTCTATTGTTGACAAATGACATTTTTTTCTCTGATATCTTACCTCAAGGCTTTCAAAAGGCTATTCTGTTTCCGCTTCACAAATTAGGAGAAACAAGTTGAGTACTATAGAAGAGGATATTCTTGAATTGTTTATTAAAAATATTTACCGCAATCTTGTACGACTTGATTATGTTGATATCGAATTGGCTCTAACTTACTTAAGATTTGTAAAAATAATCTGACAGATTTTTCTTCCAACAAACATTCCCTAATCTTTCTAGGAACGGAAGAAGAAATCTTGGTAGATTGTAGATAGAATAGTAGTAGATTTAGAGAAGAATTTTAGAGTCTTGGGGCTATCAACAAAGATGCTAAATATTCTAAAGCGGTAACATATGGACACAAAATCTGCAGTATGGAATGTCGAAAAATTGTCTGATTGGTTTGGAACAAACAGTATTTTGAACACACTTTTATTTATTTTTGTGGAGGTGTTTAATACAGAGTTCTTATGCACGCGGATGACATAGTCATGATTTCTGAATCTCCTTCAGGAAAAATTATTTTGAATCTTAAAAAAAAAATGGAACCTAATTGTGAACCAGATATTCCGAAAAGGAGGTCGGTATTGTGGCAATGGAAGTTGGAATTTTGATGGAAAGTAAATACAAATCGTTAAGATATATTCAAAGCCATTATAGCCATAGTCACTCAGTTGGTGTTGTCTTGTTAAGGTCTTTTAAGGTCAAACCGGCGAACCCCACAGGCGGAACATTAGGAATGCAGTGAAGTGGGAGGGTTATGATCCCTGTAATCCTGATCATAATCTCGTCGTTAAATGGAGAGAAGCAGAAGCCATAGCCAAAAGATAAACAATCCAACAATTTGTTGTCAAATTGCTATCTCTCTCCCAATTCTCAGCAACCAACGACACTTTTGACATATCCAGGTATAAAACATTGATTTTAAGAGTGTTCACAAGCCGATTCTTACATGTTAACTCATATTTTTTTAAAGATAATTTTTTAATCTTGTGTTCAAGAGATTCAAATTTTTATGGTAAATTTTGTGATCTTCCTTAAATCACAAAATTTACCGTACAAATTTTAATCTGTTAAACACAAGATTAAAAAATTATAGAAATAAGCGGTTTTTTTAAGTCACGGTTCAGTACTTGGTGGAAACGTGGTATAAGTCTGAAGAGCCATATCGCCAAAATGTTGGAAGTAGCCAAGACTGCTTCATGTCATGCATGGAAAATAACTCTCAGTCCAAGTGCTAAATTTTAATTTTTTGATTCGACATTAAGGTCGATTATGTTTTACGTAGCACAAACATGAGGAGAACGAAGAAATTGACAAACTGTTTAGATATTTTGTGAAAAGACTGTTTTGTTACTGAGAAACTAGTTTATCTCCATTGTTCATGGAGATAAAAAGCTTCAAGTACTTTCTCAGGCAAACAACCGCTTTATGAGACGTACAAATTGTTGGACAAAATTGATAGTTAAACAATTATTTTTTACGACTTTCGATAAAATTAGACATCAAGTCAAGAGATAAGTTCAAGAAGTAAGCCAGATCGTCCTTATAGAGAGAAGTTTACAACAAAAAAATATGTATATCAAATATTTGGGGTAGAAGACCTATTTCCAAGAAAAGCTATGCATATCAAATATTTAGCAACAATTTAAAGCCAGGGAGATATAACTCTTCAAATAAAATAAACCCAAAAGAAGGGCCAGATCTAGAACTGGATCACTCTTTAAAACTTTTAATACTTGGCGCTAAAATAAAAATGAAAGAAAAAAGACCAAGGCTTGTTAATAGGCTGACTGATTGGAACTACTACTGCTGAATATTTATTTCAAAACACATAGAGATGATATTCCCATATTGTGCTCCCTTTTACTCATTTGAAGTTGTTTTCCATTTGCTGACAGTGATTTATATTTTGTTGAATAAATACTGGCACTATATGAAATAATTTAAGAAGGTGGCGGCAAATGCCACTCAACATAAATGTAAAAGAAGGGCCACATCTAGAATCGGATCACTATTAAATACTTTTAACACTTGGCGATAAAATAAAAATAAAAGAGCAAAGTCCAAAGCTTGTTAATAGCCTGACTGATTTGAACTACTTCAAAACTCTTACCCTCACGAAATCCGCGTAATTTTTGCGAAACCGAGAAAGCTAATAAACGTTGGCAACAGACAAGGGCACCAAATTTAAGTAATAAGCTCAAAAAATAAATTAATTATGAGTTATTACAAACATATCTTATGTGGAAAGTCGCTGAAATGAAAATGATTCCGAATTCTAGGAAACTACCCAACGAAGTAACCTCATATAACTCCATTTCGATACTTCCGATGTTGTCCAAGTTATTCGACAAGATGCTGGTGAAAAAGCTGGAAACAATAATTGAAGAAAAATCGGTAATCCCAAACCATCAATCTGGGTTTAGAAATAAGCACTCGAGGATTCAGGTGGATAGAATCATAGACAAGATCGAAAAATCATTTAAAGAGACAAAAATTGGATCTACTACAGTTCTTGATATAGCAAAAGCTTTCGCTAAAGTCTGTCATAAAGGACTGATTCACAAAACAACAAACCGAATACTCTACATTAAGAGAAATTACAGCAGGTGTACCACAAGGAAGTGTACTGGATCCAGTACTATACCTGTTATTTACCAACGATCTCCCAGAAAGTGATGAAACAACTATAGCAACTTTTTCAGATGAAGTAAACAAAAAAGCTTCAAAAGGCGGCAAATAAAATCTCTAACTGGACAACAAAATGGCAACTAAAATTCAAATATCTTAAAGCGAAAAGCACAAACCAACTTTGTAAACGTTGACTGACGTCTAAAGATGAAACATAGGATTCCCTAATAAGCTATCAATCACGAAGCCACTTTGCACCTCAATTTTGAACTTGTGGATATAAGGGTTAATTGTTTATACCCTATCCTAACGGTATATTAATTTTGACACATAGTTTGTAACACCCCTTAATATTCGTCGTAGACCCATAAAAGTATATATATTTATGATCAGGACCAAATCCTAAGACTATCTAGCAATGTCCGGCCGTCCGTCCGTCCGTACGCAATTTTTAGGCCTTTAAAATTTAGCTAAGTGTTTTTTTAATACGCCCACTGCCACGCCCACAATTTAGAAAAAGCCGTTTAAAAGCTAAAGTTAGAGATATAGAGTGTTACAACCTTCACAAGATATGTAGGCACTGCCCTCCTTTATAAGTTTGTCATATAAAGTTTTTTGCCATACCTACTTTTTGTGGGCGTTTTTGACTAAAATGCTGTTTTCTTCGAAAATTTTCATAGAAACCGAAAAAAAATGTTTAAGAAGACTTTTACCCAATATTTTTCCAACATATCGCACATACAAAGTTTTTGGCTGCGCCCACTTTTTGGGGGAGTTTTTCCAAAAAACTTTTTTTTTTTTTTTTAATTCATAAAATGAAATAAAATGCTATCCATCATCTTCCTAATGCTTTCTTCTTTGGGGCATATAGGGATATGGATAGGGTATCGTACTGTTCGCCCCCAGCGGACTGTAGCCTTTCCTTATGTTTTTTTTTTATGAATTCATTATTACCGCTAAGTAAGATGTCATTCGAAAAGCGATCAATAATCTGGTAATCGATTCTAAGTATTTGTGCAATACTAAATCAAGCACGTACAAAAATTCGTTCGAGAGAGCTGTCGCTTGCGACAAATATAAGCAGATATCTCAATAAACCAGGGGCCGAAGTGAATAACTTCTATACGTTACTGTATTAACGAATAAGCACATTGGGATTATGTTAAACGAAACATAACGTATCGAACGCATTCTGTGATTGTTCTAGGAAAACTCTAGTACAGCAAGTCTTGTACCAAGTTATTGTCATTTTGTGTTCTATCGTTCGCGTTTTTATGTCAAAAACAAGTTAATAAACTTTCCCAATATAAATGGATATTTTGTTATTTTTTTGCTATCGATTCTTCTGCATAAGTGTTCGGGAATATATACATTGATTTATATATTTATTTGCCATCTGAGGTGACGGCCAAGGCCATAAATACATTGCAAATTTATTTTAAATTTGGAGAAATAAAACAATAAACTACTACTAATTAACGTTTGAACTCTGAAGGGACAGTCTGAAGTCCAGGTTATCACATAATTATGTGTATTGCATAGTCGAACTCGAAAACGCCGTGATCTTATTATTTCATCACTCACTTTAGATGTACATTAGAAAGACAAACCAATTCTGGTGAAGTTGTAGTAAAGGTTTGTATACTACTCAGGGCTACCTCTCACAATGGGTCCATAATGACCAAGTGTGTTATATACAGGAAGCTAAAAACAACCTCCAAGTTTCAAACGACTTGGTTTGTGCTTTGTTGAGTCAAATCAGTTGTTAAATTCCAAAGTGATCTTTCACCCCGTACATTAAAAACGTATATATTTTATCCAATCGCACACCTGTTTCAAAAAATTGGCTTCAATAACCTTTCTTTTATTGATAACCAAACTGCTTGTTCTTTGTACCAACATAGATACAATTAATATGTCATATGGAAAGAGTAGGCACCCTCTAATTAAACGACGGTACATGTGCGTGATTTTTATTTGCCAATACATGAAATAATGCATACACGAACATACATACATAGTAAGTGCTTTTATTTAGATTTATTTGCCACCTCTAAATTGTAAAAAAAAAAACGGATATGTCATCTTTGTATCGATTTTGTTTTAAATAAAACAAACCAGCTGTTAAATGTGGTAGACCGCAGGCTCTGCTTATCAAGTTTATATTTCCCTACCCGCATAGTAACTATGTACAAACATACAAGTATACACACACTCTGTAGAAAATAAATAAAATGAAATTGAGAAAAAAAAAGAGAGAGACAGCACAATGAGAGCTTAACCAGCTGATTGAAACTGTGAAGAGTTTTATATTTTTTTTTACAACAAATGCGCAAAAGCTCTATTATACAATAAAGAAATTACCGCGCACAGAGGGATACATTCCAATGTCAAGATTCCGCTAGTCTTTGAAAATAAAGGCATTATGTTAGCTTTTATTTATCTATCTCTCCTCTCTCTGTATGGGTCATTGGGCGATGTGAATTTATTGTTTGGGAAATGTAATTAAATTTAAAACCCAAAATCTATATAAAACAACTAAAATGGCACTACTTTGATTGTACTTCATATTGCGTCATATGTACATAAGCACTTAAAAGAGTCCATAAAATCGCTTTTACGCGTGTTTTTGCATAAATATGAATTTGCAACGTACTGTATGTATATTTCTTTATTTGAACTGCAACACCGTAATGGAAACACGTTCATATGAAAATATACAGGGTACTTATTTAAAAGTATATTTTTCTAGGGTTTTTTTGTAACAAAAAACGTTTCTATGGAAAACAAACGTTATACGGTAAGAGTCTATCCCTATTTACCGTATGTTTAAGAAAACCTTATACAGTAACACAGGGTGTTTTTTAGAGGTATAGAACTTCGAATTGAAATAAAACACAAGAAAATCGATTTAATGTCCATCAATTTGGCTTTATTGGAATAATAATTGTATGCCATTAATGTTTAAATATGCATGTGGCTGCCGCGGCTGGTTCGAATAAAGACAATTCTTGAGGTCCAATTTTCCACCACTTTTTCAAGCATTTGGGGCTGTATGTCAGCAATAACGCCACGAATTTTGGCTTCCAAGTCCCCTGACGTTTCTGGTTTGTTGGCGTAGGCGAGCGACTTCACATATCCCCAAAGCAAATAATCCAATGGTGTCAAATCACACGATCTTGGTGGCCAATTGACAGGTCCATTCCGCGATATTTTGCGCTCATCGAATGTTTCCTTCAATAAATCGATTGTGACGTGCACTGTGTGGCATGTAGCGCCACCTTGTTGGAAACATATCTCATCCACATTCATGCCATCCAATTCGGGAACAAAATAGTCGGCTATCATGGGTCTATACCGGTCTCCATTAACGGTAACTGACTCTCCCAGCATCAATGACTCCACCAGCCCATAGAAAACACCAAAGAGTCAGTTTTGTGGATGTAATGGCGTTTCAAGGGTCTCATGTGAATTCTCTTCACTCCAAATGCGGCAATTTTGCTTGTTGACGTAGCTAGTCAACCCAAAATGAGCCATATCACTGAAAAAAATTTTGCGATGAAAATCAGCATCGATATACCGGCCCATATACCAAAATCGCGACGAATTGCATGGTCTCGCGGCTTTAATTCTTGCACATGCTGGATCTTGTAAGGTTGCGGAAAATCTTCCATAAAGTTGATGGACAAAGCTCCAATTGCTGTGCATGGTGGCGAATCCATTCATTCGGGTCCTTTTCAACACTTTGCTCTACAGTGGCAATTGTTTCTTCGGTGCGCACTGTTCGACGTCTCTGCGGATGCGTAGAGTGGACGTAGTGCGAAAACGATCCATGGTTAACCGAATTAATTGCTCAGATGGACGATTATGTCGACCATAAAATGAACGGAGCTTGCGGTAAACTTCGCGAACTGAACCAGTATTTTCGAAATAAATTTGCACGATTTGCAAGCGTTGTTCATTTGACAACCTGTTCATGATGAAATGGCAAACTAAACTGAAAATAAATGACATTAGAGTACCCAGATTTGACCACAAAATGACAGTTTTATCTCTATTCGAAAAACCAACCCCTAAAACAACACCCTTTTTATGCAATGAGTTTAATTAAGTTACAAATTGTCCATTTTTAGATCACTTTTTAAAAATATGTGCAACAAACATTTCTGTACATCTATAAATAACACAAACAAAATTTTAAATATACTTATAAGTTTGCAGAGAACAAAAGGTTTTATTATTTTTGGAGTTTATTTTAAAATCGTTCTGTAATATGTAGCAGCTGTATCTAATATTTCTGAAGTAATATCAAGGAAGCTGTGTATACACCATTATTGGAATTTTAATTTTTTTTTTTGATTTTTTCCGGAAATATTCGCTACATAAAAAAAAAAATACAAAGTCGTTCAGAAAAGTGTTAATTATACATTATCTATTTATAAAAACTGGAAATGTGTTTTTTAGTAGAGTGGAGAATATTGAATTAAAAAGAAAAAAAATTAACTTCAGCAAATTATTTTTTTCTGTTCTCTATAAGCTCTAGTGCCGTCCTAAACTAGTGTTTATTCATTAAACATCTAACAATATTTTTAATTGATTTTCTGAAAAAGGTTTTTACGATTAGGTAAAAGTAATTTAAAAATGCGTTTAATGGAAATTAAAGAGTGCAGTGGCTTAATGGTGAAGTACGTTTGACTACAAAACGAGGGGGCTCCGTTTCAAATACGACCCGTAACACCTGAAAGTTTTTATTTGTTGCCCCATCGCATGAGAACGTCTGACAACATAACTGCCATGACAACCTTCGCAAAACTAAATTGCCGCTCTTAATCTGCATTAAACTGTTGGTCCCTTCCATTTGTGTCAAAAAATATATATCTTCGCACCAAAAATTATTGGAGAAGCTAGAATTAAGACGTTTACGCCTAATTTTTAATTTTTCAATGGAAATTAGTTCGTCACAACACGATTCACTGTAACCACCCCCTTCTGACGAACAGTTCTGGTGAAAACGTCTCTAAATCTTGTTTAAAATTTAAGTATTACCTTACAAACAAGGTAAGGTTTGAGGCTTAAAGTGAAATTAGGTAGGATACGTTTAAGTTAAACGATCCTTTAACCCTTTAAATTATGGCGAATATTAAATTTTTAAGCCAAAATTACACCTTAATACACTTCACCATATTTGGAACACCCTGTATAGCAAACATTATCTAGTCTGTGGATATGTTGTGCTCGCACGTGTTTTTTGTTATAAAGGTTGGTTGGTTGTTGGCTAGAAGCTACTCAGAGGTAATGATAAACAGTAGGGGGTGTTCTAGTGCTGATGACATAAGTGTCAGTTTACAATTGAAAAAGTTAGGAAGAATAAAATAATCGAAGGAGGTAGGCGGCAGGTCTATCTGCTGAACTGAAATTCAAATTCAACCCCATCATGAATATAAAGTTAGGCCATTAGTACTTTCCTAGTTCATATTATATAAGATCAATCATGTGTAGGTATATGTATGTAGGTACCTATATTTTGAGCGACGCATGCATGCAATAATTAAACTCCCTCTGCATAATAGTATAGTTTGTTTTGTTTTTCGTAGGGTTCAGTCTTCAATATAGTGTAATGTAATGTACCTATGTACATATGAATGTATTGAAATACAGTTTGTGTTTTCATAAGATGTTAATTGAACGGATATCAATGGATTGGGAAGCGATTTCTTTTGTATATTTATACATATTTACCTATATGATTTGGTATAAACATAATGTAGGTAGCACCTAGCATTAGATAGACATAAAAATGAAATCCTCTTTATCCGTAACTAGGTTACGTTGATTTGATTAGGAGTGTTAAGGGTGGTCGTGGAAGACAACCGACAACAACTTTAGGATGTGCGGTATATTTCCATATACACGTGCATGTACCTATACTTTTTAACCTGGGGGGACATTGCGGAAGATAATGTGCTTAAGTTTTCCAGCATGACGTCAATGCCTGAAATATTATTGATTAATTGATTCATTGGTGAGTTTCAAATAAAGGAATGCACATCCTCTATCAATTATAATTACAATATTCAGTCGCGGAAAGTGCTGTATGTACCTTTTAGTGTATCTACATGTGTAACATGTATATCTACGAACTTTAAATAATTTGTACATATTAGTAGGTAGGTAACTGTAACGATACGACCTTGGCTTACTTAAGAATAAATGTTTGAAAACCCTACATTCGCTCTCTTTCTATGCGTGGCGTGCTCTTTATTATGGTTTTCTCTTTGACTTCTTTCTACCAGTTTTTCAACAATATGCAAAATCGAATGGACTAATTGGTCCTGTTACTTCATTATATTTATTTATACGAAGTTTATATATATTCAAATGAAGAAAGCCTTTTCTAGCTTTCGGACGTTATTTGTTTTTTTTTTTTTTCTTTTTGTTAATAATATAAAAAGATACATACATATTTACTTGACCTAGTAACAACACTCGTCACAGTTGTACAGATGTATCGAGAAACGTACATAGCTATACGTGTATATGACAGTGAGTACAAAATAGTGAGGTGCAAATCATGTATTCATATTTACGTACATACATATGCATGCTTTTGCAGCTTATTTGGAGAAATACTTATGTTACAAGTGTTGTGTGCAAAAAGCAGTTATAAAAGGGATTAGCATTTCAAATCTACGCTATCTAAGAGAAGAGCTGTACAAAGAATAAACTTGGATAAGCTTTCGATGTACATGAAACCCAAGGCCGCGTCCACAGCATGAGAAGTGCTTTGTAGGTTTATCGTGAAGATCCTTCCGTTTTTGCCAACGAAAATAATATATCCAGGCAGTTTTTTTTCCATATACATATGTACGTCTATCCTTGGAAAATTATAGATACATTCACTTCTCTCAAATACACATACTGTAAAGTGTGTTCATCAGCTGTTAATGTAAATGACAGTGTCATCATTTATTTTTGCGGGGCAATTCGTATGGTGGGTTGTTTGGTCGCATTTGGAATTGAATAGTTTACACTTTTCACAAAACGTACCTTAATATAAGAAAACAGAATATTGGTACTTACTTGGACAAGGGATTGCTTCGTCGCCACTTCCAACATCCGACATGATAGAGCAGGAGTAACAAGTAGGTCGCTACTTGAAATTATAGTTAAATAAGTATGATACGTAGCAATGTGTCTCCTTGAGCGGAAGCTATCCAAGAACTAGGTAGATATAGAAGCTGTCCTTTGTTATGCTTGATATTGATATCCTTCTGTCGTTGTCGTCTCCTTGTTTTTCTGCTTCACCTAGTATTAAATCTATAGGTAGTGTTCGGTGGTAGTTATGGTAGTGTACACAAATTCGAGGATGTTAAAATTATTTGAAGCTAATAGCGAGTGTGCCAGGAAAAAGAAGAGACGTAGGTACAGTGGTTGGTTGTATAAATGTTACGAACGTAAGGTAAACGATATACCCGTACAAAATCTTGTATATACTCAGGACAAAACCGCAGAGAACAGAAACAACGAACTCACTTGTTCTTATATTGTCAGCGTCACCGACCGATCGAGCCTCCGTTAGACCTCACTGACAACATTCACTTCATTTGAGACCAAGTACTATTATGTAGGTAGGTATGAAACTTTGGTTGTGTTTGATGTGATTCTCGATTTGGATGATGAATTTGGATAACTTTATTTGTTTCTTATACAAAACAAACAAAAAAAATAAACAAAAATTCGAAAATAAAAATTTAAATGAGCATATATACTGTATGTAGGTGGTGTGTTTGTGGGTATATTATTTTCTTTTGTTGATAAAAACCTATGCAATTGGTCTCTGTTGTCGATATATGTAGAACGAACGAAATACAGTTTAACCAACAAACACAAAAAGTCAACACACAAAACAGCGAGTTCGTCGCTTTTTTAACGCCACACGTTTCGCTTTGATACGCTTCTCGTTCGCTGATTGTTTGCTGTTCGGTTCGTTCGGTCACTCTTAAGCTAGCATCAATATCGTAAACACAACACACCGCGCGACCGTCCGACCGTCCGTCCGTTTGTCTGCTTGTCTGTCAGATGTTTTCGCGTCTAAACCAACCAACTAACTCACTTATTTTCAATGACGACTACAGCAACGTCCACAAACCATGACCACGACGACGATATAACGAGAACGACTCTTTCACTATGCTGCGCTGCGCGAGGGCTTTTTCGCCCCGTTTAGTTTGTTAATTATTTAACTTTCGCTCTCGCATTCGCTCTCGCTCTTCTCAAATGTCGAATCGAATGAACTTACAAAAAAGATTCTCATCTGATTTTGTGTGATAGTGTGTTGTATTGCACTCTCTAATTTTTTCCAACTTCCTCTCTATGTATCTATGTGATTTCTTGCATGCTTTTATTAAAAATTTTGACCGTGAGAATTTTTTTTTTGTTTTGCTGTTCTGTCTTGTTTGTTTTTTTTTTTGTTACTTGATGTTAACAGGGACCTATTTGAGGGGCATCTTGAAGATGCACAGGTAAAAAAAAACGGAAACAATTTCCTTTTATGAATGCACAGATATTTTCAATGATTAATATTTCACTTGCCTGAGAAGTAAGTATAATAAAATCACAAAAACAAAGCTTTCCTTGGCCTTTTTTCACTCAATTTACAAAGATGACTTGCGACCGTCTCCTAGCATCTAAATGCTATGCAATTCCAAATATAAATATCTATCGAAATGTATAATTTTCCATGCGAAACCGATATTCGTAACTTGGTTAAAAGATTATTTCCATTCAACGAGCAAACAAATATAAACAATAAACACTAGTTTCCAACCACAAATTGGCATTTTTTGTTTGTAGTTTTGGTTCTCGTCTAGCTGACAGTATCTATATTGAACGAACAAGTTATAAAGCTTTTTTCAGAGAAGCTTTTTAAATAAAATGAAATTTATTCTTTCAGCGCGAGTACCTACTACATAATAATGATATGAAGACGTATTAAGATAGCAATTATATTGGCAGTAATGGCCTTGAGTGCAATCCTTTGTTTTTCTTTACACTCGATCGCTAAACCTCTCTAAATTCTAGTCGTATAATTCCATTCAATTTCGGCAATAGCATTTGTACTATATAATGTTTCATGTTGCTGCATATATTTACTGCTACATTGTTTGATTTTGTGTTTGCCATAAATGTATGTCCTTTCAAATGCAAAACTACACTTCAAAACACGAATTAGTATGCGAATTAGTGTTCCTTTAATGAAACTGAAATTCTAGAATTGATAGAATATAATTAATTTGCTTGTTAAAATATTTGGAAAGCCTGAAGTTCACTTGGGCAGACTGCTTGGAGATGTGCTAATTGTTGCTTGGGTGATAGCAAAAATTCATACTAGTAACAGACGTGTATCATTCACTAGCATTTTGAATGTCTAACATGTCAGTCATTTTAAAATTGTTGAAAGAACAGAGGAACGATGGCCTCCTCCACAATTTTGGAGACGATCCTCGCAGCAGGGCAGGCTTTAATAGCGGCTTTGCGATACAGAGAAGTAGTGCCTAGCCAAGTTTTTTTTAGCAACTTTGCGACTACACTCTTATTTAAAGGAACTCTAGCCCTTTTTGACCACCCTCTAGCTTCGCTTACAATAAAGTTAGTCATAAAATTGTCAGGATTTATTGAAACGCACAGCACTAGGCTCCATAGCAAATCTCAATTAATGACCTTGCATCAAAAGGGGGGGCAGACCAAACTTTGTTTTCAAATTTGGACTTGCAAAAAATATGGACCTTAATTTTTAACATGAGCGGTTCCTGCTTTACAATGCCCAAAAATTAGAAACTCACTAACTCAGAGAATAAAATGGTGATAGTGCACTTCTTCATCGAAGAACCTTGAAATTTGTCGTAGTAATAGAATTTGCGTAGTAAATCCAGAGAAAAATCTAAAATATGTGATTTTCCATCCATGGGGCGTGGTAGCCGCCCACTTTAATTTTTTTATTTAAGGGGCGTGGTAGCCGTCTATTTTCTTTAACTCAGCACCTAAAAGATTTAGAATTGTGAAATTAGCCGTGGAGGTAGGATTTGAAGCGCAAACATCGAAGCATATATGTATATATTTAAAAAAAAACAGGCGTGGACACCGCTCATATTTCCAATTTATTATACAGTTTATTTTGCACGTAAGTATGTAGTTCTTTTTAAGACAAACACGGATCTATATAAAACAAATCGTAAGTTAAAATCTATATATCTTTACAGCGGGCTACTTTATTGTACTCGGATTGAAATGACAGAAATGGCTTTCATTGCAGAAAAAATAAAAATATTTCTTGAGAAACTATATTTAGAGTAAATACTCTTATTGATATTACATCAGTCAAAAGATACGAAATTGTTCGTATATAAACCGAAGGTTCTAGAGAATATCCATATAGCGATTTTGACTGAATTCCAAATTGAACATAAAGAGTGATTCATCGTGATGTTTGATTATCAATAGGATTTTTTTGACAGATTGCGCGTGACTCCTATCAAACTGCTTTGTCATTTTTGTTCAGTATCGTTTGGAAAGTCAGCGTTTTAAAATCTGGTGTTATATCGTGAAATTTTGTTCAGTGATGAAGCCCATTTCGGACTTAATGAATACATAAATAAAAAATATTTTCGCATTTGGGCTAATGAGCAACGCAAAGAGTACCAAGATCTACCATTACATCCATTAAAAACAATAGTATGGTGTGGTTTCATTGGTCCATATTTCTTAACTTAGGCAATTCAGAATGTTACCGTCAATGGTATGTCAATCTGTCAGGTAGACTTATATATGTGGAATCTAATATTGCATGCTCTTGGGAATTCCATCATATTTTTTTTATTTTTAATAGGACTCCAAAACATTTGCTATTTAATTTCAATTTAGATACCTTTAGATAAATATAATTTTTGTAAAGAAATTTATTAAGGACATTGAAACCAATTTTCAGTTTAATATATTTTTCCAGCAATCCTGCATTTGATTCTGAATCGCATAGCAATTTGTAAATTTATTCTTTTTATACCATTTCGTAATTGTTTTTCACACGTAGGTTGTAATATTCGCCGTAGAACCCTAAGAGTATATATATCTTTGATCCGGACCAAAACCTAAGATTATTTAGCAATGTCCGCATTTTTTAGACCTTTAGAATTAAGGTAGGAAGCCGAAAGTTGGACCACATATTCCTTAGAGTTCCGATATGGTAATGTACAAACATTTTTTTGATACGCCCACTGCCACGTCTACCGTTTAAAAAAATCATTTTAAAGCTTAAGTTAGAGAGATAGAGTGTTACAACCTTCACAAGATTTGTAGGCACTGACCTCTTTCATAAGTTTGTCATATAAAGCTGTTTGCTATGCCTACTTTTTGTGAGCGTTTTTTACTAAAATGCTGTTTTCTTCGAAAATGTTTTAAAAAAAAACAAAAAAAAAGTTTAACAAGATACAAGATGTTCGCCCCAAGCGGACTGTAGCCTTTCCTTATGTTTTTCCTTCCCTTCCTAACCACTTGATCGAGCTTGTGTTCAAAGAATTTTTTTCCAATGTAAACATTATTTCAAATGTTCTATTCAATTATCAATGAGGATTTTAAAGTGTAGGGAATTGAATTATGTGTTGTTACGAAAAATACTCAACCACTTAAATTATATTAAATAACGTTTACTTCGTTGGCATGTTGTGCATTTGTTTTTCTACAAACAGCTAAGATGTGTTTACCGAATAGATCAACTAATTGTAATAGATTTCGCCTTTTTGGTACTCAATCTGACACAAGCTTTTTTATAACTAATTTGGATCGCAAAAAGTTTTATAAATAAGGATGTGTTATCTATAACGTTATGTAGAGGTCGCTAAATACTTCGACCCTGAGTAACTATGCAACTCTTTTGAGGCATTTTAGTGAATTCTAAAAAATACGGCTATAAGAATTCTGTTGATACAGAATTCATAAGAAAACGATTAGCTATATTTAAATGTTTATGTATATTATATAAACATAGTTAAGAACTGTCATGAGAAAGGTTCTCAAAAATTTATTGCCGTTCGGAATAGGCATTAAACTGTAGGTCCCCAACATTCGTGTCAAAAAATATATCTTCGCACACACGGTGGTTGGAGAAGCTAGGTTTTGGGTCCTGTATGGGCCGTTCACGCCTAGATTTTATTTTTTATATTTAAATGGTGCAGCTGCAGAAGAGCTGGGACATGTGTGCATATGTCGTGTGCACAGATGAGATGAGGTGTAAGGAGATAGTCAAACTCGGATGATTCTGAAACTAATGAATCTGAATTTAATGTTGTTTTCGTTTGGTAATCCGGAAGACTTTCGAGCTTTTTTTGACACTGTTCACTTGGTGCTAAAATTACAGTTCTTCACCTGGAAAGAAGAGAAATTCACTTCTGACTTTGGATTCAGAATCAAAACCAGACGCATGCACATATTCAAATGCCACAAACGTCATAACTGATAAATCTCAATTTTGTTGCTAAAGCATTTGATATTCATTCTTCAATTTTGACGAGATTTGCTGGAAATGAACCAAATTTAATTAAGGGGTTACATGGATTTATTCGGGGAAAAAGTTATATTTTTTTAAAAATTTTTTTGTTAAATACAAAATAAAATTTAAAGTTCGGATAACCACAAATAAAACCTGGTGATTCAATTGAAGGCGCACCTTCCCAACGCTTTATCTCAGAAACTTTTTTTCGGAATGACTTGAAAATTTAGGATAATATTCTCAAGATGTTGTAAAAATTAATAAGACAATAAAAAAATCTATTTTTTGAAGCTGAAACCCACGTAACAAATAACAAAATAATATTTAGTATAATATAAACATATTACGATGGCGAATATTATTGTTCTTCCAACCTCTTCCATTTTACCAAACGAAAACGACCACCTAACTTTAGATTTAGGAGAGAAAATGAAGAGTGAAAGCGAAAGTTTAGAACCGCTTGGAATGGTACTAGATGTTGAGTCTACCTCATTGCACCTCATCTTACATCTGTGATCTGATTAGTGTAATTCTGTTGGCAATTGTATGTTTTTCATCGAAGTATAGATAATTTTGAGGGAACATGAGTAAGAGATCAAAGAAGCGACACACATAGTTCTTTAACTTCAAACGCTTACAGTTTCCTGTTTAAATTTGTTTTGCTATGACATAAGCAAATCCCAGACACAGACACTTAATATTGCGGGTGTGGATCTTCAGAATGTGTGCAGGCAAGCGGAGTTTAAGTCTAGTTTTAAATAAATTGAATTAAAGTTAATGAATAAATGAAGTTTTTAGGTTCTGCAATTATCAATTTCGTTGCAAAATTTATTAAATCTGCTTATGTAGCTAGTAATTGGCTCATTGTTACCATAATTAGTTCTGCGCCTACCTGTATTGCTTTTAACCCGCAGTTAACTTTGGTGAGCATATTTTTTCAAAAGCAAGATCAATTCTGGTGATTTAATTTAATAATAAACAATATCGCGAATAATCCTGACGGAAGCGAACAAATTACACGTGCTTTTCAAATCTGTTGAACTTACATCTTCGAATTAACGGGTGATCCAAGAAGAGATACTTTTTTCAATAGCCTTTTTTGACAGATCACGTGTGAGTCGTGTCATGCTGTCATGTTATTTTTGTTTAGTATTGTTTGGCATTTCATAATGGAAAGACTTACGGGTGAACAACGTTTACAAATTGTTCAACTTTATTATGCAAATTAACGTTCTGTGAGGAATGTGTTTCGTGCACTTCGCTCAACTTATGGTCAACATAATCGGCCTACTGAGCGTACTATTCGGAACACCATCACCCATTTTGAGACCCAGCATTAATTACTGGATTATATTCGACTGAATAGACCACGTCCAGCACGCTGTGAAGAAAATATAGCGGCCGTAGCTGAGAGTATACACGAAGACCATAGAGAGTCGATTCGGCGCCATTCGCAGCAACTCGGACTGACGTATGGAACGACTTGGCGCATTTTACGTCAAGATCTTAAATTGAAAGCGTACAAAATACAGCTTGAGCAACAACTGAAGTCGCTCGACCTTCCCAAGCGACATCGCTTCGCTCTATGGGCTCTTGAAAAGTTCCAAGAAGATCCGACGTTTTCGAGGCATATTTTGTTTAGCGATGAGGCCCATTTCTGGCTCAATGGGTATGTAAACAAACAAAATTGCCGCATTTGGGACGAAGAGCAACCTGAAGAGATTGAAGAACTGCCACTTCATCCAGAAAAAACAACGGTTTGGTGTGGTTTGTGGGCCGGTGGAATCATCGGTCCATATTTCTTTAAAAATTATGCCGGTGCGAACGTAACCGTCAATGGCGACCGTTATCGTGCCATGATAACCGACTATTTGATGCCTGAAATTGAAGCTCGTGATCTCGGGGACATTTGGTTTCAGCAAGACGCCGCCACTTCCCACACATCGCATCAATCAATGGACTTATTGAGAGAACATTTCGGTGAGCACATAATTTCACGTTTTGGGCCGGTCGATTGGCCACCAAGATCGTGTGATATCAGACCGTTAGACTTTTTCCTGTGGGGATATGTAAAGTCAAAAGCTTATGCCGACAAACCCGCTTCGATTCAGGCCTTGGAGGAAAACATCACGCGTGTCATTCGCCAGTTACCAGTCGAAATGCTCGAACGAGTGATCGAAAATTGGACTCAACGGATGGACCATCTGCGACGTAGCAATGGCCAACATTTGATAGACATAATCTTCAAAAAATAAATGCCAAAGAATGTTCTTTCAAATGATAATAAACATTCTCCATTAAATTTGAATTTTCTGTGTTTATTTTCTTTAAAACATAAGGAAAGGCTACAGTCCGCTTGAGGCGAACAGTATGATACCCTATCCATATCCCTATATGCCCCAAAGAAAAAACATTAAGAAGATGATGGATAGCATTTAATTGCATTCATAATAGAATGTTTCAAGGAAGTTTTCGACAACAGAGATTTCTTAAGTGATAAATAACATAAGTGGTAGAAAGCAAGTATTTTTTAAGTGCAACAGTATGGGGTTTGCAGTTCATGTTGTTGTCAATAGTTAAGCCAAGGTACTTAAACTCAGTTACATGCTGGATACAAAAACATTAAGAAGAGCACTTTACATTCGAATCAATACTATGGGAGAAAATGTTCGCAGATTAAATATTTGTATGAGCTTCCTAATTATGGCAGGTTGGTCTGCAAACCTTAAGTTTCAGACGCGATGCAACTTCTGTCATTATTATTCGCGATATTGTTTATTACCATATTAAATCACCAGAATTGATCTTATTTTTAAAAAAAAATGCTCCCCAAAGGTAACTGCGGGATAAAAGAATACAGGTAGGCGCAGAACTAATTATGGTAACAATGAGCCAATTACTAGGTACAAAAGCACATTTAATGAATTTTGCAATCAAATTGATATTCGCAGAATTTAAGAAGTTCATTTGTTCATTAACAAAAATAGATTTTTTTTATTGTCTTATTAATTTCTACAGCATCTCGAGAATATTATCCTAAATGTTCAAGTCATTCCGAAAAAAAGTTTCTGAGATAAAGCCTTGGGAAGGTCCGAATTCAATTGAATCACGAGGTTTTATTTGAGGTTATCCAAACTTTAAACGGGTTTTTCTCAAAACTGTGTTTTCAAAGTCGGTTGTCAACTCGTCGAAAACAACTCAAACGATCTTGATGAAATTTTACACAGGTCTTCGAGATACAATTCACGAGGACTTGAACGAAGGTTTTTGTTTTTTTTTCCAAACACAACTATTTAAAATAAAAAAAATGTTGAGCAAATTTTACCAAAATTAGCATTTTTTTGTAAAAAGGTCTGCCAAAAATCGAATATTCATTTTTTTCCCCCTTCGTCCAAATTATAGTTTATGGTCTTAACTTAAACACGAATTTTGTTTTTTTCACTTCTGATGATCCTGTCACGAGTTCTACTGTCAACGCGGATACACCTTTTTTTTCGAGGGATCACCGGAAATGACGTCACAATGACGCGGTTTTGAATATTTTCCTTTGAACATTTCAAAAATTCTTTCTCAAATGCATATTTTTAAGACAGTAAAAAGTTTGAATAAAATATTTCATTTTGTATTTAAAAAAAAATTGTTAAAAAAATATAACTTTTTTCCCCGAATAAATCCATATTTGGTTAATTTCCAGCAAATCCCGTCAAAATTGAAGGATTATCAAATGCATTCGCAATGTTAAAACAATTGAGATTTATCGGTTATGACGTTTGTGGCATTTGAATATGTGCATGCGTCTGGTTTTGATTCTAAATCCAAAGTCATAAGCGAATTTCTCTTTTTTCCAGGAGAAGAACTGTAATTTTAGCACCAAGCGAAAAGTTTAAAAAAAAGTCCAGAAGTCTTCCGGATTACCAAACGAAATAGACATTAAATTCAGATTCATTAGTTTCAGAATCATCCGAGTTTGACTATCTCATTACACGTCATCATATCAGTGCACACGACATACGCACGCTCTTCTGCAGTTTTATATGAAAGTGATAATGCATATCCAATATAATGGGTATTCGACGGTTGTAGCTGCTGGTGGACCTCTTCGCCCGATGATCAGAATTTTAAGTAAGCAGAGGATGGTTCTACAGGTTTGTCACGTAAACGCACAAAGCTTGTATTTTAAAATCGATAAATGTAGGGATGTGTTCGAGTTATCCCAAGTAGATATCATGTGTTACTGAAACTTGGTTTTCCGATACGAAATGTATGTATGTATGGTTTGGGTGGATATTTGCTTTTTCTTCTTCAGCGACGAGGGTACACTTCTCATTTGGGCTGTTTACAGACCAAAAAGTGGAATCGACATAAGTCCATTGCTAATACTCTTGGAAACTATTTCCTTAAGCCCTCTTAAGATCATCGTATGTGACGACTTAAATTCTAACATTTTAGTCGATACTTTTCTCATTGAAAAAATTTATGAAAAATTTTAATTTATTTCCAGTTAATACAACCAATGCTACACATTTTTCCAGGGAATCATTCACACTTCTTGTTGTTTTCTTTGTTAGTGGCCTAGTACGACCTCATTTTCTTGTGCTTTAATTTTATGATTAACGGTTGTGCTTCTTGTTATGTATACAGGGATTTCAAGCATATTGTTTATGAAAGTTTGGAAGAAACGACAAGGAATGTTTACTTTTCCGCTCCCCGAATGACCAAATTCAGTTCATTAATATCAAAATTGTCAACTTGTTTAATTATAATGTATCACTAGAACAGTTAGGGAGGATGAACGTCCCCGGT
The DNA here is from genome assembly GCA_963576555.1 of Ferdinandea cuprea. NCBI lineage: Eukaryota > Metazoa > Arthropoda > Insecta > Diptera > Syrphidae > Ferdinandea > Ferdinandea cuprea. Next base: position 24,690,840 of record OY754962.1, read on the forward strand.
TTTCAAATGAAATTCGTAGGCTTTTATGACAGCCGAATCAGGTCTACAACGAATGGAAGCGCTACAGATTAAACACTCACCGGAAAATATACCGTAGGTTGCTTAATTTGCAAACCACTAGATAGGTTTGCAAAATAAGAACTGCAAAAATTTGGCTCTACAACAGCAAGCTAAGTCCTGCTCTGAAAGGGCATAAATTATGAAAGAACTTGAGGGAAATGGGTCTTGGGAAACAAAACCAAATTTCTGATTAGAAAATTAATATCGATCCCTTGAATTGTGATTTCGTCGCTATACCATTTCCAACCCTTCCTAGTATTTCCCCTGATTTGCAAGAGACAGTTAAAATGTAATCGTCAGATGCGTTTTTCGAGTTCACTTGCGTTGTTAGTACTGACATTATCGAGAGTATTTTATCTGTTAAGTCTAATGCAGGTGGCATTGCCAGAATTTATCGTCTATTTATTAAATCAATCCTGCCTATTATTTTGCCTTCTATAACACGCATTTTTAATTCAATTATAATCGCAGATTCATTTCCAACCCAATGGAAGTTAGCAGAAGTTGTGCCAATTCTGAAAAATCGCAATGGAAATGAATATAGACCCTTAGCTCTGCTTCCTCTTTTGTTCCTCTTTTGCGAGGGTTGTGCAAAAACATTTTAATGTTCATCTAAGAGTACATAACATTCTTTGACCCAAACAGTCTGGTTTCCGCCAAAAGCATAGTTGCATTACCGCCATAATAAATATCGTTGAAGACATCAGACTTGCTTTGGATGAGGACTATGTCACGTTCTTTGTTTGTACGGGTTGTCATCTTCAGCGGTACATTTGTTGTCATCGTATCGCTGTGATCGACAACAAGCAGTTTCTATCGGCAATTCAACTTCTGGTTTCCTCCCTACCGTTTCAGGTGTCCCCCAGGGTTAGATTTTAGGACCTTGGCTTTTTTCGCTGTTTATCAATGAACTCTCTACAAAGATTATAAGATCTACTATTGAAATGTATGCTGACGATGTCCAATTATATAATAGTTGGCCTCTTGGGCTTATTGAGAATTGCGCATACATAATAAACAGTGATATAGAAGAAATCTCGCGCTGGGCGGAAAGATATTGACTGTTTCTAAATCCTCTGAAGTCCAAATGCATCGTTATTAGTACGAAAAGTTTGGACCTAAAATAGTTTCCCAATTTGTACATAAATAATTTACCCATAGTTTTTATAGTTTTAGTTTCCACTGCTAGAACGCTGAAATAACGACCCGAACGGTATATTGTATCAAAAGGAGATGTTAACCTAATAGACGAGTGACTTCTCTAAACCGGGAAGACTTTCACAGTGGTTTAGACGAAGTTCTTGTTCCCAATCGTTAATAAGCCTTAATGCACCAGCCCAATTGACTCTGCAGCAGATTCTGATCCAGCTCTAGCCAGCATATTTGCAGCTTCGTTGCCTGCAATACCTTGGTGGCCAGTACCCACCCAAATTTGATTTTGCTTATTGGCTAGGTTTTGCAATGCATCGTAGGAGCACTTCACTGTCACATAATTTACAGTGTTCGATGACAGTGTCTGTAGTGCTGCTTGCCTATCCGGTGCCTTTAATTCCTTTTCGAGAAATCAAATTAGCGCAGACCCCAATGGCATGGATTCCCGCCTGAAATACCGTGGGACACATTCCTATGGGTATCGCGACTTTAGTGTTGGGTCTGCAGTAAAACATTCACATGTGTGAGATTTCTTTAAGTATTTTTAGGTGACCCACTTTTTTAGTTAGATGATTTTGGAAAAGTGCAATTTTTGTTTACAAAGTAGTACATATATCAAAATCAAATTAATCTGCATTCAAATCAATCCCGTTAGTTGAAATGTCTTCGGCCCAAAAGAGAATAGTAATATCCATAATTAGATCGCATGGTGATTGCTTTTTCGGTGTACGAAAGAGTATAATGTTGCAGAGGTCAATTTAATGGGAATTGGTTCTTCGCCACATTATTCCTTATCTAGATCACGGATAATATGAGCATTACACAACTCCAGTCCGAGCTTAAATATAAAGGTTTGACAATCACGGGTCGAAAACGAGTTCTAATATAAAGAATACAAAAATATGATAAGGAACAAGGTGCGCCAGGGGTAGAAATGCAGGGAGAACCAAGTGAAACCATGGAAAATACACCAGACGTAGTTGAGCTAAATTCAGTGGAGGGAGATTTGGCCTAGAGCTCCGATGTAACAACGTTGAATGATAGGCAAGTGAATGGGTCATCATAAGACGTGAAAAGCAAATTTTGGAAATAGCACGATATTTTTAAAAAAGAGCAGCAGTTAATATCAAAACTTAAAGAATTGGAAAATTGACGTGCACCAAATACTAACGAAACCCACAGACCGAGAGTCAATTGCATCATTAAGTAAATTGCTGACGTTTTACCAGTTTTTTTACCAGAAGATATCTCATCAATGTCTGCCGAGTGCTGGGTTAACAGACTATACAACCTGACAACAGGTTTGCTTTGCTAATGGCCGCGGGTTCAAGAATACAAGGCCATGCAAGGTATTGGTGGGATACTTCCCAAGGGGTATCGTCATCTTGGATTCAATTGGCAACTGGGCTTAAAAATTGAACTTGAAGGATATTTATTTAAATCTAGAATTGGACGCCAATACCATCACACAACTACAACATATTTTATGCAAGTTCCTATGAATAAGAGGGAACTCGCGCGTACAAATCTAGCCACGATGGAAATTGGGACAAGAGCAACCCCCGGCACTACCAAATTCTGCGTAAGTATCAATAAACGATTGTTTATTTCATTGCGTATATCTTCATGTTTTTTTTTTTTAGTTTTATTAAACGATTTAGACTCAAAAAATGCATTTATTCGCGTCTTGAATGCGGTAGAGTTCGAGGGACATATGTCAACTGCTGTTCCTGGCCCTTTACAACTGGCCGCAACATTATCTCTTCTAGGAAGTGGATCATACCAAATTCAAAAGGTTTAACTTGATATAACAAAGCATTTAAGCAAATATTATTATTGTATTGTTTTCAAATAATTATTAGGAAATGACTATCTTATTGAAATGTCTCAATGTGCCATATCAAAAATATGTAGAAGAGCGCTGAAAGAAATGGAGAAAAAACTATGGCATCTAAATATAAATTTTGAGCCGAACAGTAGTTCTACAGTGGATTGGTTCTACAACAAATACAAAATACCCGGGGGTGAGTTTACTTTATTAAAACAATGTAATTATTATTGAACTATTTTTGTATTCTAGTCATAGGTTGTGTTGACGGAACACATATAGGATTACAAAAGCCGAAACAAAATGAGCATATTTTCTTTAATCGGAAAGGATTTCATAGCTTAAATTCAATGATTGTAAGTGAAAAAAGAAAATGTATTCTTAAACATTTATTACATTTTGATTAATACCCTACGCCTAAGATTGGCAACCATGAAAGCAGAATCATTGCAATTGACTCAACCTACGGAGGAGCGGCCCACGATTCATTTGTATGGAAGCATTCTGCCGAAAGACGATATCTGGAGGACAGTTTCAATCAAAACCAAACAAACACTTGGTTGTTAGGTCAGTGGTATTTAAAATTCCAAAACACATATTTTACAAATAGTTAACCTTAGGTGATTCTGGATACGCTCTGGAGCCCTGGTGCATTACTCTGTACAGTAACCCACAAGATGGTTCTAACGAAAGGTTGTTTAATGATATTCATTCCAAAGCAAGGGGCATTGTGGAGAGGACGATCGGGGTTCTAAAAGGACGTTGGTGAATCCTTATTTATAATAACCGGGGACGCTATGCTCCAGAAGAGCATGCCCAATTTGGAAATGTATGCTCTGCTCTGCATAATATATGTATAGATTTTAAAGTGCCTTTCAACTAACCATATCAGGAACAAAATAATGCACCGGAACCTATCGAAGTTGAAAGTGGTGGTAATATCACCTGAATTGGTGGAAAGATACGCGAATACATAACCAATTCGCTTTCAAATCAATAAAAAATAACAAAATAATAACATATAAACTTCAGTCTTATATTTTTATAATAATCGTTTTCGAACTTACAAATAATTAAAAAAAAAAGTAACGTACAAAACTTAACAATAAAACAAAAAACAAAATTAACATTGAAATTATTTGAAAAAAAAAAATAAACAATATTTCACAAGTTTAAAAATATAGGTCGAAATTGCCAAATAATTTTTGCTTTTTAAGGCTTTTTAATTGCAGCTCTTAAATTTCAATTTCAATTGCATTTAAGTTCATGAACACCGTATACTTATCTTCCTCCATCTCAAATAGACGTTATTGAATTATGAGGTTTTTTTCCTTCAGATCAATATGCTGTTTTAATTTTTCTGCCACCATTGACTGGAATGGGTTTTCATCCTTTATTTTGTCTTTCAAAAGTTTAAGTTTGGTGTCTTAATTTTTCCTTTTCTTTGCGGATGTCGGAGGCGATGTTATGAGTGGAGGTGGGGAATTTACTCATTTTCGTCGTTTGCTACAGGACTGTAACGATTTTTCGTCGTTTGCTACAGGACTGTAACGATCGTGGTCATATTTCAAATTGTAGCTCGCAGGGCTCTCAAATGGCATTAAATCATCACTGCTTCGAACTCCAAATCTTTTGGTATTTATGCCTTCCACAGAAGCCTCCAAGCCTGCTGCTGAAACTATTATTCCATCGAGTTGCGTCAAAACTTTTTCCTCGAAAGGGCCACCTCCAGTTTTCTTTTTGGAAAGTTTGTTGGAAGACATTTTGTTTTTTATTTGATACTTTTTATCAACAAATTTCTGAAAATTGTTAGAATAAACAGGATTATAATTTCTGCACTAAATAGAAGTAAAAAAAATATAGAAACATGACATCGATGTTCTGCGAAGTTCCAAGTCATCTTTTGTATTAATTGCATTTATCCATAAGCGGACAAGTTGTGAAATGATTAATGTTTGCAGTACACTAACGATTATTACCTTTCTCCAAGCTTTGGCATCCTTAACTGGTGGCCCTTTCGCGTTTAATTTTTTGCTCTTCCCATAATCTGTTGCAGGTTGATTTTCTTTGAGCGGACTTTGGCAATACGTTTTTGGCCAAATCAAGGTACACCGCCATAAAATCAGCCATAACATTTTTCTGGCTAGCATTTATTTTGTTTAAATTTATTCTGTAATAATTTAAATTAGTATTTTGAGAACATTTTTACAAAAATTAATTAAACATACACTTTTTCTGCCATTTTACCACCATACGACACCTCCAGAGCTGACGTATGAAAAAACATGTGTGTTGGGAAATAGGAAATTCCGCGAAGTGTTGAGTTTATGTGATTCAACTTTTTATTTTATTTTAATATAAATGTTTATAAAGAAACAAAAAATTAGTTACCCAATAAAGTTGTTACAATTTAGTTGGAATATTTTTTGCGGTTATAAAAAACAGTTCTCTATTTTTTATCTGCCTTAAAATAAACATTCTTGGGTTGTTGCACTTTTCCATTTTGGTTAATAAAATGAGATAAAATGCATATTTTATTGTATTATTGCATAAATATTACTAAATTAGTATTGTTTGGGTGTAAAATATTTGTAGTGAATAGTTTGCAATGGTTTTTTATATATATATTAAATTCTTTGATTGTTTTATTACTTATTTATTATTTGATTGTTTTTATTCAACATATGAAAGTTTAATGAATATATGTACATATTCGGGTTCCGTGCATGGATAAAAAAAAGTGAAAAAGAAGTATTTGCAATCCTTTTTAAATTATGTTGTGTTACAAGATTTGTACGTTTAGTCAATCAATATTTTTAGCTGTTTCTTTTCTAAGGCGGTTTTGATATTTCTTATATAAGCTTATATGCTTTATTTTAAAATTTAAAGTAAGCGATAGACGGAAGAAGGAGAAAAAAGGTAGCTGGAATGCACTGCATAAATAAATTGGGGGTGCATTTTTTTATCGAAAATGCTTGGTAGTTGAGTACATTACGAAAATGCTTGGTATTAGAATAAATATCATAAATAAGCATGCATGCAAATTAGCCACTTTTTTTAACAGCCGACTTTATTTGTCAAGTTATAATGTTTTGTAATTTTATTTTATATGAAAATAAACAAAACAATTTACTACCACTACTACTACTAGGCAGTATTTGCAAATTTTGTTAAAAAAGTGTTTTGATGTACCAAAAATAATATTTGTAAGAATTTGTTTGTTTGTTTTATTAAAAAGCGTTTGAAACCAGTGTTCAATTGTGTAGAGTTACTTAACTTAACTGCTTAGTTATACTTACATTTATTTTCAACCGAAAATGTATGATGAACTTACTTATTATATATTAGTCACGTTAATCAATATTATTTTAAATAAATTAGTTAAAACACAGCTTTATTCTTAATATTATAATATTTTATAATGTTATTAGTTGTGTGGTAAATATGTTTTTATCAATCCATATTCGCCGCATATTGGCCATGTTTATTTTACACACCCAAATTGTAAGTTGTAATCTGCTGAAATTCATCAACTGTTTCCAACTTCTTGCTATAAAAAATGACATTTCATGGCTGCGGCCATTAGCCCCAAATAATTCGATTTATGTGCGCGTGATTCCCATTTGATTTGCACGTAAAAGCCCATATAAGTGCAAATTATGTGGGGCTTATCAGTTCGACCTAGCTTGTTGGCAAGGTGAGGGATTCGCTCTCGAGTTGACTATCTGGTTAATTCTTCATATGTGACCCATATGCTCATCCTCTAACTTCACACGTTTCGAATTGTAGCTATCGTCAATAAAGTAAATAATTTAAAAGTAATGTCTCGACTATTATTTACATGGTGCCGAAACCCGCTTTATTTTTCAATAAAAATAAAGGTATTTAATATAATAAATTAATTAAAAATGTCGATTGCGGTACAGCCACAGGCAACGGCAGACAGACTAAGACCAATTCCTTAGACCGCCAAAATCAATTGTCATCGAACATGATAAAGATATGGCGAATGAGTGGAAACTTTGGAAGCAGCAATACGAATTTTTCGAAATTGCTACCGGTATGGACACCAAACCTCAAAAAGTTCAGGTAGCTACTTTTATGTCCGCAATCGGATACTCTGCTCTTCAAATATACAACTCCCGCCAACAATCGACCACACGAAGGACACTCGACGAGGCAAAGAATCTTTTCCAAGATTATTTTACTCCCAAAATTAACACCACCTTTAAGAGGTACAAATTTAATAAAATAGCTCAAAAGGATGGAAAACCATAGACAAACTCATGTCCAGACTGCGTTTACAAGCGCAAAACTGTGCATACTAGGAATCCAAAGCGATGACCTTCGCACCAAATTATTATCCCAAGATATCGATCTCGCAAAGGCAATTCAACTCTGTCAGGCTACAGAACTGGCTCAAAAGCAATCAGCGCAAATCGTCAACGAAGGCGACAAGTCAGTATATTTCGTACAAAAAGGCAATTCCTTTAAAACTAAAAGATTCGACTGTCGTAATTGCGGAAAAAACCACGAGATTCGCAACTGTACGGCCTATAATCACGTCTGTAAAAAAATGCAACAAGAAAAACCATTTCGAGAAATACTGCAAACAGAAAGCATGAAAAAATAACCGCAAAAATGTCAACACGTCTCCCGAACAAATAAACATCTGCGAAGAATCCGACGATAAAGATGACAGTTCACTTTTCATTGGTTCAGTTACCGAGAGCTCTAACCAGCAAAGGGATAAATTTACAGAAAATCTTTTCATAGAAGGCAAATGTTTTAATATTAAACTAGACACAGGCGCACAGTGCAACGTGCTGCCCAAATGTGTCATCCAAAATATAAATTCCAGCCTTAAACCCAGTCGTGTAAAGCACCTTGTCTCATTCAGTAATCATCGAATGGAAGTAATTGGTGAAGCACTTATACCATGTTCAATTGCTGGACGACAGTGCAAAATATCTTTCAAGGTAGTAGCGGAGAACATGAAACCAAGCCAATGCTTGCGAAAAACTTGGACTAGTTACCCGAGTTAACCAAATAAAAGTTGATGAAAGCATTTTTGAAGGACTAGGCTGTCTCAAAGGCTACGAATATGACATTGACCTAATAGAGAACCCAAAATTCGTAATAACACCGCCACGACGAATACCACACAAAATACGAGATGACGTTAAGCAAGAACTCGAGAGAATGGTCAATTTAGATGTCATTGAACCCATGAAAGACGCTACACCATCCGTATCACCTATGGTTGTCGTCCGCAAAAACAACAAAATAAGAATCTGCATAGACACTACATTTGTCAACAAAAATATAATGCGTCGCCATCATCCTATGCAAACAATCGAAGAGATTTCCGATCAGCTTCATGGTTCCAAATATTTCACGCTCTTGGACCGCAAACGAGGATTCTGGCAAGTCCGAGTCTCCAATAGAACCAAGAAAATACTTACGTTTGCTACACCTTGGGGAAGATACGCTTGCAAGAGGCTACCATTAGGTATCTCCGCCGCCACTGAAGTGTTCCAAAGCATTATGGATTCTCTTCTATCGCACATACCAAATGTAAAAATGTCAAGTGATGACATTTTAATCCATTCCAGATCCAGTAAAGGGTTTCGAAAAACCACAACAGGAGTCCTCAAAATCCTGAACGATAACGGCCTAAAACTTAACAAAACAAAATGTTTCTTCGAGCAACGAAAGGTCAAATACCTAGGACATATCATAAGCGTGAACGGAATGACAGCTGACCCAAACAAAACGGAGGCGCTTCAACGATTGAAGTCACCTAATAATAGAAAAGAACTCCAGCGGGTGCTTGGGAAATTCACTTATCTGAGTAAGTTCATACCCAATTTTTCAGCTTTAACAACACCTCTACATGCACTCTTAGAAAAGTCAAACTCTTGGGAATGGAACACAGATCAAGAGGAAGCACTTATTTAATTAAAAAACTACAACTCCCGTACTAAAATTATATGATGTCAATGATGACGTCAAGCTCGATGCCAGCTCAACCGCACTAGGTGCAGTTCTCCTGCAAAAAGAACAACCGGTCGCATATGCATCAAAATCATTAACGGATTGCCAACAGAAATATTCCCAATTGGAAAAAGAGGCACTGGCTATTAAATTCGGCTGCGAAAAGTTTCACCAGTATGTCTGGGGAAAGAAATTGATTATCGAATCCGACCACAAACCGCTCGAAACAATCTTCCGGAAGCCTCTCCACTCGTCACCAGCCCGCCTTCAACGAATTCGTTTAAGTCTCTTAACTTGTTCTATCCATCTCTGAAAAAGAACTCGAAAAGCTTATTCAGCTAACTAAATCAGACGAGACCTTTAAACAACTGAGCAGGTTAATAATTAACGGGTGGCCGAGAGATGTTGATTCTCTCCCAAAAGAATTGAAATGTTACTGGAGAAGAACTTTCGATTGACAACTACATCATATATATAACTCACAAAACTGAGAGCAGATGTCCTAAAGTATATTCACAGCGGTCATTTTAATTATGCAAAGTGTGTTCGTAGAGCAAAAAACGTCGTGTTCTGGCCCCAAATGAATCGTGACATTAAAGATTATGTGCAAAAGTGTCCATCTTGTCAGGTCTTTCAACGAAGCAACAACAAACTACATTTAGGGGAAAAAAATATTCCAAGGTATCCCTTTGAAATCGTTGCATCTGACTTGTTCCGCTTTGAAGGTAACGACTACGTTGTAGTAACTGACAGTTACTCTGGTTTCATCAAGTTACAAAAACTCAAAGGACCAACGGCTAAAAGGTGATATTACATTCCTAAAAAACTTTTTTGCCTCAAATGGAATCCCTGTAACACTAGAGCAAAACATCAGCCTCGGCAATGCCAACAACAGCAACCATCACTACGAGATCCGGAAGGACAGTCAAGCCACCAGAACGACTTATGCTCTAACACCACGAGATCCGAAGCTTCAAGAAGGGAGATGCAATGTAGCCTGGCCCTTTAGGTCTCTGTTGCACCTACCCGTGAACTCACGAACTACTCATCTGCATGTCTATCATCCACATTTTCATTTATGACGTCTACCGATATGCTCATCCTCTAACCTCACACGTTTCGAATTGTATCTATCGTCAATAAAGTAAATGAATTAAAAGTGAAGTCTCAACTATTATTTACAATAACTGACTAGGAAATGTCAAACAATAAAACTCGATACTCGATACCATGTTCGAAAACTGAAGTAGAAATGCCAAACCGAGATAATTCAGTAACGTATAGAAGTTACTCACTCGTTAACTGATGCGGTAATTCGGCCCATGTCGTCAGTCAACCTTATAAAGTTGAGTATTCATCATGCTGGATATGGCTTCGGGATATTATCAAATACCAACAAAATCAGAACACACGCAGTATATGGCCTTTATAATGCCGGACGGATTGTATGAGTTTTGCATGATGCCTTTTGGGTTAGCCATTGCACTAGTCAATTTTTAAAAAATTATGAATATTATAGTGCAAAAAATTAAGCCAGATAAGGTCATACATTTTGTGAGTGATTTGATAGTGATAGTGACTCCTGTTGCCCCGTGAAGGGACGGGAAGTAAGAATATCCCTGCAGCCCCCGCCAGTGCTTGTCGTAAAAGGCGACTAAGGGGAGGAATCACATCCAGGTGAGCCTACCAACATATTTAACACCTTTAAACTGCCCCACGAGTGTGCATGCGAATCCGTGGGTTGACACGACTGGAGATCACCGCTGTCATAAAAGTAAGATCAATCAAGAACTTATATCAGGAGCATGTACTTGTCGATCACCGCTGTCATAAAAGTAAGATCAATCAAGAACTTATATCAGGAGCATGTACTTGTCGAACAGAGAAACACTAGCCCGCCAGGCACTTTTAATGCTACAACTGGTTGTGATCCTGGGACGAGCAGAAATGCACGGGTCTGACCTATTTGGTTTCCGGGGGATAGCAAAATAATGCAAAGACTTGGGCGAAACCTAAGGGTAGCGAGTTGGAACGCTGGAAGTATGAGTGGTCGAAGCTACGAGCTGGAAGAGATGATGGTAAGAAGGCGATTGGACATCTTGTGTGTCCAAGAAACGAAATGACGAAAACCGGAAATCGGGCGCGTTTCTTGGGCGTTAAGACAAAAGCATACAAGATGTTTTACTACGGAAAGAACAGGGTAAGAATGGTATCGGTATCTTCCTTGCGGCAGAGTTACTTAGCAACGTATTGACAATTTCAAAGTCCAGTGACCGTTTGATGTCTCGAAAACTGGTGATTCAAGGCGAGGTGTGGAATATTGCCAGTGAATATGATCCCTAAATCGGGTGCGAGCAGAAGAAAAAAAAGATGCATTCTATCTTAATAAAGGATGAGCTTTTGTCTGTTGACGGAGATTTGAATGGACATGTCGGGAGTCCAACGAAAACTATGAAGACTGCCATGGAGGATTAGGATATGGCACCAGAAATTCTACTGCTGAAGACATCCTAAGCATGTGCAAAGTCAGACCATATGACTCGTTTTAAATACAATGTTCATTAAACAGAGCCGGCACTTGGTCACTTATAGCAATGGCGGAAATGAAACACAGATTAACTAACATTTGGTGGCAAGTTTACAACACACGAACAAGGAAACAACAATTATCAAGATTGCCTCACAGAGAAGAAGAAATTCTCGGGAAATTCGTTCGCCGAAGTTCATTAACAATGCTCAAGGGCAACTACTTGTGAACGACGAAAAAATTGTACGCAGGTGGCGAGAGTATTGCGAGCAACTTTTAAACGACAAATTTTCCCGGCTAATATTTTCCAGGAACCGCCTCCAATAATGAAGAAGTAACCGACATAACATTCGAAGAATTTGGGAAAGCGGTTAAGAACTCCAAGAAGAGAAAAGCGTTTGGGCGGTATGAGATACCCAGTGAGTTCTGGAAAACGATGCGTGACATCGGGCTCAGATGGCTCATGGTTTTATATCTCCAAACTCATGAGAGGTGATCCAATGCCCAATCAGTGGAGGGGAAGTTATCTTCTTCCTTTGCACAAAGGAAGGGAGATACTCGAAACTGCGATAATTACCGTTCAATTAAGTTGATGTAACACACCATGAAGATCGTTGAGCGGGTATTATATGGTCGCCTAAGACAAATAATACGGCTGTCTGACGACTAGTGCGGGTTTGTCGCAGGTAAATCAACCACAGGTGGAACCCAAAGTATAAGGATCATAATGGAAAAGCATCGTGATTCCTTAAAGGATCTGCATATGATTCTAGTTGATTTTAATAAAACATTCGATCGACAACCAAGAGATCTGATATGGGCAGAAGTTTCAGAATCCGAGTAAGCCTTCACGTCAAAGAACCCATTTCGAAAAAATTGGAGCACGACCGACTTAGTTGGCATTGTCAAGAATTTATCTTTAATTTCCCGGCCATTAACCGAAGTCACTAAAAAAAAAGTTCTAATGGGGCAGTTTACAACAGAATGCATTTGAAGAGTTAAAACGTGGTTTGTCGAAGGAACCAGTGTTGGTATTGTACGAGCAAACAGCGAATCATGAGCTTCACACCGATGCTAGTGCCAAGGGACTTGCTAGAGTATTGATGGAAGGGAAAAATAATCAACGACCAGTAGCCTACTTCAGTAGGAATACTACAAAGGAGGTGATACACACACAGCTCTAAGCTGGAGGTTCTAGCAGTTGTTGAGTCAACATACCGGTTTTGCCAATACATTCAGGGTATTGTAGTGGTTATTTTGTAGTGGTCACAGATTGTGGTGCTCTTGAAACTGATATGGATAGAAAGGAGTTAGTTACTAGGATTGCTTGATGGTGGCTCAAGATGCAGGAGTATGATTACGAAGTTAAACATAGAGCTGGTAAGGCAATGGCACATGCAGATGATCTCTCGAGATCGCCACATGAACCTGCTGTTGAGCCTGATATTGTCAATATGGATGTTTTTAAAAATAATATCGAAGAAGAAAACTGGATCTATACAATGCATTTACAAGATCCAGATGTTGTGGAGATCACGAAAGCACTCCAGAAAACTCCAGCAAATAAAACGGAACAGCAGTGTCACAAGGACTACAAAATACTCCGTGTTCGGGTATATAGATCAGTGGATGGACTGTACATTCCTAAGGGTGTTCGACAAGAGGTTGTGAGAGGAATTTATGACCTGGTGGGACATTTTTCTGGGAACAAGACCATTAGACACCTAAGGGATAGATACTGGTTCCCTAGGATGACTCAATCTGTAAGAAAGTTGTATTCAATGCTCGTACACAAGAATGAAGTGCAACCCAGAGCAGAATTGCACTACACATCTAGACCACCTAGGACTTTTTGTAAAATCAACTGAACGAAACGAAACTGAGTTGAATTTTCTCACTGAAACCGCGAACACATTTAGAAGACCGAAATGCATTATAACAGATAGAGGTGCAGCATTCACTTCAAAACTGTTTCGGTAATATGTCCATAACCACGGTATTAATGATGAATTGAATGCAACAAAGACACCAATAGCCAAGGGTAACAGAACTACACCTCAAGCTCTTCTTACCGCGGTGGAAGATGATATTCGCTGGGACCAAAAGGTTAAAATGATTAAATGGAAAATTAATAACATGTACAACAAAGCAACGCAAAAGACAGACAACATATGTATGTTGATGGGGTATATTCCAAGGAAAGCTTGGCTCATTCCTCTCTTAATGGGTAGATTTAAATTAAAAATGGACTGTAGCCTTTACATTCCGCTTGGGGCGAACAGTATGATACCCTATCCATATCCCAATATGTCTCAAAGAAAAAAGCATTAAGAATATGATGGCTAGCATTTTATTTCATTCTTTTAATTAAAAAAAAAAATATTTTTTGAAAAAAACGCCTTTAAAAAGTGGGCGTGGGCGTGGCGAAAAACTTTGTATGGGTGATATGTTGGAAAAAATATTGGGTAAATATCTTGTTAAAAATTTTTTTTCGCTTTCTATGAAAATTTTCGAAGAAAACAGCATTTTAGTTTATAAAACGCCCACAAAAAGTAGGCGTGGCAAAAAATATGACAAACTTATAAAGCAAGGCAGTGCCTACATATCTTGTGAAGGTTGTAATACTCTGTCTCTCTAACTTTAGCTTTAAAACGGTTTTTTCTAAATTGTGGGCGCGGCAGTGGGCGTATTCAAAAAAGTTTTACACTTAACCTTTTCGGAGCCCTAAGGCATATGTGGTCCAAATTTCAGCTTCCTAGCTTAATTTTAAAGGCCTTAAAATTGCGTACGGACGGACATTGCTAGATAGTCTCAGGATTTGGTCCTGATAATAAATATATAAACTTTTATGGTTCTACGAAAAAAATTACTTTAACTTTATGGGAAAATAATCCCTTTTTATTTAGATATTCTTCTTCTTTAACCTCTGTCTTACAATTATTTAGCCTCTTTCTAATTTGCTCCTCTGTTGTATGAACACTCGTCATAACAAGTCATTCTATACCTTCGAACTTCTCCGTTTTAATGCTTTTTGACTTATTCAAAAGAACGGTATGCTTTTTTTAAATTTCGCACAAAAGTTAGTTGCAATTGAGCAGCTTCAATTTTCATTGCTGTTTCTTTTGAATATGCCCTGCATACGAGATAGTTTATAAAGCAAACATTGAAGAAACAGTAAATGACGATAAGAGCTAACGGTATAGTTTTCAAAGAAAATTTTTTGCAAAGCAATTGGAAAATAATACAAAATAGGTGTATAATGGGTGATCTATTTCGAGGTTCCCTACTTTTTTAAAGAAAAAAACACAGAAAGTTCAAATTTAATGGAGAATGTTTATTATCATTTGAAAGAACATTCTTTGGCATTTATTTTTTGAAGATTATGTCTATCAAATGTTGGCCGTTGCTACGTCGCAGATGGTCCATCCGTTGAGTCCAATTTTCGATCACTCGCTCGAGCATTTCGACTGGTAACTGGCGAATGACACGCGTGATGTTTTCCTCCAAGGCCTGAATCGAAGCGGGTTTGTCGGCATAAGCTTTTGACTTTACATATCCCCACAGGAAATAGCCTAACGGTGTGATATCACACGATCTTGGTGGCCAATCGACCGGCCCAAAAAGTGAAATTATGTGCTCACCGAAATGTTCTCTCAATAAGTCCATTGATTGATGCGATGTGTGGGAAGTGGCGCCGTCTTGCTGAAACCAAATGTCGCCAAGATCACGAGCTTCAATTTCAGGCATCAAATAGTCGGTTATCATGGCACGATAACGGTCGCCATTGACGGTTACGTTCGCACCGTCATAATTTTTAAAGAAATATGGACCGATGATTCCACCGGCCCACAAACCACACCAAACCGTTGTAAAGGGTGATTTTTTAGCTGGTTTGGTTTTGGAAACACTGGTTTTGACAGCTGACGTGTGTTTAGTACCTTGTGTCACTGTCAAACAGCTTCAGTTTGGTTTGCAATTTAACCACGGATCGTCTTAGAAATGAACAACGCTTGCAAATTATTGAATTTTACTATCAAAATTCGTGCTCGGTTCGAAATGTTCATCGCGCGCTGCTTCCATTTTATGATCGGCATTCTCGACCTTCTGAGCAGTCTATTCGGAAGATTGTGACCAAATTTACTTTGTTGGACATTAAACCACCAACACGTTTACGTACTGTGCGTATTGAAGAAAATATTGCGGCCGTATCAGCTAGTGTGACAGAAGACCGCGAAATGTCGATTCGGCGCCGTTCCCAGCAGTTAGGCCTTTGTTACAGCACTACGTGGAAAATTTTGCGGGCGTAAAGCCTTTTAAGATACAGCCGGTGCAAGAACTAAAGCCAGCCGACCTACCACAACGCCGAATTTTTGGTGAATGGGCACTTGGAAAGCTGGCCGAGGATCCGCTTTTTTATCGAAAAATTGTGTTCAGCGATGAGGCTCATTTTTGGTTGAATGGGTACGTAAATAAGCAAAATTGCCGCATTTGGAGTGAAGATCAGCCAGAAGCATTGCAACAGCTACCAATGCATCCCGAAAAAGCCACTGTTTGGTGCGGTTTATGGGCCGGCGGCATTATTGGGCCATATTTCTTCAAAGATGATGCGAATCGCAGCGTTACTGTCAATGGTGAACGCTACCGAGCGATGATAACAAACTTTTTTTTGCCCGAAATGGAAGTTCTTGACTTGCATGATATGTGGTTTCAACAAGACGGTGCCACATGCCACACAGCACGCGAAACAATGGCGCAATTGCGAGGCGAGTTTGGTGAACAGTTAATTTCACGTTTCGGGCCGGTCAATTGGCCGCCTAGATCGTGCGATTTGACACCATTAGATTATTTTTTGTGGGGGTATGCCAAGGCTAATGTGTATAGGGACAAGCCCGCTTCGATTGACGCACTGGAAGCCAACATCCATGCATTCATTCGTGAGATACCGGCTGATATGTGTGAAAGAGTATGCCAAAATTGGACTCAGCGGATGGGCTACCTGAGACGCAGCCGCGGTCAACATTTGCATGAAATTATCTTTAAACATTAAATTGCAAGGTTCAAACTATCGATTCAAATAAATATTTCATTCATTTTTTCGAATTTTTTGTGTTTTTTTTTTAAAAAAAAGTTCTAAACCTCTTAAAAAATCACCCGGTATAAGTAATTGCTGGGAAGTCAAAATTTCATGTTTATGTTTTTAAAACCGAAAATGTAAGCTTCTACTAGTAGTACTAGTACTTACTAAGACATTTCACTACTAATAAATACTTAATTTTTATGCATACGACCCATCGTGTGAGGATCCAACAAAACGAGCATTAATATTCAACATAACAAAATTACAGTCACAAACAATTTGCACATAAGTATTTAAAATGACTACCTTTCTGGCAAGAACACATGTTTAGTGCCTTTGTTTGAAGAAGTAATCTTAAAATCGCTTATAGCAATATAAATAAATATTAAGAAAATCATTTTTTTTTATATTACTATTAAATGGGGAATTATGTTAATCCCTGAAAAAAGATAAAAAAAGAATGATTAAAGATAATTTAAATATTACTTTGGGGTTTGATTATGAAATAATCATATTGATTGACAATAAAAAACGTACCTATCTAGAGAAAAAGGATGAAAATATAAAATTAAGAAAAGGAAATATATGTGTACCTTCATATCTGTAAGATAATAGTTAAATAATTGAAACACACTTACCTAAAGAAGCTTGAACTTCCTTGTTATCTTAAATACGAAATAACTTTAATAACATTTAAAATCACCTTAACTTCTATTGCCTTACCAAACACTTTCACCTTCAAAATAGAAATATCTATCTAGTTTATACTGGATTTAAGTTTTAGTTTCAAGACATATTAATGATAGCGTTTTAATATTGTTTGTTTGTTCAGCCACTTATAAATTTCACACTCTTTTGGTCTTATTTCCTGTATAAAAAAAGGAATGTCTACACTGTCCAAAATAAAAAACTTATATCGTGTAAACTTTTAATATTGTTGCTAGAAGAGATACTTCTACAACGGTTGATTGCCAAGATCCAAGTGAGTTTGAATAACAATCAAAAATGCCACGAAGAGCATACTAGACAAAGTGGCTTTTAAAAAGAAATTAAAACATTGTACAAAATTATTATGTTATGGCTTAAGGCCGAAATTATTGGTATGTTGAGCTAATGTTCAATTTATGGTAAGCGATGAGCTATTTCAATTATTTTACTTTTAATAAGTTATCACTAAACCACATTTTGATAACTTCGATTATCAATGTGGCGACGCGGTATTCAATACTCATCGTAAATACTCATCTATAAAAGAAAATACGTCATATTAACAACGGATATTGCTAATATAACAACCGAGTTCGTCAATGTAAATGAAAAACTGCATTGTTTTTCATTTTTAATTTACCGTTTTTGGTTTTCGTTAAACTATAACACCCGTATAATAAACACGAATTAACGGTGAGTTACCTTTAAGTCATGAGTTAAGTATGAAATGCTATTAATAAAACGAATTTGAGACTAACTGACGTTTTCCAACTGTGAGTTAACTAAACTCACCGTCGAAGGTGGTTTAACGATAGTTTAGCAGGGAAACAAAAACTTTTTTTTTGTTATTCGTATAGAAATTTCTTACTTCTCTTTCTTTTGTTTGTACGATTCTCCATTTTTATTGTCCACATTGCACTTTTAAATCTAAAAAAACATTTATTTGTTTACATTAAATTGAAAAATTAAATTAAATTAAGAAAATTTCTTTGATTGTAATAAAAAAGTAATAAATTTGCGCAAATTATATTACTGAACATCAGAATTCTTATTAATAAGAAATTTCAACTCGTGAGTTAAGTCTTATTACATCGCTTAGTTAGCTCGTGAGTTAGAGGTGAATTAAGGGATTTTTATTAATAGGGCTGCAAGAGTTTTCTTTGCGAATATCAATATAACAACTGCGGTTGTCAATATGAAAATTTTTAATCATTTGAAGTACAAAACATAAGGAAAGGCTACAGTCCGCTTGGAGCGAACAGTCTGATACCACAGATGAGGAATTAACCAGATAGTCAACTCGAGAGCGAATCTCTCACTTTGCCTACAAGCTAAGTCGAACTGATAAGCCCCACATAATTTGCACTTATATGGGCTTTTACGTGCAAATCAAATGGGAATCACGCACACATAAATCGAATTATATGGGGCTAATGGCCGCGCCCATGAAATGTCAATTTTTATAGCAAGAAGCTGGGAACAGTTGATGAATATCAGTAGATTACAACTCACAATTTGGGTGTGTAAAATAAACATGGTCAATACACGGTGAATATGGATTGATAAAAACATACTTACCACACAACTAATAACATAATAAAATATTATAATATTAAGAATAAAGCTGTGTTTTAACTAATTTATTCTAATTTTTAATGGAAAATAATCAAAATAATATTGATTAACGTGACTAATATATATAATAAGTAAGTTCATCATACATTTTCGGTTGACAATAAATTTAAGTATAACTATACTATCAAGGATTTCGTAGATTATGAATGGTTACTGGTTTAAAACGCTTTTTAATAAAACGTAATCCAAATTCTTACAAATATTATTTTTGGTACATCAAAACACTTTTTTAACAAAATTTGCAATTATTTCCTAGTAGTAGTAGTAGTAGTAAATTGTTTTGTTTATTTTCATATAAAATAAAATTACAAAACATTATAACTTGACAAATAAAGTCGGCTGTTAATAAAAGTGGCTAATTAATTCAATATATATGTAACATAATGTGCAAGCTTATTTAAGATATGTACTCAAATACCAAGCATTTTCGTGATGTACTCAAATACCAAGCATTTTCGATAAAAAAATGCACCCCCAATATATTTATGCAGTGCAGTGCATTCCAGCTACCTTTTTTTCTCGTTCTTCCGTCTATCGCTTACTTTAAATTTTAAAATAAAGCATATTAACTTATATAAAAGCAGCTAAGAAAATTGATTGACTAAACGTACAAATCTAGTAACACAACATAATTTAAAAAGGATTACAAATACTTCTTTTTCACTTGTTTTTATCCATGCACGGAACCCGAATATGTACATATATTCATTAAACCTTCATATGTTGAATAAAAACAATCAAATAATAAATAAGTAATAAAACAATCAAAGAATTTAATATATATATATAAAACCATTGCAAACTATTACTAATTTAGTAATATTTATGCAATAATACAATAAAATATGCATTTTATCTCATTTTATTAACCAAAATGGAAAAGTGCACCAACCCAAGAATGTTTATTTTAAGGCAGATAAAAAATAGAGAACTATTTCTTATAACCGCAAAAAATATTCCAACTAAATTGTAACAACTTTATTGGGTAACTAATTTTTTGTTTCTTCATAAACATTTATATTAAAATAAAATAAAAAGTTGAATCACATAAACTCAACACTTCGCAGAATTTCCTATTTCCCAACACATCCGCCGTGGCCAGCTGTTTTGTTGTTGCGATTTTGATATATTGCAAAACTCCCCACAATGATTTTTGGCGGGTAATCTAGTAAATTAGATCTAACTTCATGTGTCTGGCTCACACGTATTCACAGATGGGAAAATTGAGAGAGGATTTTGCGGCTGTTATTAAATATTTTTTGCGGGTTGAAAGTGATAGGGGATTGCAGAGTTGACTATCTGGTTAATTGCTCATCTGTGTCTGATACCCTATCTATTATCCATATCCCTATATGCCCCAAAGAAAAAAACCTTAAGAAGATGATTGATCATTCTATTAAATTTAAAAAAATATACATGTTTTTTGAAAAAAGCCCCAAAAAAGTGGGCGTGGCAAAAACATGTTTATGGGCGATATATTGGAAAAAATATTGAGTAAATATCTTGTTAAACATTTTTTTTCGGTGTCTATGAAAATTTTCGTAGAACACATTTCATTGAAAAACGCCCACATAATGTAGGCATGCAGTGCCTACTTATCACACTATCTGTGACACTCTATCTCTCTAACTTTAGCTTTAAAACGGTAATATATAAATTGTGGGCGTGGCAGTAGGCGTATTCAAAAAATGTTTACATTTAACCATTTCGGAGGCCCTGTGGAGTGTTTGGTGCAAATTTCAGCTTTCTAGCCTAACTTTAAAGGCCTAAAAATTGCGTATGAATGGACGAACGGACGGTAATTGCTAAATAGTCTTAGGATTTGGTCGTGATCATATATGTATATACTTTATATATATATATATATATATATCTATATCTATTTTTTTTTTAGATACCAAAACAAAACTTATTCGTGTTAGAGGGCGGTTGGCAAACGCAACAATTTTGCCAAATGCAAAACATAAAATCTTGCTTCCAAAAAATATTTATTTTTTATCATCATCAAACATAGGCAATAATTAAACTAAATTATCCTTAAATAAACTATTGTAATAAATTAACACAAAAGTATAAATGTTATGCATAAATATGCTATTTATTACGTTCAAACCATTTATTTCAGGTATCTCTTGAGCATCTTCTGAAATGCTATTCTGGAACAAACAGCATTAGTTTTCCTGTACATCGAAAAATCGGCTCATTTAGGCCATAATTTGTAAGATAAAAATATTTATGCAACGGGTTTGACTTTGAAATATTTCTATGTGGAACACGAATATTAATAAATTTTAATATATGAGGGCATTTTATATGATACGTAAAAATTTAATATATTGAAAGCCATATTTAAGTCGTAACTTTACAAGTATAAACTGACATTTCGAAGCAGGTGTTACCTGTTGTACAGCGTGTTTTTTTAGAGGTACAGAACTTCGAATTGAAATAAAACACAAGAAAATAGTTTTAATGTCCATCAATTTGGCTTAATTGGAAGGATAATTTTTTGCCATTAATGTTTTGCGGCTGATTCGAATAAAGACAAGTTTAGAGGTCCAATTTTCAACCACTTTTTCAAGCATTTGGGGCTGTATGTTGGCAATAACGCCACGAATGTTGGCTTCCAAGTCCCCTAACGTTTCTGGTTTGTTGGCGTAGGAGAGTGACTTCACATATCCCCAAAGAAAATAATCCAATGGTGTCAAATCACACGATCTTGGTGGCCAATTGACAGGTCCATTCCGCGAAATTATGCGGTCATCGAATGTTTCCTTCAATAAATCGATTGTGACGTGCGCTGTGTGGTATGTAGCGCCGTCTTGTTGGAACCACATCTCATTCACATTCATGCCATCCAATTCGGAAACAAAATAGTCGGTTATCATGACTCTATAGCGGTCTCCATTAACGGTAACTGACTCTCCAGCATCATTGCGGAAGAAATGACTCCACCAGCCCATAGAGCCCACCAAACAGTCAGGTTTTGTGGATGTAATGGCGTTTCAAGGGTCTCATGTGGATTCTCTTCACTCCAAACGTGGCGGTTTTGCTTGTTGACGTAGCCATTCAACCCAAAATGAGCCTCATCACTGAACAAAATTTTGCGATGAAAGTCAGCATCGATGTCAATCTCATTTTCGGCCCATACACCAAAATCACGACGCATTGCATGGTCTCGCGGCTTTACCTCTTCCACAAGCTGGATCTTATAAAGTCGTTAGAAGAGATCTTTGCGCACAGTCTTCCATAAAGTTGATGGACAAAGCTCCAATTGCTGTGCACGGTGGCGAATCGATTCACACTTTGCTCTACAGCGGCAATTGTTTCTTTGGTGCGCACTGTTCGACGTCCCTGGGGATGCGTATTATCACGTAGAGTAAACTTAGTGCAAAAATCCGAATGCAAATCCATGGTTAACCGAATTAATTGCTCTGATGGACGATTATGTCGACCATAAAATAAACGGAGCTTGCGTTTTGCCAGAATGAGTATCGGCAGCGAGCAGAATCTAATGGAAATATGGTATTTGGGATGAAACAGCATTCATTATTTGTGTTTCGCTGCATTTAAGGAATCCTCCAAAAGCAAAATACGACCAAGACCCCAATTTATCATGAATTCTCGAACCAATATATGATATATGGACACTGCTTATCGGTCGGAGAAACATTGGTCTGAATATTGCTCGTTGGCTCTCCCTTGCAATGTTCCGTCAGGTCGAAACCAATTAAATTTAAATTTGTCAGAAACATTAATCTATTTTCTTCATTGCAGCAGTGAGAAGCAGTTATTATTTTAATGAGGTCAGACCAGGGAAGTGTCAAAACTTCGTTGGCAGTGACAAGTGAAACAGTTTACTTAATATTCTAGCGTTTCAAAGCTGGATAGACGAAACAAACCAGAAGAAACCAAATAAAAGTTATTCTACTTTACAAAGAAGACGAATTTGAATCCGGATCAGGGGTGAAGCTCTTCAGAGAGAGAAGAGCTCATGCTTGAAAGAGGCAAGTTAGAGATAGCAACGAACCCCGCACCTCCAATCATCAGGAATAAACTACCTAAAAAGCCTAGACCACATCCAGGGCCACATAAAAGCACAGATTCTGATAACGTAAATAAGGATCCCAAAACAGCAGGTACACCGTAGCCAATTAAGAAAGTCACCTCGCCTACTAGCAAACCTCGCTCAGGCTCTAATAGAGGACCTAGAGAGAATAAAAGTAAAGGCAGGAATCTAAACATACCATCGGCCAATGATGCTACTGCAGGACCATCTACATCAGAGCTGTCCTATAAGGACGTACTCACCCAATATACGGTTGCAATCATGCCAGGTCACAGTGGACATGAAGTCAATGAAAAAGCAGACTATTTAGCCAAAATAGTATCCGCATCCCAATTTATGATACCAAGACCATCCTGCAGGCTAACTATGAACCACAGATGAGTAATTATACAAATAGTCGACTGAGAGGATTTTTGGTTCTCTCGCCCATCGTTTTTTATTTGCTTCAAAAAGGCATAGTACTGTATCTGTTTGGCGCGTAAAAGCCAAAGAATTCATTTTGAAAAAAATGCCATGTTGACATATTAAAATTTAAACTGGGCTGTGTCTAATAACATCGTAATAATTGCGTCGATTTATGGTGAATTTGCATAAGAATAAAATTAGGTTTAATGTTCTCAATTATTATGTATTATTTTAGTTTTACTTAACAAACTTATTTTTTGGGTAAACATTTTTGAGCAAAAAGAAGAAAGAAAAATTAACTGGCCTCATTTAGAGAGGAGCTTGTCAACTCTGTCAAAGTTCCACTGAAATTTAGATCAAGATAAGGGGTGGAGAGGTCTGCTCAAGATTTCCCCCCACGATTTTTCAAAACCAACTTAGTAGATGACTGGAATCTTTATCGATCGAAACAAAAATACTTTCGGTCTCCACCTTGAGACTCCTGTTCTTCGGCTATACCAGCAACGGTGGCCACCCTTGAACCGATTAACACCGCGCGGCATAGCTGGTATATTCATCTGGAATGGTGACTACCGGCGCTATCAAATATTGTATTAAATTTTTTGAGGGTTTTAAGTCATCTGGTCTCCGATGGAATTTATTCAGCTATGCTGAAACAGGATTTAATTCAGCTTTTGCCAAGGCTCTATTTAATTTTATGTATTAAGTGATTTTCATACTAAAAATGGTAAGTAGTTAGACTTTACTATAGCGAAAAGCTTAAGACCCAAAAGTCAGTCTTCGTTCTTGCTGATAAATTTGGAGAGACTAGTTGAGCTGTATGTGCGCAAAGTTTCTCTTCGACCACATCCTCTCTTTGTGACACAACATTGCATAGTGCGGAAAATGCTGCGAGAATGCGCTTCAAAACTTTGTTAGTAGGATTGAAAGTTGTCTTGACTTACTTTGGTGATGTGGATTAAAGCAATGCTAATGTGCAGCACGCTGGTAACCGACGCAGATGGTTTACGGTGGTAGACTCCCGGCTCTTCCTGGAATCTACACTCAAGCTTATCCGGAAACTAGACACGGGCTTTCAGGGAATCCTCTTAACCTCGGTAGTTCTCTTTACGAAAAGGGGGAACGTCACAGGCTTGTTCCAATTCGAGCTTAAAGGTGTCACCATCCCTACTTCTGATGAAGTCAAATATCTGGGAGTAATCATCGATAAAACAAAATTCACTTCACTACCCCTTGGGTAAACGTGTGTCTCTCTAATTGTTATGCACTATATTGTGAACAACAGGTGGAGGGCTATAAGCATTTACATTTGCAGTGACAGCCAAGCTGCATGAAAAGCATTGCTAAACCCTCTTACTTAGTCCAAGTTAGTGCTCGAACTCAAGCTTTCTCTGAATTTGGTCGGAAGGCTGAACAACACAGTGAATATTTTCTGGGTACCAGGTCACACTGGCACTGGCAATATCATGAGCTAAGCGATATTACCACCTGCCCTGCCTGGCGGTGAGGAGGATGACACAGCAGAACACTTTCTCTGCAATTTTTCGGCCTTTGCTAGCATCAGGGGGCGGATTTTCGGGGTAGTTAAAAACTGTTAATCTTATGTATTTTCCGAGTTCTCCTGAATATATTCTTCTGTTGTTTGGTGCTAATTTATCTCTAAATAAATTGGACTTTTAGACTTCACGTAACTTTTATCACTATTTATAGATATACGCTTGACCTGGGGTCACCAGCGTTTAAGAGTCACTTCAAAGTATTGTCTATTTAAAATCATAAACGTTTTTTCTTTTTTTTATCAGTTTATATTATGTTTCCCTTTCACAAGTACTTAATTAAAGTAAAACAAAACAAAACATTTAAAATTAAGTGTGCTTGTCCAACTTAAAAACATAAAATGCAATACAAAAGCGGCAACGGATATTTCCATGCAATTTGCGCGAACCCAGAAAAGAGTGATATCGAATACTATGAAAAGAGTAAGCTGGCCCATAAATGTTATAATTTTCGTGGCAAGCGAAAGAGACCTTTTTTTGTTAACCAACTGCCTATCGTCTCCATTCTCTCTTTACACACCAATATTGCAAAAATCCCCCCAACTTTTTCCTGTTCTGCTGCTGACGCTGCTTCCCTAGACCTATTTGTTGCTGATCTCTAAATAACTTGCAAAAGTTTTTCTGCTGCAACCTAACAATAACATTTGAAATGCTTTTTCTTGGATTTAGAAGAAAGTAAGGCCGCTCTTACGACCACGGTGCACATATTAGAGTCTAAAGTAAACACATTGGAACAAAGCGATAAGCAATTAGGAGTTGACATTGTATGTTTTCCGGAGCTGCTAAACATTAGTTTATTTATTTAATAACGGGAGGCGTGGGTGTACAAATGAATTCAAGCGACATCGAAAATGTGTATACGTCAAGAACAACATATAAAGGGTGATCCATTTCGAGGTTCCCTACTTTTTTAAAGAAAAAAACACAGAAAATTCAAATTTAATGGAGAATGTTTATTATCATTTGAAAGAACATTCTTTGGCATTTATTTTTTTGAAGATTATGTCTATCAAATGTTGGCCGTTGCTACGTCGCAGATGGTCCATCCGTTGAGTCCAATTTTCGATCACTCGTTCGAGCATTTCGACTGGTAACTGGCGAATGACACGCGTGATGTTTTCCTCCAAGGCCTGAATCGAAGCGGGTTTGTCGGCATAAGCTTTTGACTTTACATATCCCCACAGGAAAAAGTCTAACGGTGTGATATCACACGATCTTGGTGGCCAATCGACCGGCCCAAAACGTGAAATTATGTGCTCACCGAAATGTTCTCTCAATAAGTCCATTGATTGATGCGAAGTGTGGGAAGTGGCGCCGTCTTGCTGAAACCAAATGTCGCCGAGATCACGAGCTTCAATTTCAGGCATCAAATAGTCGGTTATCATGGCACGATAACGGTCGCCATTGATGGTTACGTTCGCACCGGCATAGTTTTTAAAAAAATATGGACCGATGATTCCACCGGCCCACAAACCACGCCAAACCGTTGTTTTTTCTGAATGAAGTGGCAGTTCTTCAATCTCTTCAGGTTGCTCTTCGTCCCAAATGCGGCAATTTTGTTTGTTTACATACCCATTGAGCCAGAAATAAAAAATGTTATGATAAATCCTGCAGTGAACTTAAAATCGAAATTCCTCGTTGTTGAGATAGTTATTTTACAATGTAGGGAACTCTTTAAAGGAGTGGGAAGTTGTCACCGAAATCCCAAATAAAAAAAATTCCAGAAGCTATTGTTTCAATAAAAAATGGTAACAATTGAGTTAATGACCCTTCTGATGTAGCTAATCTATTAACGATTATTTTTCCAAAATAACTCGTAATATTTATTAGTATATCCTCTCAGTCGAAGTCATGGCAATGTTCTGTTGGTATTATTTAAGAGTGCTTTAACCCCGAAAGCTCTTATTTGAAAGTTTTACGTTACTAGAAATTTATAAAATTATAATGAAGTTTAAAAACTCTAATTCATCATCATTCCACATGATTTCTGATGTTTTGATGTATATATTTAACCTTAGTATACAAACAGGCGTTTTTCCAGGCCAGGCCATGGCCACAAGCTGGGAATTGTTAATCCCTTACACAAAACAGGAGTAACTACGAATCCTGACAATTATCGTCCTTATCACTTGTTTCTGATTAAATTGAATTAATAGTCAATTAAAAAAAAATTAACCACTGAAATTACAACTAATAAGCTTTATTAATTTTACCTTCTAGGTGTTGTCTCGGCTGCGATCAAATACTAAGTGAACGAGATTAACAAAATTACAAATCTAAGCAGCATCAAAAAAAAAAGAAAAACCCTTTCTCATGTATAGGTGCCATTGCAACATGTATGTCACTATTATGTATTGCTGTAGAGTAACAGTATAATAATAGAAAAAACCCAATAGAGTATTACCAACATTATTGTTGTAACATAGAATTAAAATGAGTAAACCATGTACATATTTGTTGGGTTACAACGGCTACAGCACATAGACATGAGATTAGGTTTGATTAAGCTGTTTAAAGTACAGTGAGTTAAATGCAATTTGTTACCTTAAATTCAATTTAAAATGAGGAATTTGATATGATAACGAAAAGATGTATGAACAATTTGAATTTGTGAATTTATATAATGCAGCATGAATTCTGTTAAAATATGTAGTCTCAAACATCCCGGGCCCCGTGAAATAGGATTTCAGGACAGGGGAAGAATAGCTAGCTTTGTTATGGGTCGAACATATGTGCCTCGAGTGGTTGCAATGGTAGCAACACGTACAAGTTTGTCTGCACCTGGGGTGACCGATATTATTCTTCCTAGAAGCCATTTGGTTGGGGGTAGATTAGGCTCTTTGATGATGACTACATCGCCTGGTTTGAAGCTTAGTGTTTTCTGCTTCCACTTGGGACGCTCTTGAAGTGTGGATATGTATTCCTTCTGCCATCTTTTCCAGAATCCCTGGACCATGCTTTGGATAAACTGCCAGTGTGACAATCGGTTTGGTGGTGTATCGAGGTGATTGGGCTCCGGAACGGTTGTTAATGGTTCACCTACGAGAAAATGTGAGGGGGTTAGTGGATTTATGTCACCATCAGATTGTGCGCACAAGGGACGAGAATTAAGTACTGCCTCAACTTGCGTCAAAGCAGTGTACAGTTCCTCAAAGGTAAAAATTGAGCTTTCGATAACCCGTCGCAAGTGCAGTTTAACCGATCGTACCCCAGCTTCCCACAATCCACCGAAATGTGGTGCAGATGGGGGAATAAAGTGCCATGCGATGCCATCTTTCGCTAGAGCTGCTGCGACGTCTTCGTTATGGACCTGAGATAAAACCACCTTCTCCATTTCGTTCAAACAACGTCGTGCACCCTGGAAATTAGCTCCATTGTCGCTGTACATATTAGAACATCTTCCACGACGAGAAACGAACCTTCTCGATGCTGCCAAAAACGCTTCAGTAGTTAAGTCACTTACCACCTCCAAGTGAATAGCCTTTGTGGACATACATACGAATACCGCGATATATGCCTTCGAAAGTGTTGGTTTACGTCCACGGGATAGCTTAATGGTGAGCGGGCCCGCATAGTCGCATCCAGTGTTAGAGAAAGGTCGACTTGATTGAATGCGTTGGAATGGTAAATCACCCATCAGCTGAGTAGTTGCATGCTTTCGTTGCATAAAGCACACCTTACAGGAGTGAATAATCTTACGAATCAAGTTCCGACTCCCTAATATCCAGTATTGTTGGCGAAGAATTACAAATGTCTCAGATACTCCGGTGTGTAGATGATCAATGTGAGTGCCTGTTACTATAATAAAGGAAACATGGTTATTATTATTTAAAATGATAGGATGTTTCATATTGTAGGCAACATTTGCGTGCTTTATTCGTCCTCCAATACGAAGAACTCCATCTTGATCTACAAATGGCGAATATTTAATTAATTTCGATTTAGGTGGTAGATTTTTGTCGCTTATGAGGCGACGAATCTCTGCACTGAAGGACTGTTGCTGTATTTATTTTTTATAACTAGTGTTTTGGCTTTATGGAGATCATTAACGGTAAGCCCTGCAACCGATCTATTTGATATTGAATACCGGCAGTTCGAAATAAAGCGAAGACAATACGCGACGATTCTTTGCAATCGATTCCAATATGAGATTTTGTCGATGACCCTTTGCAGAGCATTGTCTTCTGAAGTTGCGGCGTGTGTTAATTTTGGTAGACGTCTTTCCTCTGTAGCTGCTTCGTTAATAATGGACCGGGAAGAAAATGATGATTTGGGCCATTGTTGCTCAGGTTCCGAGAGCCAAGAAAGGCTGTGGTTGGGCAAGCTGGATGGTAATATACCTCGTGATGCGCAGTCTGCAGGGTTGTAATCCGAAGCGATATGATCCCAGGCTTGTATCGGAATTGATTCGAGGATAATAGATGTACGATTGGCCACAAAGGTAGTCCATCGTCGTGGTGAAGAGGAAAGTCAGTGTAGTACTATCTCCGAGTCGCACCACGCATGGACTGTTGTAATATTGACTGCAATCGAAGATCTAACCAAGTTGTACAACCTCCACATAGTTCTAGTCGTGGGATCGACACAGTTTTTAGAGGGGCAACCTTTGTTTTTGCTGCAATTAGGGTTGTTTTAAATTCACCATCACCGATTTGGCATTGTGCGTGAAGTACGGCTGCGTAAGCTACCGAAGAAGCATCACAGAAGCCATGCAGCTCAATACCGTCATTTTCCGATGAAGAAAAATTTCTCGGAACTCGAATTCG
The DNA here is from genome assembly GCA_963576555.1 of Ferdinandea cuprea. Taxonomy (NCBI): domain Eukaryota; kingdom Metazoa; phylum Arthropoda; class Insecta; order Diptera; family Syrphidae; genus Ferdinandea; species Ferdinandea cuprea. The sequence goes on from OY754962.1 coordinate 24,720,617, forward strand.
TTCAAAATAAGGTAGTTCCTGCCGGTAGGTTTCCCATTTTTGTGCCAGGTGGAACGGAAGTACATCATCCCAGCCCAGGCTCAATTCCGGAGACCACAGTTCTTGAAACAGAGTTTTAAACAGAATTACAGACGGCGCCAAGAATCTCAATGGGTCAAAGATTTTCGCGATTTCGGACAGCAAATTTCGTCGCGTCGGTGAGGCCAGTTTAGGGGGTTGATTTATTCGGAAAGCAAACCTATCATATGCCGGACTCCAGAACATGCCAAGAACCTTGATACATGACTGCGACTGCTCAGGATCGACCCAAGAAAACTCACAGTCCGCTCTTGGAAGCTTCGCCAACAGAGGCCAACAGTTCGAAGTCCATTTACGAAGTTGAAATTTGGCTTGTGACAAAAGCTCAACGAATTCACACTGCAGAGCCATCAGTGTGTCAACAGAATTAGTGCCCGTCATGATGTCATCCACGTATACATCTTGCAAAAGCACACGAGAAGCAATGGGAAATTGAGATTGGTAATCTTCAGCAAGTTGTTTTAATACTCGAACCGAAAGAAAAGGAGCAGAAGCGGTACCATAAGTGACGGTACGTTGACGTAAATGTTGAATACGCCAGCTTCAAATCTGGATTATTAAAAAAACGACGTTCCATTGAATGTAGACATGAAACGGCAGAAGTCAAAGATTGTCCAAATGTGGTTGATGCATCACTGAATGGCAATTGGACTACACATTTTCCATCTGACGAACGGGAAAATGTCTTGCGAAAATGCAGTTCTGCTGGGTTACTAGAAGCATGTGTTTTTAAAGGAGACACATCTTCCAGTTCCCAAAACCTTTGCAATAGAACATCAATATCAATAGTAGAGTGAAACGACGACAACGAAATTTCGCTTGGTAGGTTGTAATCGAACACTTCTCCGATTATAACCCAACCGAATGTCGTGTTTTGGGCGATGGGTGTACCCCGTACTGGCTCACCCCTCAAAATATTCCACAACTTATCAGCTCCTAACAAGACATCGATAGTGCCTGGTACGTTGAAAAAGGGATCTGCCAAATCCATATTTGAAATTTTTGGCCAAGACGAAATCTCCATCGGGTGAGAGGGTAACTTTGATGTCAACTTGTGTAGAACAAATGCATCAACAAATAATGATGAGGAGTTATGTCGCGAATACATCTTTAATGTAATGCAACCCTTTGTATAACCCGCCTCCGTGGTAGATAATCCGAGAATTGGTATACGAGCATGCTGACGACTGAGACCGAGTCTCTGCGCAAATTGTTCGGCGATAAACGAAACCTGTGATCCTGGTTGTCTTGAACTTTAGCCAATAGAGTAGGAAGAATAGTTAGTTTGCGATGACCAAGCTCAAGCGAATGATTGTTTACGATTGGGGAAATTGAATTACTTGAACTAGGAATATTTTTGTCGGATAACGAAGGTAAGTCTGGTGAATGTGTAACGGGTGTGGTAGCAACGGGTACACCTTCTGATTCGATTGGATGAACTAACGAGTGGTGCCGAGATTTGCACACGCGACAGCGAAAGGTGGATCGGCATTTGTTGGACGAATGACCGACGCGAAGGCAATTATAGCACAGTGATTTGTCTTTTACAAAACTTCGTCGCGAACCGATGTCTAGGGAAACAAATTGCGTGCACTGCGATAAGAAGTGGTCACTAGCACACTTAGGACATTTGTTTTTGCCGTTTGATGACTCAGCAAAATGCGCTTTAATTTGACCTTGTGTCTTTACCCGAGATAGGGTTGGACGCCCAAACGATTGACACGATTCAAGTGCATCACACCTCGATTGTAGAAATGAAAGAAGTTCTCCAATAAGGCAGTCATCCCGAGAACCGACATGCTCTGCCCAAGCCTGCTTGGTATCGTTATCTAATTTATCGAGCAATAGATAAATAACCCACGGATCGCGCCCGGTTTGTTCAACAGCATGAAGTCCTCGAATAACTTCGTCCGCCCCGTCTGTGAGCTTTGGGAGTAATTGCACATTGTACCTGCATTGAGGGCAGTGACAGAAAGGTTCGAATATATGAGTGCACTATCAAATGTACCCGGTCATATCTGTTTTCTAACCGCTCCCAGGCTTCCATATAATTAGAGTCTGAAATCGGAACGTGCTTTATTAGATTCGCGGCGTCATCACGTAAAAACGATTTGAGGTAATGGAATTTTTGGGTGGGTGTGAGATTTGATTTGTTATCTACTAAACCCATAAATAGATCGCGAAACGATGGCCAATTTTTATAGCTTCCCGAAAAGAATGGCACCGTTATTTTCGGAAGATTTACCGTAGAACAATCATTGGCGGTGGAATTAAGTTTCTCCAAAAACGAGGATTGCTGATTAATCAGTTTTTCTACCACAGACAAGTTATTATCATTAGTTGAATTAGATACAGTAGGGTGGTTTTTATTTATTGCTCTCTCAAGCAACGAATGCGCGCTAAAATACCGATCTTCATATTCTGCGAATTCCGTTTCTAGCTCAACGAATTCTTCGTCACCTGCTTCCTGTAGAAGCCCTAGGTGCAAAGAAGAAAAATCTGCCCAAGCTTCGTCTAATTTGTTCAGCCTAATTTCCAGCATTTCCTTAGGGGTACCTTCATCTAATGAGTCCGCGAATATAGCCGCCCGAGTTAGACGACCTTTAGCATTTCCGCGTTTTAACTTTAGCGACGACATTATTTTCTCAAAAATTAAATTAAAATATAGCTTGATTTAACAAAACGTGAACGATTAGATTACATCAATTTAATTTAAATGAAAGTTATTGGAAAGAGCACTAAATCACTGTCCGACACTATCTTCAATGGGGTTTCAACACGTGTTTTTATTCCAAAAAAAGGTCAATCAAAATGAATTCAATAATTTTTTTTTTATATTTAATCCGGCTGAGAAGGACCATTTAATGTTTCTGATTAAATTGAATTAATAGTCAATTAAAAAAAAAATTAACCACTGAAATTACAACTAATACGCTTTATTAATTTTACCTTCTAGGTGTTGTCTCGGCTGCGATCAAATACTAAGTGAACGAGATTAACAAAATTACAAATCTAAGCAGCATCAAAAAAAAAAGAAAAACCCTTTCTCATGTATAGGTGCCATTGCAACATGTATGTCACTATTATGTATTGCTGTAGAGTAACAGAATAATAATAGAAAAAACCCAATAGAGTATTACCAACATTATTGTTGTAACATAGAATTAAAATGAGTAAACCATGTACATATATGTTGGGTTACAACGGCTACAGCACATAGACATGAGATTAGGTTTGATTAAGCTGTTTAAAGTACAGTGAGTTAAACGCAATTTGTTACGTTAAATTCAATTTAAAATGAGGAATTTGATATGATAACGAAAAGATGTATGAACAATTTGAATTTGTGAATTTATATAATGCAACATGAATTCAGTTAAAATATGTAGTCTCAAACATCACTTATACCCTATGTTAATAGTCTAAGAGCCCACAGCAAATTTTTTGCGTGAAATGGTTTACATGAGTATGAAGCCCTGCATTTTTTTGCAGCTAAGATTAATAATAGCCAAAAGTACATATTTTTTTCAAAATGTTCATCGTAAGTATAACCACTTGAAACACCATTTAAATAAAGAACTGAATGTACTGAATGCAAAAAGATAGGCTCCAGAGGTTTTACATGCAGCTTTCCTCTTTCCAGATGTACTGATATTATCCAAAAATCACTTTTTTAAACAATTGGTATAACCATATGTGTGATTTTGACACACAGTTTGTAACACCCCTTAATATTCGTCGCAGACCCCTAAAAGTATATATATTTACGATCAGGACCAAAATCTAAGACTATTTAGCAATGTCCGTCCTTCCGTCCGTATCAACTTTTGAGGCCTTTAAAGTTATGCTAGGAACCTGAAATTTGGAACATATACTCCATAGGGTTCCGAAATGGTAAAGTGTTAAAATTTTCAAAATACGACCACTGCCACGGCCACAATTTAGAAAAAACCGTTTTAAATCTTAAGTTAGAGAGATAAGGTTGTACAACCTTTACAAGATATGTAGGTACTGCCTACCTTTATAAATTTGTCATATCAAGTTTTTTGCCACGCCTACTTTTTGTGGGCGTTTTTCCACTAAACGAAAATTTGCATAGAAATCGAAAAAAAATGTTTAACAATATATTTAGCTAATATTTTTTCCAATATATCGTTCATACAAAGTTTTTGGCCACGCCCACTTTTTGGGGGCGTTTTTTTTAAGAAAATAAATTTTTTTCCTATAAATTTCATAGAATGAAATAAAATGCTATCCATCATTTTCCTAATGCTTTTTTTCTTTGGGATAAGGATAGGGTATCATACTGTTCACCCCAAGCGAACTGTAGCCTTTCCTTATGTTTTTATTAGAGGTTGGTTTTTCGAATAGAGATAAAACTGACATTTTGTGGTCAAATCTGGCAACTCTAATGTCATTTATGTTCAGTTTGGTTTGCCATTTTATCATGAACAGGTTGACAAATAAACAACGCTTGCAAATCTATTACGTTTACTCTATGTGATAATACGCATCCGCAGAGACGGAGAACATTGCGCACTGTAGAGCAAAGTGTTGAGAGGACCCACCGTGCACAGCAATTGGGGCTTTGTCCATAACTTTTTGGAAGACTTTGCGCAAAGATCTCTTCTAACGACCTTACAAGATCCAGATTGTGGAAGAAGTAAAAGCCGCGAGACAATGCAATGCGTCGTGATTTTGGTGTATGGGCCGAAACTGAGATTGACATCGATGCTGCCTTTCATCGCAAAATTTGGTTTAGTGATGAGGCTCATTTTGGGTTGAATCCACATGAGACCCTTGAAACGCCATTACATCCACGCCATGTATTTATTCAAACCAGCCGAGGCAGTCACACGCCCGAAATCATATTTAAACATTAATGGCAAAAATACAAACTTGGCTTTATTTTTTAGGTCAGTACTTTTTTGGCTGACTTTTAAGGCAAATCGATTTTTGTATAAAAGAACTTGACTTTTCTTTAAAATTAATGTTTTTGGTGTGATTTCAATACTTTAACGAAGATCTTTTTAAAATTTTAAAATTGTAGGGATTTCGACCGAACGTAAACGCCCTCTTTCGAGGAAACTTTTCCTGTTTGCCTTTAAAAAAATTACCGACATGTAAGATTTCATAACTATAGAGTGAATTCGATAAAAGGGCGGTTTCCACGCCTCTTTTTTGGAATATACACAAAGTTTGTGTCTGTTCTTTAAATCCTTTCACCAAGTCTAATTTCAAAGCTCTAAGTCTTTTGGGTGCATAGTTAAAAAAAGGGTGGCTGGAATGAATTTCATTGCTACGTCGTTTCAAAGCTTACATCGCTAGTTTCAACATCCTTTTCTATGGTATCAAGTCCACAGACCTTCAGTTCGTTTACTTTAGCTGACCCTAATATTAATATTCGCGGTCACATTGACGCACTCATCGGTGCTTTCAGCAAAATAAATGGCTCTGCAGTACGTTGTCAACAAGGAATTCCCGATCTTTTTCCAACAGTATTCGGTTGGGTTATCTGTGGTAACATGGAAAACGCCAGTCCTTCCACTAAAGATAACCTTGACTCGTATTGCACTCATCTGGACACTTCAACTTCGTTTGATCTATAACGTTTTTGGCGAATAGAAGAAGTCGACCACGAGCTTACTCTGTCCATTGATGATCAGCGTGCAGAAAACATATTTGTCAAAAACCATTGCCGCTTACCTGATGGCAAGCACATGGTTCATCTACCGTTCAAGTCCAATAAAGCTAATGATTTTGGCCATAGCCTCAACGTCGCGTTAAATCAGTTTTACTCTACAAAATGTCGCATCGCCTCGAGTCAGTATTTAAGGAACAATTATGTAATCTTAGATAGATGAGTCTTGAGTAAAACGGGAGAAGAGTTTAAGAATTACGACTTCATTCGCAAAACCTGCTGGTGTTGCTCATACACCTGCGATGGGTATACTTGCGTTCTTACGAACCAATCTAAACTCTGAACGGATAATTAAAAGGATACTTGAGATCCCGTGTTACATCCGAATGTTTTTTTTAGTGTTCCTTGGTTGACAGGAACGTGAGCAATAGCCGTTGGTAATAGAGTTTGGTTAGAGCGAATGAAAGAAGACGAGATATTTGCCTGAGCTACCGATGAGCAAAGTGAAAGTGGCGGAACTAATGTGAATTTCGAATTTGAATCAGGAGCTGTAACAACTGTCTGTGGCAATTAAAACATATGTAGTTTTCCGTTGCGAACAAACGATGTGCGGTTAAGTCAAGCGAAAGAAACTGCAGGCATTGGCTTAATATATGATCTGACTTACAACTTGGACAGCAGGAACTCGATTCAACAAAGTGAGATTGTATAAGCTTTGGATTCTTCCCGCGAGATTGATTTTGACGAGAAAGTGATTGAGCAGACTCTAAAGCATCACAGCGCGAGTTCAGAAATATTCGATGATAGAGGAATTGGCCCTTGCCCCTACCTCATGTGACCAAGCATCTCTAGTATCCTGATCCAATTTAAACAACATAAGATAAATAACCCAGAGATCCCGTCCGGTGGATCCCAGTAGGAATCTAATCCCCGAATGGTTTCATCTGCTGCGTCAGAGATTCTACGAATGCTCTGAATATTAAATAAATTGGTGCTGGGAATCAAAAAGAATGGTTTGTATATGCGACTGAATTATATGATTTGGACAATCGTAACGCTTTTCTCATTTCTCCCAGGCATCAACGAAATTGGAATCCGAAATTATTATATCGCTAATTAAATTGGCTGCAAATAATGAAATTTTTGTGTTGCCGTCAGTCCTTTATTGCTATCCTTCTTCTCTACATTTAACGACGAGATTATAATCAGGATTACAGGGATCATAACCTTCCCAATTCACTGCATTTCTACGGGTCCGCCTGTGGGGTTCACTGGTTCAACTTCAAAATATATCTGCAGGCATCCCGATTTCGATCACTTCATCATTGAGGCCAATCATATGCTGTTGTTTCCGCATTTGTGTGATCCAGGCATTTTTAGGCCCGCCTCTCTTACACGATTGTAAGGGAATGCTGATTGACATTGCCTTTTTGACAGGGTTCGTAGGATCCCTCCTTTGAACATGACAATATCACCTGAGTCGGCCGCGCTCTAATTTTTTCGAGATGGGTTCATTGAAGTGAAGACTTACTCGTATTCTGGAACTTCTAATTCGATCAAGCTTTATTATCAACTTGCCCTCTTAATTTTTGTACATTTTCCAGCATTGTCAACCGTATGTGAGCGCCGGACGCGCAGATATTTCAACTTTTCACCAGTTTTAAATAAAAATAAAACTAATAACGGAGTCAAGTTTTTAAAATAAATTTTCTTGTAAAAACAAAAATTATATTTAAATAATAAAAATGTATTATTAATTAAGGCCGAAGGGTAATAGTATTAACCGATATAGTTAAGTTTAGAGCGTGCACATAAGGACCAGTAATCTATAATAAGTATTCTGTTAATTTTAAGTTAGATTTAATCAATTTTGTCTAGTTTGTAAGTTTTATTGAAAGAAAATAAAATATGGATTTAAAATTGGAAAAAAAACTGAAATTTCAACTTTTCACACTTGTTAACCACCAGCAGCTTCGAGTATCTCCCTTTTTTTGTGCAAAGGAAGACGATAACTTTCCCTCCACCGATTGGGCTTTGGATCACCTATCATGAGTTTGAAGATATAGAATCATGAGCCATCTGAGCCCGAAGTCACCCATCGTTTTCCAGAACTCACTGGGTAGTTCTTCTTGTAGTTCTTGACCGCTTTCCCAACTTCTTCGACTGTTATGTCGGTCACTTCTTCATTGCTGGGGGTGGCCCCTTGGAAAATATAGCCGGGAAAACTGTTGGTTTAAAAGTTGCTCGCAATACTCTCGCCACCTGTGTAAAATTTTTTCGTCGTTCACAAGTAGGTGCCCTTGACCCTTGTTAATGAACTTCGGTGAACGAATTTCCCTAACATTTCTTCTTTTCTGGTCGGCAATCTTGAAAATTGTTGTTTCCTTGTTCGTGTATTGTCAAAGCTCGTGGGTTACCTGGTTCCTATCAGCAGGCGAAGAAGATACCTCCTCCAACTCCAGATACAGACTCTCCATACACTTAGCTTGAATTAAGGCACACTTTTTCTTCGCGATACTTTTGCAACGTCTGTATTCTACTCCAGGGCGAGCTTTTTCTAATATATTATTAGAGGCGCACTTCGACTAACAATAAGCTTTGAAAACCACTTTGTTTTCCTTTATTTCTGCTTGAATTTCCTCTTACCACCACCAAGTTTCCCTTCCGTGCTGGTAGTGACCGTTGGAGACTCCAAGCTGTACTTTAGCTTTCTCTAAGCAGGCTCGTTGTAGGAAATTTCACATATCCTGTGCGCTGCACTCTTCATCCTAAACTTCGTTAGTGTTATTACGGAGGAAATTTTTCATGTTGATAATAAATAATTCGCCTTGTTCTTTGTCCATGTTGTACCAATTTATTTTCGCAGAAACCTTTATTTATATGGTTATTTCTGTCAGGAGGAGAAGGTGTTGCCAGGTGATTGCCTCTCCCGAGATCACTTTGCAATCTTTCACTCTAGGCTTCATGAAACTTGCCACCAAATGTTAGTTTATCTGGATTTCCACCACTGCTATAAATGACCAAGTGCCGGCTCTGTTTAATAAACATTGTATTTTAAACAAATCATACGGTCTGACTTTGCACATGCTTAGGATCTCTTCACCAGTAGAATTTCTGGTGTCATATCCTAATCCTCCATGGCAGTCTTCATAGTCTTCGTTAGACTCCCGACAGTCCATTCAAATCTCTGCCAACAAATAAAAGCTTATCCTTTGGGAAATTCTTGATGAGGTAATGGAAATCAAGCCAGAATGCATCTTTTTTCCTCCGCTCGCACCTGATTTAGGGATCATATGCACTGGCAATATTCAACTCATCGCCTTGAATCACCAGTTTGAGAGACATCTAACGGTCACTTCGAAATAGTCAATACGTTGCTAAGTAACTCTGCCGTAAGGATGATACCGATTCCATTATTACCCTGTTCTTTACCGTAGTAGAACATCTTGTATGCTTTTGTCTTAACGGAGATGATGGTAAGAAGGCGATTGGACATCTTGTGTGTCCAAGAAACGAAATACCGAAAAACCGGAAATCGGGCGCGTTTCTTGGACACACAAGATGTCCAATCGCCTTCTTACCATCATCTCTTCCAGCTCTTAGCTGCGACTACTCATACTTCCAACGTTCCAACTCGTTCCAACTTAGGTTTCGCCTAAGTCTTTGCATTATTTTGCTATCCCACGGAAATCGAATAGCCCTGACCCGTGCATTTCTGCTCGTCCCAGAATCACAACCATATGTAGCATTAGAGGCGCCTGAAGGGCTAGTGTTTCTTTGAGCGTAGGTTTCCATAATACTAGTTTAAGCAAGCTTGTTTGTTCAACAAGTGCATGCTCCTGATATAAGTTCTGGTTGATCTTACTTTTATGACACCGGTGATCTCCAGTCGTGTCAAGCCACGGATTTGCATGCACACTTTTGGGGCAGTTTAAAGGTGTTAAATATGTCGCTAGGCTCACCTTGATGTTTAAATTGTCTAAAAGTGATTTCCTTCACCTTAGTCGCCTTTTACGACAAGCACTGGCGGGCGCTGCAGGGATATTCTTACTTCCCGTCCCTGCACGGGGCTCCTTTATTACTATCCTATCCTTTCCTATCTCTAAGGCTGGCCCATTCTCTAATTCTCTATATTCCCCAGAAAATACAGAAATCGAGAGCTTAGGCAACGCTATGGAGCATGGGCTGCCTTGTGGCTCGTTTAATTTTTTTAGAAATGACGCCTGCTGGTTAGCTAACTTTTCGATAGCAGATTCAGAAATGACATGTGCAGCGGGTGCAGCCGCTAACTTTCGATCGCGAATAATTTTTAAAAGTGTTGATTGAGCCGCGAAATATTTATTCACGTAGTCTGATAAATCACAATCAGGATCGGCGACATTTTCTTCATCTGAATGGTCTAAAAGTTCTTCCGTCATCCTCACAAATATAGTCCACGTTTCCTTTAATTTTTTAAGCGTGTTTCGAGAAGCTCAAGTGTGACGCTCTCATCAACATTGTTTCATTGTTTCTTAACAAAAATGAATTATATGTCCACATGCTCTGTTTAAATATAAAAAAATTTACACAAAAAACCCGAGAAAAGTTCAGTATTTGGTTGGGAAGGACCATGATATGAGGTGTGCAAAGGTATCGATCAGCTCAACGAAAGGGGCTAAAGAATTAAATGAAAAAACATAAACGCTGGGGGCGAACAGTATGATACCCTATCCATATCCTTATATGCCCCAAAGAAAAAAGCATTATGAAGATGATGGATAGAATTTCATTTCATTCTTAACTAATGGTTGATCCAAGTAGAGATACTTTTTTCAATAGCCTTTTTTGACAGATCACGTGTGAGTCGTGTCATGCTGTCATGTTATTTTTGTTTAGTATTGTTTGGCATTTTATAATGGAAAGACTTACTCGTGAACAACGTTTACAAATTGTTCAACTTTGTTATGAAAATTCACGTTCTGTGAGGAATGTGTTTCGTGCACTTCGCTCAACTCATGGTCAACATAATCGTCCTACTGAGCGTACTATTCGCAACACCATCACCCATTTTGAGACCTAGCATTCATTATTGGATAATATTCGACCGAATAGACCACGTCCAGCACGCTGTGAAGAAAATATAGCGGCCATAGCTGAGAGTGTACACGAAGACCGTAGAGAGTCGATTCGGCGCCGTTCGCAGCAACTCGGACTGACGTATGGAACGACTTGGCGCATTTTACGTCAAGATCTTAAATTGAAAGCATACGAAATACAGCTTGTGCAACAACTGAAGCCGCTCGACCTTCCCAAGCGTACATCGCTTCGCTCTATGGGCTCTTGAAAAGTTCCAAGAAGATCCGACATTTGCGAGGCAAATTTTGTTTAGCGATGAGGCCCATTTCTGGCTCAATGGGTATGTTAACAAACAAAATTGCCGCATTTGGGACGAAGAGCAACCTAAAGAGATTGAAGAACTGCCACTTCATTCAGAAACAACAACGGTTTGGTGTGGTTTGTGGGCCGGTGGAACCATCGGTCCATATTTCTTTAAAAATTATGCCGGTGCGAACGTAACCGTCAATGGCGACCGTTATCGTGCCATGATAACCGACTATTTGATGCCTGAAATTCAAGCTTGTGATCTCGGCGACATTTGTTTTCAGCAAGACGGCGCCACTTCCCACACATCGCATCAATCAATGGACTTATTGAGAGAACATTTCGGTGAGCACATAATTTCACGTTTTGGGCCGGTCGATTGGCCACCAAGATCGTGTGATATCACACCGTTAGACTTTTTCCTGTGGGGATATGTAAAGTCAAAAGCTTATGCCGACAAACCCGCTTCGATTCAGGCCTTGGAGGAAAACATCACGCGTGTCATTCGCCAGTTACCAGTCGAAATGCTCGAACGAGTGATCGAAAATTGGACTCAACGGATGGACCATCTGCGACGTAGCAACGGCCAACATTTGATAGACATAATCTTCAAAAAATAAATGCCAAAGAATGTTCTTTCAAATGATAATAAACATTCTCCATTAAATTTGAATTTTTTGTGTTTTTTTCTTTAAAAAAGTAGGGAACCTCGAAATGGATCACCCTTTATAAAAAAAAAACATTTTTAGAAAAAAAACGCCCCCAAAAAGTGGGTGAGGCGAAAAGCTTTGTATGGGCGATATGTTGGAAAAAGTATTGGGTAAATATCTTGTTAAACATTTTTTTTCGCTTTCTATGAACATTTTCGAAGAAAACAGCATTTAAGTAAAAAACGACCTCAAAAAGTAGGCGTGGCAAAAAACTTTGTATGACAAACTCATAAAGGAGGGCATTGGCTACATATCTTGTGAATGTTGTAACACTCTATCTCTCTAACTTTAGCTTTAAAATGGTTTTTTGTAAATTGTGGGCGTGGCAGTGGGCGTATTAAAAACTTTTTACACTTAACCATTTCAGAGCCCTAGGGAATATGTGGTCCAAATTTCAGCTTAATTTTTTAAGGCCTAAAAATTGCGTACGGACGGACGGACGGATGGACATTGCTAAATAGTCTTAGGATTTGGTCCTGATCATAAATATATATATTTTTATGAGTCTACGAGGCATATTAAGGGGTGTTACAAACTATGTGTCAGAATTATATACCCTTAGGATAGGGTACAAAAAAGGTATGGTAAATTATGAATGTTTGGCAAGTGCCGCTCATATAAAGAAATATTAATTAATTATAACAAATTAATATACATTAAAACTGTGACAAATGGAGGCAAATAAAACTGAGTCAAATATTGCTTTTTAATACAAAGCAGCAAACAAAAAGTAAAAGTTAAAGATGAGTTCATTTCGGAATTTGTAATCAATGTAGGTGTTTTACAAGGTGCCGTTTAGCGCCCGATCGAAATTTATAAATTTCCTTTATCGAATTCGGGGAAATTATTTCAATTTATATATTACTGCCAATATTAACTTAGTAAATCTTCTAAAATGGTTTTCGTACATAAACTCATCTTTAGCGAAAAAACAAAACGCATGATATTTAGTACTAGCGGTCCTTGCGATTTAACTTATAAGTCATGAAACTTGCTTGCACTACGTTCTCTAAGTGTAAGCTCTCAGTATAGGATTACGCAACGGTTGCTTATTCCGCGACTAAGCTTCATCTACCGATCTTCATCTTATAGCCTATTTCAAATAAATATTAATTTAGCTAATTGAATTAATTATTCATTAAATCAATAAACAAACTTTTTAAATTCTTCTCGCGACAAACAAGAATCAATTTCGTTGCTTGTTCATTAAATGGGCTAATGCACCTAGTAATTAGCTCATTATTACCACATTTTGTTCTGTGCCTACGTGTATTAAACCCGCATTCTAACTTTTGGGGAGCATGTGTAAATATATATTTAAAATAAAGATCAATTTTGGTGTATTAATATGATAATTAAGAATGTCGCGAATAAACATGACAAAAGTTGCATCGAATAGCCGACCAATGAAATTGCACCTTCGCCTATAATTATACAGCTCATCAAACATGTTAATTAACGAACTGCATACCTCGTGAAGTTTTATTACAGATTAATACTCTAAATAAGGTCTGACTTGCGAGCTATAAATAACTTTAAGCCTATTTATGTCACGAATGTCTTTACTATTACGTTTAAGTAAGCCTAACAATGAGTTTGACTTGGCAATGACGTAATCATAATGCGAAAAAAAAACTTAACTTATTGTCAAATATGACAACAAGATCTTTCACTTAATCAAAACGTTGAAGGCTAAGATCATGTATAAGATATATTTATAAGCAAACTTGAAGTACAAATATATGTTGAACAAATGTCAGTAACATTAAAAAAAGAAATTATTTCAAATTAACCGCGGAAGTCAAAACCTTACAGAATGTAAAGATATCATGAACGTCATTAATAAATAACAGCAACGGGGACAAATGACTGCCACCCGAAGTAACTACTATAACACGAGAAACCATCGACAAATCATCGATTTGAACCATTTGCGTTCTATTAGTTGTGTAGTTACTAAACCATTTTAGCATTGAGAATGAAAACGCAAAGACTTTAGCTTTGCCAAAAGGAGGGTATGATGAACCCTTTTTTAGGTTTGCTTTTGTAAAATTAGTGTACATTAACTTGTAATCGTTCATCATAACTATTAAATATATAATTAGTCAACAAAGCTAAACTAGTAGCACATGATCTACCACGAAAAAAAACCATGCTGACTATTTTAAATAATTTCTTTTACCGCGAAAAAGGGTTTGTCCTTAAAAATACTTCAAAATAATTTTGCTATTAGGCTGATACTTCTCTAGTTTTTGCTTTAAACCGCTTTTATAAATAGGTTTTATGAAGGAATATTTCCATTATTTTAGGAAGTTAGAAGAGACTGGTTAAAAATAATTTTAAGTGGATGAAAAACTGAGGATAAACATATTTTTAATATTACAACAGGAATCCCACCAGGGCCAGGGTTGTTATTTGAATTTAGTTTTTCTAACGTGTTTATAAAATAGTCATCCGAGATTTGCAAAACACCGATGTCACCGATGTTAACTGCAAATGCGACTTATTGTACAAATTATTTAAGCTCGTTTGTAAATGAAACGACTTTTTTCTTTCAGGTTCAATTCATCACTGATTTATTTCTTCATAACTTAATTCTACCTTAAAGTAATTTTATCTTTTTGAACAATGTGCATCGTAAGGGAATAGGTCGGTGCATGGGGTGAATGGATAAAAGGTGCTGATTATGCAGTAATGGTGATATGATTGGATTATGTGTGGGAATGTAGTGTGAGGAAATGTAGTGTGAGAAAAGCGTGTGTTGGGAGTGGAATGTGCTGGTGGAATGTCCGGTGTCCGGTTATGCCAAGTTCACTCTGCTGTCTGGTTGATGTGCGCGTGCGTTAACTCCTCCCCCTGTTAAGTTCGACACGTCCTCGTTTCGACTCTTGACTTGTGTTATTATGGAGTCAATTTGGTTTGATGTGACTGCATGTTTTCTGTTGTGTCTAAGGAGCATAAAGATTAGTATGCAAACAATTACTGCTATTGGGGAAATTGTGGTCCACCAGAGAATTTTTTGAGCCGATATTTCTTCATTAAGTGTTTCGATATGATTTGTGTTGTCGATATGAATATGATGCAAATATGGAAGCGATAGTTTCGTTTCGTGCTCTAGGTGCGTTACGGAAATAGCCTTTGGGGGATGCGGTACGACATAAGCGGCTTTCTTCCTTATTCGGTATGCGGTGTCGTTAACTTTTATTGAATTTGAAAATGTCATTAGATATGTTCCCTGCACTTCTAACTGAACGTGATCGGTAACAGTTGTCTTCGGTACATCTTTGAGTATTATTACTCCATCATCAATCTCCTGTACGAGAGGTAGGTGGTGTGAGTTTTGGGAGGCGCAAAGAGCTGTATTTTTATTTAGCAACTGCATGATACATTCCGAGGTTGTAGGTTTGCAAATGTTGACTTCTGACGTATGGACACATTCTTTTAAGGGTTGTATGAATTTTTAGCATTTTGCAGCCTGCCTTATATCTAGCTTAAGAATAGTTTCATTATGAACTACAGGATAAATTTCGATAAAATCACAAAAGTTTTCAATTTTAGGAATTTGTAATACATAATATATTACATCTGAATTTTGAAGTATTTTAATTTTAGCAGCGGAAAGTAAGTTACTTATAAAGGGTGATTTTTTAGCTGGTTTGGTTTTGGTAACACTGGTTTTGACAGCTGACGTGTGTTTAGTACCTTGTGTCACTGTCAAACAGCTTCAGTTTGGTTTGCAATTTAACCATGGATCGTCTTACAAATGAACAACGCTTGCAAATTATTGAATTTTACTATCAAAATTCGTGCTCGGTTCGAAATGTTCATCGCGCGCTGCTTCCATTTTATGATCGGCATTCTCGACCTTCTGAGCAGTCTATTCGGAAGATTGTGACCAAATTTCGCACCAAATTTACTTTGTTGGACATTAAACCACCAACACGTTTACGTACTGTGCGTATTGAAGAAAATATTGCGGCCGTATCAGCTAGTGTGACAGAAGACCGCGAAATGTCGATTCGGCGCCGTTCCCAGCAGTTAGGCCTTTGTTACAGCACTACGTGGAAAATTTTGCGGAAGGATTTGGGCGTAAAGCCTTTTAAGATACAGCTGGTGCAAGAACTAAAGCCAGCCGACCTACCACAACGCCGAATTTTTGGTGAATGGGCTCTTGGAAAGCTGGCCGAGGATCCGCTTTTTTATCGAAAAATTGTGTTCAGCGATGAGGCTCATTTTTGATTGAATGGGTACGTGAATAAGCAAAATTGCCGCATTTGGAGTGAAGATCAGCCAGAAGCATTGCAACAGCTACCAATGCATCCCGAAAAAGCCACTGTTTGGTGCGGTTTATGGGCCGGCGGCATTATTGGGCCATATTTCTTCAAAGATGAAGCGAATCGCAGCGTTACTGTCAATGGTGAACGCTACCGAGCGATGATAACAAACTTTTTTTTGCCCGAAATGGAAGTTCTTGACTTGCATGATGTGTGGTTTCAACAAGACGGTGCCACATGCCACACAGCACGCGAAACAATGGCGCAATTGCGAGGCGAGTTTGGTGAACAGTTAATTTCACGTTTCGGGCCGGTCAATTGGCCGCCTAGATCGTGCGATTTAACACCATTAGATTATTTTTTGTGGGGGTATGCCAAGGCTAATGTGTATAGGGACAAGCCCGCTTCGATTGACGCACTGGAAGCCAACATCCATGCATTCATTCGTGAGATACCGGCCGATATGTGTGAAAGAGTATGCCAAAATTGGACTCAGCGGATGGGCTACCTGAGACGCAGCCGCGGTCAACATTTGCATGAAATTATCTTTAAACATTAAATTGCAAGGTTCAAACTATCGATTCAAATAAATATTTCATTCATTTTTCGAATTTTTTGTGTTTTTTTTTTTTTAAAAAGTTCTAAACCTCTTAAAAAATCACCCGGTACTAATCGGAAGATATTGAGAATCAATTAAGTGACTTATTTCTAAATTATCTAAGATTAATGGGTTTATTATGTTATTTTTGGCTAATACAATTGATAACGCTATATTATTTAAATGGCTAATTAAAAGATTATTTCTTACAGATAGATATTCCAAAAGTAATAATTCTGACTCTGAAGACTTGCTTATATCGCTGTGTTGTGTAACTATGGCATTGATTTGATTTGTTAATTCATTAATTTTGTCTTGTATTTGAGAATTTATTTTTGTTTGTCTATTACTGTTCTCAATAACTGTATTTTCTTTCGTTAATAGAAGTTCAAAATCGCTGTGGTCAGGGGTTCCGGTTATAAATTTTAGTGTACTCCCAATAAAGTCTATAGATCTTGCGAATCTCCTTGGGACTTCAAGTGTACTAATTATGTGCAATATTTCTTCAGATTGTTGGTTCAGAATATCGTCTCCTTTTTGCAGGGCCGTTATGTGAACGTTTTTGCTTTCGTAAGCAGTGGTCCTATATTCAGAGAGGTTTGTGACATGAACAAGATATGAGAATTCGTTGTAGGTGGCTGTTTTTCCTTTAGTTACTGCTATGAAGTGTGCATTTGAGTAATCGTGAATTTCGGCTATTGATATCCGAAGGATAAAGAATGACAAACTGAAAATAAAGTATTAACGGAGGTTACTTTTATGGATTTTCTTGGCATCTATCAAAACAGTGGTGCCTAAATCTTTTTCAATTACTTTTTCAATAAAGATTTTTTCAAATTTGTTTCCTAAGCGCCTATTTCTTCGAACGAAAACTATTTCGCCAGGCTGGTAGATTTTACTGGATATGTTTTGGTTTCGTCCAAAAGTTTTTTCTTGAGCAATTGTCAGCTTTTTTCTTATGAGCTCTAGCTTTTCTGCTTGATAATCGTGCATTATATCGGTTGGTTTTGCGTTCGTAATGGAGTGGATCGTATTATTATATTTATGTGTTGCTAAAAGCACAAGATCTATTTATTTGTCATTTATTTGTTGTTGCGATTTTATACAACGTGCAATTTCTAAAAGCGTAGAATGGAATCGCTCAATTTGGCCATTACTTTCACTATGGAGTGTCGGGACGAAAAATTGCTCAATGGAAAAGTGGTCTCTGAGGAGCGTTGTAATAATACCTGATTTAAACGCTTTTTCATTATCGGAAACTAATATTTTTGGACTTTTGAATTTTCCTAATATTTGAAGCAATGCCTCTTTTATGTCAATGGAAGAACGAGAAGCTATAGGGATTACTATTACGAATTTGGAAAATTTGTCAATGCACGTTAGGAAATGCTGTTTATCTGTAATAAAGATATCGATATGAAGAATTTCTCCCGGGACGCTAGGCAACGGTGTTGCACCTATCTCTGGTTTAGGAGGTTTTCTTTGGTATTTGTTTTCCATACATATTTTACAATTCATAATAATAGTTTTGAGCATCTTCTTAATATCGGGAAAGTAGTAGTCATTAAGAATTTGCTGAAAGTTTTCTTGAAGGGATCGATGAGCACGATTATGTTCCGTTGTAACTGTCTCTAATTGGTCATCTTTGTTTAAGAGATCAATAACTAGTTTTTCAGTGTGAACAAATTTAACGCTTGGAAAATTTAGCATTAGAGTATTTTGAACTTGGGCCAGAGTTGGAAGATCGCAGTGAACTGCGTTCACCACATTGGGATTTACACATTCTCGAAGATATTGCATTAGTACGGAATCAGTACTAAAGCTTATTGTGTGTCGGATACATTTCTGAAATAAAATTTTTGTACTCTTATGATTATGGTCAGATCTGGATATTACAAGTTGGTTTCTAAATTGGTTGACAGGGAACTTTATTGTTTTAATTGTTCTTGTTGATGAAATTTCGCTATGTACTGTTTCCGTT
Organism: Ferdinandea cuprea; assembly: GCA_963576555.1. Taxonomy (NCBI): domain Eukaryota; kingdom Metazoa; phylum Arthropoda; class Insecta; order Diptera; family Syrphidae; genus Ferdinandea; species Ferdinandea cuprea. Next base: position 24,739,260 of record OY754962.1, read on the forward strand.
TTTGTGTTTGATTTAGATAAAGTATGAATAAATTGTCTTGAAAGCGCATCTGCAACTTTATTTTCTTTACCGGGCTTATAATGGAGGCGAGAATTCCTCAATAAAAGCACGCCATCTTTTGATTTTTGAATTTGGATTTTTGTCCGAAATTGCAAATGTAAGGGGTTGGTGATCTGTATATATGTATATGTCTTTGGTACCATATAAGTAATGTCTGAGATTCTGTAATGCCCACACTATTGCCTAAAGTTCGCGCTCATTGGTGGCGTAATTTTCTTCCGTTTTTGAAAGCGTTCGGGAAACCATGGTAATAGGTTTGCCATTCTGGGAGAGTACTGCTCCTAATGCAGATGAAGAGGCATCGGTTGTTAACTCAAAGGGCTTCTTATAATCTGGATATTGAAGTAAAACGTCTTCTGAAGCTAAAATTTTTTTTAGTTTTTCAAATGCCTGCAAGGCCTCTGTATCAAGTTTTATCTTTATATTTTTGGAACGGTTAGTCCCTACGTGACCATTTTCTCCGCGTAAGAATTTTGTCAAAGGCTTAGCTATTCTTGCATAGTCCATTATAAACCTACGATAATATCCTGATAATCCCAAAAAAGAACGTAATGCTCGAAGTGTCTCTGGTGTTTTATAATTTAAAATGTCCTGAACTTTGTCGGGGCAAGTCTTTATACCTTCTTGTGAAACTAAAAAGCCTAAAAACTCTACTTCTGTTTTAAAAAATTTTGATTTTTCCGTGGAAACTCGCATTCCGGCTTGTTCCAGTTTTTTCAATATTCTGTCTATGTGTTTTTTTTTTTTTTTTTTTTTTCTTTCCCGAGGGTAGGTGAAAATCTTCCAAAGACACTATGAGGATAGCAAGCGCGTGCTCATAGTAGTGTCAGATTTTTACTGACTAAAAACACCACCCTTCTATAGAATGTTAGATACTGCAACTAAGATATAACTTATCAAGCAATTTTTCTATCGCAAAATAAAAAACATTTGACAGGTTACTTTCCACTGATAGATCCTGCATGTTCCGCAATTAGGACGCGGTTAATCCTTATCTTGCCAAGTCGAAAGGTTTCGTTCTTTGTAGTCGGCGCAATAAATTATTCTCATCCAAAATGTGTCGGACTGTATTATTGATATGTCCGCTTAGTCGGTTTCTATGCTTTCGCGCGATGCTTCTAGTTTCAGCTTCGATTGTAGGAATTCCGAGATCCCTGTGGATATCGTCGTTTCTAATATACCACGGAGCGTGGACAATTTCTCTCATCACTCTATTTTGAAAAGTTTGTAAAATATTGGCATTTGTTTTCTTCGTACAACCCCAAAGTTGTATACCGTAGGTCCACACCGGCTTTAGCACTTGCTTGTATAAAAGCAGTTTGTTCTCGGTACTGAGCTGGGAATGTTTTCCGAGTAACCAGTACATTTCTCTATATTTGATATCGAGTTCTTTACGTTTCATTTTCACGTGCGAATTCCATTTCAGCTTTGCGTCGAGTGTCATTCCCAAGTATTTGGCCTCGTTTGCAAAGGGTATTCGGGCCATGTTTAGAAAAATTGGCAAGTCATTAGTTTTCTTATACGTGAAATTCACGTGAACAGATTTAGTTTCGTTGAGGGCGATCCGCCAGTCCCTCGTCCATTCATTTACTTTATTCAGTGCGGTTTGCAGTTTTGCAGTCGTTTCTTCGATAGTATTACCGACTGCAAGGATAGCGGTGTCGTCGGCGAACGTAGCGAGGGTAGTGCAATCTTCTCTTGGTATATCGCGAGTATATAACAGATAGAGAAGGGGCCCAAGGACGCTTCCTTGCGGTACGCCAGCCGAAATTTCCTTAAGCTCCGAGTATTCGCTTCCATGCCTAACACGGAAGAGTCTATTCCCGAGATATGATTCTAAAATATCATATAGCCGAACGGGGAGAACTTGTCGTAATTTAAATTTTAAGCCGTCGTGCCACACCTTATCAAAGGCTTGTGAGACGTCAAGGAATACGCTTGAGCATATCTTTTTTTCCTCAAATGCTTTCTCGATTACGTCAGTAATTCTATGCACTTGGTCAATTGTCGAATGCTTGGTTCTGAACCCAAACTGGTGGTCAGGGATGAAATTATTATCTTCTATAACCGGTTGTAGACGCCTTAGTAATATCCTCTCGAAAACTTTGGATATGACTGGGAGAAGCGAAATTGGTCTATACGATTTTACTTCATTTGGCGGTTTTCCTGGTTTTAAAACCATAATGACTTCCGCAACTTTCCATTGGCTCGGCACGTGTTTTAATCTGAGCGCAGCATTTATAATATATAGAAGCTTAATTAATGCTTTTCTAGGCAGAACTTTGAGAACTTCTCCGGTGATCAAATCATAACCAGGAGCTTTCTTAGGTTTTAGAGATTCAATTTCACGTTTTAGTTCCCTTAGTGTTGCATTCGTGAGTGTAAATTCGTCAAATAGTAATTCCGTCCCACTATTGGTACTGTCGTGAGCCGCTTGACCATCATACGGTTTAAAGGTTTCTTCGAGATGGGCTGCAAAAACGTCCGCTTTTTCTTTGTCTTCCCTTGCCCATTCATTTTCATTTATTTTTATTGGCGGCGCGGGGATTTTAGGCCTTTTGGCGCCTTTTACAGCTTTCCAAAGTGAATAATTGGAATCTTTTTTCGCTGTTAGACTTTCAAGGTAAGAACCTATCGCACGATTTTTAAAATCCTTAATAACTGTCTTCAACAAATTGCACAAATAATTAAAATGTGCTTTATGTTGCGGAGCGCGACTCTGTTGCCATTTTTTACGCGCCTTCCGTTTTTCGTTGACCAATTCTTTTATTTCGGACGGATATCGTAAACCGTATTTGGCCGGCGTTTTCCTTGGGTTAGACGTATTATTCCAGGAGGCGAGCTGAACGACCTCAACGAAGCGATCAACTTCAGCTTCAAGTTCATAAGGCGTCGTAAGTGGAACGCTCAGTTCAACATTCTCTTCAATTTCGTTCCTAAAGCCTTCCCAGTTAGTTGTTTTACCAGTTAATCTCGCTGGCTCTAGGTTGTTGACTAGTTTTACACTCAATGTTAAAATAACCGGTGAATGATCAGATGACAGATCAAAGCTCTCTTCAACTTTAATGTGGTTGGTAGATATTCCTTTCACGACGAAAAAATCTATCAGATCAGGTATTTTTGAGGTATCAGTTGGCCAGTAGGTCGGTTTGCCCGTCGAGTGGAAATCACAACTGTACTCCATACCTGCCCCATAGAGCATTCTGCCTTTTCGCGAGATGTATCTAGAACGTGTGTTTCGCATTAAAATCGCCGCCAATAATGAAATTTGGTTTGAGCGATTTAAGCAAGTTAGTATAATCATTTTTTTCAAGCGCGGAGCGTGGTGGACAGTAGATAGATGAAATTCTAAGAGTACGCTGATTGTTTTTTACTCGAATCGTGCATAGTTGCATAGTTTCAAGCTCTATCTTCAAGTCTTCGTATTGTTCAATATAGTCTTTAATAAACAATGATGATCCACCTCTCGCGTTTCCCGATGGGTGACAAGCGTGGAAATCATTATAGCCTTTTATTTTCAAAATTGATCGCTCTTTTACGTGGGTTTCAGTAATCAAGCAAATGTCAATATCTTTTTCGCGCATGAATACTTCCAATTCGTCAAGTTTTTGCAAAAGTCCGTTTGCATTCCAAGTACATATTTTTAATATTGGTTTTTCATTCATATTACATTTGAAGTACGCGTTTTCCTTGAATTATTTTCGAGCTTAACCAACCGATCGAGAATAATTTTATTTATTTTGCTTTGTTCTTCAAGTTTCTCGAGAATAACTGAGAAAACATGAGAAACAGGGTCTGGCGAAGTTTCGACTTTTTTTGGTTTTTCGAATGCCGCGGCCTGAGCGTAGGTCTGCACTCTGGCTGTCCGAAGGCTATTATTCGATGGCTTTCCTGACGGTAATTTTTGAATAGAGTTTCTTTTGACAGCAGAGGTCAAGGGCTTTACTGCTGTCTCTCTTTCTTTGATATTTTTACGTTCAGGAACCGGAGGTTTTAGATTGCCTACTATCTCCTGAGAGGTCTTACGCTTTGTCTTAGTTAGCGGTTTCGATTTAGCATTTTGGGGCTTAAGGAGCACATCTCTCCGTTTTTGAAGCTCCTTAGCTACTTCACAGCCTCTATAATTTGCCGGGTGCTCTCCCTTGCAATTAGCACAGGTAGGGGAGGATTGTTTGTTTACTCCACAGTCTAGGGAGAGGTGATTTCCGGCGCATTTCACACATCGCGGATCTTTTTGGCAATACATTTGTGTATGATTAAATACTTGGCAACGTTTGCACTGTGGAATTATTCTTACATTTCTACGCATGGGTTCGATTTTTACAACGATATTCAATATTGTTTTAATTCGGTATACTATCTGACCTATCGAGTGTAAGCATAAAGAGCGGAAGTGCACGCCTTACCAGGACATCCTTATCAGCTTCCGTTTGTTGCGTCTCCTTCTTGATGATATTATTGGCATCAAGAATTTTAAACCCTTTGGCTTGGAGGTCGTTTATAACCTCTTCTTTGGTGCATGAGGGATGGAGTCCCCTAGCTACAACACGATGTGGCCTTTCTGACTTTATTTCGAAAGTATACCACTGGATCTTATCGGCATTTAGCTTTCGAGACACTGCCCGGTAATCATCGTGGTTATCGACGTTAATTTTCCACGCATTATTCCTTAAAGATGTAACCTTAAATTTCGATGTTATCGTTCCTTTAAGGAGGCTATGCAACTTATTATATTCCGTAACCCCAACCAATGACGTTTATTGGAGGCGGTGCACGAATTTGCACTCGAAGTTGTTTTTCTTGCGGTTCTTTACGCCTTTGTTCTTTTAGGGGCTCGACTTCGGGCGAAGAACCGGCTTTTCTTTTCTTACTAGGTCTTTTCTTAGGGACCTGATTCGTTTCGCGTGCTAGCTCTTCTTCGTCGGTGTGGTATTCCCGACTAGCTAAGCATTGTGGAGTACATTCGCGTTCTTTCTGCAAATGATTGTTCCTTAGAACCCTATTTTCTTCTTTTAACAGATCTATCTCTTTCTTAAGATCTTGATAGAGTAGGTCCATTTCCTTAAGCTTGATTCGGAGTGCTTTATTTTCATCCTCAAAACTTGTATCTTTCACTGTTTTCACGCGCTGGCGCTCCCGGCGGACTTCTTTTCCCGGGAATATTCGATCTTGATGGAGGAGATCGAGATACCCTTGAACGTTTAATAAAAGGGTCAATGGATTGCAATAAGCGGCTCTCCCCAGAATCCATAGAGCCGACCTCCGAAGAGGGTGGATTTTCCAGTAAAACTGGACTGCCACCTGGGGTAGTTAATCTTTTCGTTTTGTTCATTGCATATTTTTTTGTATACACTATACGCTCGGTATACGGAGGTTGGATTTTAGTCGCCTCTTACGACAGGCATGCCTACCTCGGGTATATTCTTTCCCCTACCCGAAGGGGGTGAATGTGTGTCTATGTGTGTTAAATGTGTCTGCTCGTCTGGGGAGTATATAATTATATCGTCAATATAGACGTGACAGATTTTACCGATATCTTCTCGTAAAATATCGTCGATAGCTCTTTGAAAAATGCTTGGAGCATTTTTAAGGCCAAATGGCAAGCGACAAAATTCATACTTGCCATTATTGACGCTAAAAGAAGTTTTTTGCCGGTCGTTTTCCGCTAAAATAATTTGGTGAAATCCGGATTTCAAATCTAGGGTTGTAAAGTATTTAGATTCACCCAAATTTGCTAGAATGACCGATGTATCAGGGATGGGGTACCGGTCGGCTATGGTGTTCTCATTGATTTTCCTGAAGTCAATGACCATTCTTAATTTTGGTTTGCCGTTTTCGTCCAAACCTTTTTTATTAACTACATGAATTGGGGAATTATATGGTGAACATGATGTTCGAATGATTCCGTCCCGCAAAAGTGATTTTATTTCATCATTTATAAACACGGTCGCTGAAATAGGATAAGGGTAACTCCTAGTATAGACAGGTTCGTCGGTTGTTGTCCGTATAGTGGCTTTAATCTGTGTATTAAAAGGTAATTCCCCATCTGGCTTTGCAAATGCAGAGGCATTTTCTTGAATTAACTGATTAAACTGTGTTCGTATGTATTCAGGAACTGACTTCTGGTCTGTAGTAATTAAATTAACCTGTTGACAACTGAGATGGCGCAGTTTTTCTTTGCCATCTCTAAAAAACAAAATTTCATTTTGAGTATCAATTTTTGCATCTATTTGCTTAAGGAAATCGTACCCTATAATACCGTCGAAGGTATTCAACGAATTGAGTATGAAGAATGTTGAATTGTTTTTTAACACATTTATTTTGCATTTTTCTTTTATGAGATTAGTTCCGTTGACAGACTTAACATTGAAGGGGTTTTCTACTGGGCATATTGCTTTAAGAAAATCATGTTTTTTAATATAATTCTTGGAAGTTCCTGTGTCTATTAAAATTCGCATATCTTGTCCATTTATTGCAGTTTTAGTAATAAACGGCAAGAGTGACTTTACCCTAAAAAATTGATCTCATCATCAATTTGGTCATCCGACTGCCCTTCAGAAGAATTATCCCAACAAAATTCGCTTCCTAATTCGGAACTTTCTAATTTCATTAAGTTAATTTTTTGTAATTTTTGGATAGGTGATTGAGTAGAGTTCGTTATGTCCCGTGGGTGTTGAAGGGGACCCGAATGAATCGATTCGCCACCGTGCACAGCAATTGGAGCTTTGTCCATCAACTTTATGGAAGACTTTGCGCAAAGATCTCTTCTAACGACTTTACAAGATCCAGCTTGTGGAAGAAGTAAAGCCGCGAGACCATGCAATGCGTCGTGATTTTGGTGTATGGGCCGAAAATGAGATTGACATCGATGCTGACTTTCATCGCAAAATTTTGTTCGGCAAAATTGCCGCATTTGGGGTGAAGAGAATCCACATGAGACACTTGAAACGCCATTACATCCACAAACACTGACTGTTTGGTGTGCTCTATGGGCTGGTGGAATCATTGGGCCATTCTTATTCCGAAATGATGCTGGAGAGTCAGTTACCGGTATAGAGTCATGAAAACCGACTAATTTGTTCCCGAATTGGATGATATGAATGTGGATGAGATGTGGTTTCAACAAGACAGCGCTACATGCCACACAGCGCACGTCACAATCGATTTATTGACGGAAACATTCGATGAACGCATAATTTCGCGGAATGGACCTGTCAATTGGCCACCAAGATCGTGTGATTTGACACCATTGGATTATTTTCTTTGGGAATATGTGAAGTCGCTCGCCTACGCCAACAAACCAGAAATGTTAGGGGACTTGGAAGCCATTATTCGTGGCGTTATTGCCGACATACAGCCCCTAATGATATTTAAACATTAAAACATTAAAAAATTGTATCCTTCCAATAAAGCCAAATTTATGGACATTAAAGAGATTTTCTTGTATTTTATTTCAAATCGAAGTTCTATACCTCTAAAAAAAAACATCCTGTATAAAAACCGACTTAAGAACTCATATTATTTCCTGAATCTTAAATAAAGTTCACGGTTAGAATTAATTTTATTAGGTAGATAACGCGAATACATTTTTCTTTTCTTTTCTTTTCGCATTTTTCAATACCTGATTTGATCTCATTCAAAAATATATCATATTAACCCTTTAATTTTTAGGATTTAAGCAGTTCTTCACAATCAAAACCACTCATATATTCCTACAAATCAACAAAATTGGTTTTAGAAAAGTTATTAGATAACGCGCAATTAATGTTATTCAAATCACTTAAGTAATTAAGAAAATTTAGAATTCGTAAAATAGTTTACTTGAAATAAATCCAAAGAAAGAAGACCATCGACAAGTATTTGTTCAAGCTCATGCTAATTAAATTAATTGGTATTAAATTCTTATCACCATTCACATTCCTCCGAGCCACATTAACGAAATCAATACACACATCTGTTCTACTTCAACCGTAAAATGTACCAATGTAATTTGCCTACTGTGAAAACGAGACGAGACAACTATTAAAACTCCCCCAACTCTCTTGCTGCTTGTTCGTCAACGATCATTTCGTTAAACGACATATGATAAATCGAAGATTTCCGCAGACGAAATATGAGGGTGCAGCCATGTCCCCGTTAAAACAATGACATCATATTGGTGATCTTTTGATTTCGTTCTCATACCACAAATAAGTTGATAATAAACCGAATAATTAAAAGGGGAGGTGCATCGCTGTTGCAGCTGATCTGTGTTTCTGTTTTGAATTTTTTTTGGCAAGAATTTTTTAACGCAAATTCTTGCTGCAATTTAATTTTAAAGTTAATATAATTTAATTTAGTCAAGTCAGCAGTTGGCTTGAATAATTTAATACAATTAATACGTTTATTCGGTCATTGGCCAACTTTATCCAAATGTAATTCAGTAGTGCATTTTCAGTCGTGTCAACGCGAAAACCTGCGGCATGCAGTTCAGCTGGATGAGCTGCAACAAGCGCAGAATTATTATTGCCGATTATTGGCTTTATTTTTTTAACACGCTTTTTGTTTTTCCGCGACACTTTGCTCCATTCGGTGCCTCCGGAGGCATTTTCAATCACGACTGTCGCGTTATAACATACGGGGGCATCAATGACTGACATTCCCGTTTCGGATATAGTCGAATTTGTTCCCGTCGACAAACGCGTTAAATACGGCTATATAAAATATGGCCCCAAACCAAAAATGAAAAATGGCGACAATTTTAAATGAAAAGTGGCCCCAAACAAAATGAAACAATCAAAGACAAAAATGTGTCACACCCCCATGAAAAATGACCCCAAACCAAAAAAAAACATAAGGAAAGGCTACAGTCCGCTTGAGGCGAACAGTATGATCCCCTTTCCATATCCCTATATGCCCCAAAGAAAAAAGCATTAAGAAGATGATGGCTAGCATTTTATTTAGTTCTATTAATTACAAAAAAAAAAGTTTTTTTGAAAAAACGCCCCCAAAAAGTGGGCGTGGCCAAAAACTTTGTATGGGCGATATGTTGGAAAAAATATTGGGTAAATATTTTGTTAAACAGTTTTTTTTCGCTTTCTGTGAAAATTTTCGAAGAAAACAGCATTCTAGTCAAAAACGCCCACAAAAAGTAGGCGTGGCAAAAAAGAAAAACTTGTAAAGGAGGACAGTGCCTACATATCTTGTGAAGGTTGTAACACTCTATCTCTCTAACTTTAGCTTTAAAACGGTTTTTTCTAAATTGTGGGCGTGGCAGTGGGCGAATTCAAAAAAATTTTACAATTAACCATTTCGGAGCCCTGCGGTCCAAATGTGGTCTAAATTTCAGCTTCCTAGCTTAATTTTAAAGGCCTAAAAATTGCGTACGGACGGACGGACGGACATTGCTAGATAGTCTTAGGATTTGGTCCTGATCATAAATATATATACTTTTATGGGTCTACGGCGAATATTAAGGGGTGTTACAAACTATGTGTCAAAATTAATATACCCTTAGGATAGGGTATAATGACCCAAAAAAAGTTATATTGAAATTAACAATCCGAACATTTCTGTGATTTGGGGCCATTTTTTATATTTTGGGGCCATATTTCATTTTGTTTGGGGCCATTTTTCAATTTTCAGTTTGGGATTAATTTCATTATAAAATATTATTGTTGCCATAGGCACCTGCCTGACGAAAAGCACATATCCTGAGCGGAGCAACGAAGTTGAGATAGGCGATTACAACACTCTTTTCGTCAGGCAGGTGCCTATGGCAAAAGTACATGGGTGGCCCGCTACGCGGGATTAAGCGATTTCAGCCCTCTTTCCGCAGGCGACAACTTTCCGTTCACGCAACTTCGTTGCTCCGATTTTTACGCCATTTTAATTTTTGTTTTGGGGTAATTTTTCATAGAAAAATTTGACCCCAAACTAAAAAATGGCCCCAAACAAATTAATTTTGGCCACAGAAATATGAAAAATGGCCCCAAATTACAGATATTTTCGTGTTGTTGTTTTCTGATTTTTCGTTTTTCGTTTGGGCTATTTTTCATTTGAGCGTGACACATTAATTATGGTGTTGTTTTCCATATAAATTTGTGCGGGCATTTTGCGTGAAGCCATATTTCATGTAGCCTGAAATACATTTCAATTCGCGTAATTCAGATTTAATTAAACTCAGCTGTTAATGCGCTGAGCCTAGACATTAAACCCAAAAATGATATCCCATTGCAGATTTTACACTTTGAGCAAAGTCCACACAATGGTGTGGAATTTTCTGGAACATATCCCTCCGCAAATAAAGAAATCACCAGACATTATGTCAGTATAGTATGGATTAACTTGTTGAGGTGGTACTCACACTAAAAAAATTAAGCCTTTACTTGTTAAGCAAATGCATGAGATTCGTATTTATTATTTTATGTAGAGCTAACCGCAGAACCCCTATCTTTGAGCTATTCAGAAGCCTTAAGGTTCTTCCTCTAAAGCATTTATAATTTTCTTAAGTTTTAAAAATATTTCTTTCGTTCTTATAACTTACGCGTTAATAACCAGAGTTTATTTAGTGTACCCACCATACAAAAACATACTTTTCACTCTTTTATAAGGTCACCGCTCCTCGTTTCTTCAATATTTTACCTGAAAGTCTGAGATGTGAGAGACGTAAATCAGTAAAAAAATTAAAATCTTTTCTGTTTTCTTGATATGAAGATATAAATTCATTATTAAATGTTGTATTTTGATCAAAATTAATAGGCTTTTAAATTGCATTAATCACAATGTTCTACTAATTGCTTATTTATATTTTTTTGTATACATTATACATATAATAAATTGACCCCCATCAATATTTTTCAAAATATCATTAGTTATTCAATGATCCATCCGTCACTTGTCTTCCGACAAAAGAGTGGTCCTAACTGTTTCATTTATACTTTAAATCTGTTTTTTGCAAAATATTTTTTTATATTTAATTTTTCCATTGTATAGTTTTAAATAAAATTATAATAATATATTTTCCATTGAATATGAAATGGTACCAACTAAAATGTTTAAAATGATTTGTGGACATATTTTAAGAACAGTCATCCTACAGAGTGAGGCTTACCAAAACAAAATAAATGTTAAGAATAAATTCATGGTCCGGGAAGTATATGTATCTTATATGACAAGAATTTAATGAAAGATATAATTTGATGTACCATGTCCTATTTCAATACAAATAACTGAACAAAAACTATCTGAATATTGTTGGGGCTTTTTTATTTTTACCTGGTATAATATTACCATTTTCCATTTTTGATGTTTCGATATATTCTGAAGATTCTTTTCCAGTATAAATAATGGATATTGATATAACAATTCTGAGTCCTCAGCTATCGTCTTCATCATCTTCGCAAACGGACATGGACTTATTGGATTTCCATTTTCTGTAATAAATAAAAAAAATACAATAAGGATGAGTATATATATATGGTGATTTTTTAAGAGGTTTAGAACTTTTTTTAAAAAAAAAACACAAAAAATTCGAAAAAATGAATGAAATATTTATTTGAATCGATAGTTTGAACCTTGCAATTTAATGTTTAAAGATAATTTCATGCAAATGTTGACCGCGGCTGCGTCTCAGGTAGCCCATCCGCTGAGTCCAATTTTGGCATACTCTTTCACACATATCGGCCGGTATCTCACGAATGAATGCATGGATGTTGGCTTCCAGTGCGTCAATCGAAGCGGGCTTGTCCCTATACACATTAGCCTTGGCATACCCCCACAAAAAATAATCTAATGGTGTCAAATCGCACGATCTAGGCGGCCAATTGACCGGCCCGAAACGTGAAATTAACTGTTCACCATACTCGCCTCGCAATTGCGCCATTGTTTCGCGTGCTGTGTGGCATGTGGCACCGTCTTGTTGAAACCACATATCATGCAAGTGAAGAACTTCCACTTCGGGCAAAAAAAAGTTTGTTATCATCGCTCCGTAGCGTTCACCATTGACAGTAACGCTGCGATTCGCATCATCTTTGAAGAAATATGGCCCAATAATGCCGCCGGCCCATAAACCGCACCAAACAGTGGCTTTTTCGGGATGCATTGGTAGCTGTTGCAATGCTTCTGGCTGATCTTCACTCCAAATGCGGCAATTTTGCTTATTTACGTACCCATTCAACCAAAAATGAGCCCCATCGCTGAACACAATTTTTCGATAAAACAGCAAATTTTCACATTTTTCCCAGAGCACGAATTTTGATAACAAATTTCAATAATTTGCAATCGTTGTTCATTTGTAAGACGATCCATGGTTAAATTGCAAACCAAACTGAAGCTGTTTGACAGTGACACAAGGTACTAAACACACGTCAGCTGTCAAAACCAGTGTTGCCAAAACCAAACCAGCTAAAAAATCACCCTTTATATTTATTTGAAATGAATACTTTTTTCCTTTTTTTTCGTATGCAACTATTTCTCTTTAAACTTTAATTTTTCCCTCGTGTCATTGTTTGTCCCTACGAGCACCACGTTTTTAAATTTCTTCAACTCATTGGTGGTATAGTCTCTCAAACCTGATCTGTTTTTTTTCTGTCGTATTAGAAGGTAAAACAACAGAGCTAAGTAGTGACGTTAAAGAAAACGACTGTGCCACCACGGGCGATGACTCTGAGCTTGTAGTTGGAAGGACAGACGTACTGGCAGCAGGAAATGCAGACTCGAAGGAAGTTGTTGCTGGCCCGCAAAGGATAGCTATCTTTCTTTCTGTAGCATCTACCCGTGATATTCCTTTGTCGATGACAAACGAGTCGTCCTGCTGCACAATTTATTATATGTAGTCATCGTATATTGTCTCCTCGCGCACCGCCCCACTGGTATTGTTGTTTTCAATTGTCTTTTTTGTCAGTTTCGCTTCACATTTGTATCTGCACTCCACTTATATAGAGCTCAGAAGGATACCAAATATTGACCATCAAATTATTGAAATAAGCACCAAACAGCAGCAGAATATATGCACGAGGACTAGAAAAACACGTAATATAAATATTGTATTTATTTAAATTGAAAATATATACTTTACCATTTAATATATCTCTAGCAGATTACAAACGCGCCACTGATGTCTGCCAAACTTGGTCCAACATACATCACAATCAAAGCAGTTAAAGTTTGTCCACAAGGGGGTGTTTCATCTCCCCTCAATCATCGATCATCACTTCTCAATGACCTAAACAACTAAGGGCTTTGCGGATGACCTAGTGATATTGTCAGAGTATCATTGAAGTGAACGGTTGGTTTTCTGCGAGTGCTCCGAGTTTTAACTGATTATTTACGATATAAAAAAGGGTTTCCATACCAAAACATAAATAAAACAAATCTAAGATAGTGACTTTTAAATATTTATTGAAAAACGTAGTTTAAAAAGAAATTAACAGAAAATTTCAAATAACTGCAGCATCTACTTTTACTCTTGTCTACTATTGTTTATTATTCGCTGTTTCTCCTGTTACACGCAGTAAGTACCATGAATATGTGTGACCATTGCAAAGAGAAGCGACCCCTTGCTGGTGATTTTGTCGTCTGCCCTTTGTGTTCCCGAAAATTGCATTTCGACTGCACCACGGTCACAGAAAGGTCGTGGAGATCAATGGGCTCTAGAAGAGACACTTGGAAATGTCAGTTTTGCCGAAACGCCAGTGAAAGTGTAGGCATCACTCTTTTAGAATCTTCCTCGCGTCCATTAACACCTGATATGCAATCAAACAAAAGAAATAGGTCGGAAATCATTAGCCCACAAAAAGTAGATAAACTTGGTGGAAACATATCAGAAGCAATAACGAACGAAATACTTGTCGAGCTTAAGAACATGAAAATGGAAATGAAAAGCATTTCCGATTTTTGTAATTTCGTCTCACAGAAATTCGACGATTTAAACAAAAACATTGAAAAAAACAACACCGTCATGGACACTCTTATGAACGAAATTCAGAAACTAAAAGATGCGCATCATGAAAAAGACGAAGTCATTTCACAAATGCAAGCACAAATCAACAAACTGGAACAACAACAACTAAAGAACACAATAGAAATTAAAAACATTTCAACAACACAAAACGAAAATTTAACCGAAATTGTCAAAGCGATCGGAAACACAATTAAACTGGAAGTAGCATCCGCAGATATAGCAGATATCTACCGCACAAGAACAAAAAACACAGACCGCTCTTCAATTGTAGTCACTTTTAACAGTAATATTATAAAAACGAATTTCTTAAAGAATGCCCGTCCACTAACAATTGCTAAAATCAATCAGAACATAAATAACAATGCAAAATTGAAAGAGACTAAAAACAACAACAATGTCTTTATTAACAATGTCTTTATTAACAATATGCTCACAGGCTTGAACAAACAATTGCTGTGGCAAGCCAAGAAGAAGGCGCGAGAGGAAGGGTGGAGATTTGTGTGGGAGAGCGCTGGAAAAGTATACGTGCGAAGAGAGGAAAATGTGGAGGCATTGTTTATACAGTCTATGACTGATGTAAATAAAATCAGACGCAATTAATTTAACTGTATACATACATGTATTAGTGATCAAATTGTTTTATGTGCTTATGGATATGGATGAGAGTGACAATATCGAAGAAGATCTGTTTGATTTGAATTTTATGGAATTCTCTGATTTTTATCAAACAAAAAAAGAATTAGAGAAATTGAATTTTAGTTGTTTATGTCTGAACATAAGGTCGCTGAGGAAAAATTGGGATGTTTTTTGTGCAAATGTAAGTCCGATTCTGAATTATATCGATGTAATTGTTTTAGTGGAGATAAATATAAAAAAAGAGGAAAATTGTCTGTATTGTATTGATGGTTTCTGTTCAGAATTTACAAATAGAGATAAAAGAAAAGGTGATGTATATTAAAAACCATATGAACTACGAAAGGTTAAATGTTGAGACTGTATCGTATGAAAACTTAACAGTGAAAATTAAAACAAATAGGAAAGAGAAAATAGTCTGTGGAATTTATAGACCGCCGAATCATTCTGAAAATGAATTTGTTGATGAACTCTTGCAAATTACAAGCAAAAAAGGAGCAAATGACGATATAATCATTTTGGGCGACATGAACATAAATGTAAAAGATAGTGCAAATAATCATGTACTCAGCTATCAGGAAATGCTGGCTTCAAATGGTCTTCGTAACGTCATTAAAGAAGCAACCAGAATAGATTTAAATATAGGCAGCTGCACATTGATTGACCACATATTGGTTAATTTATCGGTGGTAAAAATATTTTCGGCTATAGTTGAAAGCAACATCTCAGATCACTATAGCACTACTTATGGTATCTATGATGTGTGTGCGACAGAAAATGCCCAAACATTGCGATCGCACATTAGAACTAGAAAAGTGAATGATATGATTAGAGCTACCGACTGGAATTCGATATTAGCAGAAACGGACACCGAAACTATTTTTGATTCACTTGTTCAAAAAATGGGCGATATATACACAAACTCGACAGTCATCTGTAAGGAGAAAACCCTGAGAAAAAATACCGATTGGATTACAATGGACATCATAGAGACCTGCAAGGAGAGGGACCAATTGTATCGCAGGTGGAAAAATAATCGAACCAATGTATCATATGAAACTGATTACAAAAGATTTCGCAACCGAGTAAATAAAAAAAATTGTAAAAGCCGGGAACAATACTACAAAATTAAATTTGAGGAAGTGAAGTGTGATCCCAAAAAAACGTGGGCACTCATCAATGAAGTACTGGGAAGAAGGAAGCCTTCATTAGATGAAACAATTGTGAAAAACTTTCCACCCAATACAAATATTGCTGGATTGGCTAATACATTTTCGAATTTATTTTCCCAACAAGCAGCATCAATAATCCACGTATGTAATACAACAACTTCAAGCCATCAAACTATATGTTTACGGGACACAATTTATTTGGGAGATACAGACTCTGTAGAGGTAGGAAATCTTATAGCTCGCTTAAATATCCAAAAGGCACCTGGGACAGATGGTATTAGAGCAATAGACATAAAATCCAACGCTCATATATTTGCGCCCATAATTACGAATTTTATCAATATGAGTTTTAATACGTCCACTGTGCCAAAAAAGCTCAAAGAGGCACTTGTTAGACCTATCTACAAGTGAGGAGCCAAACATGAGATAGCTAACTATCGTCCGATTGCAATATTGCCGGTGATAGAAAAGATCTTAGAGCAAATCGTAGCAGATCGAATATGGAAATTTATTGATAAGCATAAGCTAATAAGCAAGCATCAGTACGGGTTCCAGAAGGGCAAAAGCACCAACCAGCTTCTCGGTGATTTCGCAAATTTAGTTAACACCAGTCTTAACAAAAATCACCACGTGTTAGTACTTTTCCTAGATTTTAGCAAAGCATTCGATACCCTGGACCACAACAAACTCATCGATGCATTGGAGAGAATAGGAATTAGAGGAAAACTGGCAGATTGGCTGAGAGACTACCACAGAATGAGGACTTTTCGCGTGGGAATCAAAAGCAACTGCAGTAAAGCCAATACAGTGCAGTATGGAGTCCCACAAGGCTCTAAACTTGGTCCCCTCTTATTCATTCTATACACCAATGAATTATTAAAATCCTTTAAGATGAGCTATCCCTTCGCATATGCAGACGACACAGCAATTGTTGTTTGCCACAGATCAATCGTAGAAGCAACGAGGATGATGCAAGCAGAGTTCGACGAAGCAGGAAAATGGTGTCATGATAATGGGATCGTACTAAATGCGGCAAAAACAAAATTATTACATATTCGTAGCCCACAGTACCCAGAGTCACAAATAAACATTAAATCATACAACTGCACCAATCCAAAGCAACTGCCAGGTTATAGGTGTCGTAGATAAGTACAAATATCTGGGTGTAACGATCGATAGCCATTTTCTATGGGAATCACACATAAATGATCTACGAATGAAGCTGAAAGGATCCCTGTTTGCATTGGCTTGCCTGAAGTATAAGTCTTCAAGCTGTGTACAAAAACAAGTGTACCACGCTATTGTCGAGTCACGACTGAGATACGGCATACTAGCGTGGGGAGGTGCAGCAGATACACATATTTCTAAGCTTCAGAATATACAAGACAGAGCGATTAAATTGCTGTCGGGAAGAAACAGCGTAGACGGTAAAGTGAAAGTTCTCACAGTGAAGCAGATATATAACATGACAGCAGCGTTGGAGTACTATGACGATGAAAGGTTTCGAACTCCAATCAATCACGGCTTCAACACCAGAAGACGAGCAGAAGGGCTTTACCAACTCCCATCCTTCAACAATGTGTACGGCAAGCGTCAGCTGATGTACACCATACCAAACATCCTAAATAATCTTCCTAATAATTTGCGTAATTTAAATCATGTGAACGTAAGAAAGAAGAGATTAAAGCAATATTTCCTAAAAAGTATAACGTAATGTTTATGTAATTACCGTTCATAGCTGTCTTTTTAAAATGTTTATGAATGTTTTTAAGAACTTTTTTTAATCAAAAATATTACAATCAAATTTATGTTAATGCACTTAATTAAAATTACCAATCTTTTTGATGATACCAGAAATATTAACTGAATCTGAAAAATAACCTCCTGCAGATAAGCTATCTGGCTTCGCAGGTAAGAGAACAAAATATTGTACTAGATTTAAGATGCATGAAATAAAATAAATAAATAAAATAAATAAAAATCATAACAAGAGTCCAAACAAAGTCAAATTGCCTTAAAGAGAAATTTTGGGACTGGTGTCAAGACAAAGATCCAACTGTTAACCCCTCATAAGAACGTACCCTAAATAAAGCGACTGCAATATTAAGGAAAGTCTCCAAACTCTTCGGTAAGAAATGAGGTCTACATACTTAAATAATGCACTGGACCTACCAAACCATAGTCCTACCAATCATCACGTATTCAGCTCTAGTGTGGTGAGAAAAGGTAAGCCCAATATTTTTTTTTTTTTATAATTTGCACGTGCAAAAGGGATTGTTAGCACCCTTATAATGCTATAGTAACACAGCACGGGCGTTAAGGAAATGAGGGATTAGAAGAAAGGATGAGAAACCGATGCACATGGATTTTAAATGTTTGTAAATTGTAATGGTCAGGAAAAACAGAGTGAGGCAGAGCATTCCACAATCGTGTTGTACGGGAGAGGAACGAATCCTTAAATTTCACAGTTCGACCGAATATAGGCTTTAGGGTGAACTGATTAGCATTCCTCGCGTGGCGAGTATTACGGTTGAAGTGTTGTAGGGGAGGAATGCAACTGGCTATTTCGTTTGAGCACTTGTGATGGTAGTACCGATAGAACAACGATAGGCAGGAGACATTACGACGATGACTAAGAGGGTCAAGCGAATTCGCAATATCTCGGACCAATAACTTTTATCGCGCGTTTTTGAATTCTGTTGAGAAGCTCCAAATATGTAATTGGTGCACCGGACCAGATATGAGCGTTGGGCGAATAAACGCCTTGTAGATTCTAGCCAGATCAGAAGGGGTAAAATATTTCTTGCATCGCTTTAGGAAGCCTAGACACTACGCAGCGTTCTTGGCGACATCGAATATGTGGTCATTCCAACGAAGGTTGTCATTAACACACATACCGAGAATGGAAAGTCTTTCGGATTCAGCGATGCAAGTGCCATTCATGGATAATGGCAGAGTATTGAGGTTTCGCTTTAGTGACAGAAGACAACATCTGGACAAATGCTGTTCGGAAAGAGCCCTGAAGAATAGGACAAATAGAAAAGCTTACGCTGCCCAGAAAGCACTTCAAAGGATACAAAGACTAGCATGCAATAGGAATCACGGGTGCCAGGTGCCCCTTTCCATCCAGTGCTATAGGGGAACTCATTGAATAATTACCGTTACATGTACAAATTAAGAAGTGCACTGCTTCAAGCGCAATAAAACTTCACTTCGTAAAAAAAATTAAAAAATTTAAACACTTAAGTATCCTAAGCTCCTCAAAAATTATACATAGCCTTTCGATTCATGTCACTGATCTCATGCCCACAAAAGTAAACTTTCGTCGGCCCTAGGCTAGACAGACCCCCCTCAGTATGGTTTACGGATGGTTAAAAAATGTTAACGCGTGTAGCAGCAGGCATCAGCGGACCTAACTGTAAAATTTCAGTTCCCCATCAGCGAAAGTTTACGCCATCGAACTATGCGCAAGAGAATGCTTAAGGCGTAATCTCAGAAGATCAAATATCTATATTCTCTCAGACAGTCAAGCAGCACTCAAAGCTCTTAACTCCTACAACTTCAACTCTCTACTTGTTTTCAACTATATACTGGGTCCCAGGACATGAAGGAATTCTCGGTAATGAAGCGGCTGACGAGCTAACACGTAAGGGCTCTGCATCCCCCTTCATTGGCCTAGAGCCCTTCTGTGGACTACCCACTAGTTATATCAAATTAGAATTTGCCAATGCAAACAAATTCATTGGCCTTGCCAACAACAAACGCGCTCTTCAGATCCCCTCTATGAGAAAGCTCGATGCTAAAATTGTAATTGAATTCCTAGCAGGTCACTGCGCCCTTAACCATCATCTCATGAAAATCGCAAAAAGTTCTACAGATTTGTGTAGACTCCGCCTCACAACAACCAGAAATGGCAGGGCACAGCCTATGCGTCTGCCCTGCAATCAACAAAGGACTCATCGAACCTCACGATATGGTGAAATCATCGGCCTCAACAATCGTAAGGTTCATCAAAGACCTAGGATTGTCGCCAGAACAAATCACATAAATTTATGGATGGAAAACAACATATCTTTTCTTGGTCGCAGTGCTGATCAGCCCACATCTTAAAAAATAAAAAAAATGTTACAGTTTTTAAAGGAGCTACGGAAGCAGATAAAAATTGGTTCGACGTTAACAATAATAAAGTGCACGACTGCGTCATACGAACCATTCACGGTACATCAGATGCTTATTTAATCGCAAAATGAATCGAAAATTAATGGAGACAAATTTATTTAAATCACTTTATATTTAGGTTTTGGAAAATTAAATTTTCTCAAAAACGGTACCTACGATTTTGATGTAATTTCGCACATTCGACACTTTTAACATAGTTGTTCGAAACACAAAAAATATCAAAATCGTTATAGCCGTTTTTGAGAAACCGAATTTAATTTAAATTTAAGAAAATCGTTACATGAAAAAAAAATTAAAAAAAAAATTATTTCAAAAATCGAAGTATGCAAATTTGGTCGACTTTATAAACTGTACATTTTTTTTTAAGTTCCCTTTATTATTTTTCGAGATATTGTCGGCTTAATTCGATTTTGGTTTCTTTTTATTTTCAAAAAATGAGTATGCAGAATGTTTGACTCTATCCCAAATATCCATATACAAAAACAGACCGAAATTCTTCGAACCATTTTCGAGAAAAATAGTGATAAGTGATTTTCACAAACAAAATTGTATGGCAGGTACCGTTATTTCAAAACTTACATCAAAAAATAAAAGAATGCACAGAGATGTAATCCTAAAAACCGACGGACGGCATTGGCGGAACCACTTTTTTGGACTTCTCTATAATCGTAATTTCATACCTCCTACTCAGTTTGAGTTCGAAATTTCGGCACGATTTCGGCACGATCGCAATAATTTTCTCTTTGGTATACTAATGTATAGGTGGTGAAGGTTTCTGTAAGAATGGGTATGTGACTGGACCAAGGGTGAAATGCCGCTGCCTCTCGTCATCGGAAAGAAAACCAGAGGAATTTTGTTCCTAAGACCGTCATACGTGGTGAAGAACCACTTCCTGCACGAGGTGCCACTGCTTTTGACTAAATATGACGGATCTAGAGGGGAATAACTCGATAAACCCCGCAATTCCAGGTGTAAAACGACCGTGCCAATGGAATATATGGTACAATGTTATGCTGTCTTTTAACGGTGAACTCTAGATACCTGGGGACCTCTAGTTTCAATTAAATATCCCTTTTCTGTATACAGGGGGTGAGTACAGAACGACATCTTCTTCCCCCTTGCTCGTGGGTCCAAAATTAACGAGCTGAAACATAAAACAAACAAAGGGCTGGTGTAAATGAATCGGGCACCAAGAACTTAGATAAAACCGATTCTCATACGATGACGACCATGACGGAGGAGGAAGAGAACCTCTTACTCCACGATCCGTCGACAGACAAACAGCTCGTCCAAATTCTCAATATCGCCAACTGCATCTCTTTGGAAAAAAGTCTTAAATTGCAAAATGAAGATAAAAAAGTTGAGGAAAAGGCCGATTCTGGCGGACAACGACAAACAAACACTTCAAAACGCTCTTGATTTTTTGGAGAGTCAGTCTTTGGATAGAGATGAGCCTTGTGCTAGTACTCTACTAAAGATGGTCTCTCCGGAACTCTCCAGCAAGGATGCGCTGATGCGACCACCAATGCCCGTGATATGCCGCAGCCTATCGGGGCATGGGTCTGTTGTCTCAGCCTCCAAAAAAGAAGTCGACAGCCAGGACGCTGACAAATTACCGGGTGAGCCAAACTCGACATTAGACAGTATCTGTAAGCCTACTGAGCCAAAGGACAGCACATGTTCGGAATTAACCGAAGCCGTAGCTGTAACGCAGGCAAGCCTGGCGGACAACGCTATGACGTGAGTCTCAGTAGCTGAAGACCAGCTAAAAATGCGCAGGAATGTGCAGGAGGACGCAGACCCTGAAAGGAAAAAGGAGTTTGTCTAGTGCAGGGGAGGAATGCCGATTGCCTTCCGCCTTGGACAAGTCAAGAATAACCGTCTTGACTTGTCCAATAGGAGAACAGGGCCAAATGTAGATAGGGTGAAGGCCTCCAAAGGTGTTGCAGTGAAACCAGCCGCAGCGAAGACGAAATGCCGATTGCCTTTTATCTCGACTGCGTCTGGTTCAAAGCGCCCGGCAGTTGCTCCAGGTAAGGATGCGTCCAAACCTAAAGAAGCTCTGGGAAATCCCAAAAGAGGCCGACACCAGGACATAATCATTCCGGTTCTAGGTAGGGAAGCCAAAAAGCGAAAGATCGCAGAAAAGGTCAAAGAAAGTCTCCGTGTCGCTTTTGTCGACCATGGTAATCTAAATCGGAGACTTAACCGAAAGGACGTCAACGTTCAAAACGTTCAAGGCCCATACATACCCGCGGAGAGAATCGAACGCAACTTGCAGTTCTTTAACGCGGAGCTACACAGGAAGGAGTGGAAGATCATAGAAGTGGGTGAACATAAGGACAATTACACAGAAGACCTGGTGCTTCTCAGCCATATATCGCTGCCACGCAAGAATAATTTCAAGGGAAGCGACTGGCCGTCATGAAGATAGTACAAGTACATCTTCACCACAGTAAGGCGGCCAGCGCCAACCTTACTCTTATGAATACTACGAAGGTAGATGTCGCTCTTATTCAAGAACCGTGGACGATACGGAGACCTGATGGTGTTTAAGATTAACGCACCAGAAAATAGTAAGACGCGTACATGTACATGCCTTTTGACTCTCCTACGAATCCACCGTCCGAGTTGACCAGTTCGCTGATTATAAAATCAAAGCAGGAGAAATAGGATTTCATCCCAGGATGCGACGCCAACTCCCACCATGCTCAATGGGAGAAAGTTTTCACACAAATGTGCTAGGTGAGTCTCTCTTTGAATTTATTTTAGAGCATAAGTTACTTATAGCTAACAACGCTAATGAACCAACATTCATTACGCGTAATAGACGTGAGGTTTTAGACATAACACTCTACAGCAATTCACAGACGCTTACTGTGCGAGATTGGAAAGTTTCACCCGAGGCAAACTTTTCGGATCACAGAATAATGGAATTCATGAATCCCAGAACAGTAAACTGGGAGAATTTTATTATAGAGGTGGGAAAAATTCAGTAAGATTCTACAGGAAGCGTACGAAAAAGCATATCCTCCACGGACAATTAAAGACAAGAATTCTTCACCTTAGTGGACTTAAAGTATTTTTGAATTGAGAAAGAAAGCCAGAACACCTTTTAATGCTGCAAAATCTTCAAACTCCCGCTTAGACTGAGACATTTACAAGACTAATCAGCGTAGGTTCAAGAGCGCAATAGCCAGTGCTTGACGTATAGCCTGGCGAACGTTCTGCAGTGATATTGAAAGTACTACGGATTCAGGAAAGGACTCAGGAAAATTCTTTCCAAGGAACCCGCTGTTCCTGGTTACTTGAAAAACAGTAATGGAAACTGGACAACATCCCGCAAGGAAACTCTCAATCTCTTATTACAAACTCACTTTCCGGGATGTATTCCGAGTGATAGCAATAACCAGGGTTCGTATAGCGCCTCATTAGCCGCATTGCCAGTCCCAGAGGGTGCTATTACGGAGGAAAAGATAATCTGTGCAATCGATAGCTTCAGTCCCTTCAAATCCCCTGGAGGTGACAAGATATTTCCAATTATGCTACAGAAATCTAAGGACATAATTTTACCGATTTTCAAAAGATGATTCATAAGAAGTCTTGAACTAAGCTACATTCCAAAGGCCTGGCGTAAAGTGAAGGTTGTCTTCATTCCCAACATTGCAAGATTCCAACGTTGATAGTACTATCACTAACGTGATCATCAATCTACTAAGCGAAAGAAATATATATGCTAACCTTGGTGACGCTGCCCTAAGAGTTACAGCATCCAGAGGAACACCCCAGAGAGCTGTCATCTCTCCACTACTATGGGTCCTCGTCATCAATGAAATACTCATGAAACTAAAAAACAGAGGGGTTAAAGTAATTGCTTATGCAGACGATGAGGTGTTGGTTGCGTCAGGCAAATTCCTATCAACTATATGCGAACTGTTAGAAAACTCACTACGGACACTTAACGAATGGACAAAACAATGTGGTCTTTGGACCGAACTTGTGCTGTTCACAAATAAAAGGAAAATACCACAATTCAAACCACCAGCTATCGAGTGGATCCCTCTAAAGTGTCGGAGAGTGCGAAGTATCTAGGTGCTATCCTTGACAGGAAACTTAACTGGAGGTTGAATGTTAATGAACGAGTAAGGAAGGCAACAAATGTATTTTATGCATGCAACCGTGTCTTCGGCAGAAGATGGGGACCGAAACCCAAAGTAATTCTGTGGATGTACACGGCAATTGCACGTATATTCTGGTGGCAAGCCGCAGACAAATCAACCAATCTTAAGTAATTGACGAAAATACAGAGACTAGCTTGCATAGTCACAACTGGTATAATGAGAACGACACCAACCGCTGGTTTGGATGTGATTTTAAATTTGCTACCCTTGGATCTATACATGCACGAATCAGCCGCCATGAGCACCTGGAGGATCAGCCGAATAGTAAGGTGGAACCCAGGTCTCGCGGAGCACGCACAGATTTTGAAACTGTATGTAGGAAACAAAGTTAGCTCTGACTACATGATTCCCTACATGGATTTTGACAAGCCAAACACCTGCTCCTTTCCGAGCAGTGTGGAATAGAAAACGAATGAACCCACGAAAATGACATCTATATCCATATACACCGATGGATCGAAGACGGATTGTGGAACAGGTGCCGGTCTATTCTCAGAGGAACTAAACATACACAACTCCATCAGACTCCCTGATGAAAGTAGTGTTTTCCAGGCTGAGGTTCTGGCAATCGCGGAAGCGGCCCATACTGTATCAATGTTGGCAGTACCACGTAATGATATTACCATTTTCATTGATAGTCAGGCGGCCATTAAGGCAGTTAATGCTATCGAAATTAATCCAAGCTGGTTCACCGCTGTCGCATAGAGCTTAAGGGTCTTGGCTCACAGCACAAGGTATGTCTTTGCTGGGTTCCTGGACACAGGGACATAACCGGTAATGAGACGGCTGAAGAGCTAGCAAGAAAAGGATCTGAAGTTGATCGCGACCTGGCACTTCATTCGATCAAACCACTACTCTGCAACCTGAGAGAACGAGTGGAATACAAGATCTGAATGAAAGCCAACTATAGGTGGAAATCTCTAACCACCTGTGAGATATAATAAGAACCGAACCAAAAAACTCCTGCAGTACGAAAGAGAGTCGCTGTCCAAGCTGGTCAGTGCTTTAACTGGTCATAATTTTCTGAAAGGCCACATGATTAAAATAAATCTCAAGAATGACGACATTTGTAGAGGCTGCGGCGATGTCATTGCCTATCTGCCACCCGACGTGTTCACACACATTTTTTTGTTGTAATCGCTCCGCGGTCAGTTTTCGCACAAAATAAACTAAAAAAGTGTGCAAAAAAACGCTAATCGCGCGCGCGCTATTAAAAAAGCAAAAAAAATATAAGGAAAGGCTACAGTCCGCTGGGGGCGAACAGTATGATACCCTATCCATATCCCTATATGCCCCAAAGCAAAAAGCATTAAGAAGATGATGGATAGAATTTTATTTCATTCTATTAATTAAAAAAAAAAAGGTTTTTTTGAAAAAACGCCCCCAAAAAGTGGGCGAGGCCAAAAACTTTGTGTAGGCGATATGTTGAAAAAAATATTGGGTAAATAGCAAAGCGGGTCGCGTTGTGTAGATTTTGTTGGTAGACCAAAGCAATTCATTGTATGAGCATAACACCTGCAGTGTTTTATTTTGGAAAGCAGACGTCAGAATCGACACGGTACGGCCTAGCTTAGTCAGCGTCGGAGTTGAGTCTTTTGTGTTTATTTTTTGTTATGTGTAGGAATTTCAGGGAAGACGTGAGCAATATTCGTGGGTTAAGAGCGAATTTTTTTTCATTGTACGCCCACACGAATCCCAATAAACCAGCTGGTTTGGCACTAGGTGAAACACAGGTCAGCATTGATTCTGATCTAACGGAGTTTACCCTGCCTGGATATAACTTAGTGCCATTATTCTTTTCTCATCGCGGACTCGCCGAATATAAATTTTGGTTTCTGTTCCGTGTGAACAATTAAAGATAATCTTTTTAGATATTATATTACTTTATTAGCGAGTCTAGCTCGGTCTGAGGCTAACTTAAGACTATCTTACTTGGTAATACAAAATATAAAATCTTCTATAAAAAGAGACATCCCCATGCGCCGACGACGTTACACTCGAACGATGTGCTGATCTTGCAACTTGTGCAAGATCTCACGTTGCGAGCTCACGTTTGGCATATCCGGCGGCGACGATCACTTGCCACCGGAATCTGCTGTGTCAGCGGATAGCTGACCTGCCGTGTTAACTCCTCCCTTTCTTAAGTTAAGACCGTCCTCGGTCTTTCCCAGTGATGCAATCATATTCTGAAGGTCAAGTTGGTTGCATTTTTTCCTCTGATGATGTTTCAGTTTGAAGATGGCATAACAGACCGCAAAGAAAGCGTAAGTCACGCAGCAGGCCAGCACTGGATGCGTTGTTATTTTCGACTTCATCTCTTTAATGTGGCGCAAGTTTTCCTCATTCATCCTATGCAGAAATGGCAAGCTTAGTATCTCGTGATGACCAGTGATATTAAGTAGCGCTATCGCTGCGGTGCCTGGGCGTCTCTTCTGGATGTTGTTGCGATTAACAAATAAGGAGCCATTGACCTAGACCCTATCATCGAAAGTGATTAAGTATGTCCCATTAACGGTTTCCTCGACATCATTTGCCTCTCTCACCTTGGCTAGTTTGTCATTGATTATGATGATGCCATCATCGACTACCACCACGGGATCCAGATGATTAGGTTGAGTGTTGCAATGTGCTACGCCCCCAGAGTGCAGTTGTTGGGCGCACGTTCTACTTGGTACCTCCTTACAGAATGTCGATGTTGTTGTTGGGCTACAATCGCCAACCGCCAGCACTCGGTTACCGCATTCTGTTACCATGTTGTTATCGGTTAGGTGAAGAATTGTTTCGCCATGCGAGACGGGGAAAATACTAACTTTCTTACAAACTAACTTAGGTCTAGGATATTTTATTTATAAGAAAATGCAAAACATCATTATTTTGTAAAATCTTAACACTACTACTACTACCATTAGTTCTGTTTCACTAACATTTGTGAATTGCTCATTAATTATTGACTTTAAGTCATTGTCGTCAAGAATTGTCGGATTTATTACATTAATTTTAGCAAGTGTTATAGACAACACTAAATTTTCTACTTCAGTGATCATGATTCTATTTCTAGCCAATAAGATTTCATAAAGTTTTTTTAGAACTTGACAGGATACTATTTATGGTGTCTGTTAACTTATTAATTTGCTCTCGTGTCCTTGTATTTATTAATATCTGCCTATTATTTGATTCTGTGAGCTGAGCCTGTGTGAATTTTATCTGTTCAAAGTCGTCGAAATCAGGGGTCCAAGCTATTACCTTTAAAGCCGTGCCTAGGAAGTTTAAACTTCTCGATTAGTTGTTTCGTTGGGTGTCGGTCATACTTGGCCTTTGAGAAAATTTTGCAATTTGCAATAACCTCGTTTGCCAGCTTGGTCATTTTTGGGAAGAAGTAGTCACGTAAAATTTGTTTCACGTTCCCCTGAGCAGCTCTGTGTGCCCGGTTATGTTCTGCAATTGCCTATGCTGAATGTGGGCCAAAACTGGTACTTCACAATGAATTGCATTGACCACATCTGGTTTTACCATATCTTTCACTGTTTCTATAAGTGTGTCCCTATCTGAGAAATATATAAAGTGCCTGCTCTTCGCTCCAAAAATTATGAAAGTGCGAGTTGAGGGTACTGGTGCCTCCTCTATAAGTATTTGATTTCTAAAGCAGTTTATTGGTTTTTGTGTCGTCTCGATGGTGTATGTCAGGGATAGTTCACTGTGAACTGTGGCCACGTCAGAGGCTGCTTCGTCCTCCAGAGCGTGAATGTTTTGTTGGGACAGTGCGCCAGCGGCATGGTTTTCCTTTCCTGGTTTGTAGAATACGTAAGCATTGTGCTCGTCAATAAACGCTTTCCAGCGCTTTATCTTTGCATTTGGGTTTTGGTCTGAAACCGCAAACGTGAGAGGTTGATGGTCCGTGAAAATGTAAAGCGTTTTTACCCCATAGAGGTAGTTACGCAGACTTTTTAAGCCCCATACTATGGCCAGGAGTTCTCTCTCATTTGTTGTAAAGTGCAATTCTTTATCTTTGAGTGTCCTTGAAATCATTGTTATCGTTTTCCCGTCTTGAGACAGAACCGCTCCCAGTCCATGTGATGAAGTATCCGTCGTTAGGTCGAACGGCTTCCCGAAGTCTGGGTACAATAATGTGACATCTTCCGATATCAATATTTCCCTCAATTTGTTGAAGGCAGTTTTGAATAAATAGGGTCGTTATTTTCAGTCCGAATAGTAGCAACAATGTTTGAGTTAAACGGTAGCAACTCGTTAGAGTCTGCAAATACCTTAACTCGCTTCTTCATCATTTTTTGGAAGTTAGCCCTCACCGAAAGGGGAATCTGTATATCATCTATTATTACAAAATTAACATTTTCGCATGCGTGATATGGATACACTAACATTTATTTATTTATTTATGTATTTATTTATTTATTCATTTATTTATTTATTTATTTATTCTTTTATTTATTTATATATTTATTTATTTATTCATCCATTTATACATTTACTATGTCTTTATTTGTTTATATATTTATTAATTTTTCACATTTATTTATTTATATATCTCTTTTGCATTGGAGGTTTTTGTTCGTATTTTCCTTCAAATTTTTCTTATTTTTTTGTTTTTTTTTTTTCGCAATTCTGCTTGTATAAACTAAAATAATATTCCAGTAGAAAGATAAAATCGTATCAAATCTCTGTAAAATGCGCGGTAACAAAAATAATGTAACATCCTTTGTTTTAATACGAAATAAAAAAATAAAAAAAAAAAAAACATTTTCGCATTTATAGGATTTAATTGCTTCTGATCCTAAATCAGAGCGAATTATCTTTTCTCTTAAACAAATTGTAGCATTGACCTCGGTTAGCAGATCAAGACCAATTATATCGTCAAAGGTCGTAAGACTAGGGAGTAAAAAAAAGGGCTGCTAACTCCAAACATTTCTATGGAACATTTGTACTTAATATTATCGAAACCATGAATTGATTTTAAAAGAAAAGGGGCGTTAACCGACATTACATTTCCTACCTCTTGCAGAGGTTTGATCTAATTTTTCGACGCCCCGGTATCAATTAAAAACTTAATAGGTCTCCCTGCCATTGTTCGTTGTATGAACGGCAGCAGGGAGTTACCCTTAAAAAATTAACGTAATCGGAGTCAGGTGCTTCCGCTTCCACTTCGGCTGCTTCTGATTCAGCTAAGGTCTCATAGACGTACCCTTCCCGATCGTGTAGGGGATTTCCCTGGGACGTATGGTTAATCCTTTGCCGTCTTTACCCAGACTGTCTTTCAGAGTTATTTGACCTCTTAAATCCATATCCCTGCCTTTGGTTATTGGTATTATTACCAAAGTTTTGCATTGGATATTTTGTCGACTGTCGGAAGCGCGACGACGTGGGATCTACATCCATTCTTTTGACCGGTTCGGGCGTATTAGGGCTTACCATAACGATGCTGTCTACTATAAAAGGGGGTTTTTCCCTGATTGGCTGGGTTATTAGTTTGGTTATAATAATTACCGTTGTTCCTATTATTGAAATTGGCTATACTTTGCGGTCGGACTTGCGATCGCTGACTTTCAAACCTTTGTGCTTTCTCTTCAGAATTCTTGGCATAGTTCGTTGCGAACATGTACCTCTCATGGTTTGACTCGACTTCTTGAGCCAATGCCAGAGCGGCGGGTAAATCGGATGGACGGGCTGAAAATAGAACGTCGCTGAGTGATTTTTTCAAAGCATATATGAACACGCACGCGCATCCTTTCTGTATTTCTTGTTAATAGAGCCAGCTAAAACGCTGTCGAATGTCATTATAGTTTTATTTGTCAGAAGTGTGAGTTTCCTCTCAACTTCATCGTAGTACTGTAAAATGATAAAATTACCCTGTACTCAGTTCTTGCCCGATCAAGTATATTGGCCGTTTGTCGGCGTATGTGAAATCCAATCTAGCTATAATAGCTTTAAAATTTAAAACTGTATTGAACGAGGACAAAACGGCGTCGGCCGATCCTCTAATCTTATTTCTGATTCTAGAACTGACTGAATCTAGAGTTTAAACATGATTATAGGAATATGATCAATGATTATTTACATCTTGATCATATGAAACCAATTGATGAATTAATATATTTGCTTCAAGTTACTAAGATTAAGGTCTAGTAATGGATATGCCGTCTGATGTAATGACACAAAAAATCCTTCTGCTACAAAACTACCACATCAACTTTCCTCAAGTAACGAAATGGCTTCGGCCGGACTCTGAACAATCGATTGGGTGCCATCGTATTTTCACAGATGGCTCCAAAACCGGACAGTGGTCTGGTGCCGGAGTCTTTGTGGAACGCGATAACATAAAACTTTTCTACCCCTTGGGTAAGCATGTGTCTGTTTTCCAAGCGGAGGTTTTTGCCATCCTGCTATGCTATGTTATGGCTATGCACTTTATTGTCAACAACAGGTGGAGGGCTATAAGCATTTGCAGTTGCAGTGACAGCCTTAAAAGCATTGCTAAACCCTCTTACCTCGTCCAAGTTAGGAAGTTAGGTCATAAAGTGGCAGATTTTCGTGGCTGACATGGTGAGTGTCGAACATCTTAGCTTCTTTTCATCTAACCTCGAAAGACGGGAAAACTAACCACATTAAAGTAAGGTGTCTGAATGGTAGTAGAATGGACTAGAATGTCTGAGTGCTCCATCGGATAGTAGCAACCTCCGACAAAAAAAAAAAGGACTAAGATTGGTGTCATTTTGGATTCATCGGCTAAGTCGTCGAAGCAATTGCCATTAAATGGTGTAATGCTTCTTGGCCCCACGGTCCAGCATGGATTATGGTAAAAAAATTGTGCGAAAATAATACTGATTGGGATGAGCCAAGTTATTTAGCAACTTTAGCACTACACCCTTATTTACACGAATCAACTCAGGCCATTTTGACCTCACTCTAACTTCGCTTACTTACAGATCATCAAAACTATGGATAATTTCCAATCATCGTAGAACCTTGAAATTTGGCACAGTAATAGGGTTTGCGGGGAAACCATATGGAAAAATCTAACATTCGTGATCCAGGGGGCGTGGCAGCCACCCACTTCTCTTATTAACTTATCATCAAAACTATGGAGCACTTTCGATCATCGTCGAACCTTGAAATTTGGCACAGTAATAGGGTTTGCGGAGAAACCCAAGGGAAAATCCAACACTTGTGATTTTCCATTCCGATTAGATCTCAGTATTTTTTGTGGCTGACTTATAAGGCAAAAACGATTTTTGTATAGAAGAACTTTACTATTGTTTAACATTTATGATTTTGGTGTGATTGTATCTCAAGAGTCGTGGGTGAAATATCAGTCACTGTTTTCAGAGCTAAGCAACATTCAAATTCAAACAAGAATCTTCCTTTTTCAGTGCAGATATACGTGCTGCGAAGTGTTGAGTTTATGTGATCCAACTTTTATAACTATTTTAACGTTGATGAAGAAACAAAAAACACAATATATACGAAGTTGTTACATAATTCGAATGTTTTTTGCGGTTATAAAAAATAGTTCTCTATTTTATACCTGCCTTAAAATAAACTTACTTGTACTGTTTTAGTTTTTCCATTTTTTGTTACTAAAATTAGAAAAAATGTATATTTTATTGTTTTATTGCATAAATATTACTAAATTAGTAATGTTTGGGTATAAAATGTTTATAGTAAATAGTCTTGGAATGGTTTTTTATATATATATTAAATTCTTGGATAGTCGTGTTATATATTTATTATTTAATTGTTTTTATTCAACATTACGAAAGTTTGACGAATATACATACATATTCGGGCTCCGTGCATCGATAAAAAAATGGCAAAGAAGTATTTTTAATACTTTATTTTGTGTTACAAATTTTGTATGTTTAATTAAACAATTTTCTTAGCTGTTTCTTTTCTTAGGCGGCTTTGGAATTATATTCTATAAGTTAATATGCTTTATTTTAAAATGTATATTAAGCCATAGACAGAAGAATGATAATATAAGGTAGCTGGAATGCACTGCATAAATATATTGTGGGTGCATTTTTCTTTCGAAATTGCTTGGTAGTTGAGTACATATCATAAATAAGCATGCACATTATGTTTTATATATATATTGAATTAATTAGCCGCTCTTTTTAACAGCCGACTCTATTTGTCAACTTATGTTCTGTAATTTGTATACCCTATCCTAAGGGTATATTAATTTTGACACATAGTTTGCACCCTTTAATATTCGTCGTAGGCTCATAAAAGTATATATATTTAGGATCAGGACCAAATCCTAAAACTGTTTAGCAATGTCCGTCCGTCTGTCCGCACGCAATTTGTAGGCCTTTAAAATTGAACTAGGAAATTTGGACCCTAGGGCTCCGAAATGGTTTAGTGTAAAATTTTTTGGAATACGCTCACTGCCACGCCCACAATTTAGAAAAAAACGTTTTAAAGCTAAATTTAAAGAGATAAAGTGTTACAACATTCACAAGACATGTAGGCACTGCCATCCTTAATAGTTTTTTGCCGCGCCTACTTTTTGTGGGCGTTTTTTACTAAAATGCTGTTTTCTTCGAAAATTCTCATAGAAACCGAAAAAAAATATTTAACAAGATATTTAGCCAATATTTTTTCCAATACATCGCCCATACAAAGTTTTTGGCCAAGCCCACTTTTTGGGAGCGGTTTTTCAAAAAATATTTCTTTTCTAAATTTCATAGAATGAATTAAAATGCTATCCATCATCTTCTTAATGCTTTTTTCTTTGTGGCACATAGGGATATGGATAGGGTATCATACTGTTTGCCCCAAGCGGACTGTAGCCTTTCCTTATGTTTTTTTATGTTATTAATTGTGTGGTAAGTGTGTATGTTTTTATAAATCCATATTCACCGCATATTTTGCATGTTTATTTTACCCAAATTGTACAGGCAGATACCGATGCACGTTGGTTTTAAATGTCTGTAAACTATAATGCGTAGGAAAAACAGAGCGGGGTAGAGCATTCCACATTCGTATTATACGGTTAAGAAACGAATCCTTGTATTTCACTGTACGTCTGAATACAGGCTTGAGGGTTAACTGATGTGCATTCCTAGCATGGCGAGTATTGCGGTTGAATTGTTGTAGGGGTGGAATGCAAATGGCTACTTCATTTGAGCACTTGTGCTTTCCACCACCGATAAAACAATGACAGGCAGGAGACATCACGACAATGACTAAGAGAGTCAAATGATTTCGTGATGTCTCGATCGCCAATAAGTTTTATCGCACGTTTTTGAATCCTGTCAAGTAGCTCCAAATATGTTATTGGTGCACCAGACCAGATATGAGTTTTGGGCGTAAAAACGCCTTGTAGATTCTAGACAGATCAGAAGGGCTGAAATATTCCTTGCATCGCTTTAGGAAGCCTAAACATTTCGCAGCGTTCTTGGCGACATCGAATATGTGGTCTCCAACGAAGTTTGTCGTTAACGCACATACCGAGGTTGGAAAGTCTTTCGGTTTTGGCGATGCAGTGCCATTCATGGATAGTGGCAGAGTAATAGGGTTTCGCTTTAATGACAGAAGACAGCATTGTGTTTCGGAAGCATTAAATACTACTCTATTGGTTCTACCCCACATGAGAATGATGTCAAGTTCAGAATTTAATGAGCTTAACATACGTTGCCGTTCTAGCTCCACGTACGAAGATGAGGGACGTGAATCGTAGAACGAATATGCGAAGCTAAGGGTACTGTCATCAGCAAAGGAATGGACTGGACTAGAAGTGACAGACAGGAGGTCATTGATAAAAATTAAAAAGAGAGTCGGAGATAAAGCTGACGATTTATCAGCGTTTCCATGACCTTGGAAAGAAGGTACGTTAGTGCAATTGGTCGGTAGGAGGAGGCAGAGGAAGATTCGCCTTTTTTGGGACGGGCTGGACAAATGCTGTTTTCCATCTTCTCGGAAAGAGCCCTGAAGAATAGGACAGATAGAAAAGCTTACGCATTGGTTTTGCCAGCGTGGAGGAACACCTCTTCAGAACGATAAGGGAAATACCATCTGGACCCGCGGATTTATGTATGTTGAGATCTCGAAGAACTCCTCTTGCCACTGTACGAGTGCGAAAATGGATCGGTCCCATAGAAGATTCTACGCGCTCGAGTACAGGGGGGAGGCAAAGCACAATCTGCTCAAATTTCATCAACTGTTGCCAACTTCTGGCTATAAAAATGACATTTCATATCATTTCAATGGCCGCCCCCATGAAAACCCATTAAAACCCATATAATTCGATACATGTGTACACGGTTCCTTTTTGATTTGCACGTAAAAACCCATATTAGTGCAAATTGTGTGGGTATTTTCAGCTCGACTTAGCTTGTAGGCAAGCTGAGAAATTCTCTCTCGAGTTGACTATCTGGTTAATTCCTCATCTGTGATCCACGAGCGTATGCAGCATGTGTCTACTTACCATTTGTAGCAGGACACAAGTTGCGTCTATCATGACTAGTTATTTTCCGCGCTTAGAATTGACAAACACAATTATTGATGATCTTCAGTTAGAAGTAAATAAAGTTTTTTTGTAGTCAGACTCTCAGATCACATTCGCGTGAACAAATACTGAACCACACAATTTTAAGGATTTTATTGCGAATAAGGTAAGTGAGATTCAGAAGCTCACTTTAAACTTTTTTTGGGATCATCTTATTATCCAAGTTTTTGTCAAACCGAGAACGAATTCAATATTAATGAAAGCCATTTTGAACTAAAAACTGATATTTCTACGTTGAAATAAGAGCCATTTTTAAGGTTTAAAGCAATGTTGCACGATCTAATCACCCAATTCAGCTCTTTTACCAGATTAATGCACGTAGTAGCATTTTGTTTAACGAATTAAATGTAGAAAAAAGGTTGGTGTTGCACTTTATTGTGTTTGAAATGCTACTGCCGCTAAAAGATACGAACGAATTTCAACTGTTCCTATAATTCACAGAAACAAGACTCAATTGTAGGTACTTAGTCGTGTCATTGGCGAAGGATCGATATTTTTTTAATGAACGAACTGGAGATGGTTTAATGCAAACCTTTATTGCCTAATCAATATATATAAAATAAAATACCGTCATCATTTAATCTCAGCGCAAATGTAAACAGTTGGATAATTAAATAAGATGCAATCACGGCGATGTTGATAACCTGAAAATGAAAATTGATGCTGTATTTGCTTAATCAAAGGACTTACCAGCCCCTACTGATCTCAGCTCACATCACTTCCACTCTGGCAATAATGCATTCTGTTTGCTGACATGATTGGTAAATGGTATCATACTTCGATATCACACAAAAAGGGCTAGAAGGCCAAGAAGATCAGATTTACGTTCAAAGTTAGGTAGGGTTAAGTTTCATCATATCTTAGTTCATAAACTGTAATATTCACTCAAGTATATTCTTCTAAGCATGTGCAATTTATCATGACGATAAATTTGGAAGTTCAAGCATCTCGTGTTCCGAAAACCACCAGCTCTGTTCGCAAACTTAGAAATTTAAATTGAAATTAAAATTTCTTTATTTGGGCTTTATTGAATCACTTAAAACTTAATTTAGCATTTGTGGGAATTAATATATGTACATTAAATTGATGGCTATAACGTATGGCCTTCTTTATAGTTCACTTGTTCACTTTTTCACTTTTCTTGCTACATGAGCAAATATGCTTTTACTTTGACTTGTTGCCGAGTCACAAACTTAGATTAATATTCATATTTCATCGCTAATCTTAAGACAAACTTGTATGTTCGCACTTAGATTAATATTCATATTTAATGTTTAGACAAACTTGTATGCTTGCACTTTGCTTAATTTATATTCACTCATTTCAAAATTGTTATTCTCACGCTTAGATTAATTCTTATATTTTGAAGGTTAAGTTTATTAGAAAATTATTAAAATAAATTACAGTTGTGCATCTACTTTCAAACAGAGATGCAATCCGAAACTAAACTGATAGTTTCGTTCCTTTTAGCACTGGTTTCCCGAAACTATTCTTACATGAAAATACTGGGTGATCCAAGTAGAGATACTTATTCCAATAACCTTTTTTGACAGATCACGTGTGAGTCGTGTCATGCTGTCATGTTATTTTTGTTTATTATTGTTTGGCATTTCATAATGAAAAGACTTACGCGTGAACAACGTTTACAAATTGTTCAACTTTATTATGAAAATTCACGTTCTGTGAGGAATGTGTTTCGTGCACTTCGCCCAACTTATGGTCAACATAATCGGCCTACTGAGCGTACTATTCGCAACACCATCTACCATTTTGAGACCCAGCATTCATTATTGGATAATATTCGACCGAATAGACCACGTCCAGCACGCTGTGAAGAAAATATAGCGGCCGTAGCTGAGAGTGTACACGAAGACCGTAGAGAGTTGATTCGGCGCCGTTCGCAGCAACTCGGACTGACGTATGGAACGACTTGGCGCATTTTACGTCAAGATCTTAAATTGAAAGCGTACAAAATACAGCTTGTGCAACAACTGAAGCCACTCGACCTTCCCAAGCGACATCGCTTCGCTCTATGGGCTCTTGAAAAGTTCCAAGAAGATCCGACGTTTTCGAGGCAAATTTTGTTTAGCGATGAGGCCCATTTCCGGTTCAATGGGTATGTAAACAAACAAAATTGCCGCATATGGGACGAAGAGCAACCTAAAGAGATTGAAGAACTGCCACTTCATTCAGAAAAAACAACGGTTTGGTGTGGTTTGTGGGCCGGTGGAATCATCGGTCCATATTTCTTTAAAAATTATGCCGGTGCGAACGTAACCATCAATGGCGACCGTTATCGTGCCATAATAACCGACTATTTGATGCCTGAAATTGAAGCTCGTGATCTCGGCGACATTTGGTTTCAGCAAGACGGCGCCACTTCCCACACATCGCATCAATCAATGGACTTATTGAGAGAACATTTCGGTGAGCACATAATTTCACGTTTTGGGCCGGTCGATTGGCCACCAAGATCGTGTGATATCACACCGTTAGACTTTTTCCTGTGGGGATATGTAAAGTCAAAAGCTTATGCCGACAAACCCGCTTCGATTCAGGCCTTGGAGGAAAACATCACGCGTGTCATTCGCCAGTTACCAGTCGAAATGCTCGAACGAGTGATCAAAAATTGGACTCAACGGATGGACCATCTGCGACGTAGCAACGGCCAACATTTGATAGACATAATCTTCAAAAAATAAATGCCAAAGAATGTTCTTTCAAATGATAATAAACATTCTCCATTAAATTTGAATTTTCTGTGTTTTTTTCTTTAAAAAAGTAGGGAACCTCGAAATGGATCACCCTTTATAAGAATAATCAGCCTGCCTCAACTGCAGTGTAAAAAAAACATCAACCATTAGGAAATTATTAATATTTTCGATTGTTATTTTCTTCTCAACCCGCATGATAAAGGCATCAAATGGAAGGTTTTAACGAGTAGAACCAAATGCTATATTCTATTACTGCATCATCACCCAAAATATGGGCATCGAATGAAAGGTTTTGACAAATAAAACAGACAAACATTGACATTTTTGAGAAATGTCCTTGTTTAAGGATTCAAGGACTATTTTGGATGTTCCAAGGACATCCGAGTGATAATTCATAGCAACAGCAATTTCTCACGCGATTTTATATATATTTTCGAAAAATGATATGTCTTAAGGATTCATTTTATGCCCATATTATGGGTGTGGATGAAAAAAGGCAATTCGTCATTTTGTTTTGTATTAATGTTAACATCACATAGCGCTTTTTTTCTACCCGTCCAAACCTTGCATTTAAGGCCCATATCATGCGGGTTGAGAAGAAAATGACAATCTACTATATCAATAATTTCTTAATGATTTATTTTTTTGTACACCGCAATTGAGGCAGGCTGATATGCTTATACATGTATGAATAGGTATAGGTCCATCGCACTTTCGTGACAGAGTTTCGTACCATTTCATATCTATGTTTCCTGATCCGAAATCGGTACGAAACAGGTACGAAACTTAACCTGTGCAGTTACTTTTGTACCGGTTAAAAACCGGCTAATTTTTTCATCATTTTTAACATGGCGGAATTTATTTAAAGGACCTTTACATTCTTTACAATTACATGTTTTTTCAATTCATGGCATTTTAGCAATCTAATTGTTTCCCTTAGTGTATTTCACAACACAGATGCTGTTGCCGGATATTGATCCCGGACGGGTATATGAAAAATCTACTTTAGTAAGTCCCCTCCCAACAACTTAGTTGGCATCTTCATGTAAATATAACATCTTTTTGGTTCGATAAACAAAAAATGAAATGAAACTCCGTACATGTACAGTTTGTCAAGAAAGTGTTTTTACAAGCAAAAATATTAGTTCAGTCCATTTCGTCCTTCAAACTTTTAAAAGCGTTGCATATCAAGCAAAGGAGTTGGGAACTTGGTTTTTATTGATGGTCACATGAATGTGAAGCCATATTTAAACATTTTGCGTTCTAAGCTCCATAATAGCGCCCGTAAATTTGGATTTGATTGGGGTGATTGCACCAAACACAAAAATTCAAATTTTACCAGGACAATGATCCAAAACATAAGGAGCATACAGTTTAGATGTGGCTACTTTACAATTCTACCAAAGGGTTCAATACACCTGCCCGGAGTCCTGATCTTAATCCTTTAGAGAATTTGTGTGCATATGGGGAAAAAAAACGTTGGTAAAAGAAACCTAAGACCCAAAATCAATTAAATCAATTTATACAAGAGGAATGGGAAAAAATACCTACCGAATACGACCTTAAAAATTAATTAGATCGATGAAACGCAGACTACACGAAGCTGAATGCGACAACACAAAATATTGAATAAAAATAACGTGATAAAATTTACATTTAAATGCTTACGGACAATATGTAAAAAGACTTTCTTGACACTATAATTTTGTTGTTTTTTTTTATGTTCTTTGTAATAAAAGTGAATACATTTGTTTGTATCTGCATCTGGTCTCTTGAGTATTATTTTTAAGGAGTATAAAAAAAATAAAAATAAAATATAGACGAGTCTTTATTAGCAAAGAAAAAATAAACTAAAGGAATATTTTTGCTTGTAAAAACACTTTCTTGACAAACTGTATATATGTATATATAACTCTTTATTTCAGAAAAATATATTTAACATAATTAATTTTAATTGAAGATTTATATTTAAAGTTTACAGAAACAAAGTAAGTAGTATGTACGACAATGACATTTCGTCATTCGGTAGTTTGACATATTATTTATTATATTATTCGTACCTATTTTTGCTTTTATACTATATAATGTATACTTTTTATCTCATACAATGTGTTATTAGTTCTAAATTCTGGTTCTAAATAGTTAAAATTTATTTCTAACAGCTCTTAAGGCCTAACTGCGTTTGGCAAAAAGTGAAGT
This sequence comes from Ferdinandea cuprea, assembly GCA_963576555.1. Classification (NCBI taxonomy): domain Eukaryota; kingdom Metazoa; phylum Arthropoda; class Insecta; order Diptera; family Syrphidae; genus Ferdinandea; species Ferdinandea cuprea. The sequence continues at coordinate 24,778,862 of OY754962.1, forward strand.
ACACACACGAACATGTTTTTTCTCTATCCACACCGTTTGCAATTAGTATTTTTCTCTCTTTTCTGGATCTTTTTACAAAGTGACTTTCTTGGAAGTTAGACGTACCTCTAACTTCCAAGTGGCACACTTTGGGAAAGTTCGAAAAAAATCTAATCCATTTACACAAAAAAGCTGTCACTAGTTACTGATCTTACGCTTAGATGACTCGCCAAAAAGTGAAGTACACACATGAAAATGTTTTTTTCTCTTTCCACACCGTTTACAATTTGAATTTTTCTCTCAACTTTTTACGAAGTATACCTCTAACTTCCAAGTGGCACACAGGAGTTCGAGGACGTATCTTCTTCGCCTGTTGATAGGAACCAGGTAACCCACGAGCTTCGACGAAACACGAACAAGGGAACAACAATTTTCAAGATTACCGCACAGAGAAGAAGAAATGCTCAGAAAATTCGTTCGCCGAAGTTCATTAACAATGCTTAAGGCCAACTACTTGTGGACGACGAAAAAATTCTACAGAGATGGCAAGAGTATTGCGAGCAAGTTTTAAATGAACAGTTTCCCGGCTATATTTTCCAGGAGCCACCCCCAACAATGAAGAAGTGACCGACATAACAGTCGAAGAAGTTGGGAAAGCGGTCAAGAACTCCAAGAAGAGAAAAGCGATTGGGCCGGATAAGATACCCATTGAGTTCTGGAAAAAGATGGGAGACATCGGGCTCAGAAGGCTCATGATTCTTATCTCCAAACTCATGAGAGGTGATCCAATGCCCAATCAGTGGAGGGAATGTTATCTTCTTCACAAAGGCAAGAGAAAGGGAGATACGCGAAACTGTGATAATTACCGTTCAATAAAGTTGATGTTACACACCATGAAGATTGTTGAGCGGGTATTAGATGGCTGCCTAAGACATATAATACAGCTGTCTGATGACCAATGCGGATTTGTCGCGGGTAAATCAACCACAGATGCAATCCAACGTATAAGGATCATAATGGAAAAGCATCGTAATTCCTTAAAGGATCTGCATTGATTGATTTTGGTTGATTTTGAAAAAGCATTCGATAGACAACCAAGAGATCTGATATGGGTAGCACTAAGACAAAGAGGAGTTCCTGAAACCTACGTACAGATGATCATGTGCATGTACGAGGGAGCGAAGACAAAAGTCAGATGTATAGCAGGAGTCACCGATGAATTTCCAATAAAAGTCGGTGTTCACCAGGAAAGTGTCTTAAGTTCTTTGCTCTTTATCACAGTCCTTGATTATCTGCTTGAAGAAAAAGTGACGGACCCATCAGTTATTCTTTGCTGACGATGAAGCCATCATAAGTGATGATCAGACTTTCCTGCTACGAGCACTTGATGTTTGGGTATTGTTTTAGCCAAAAAAAGACAATACTGCCCGTTCTCTGACCCAAGTGAACCCATTCCAGACATTTTAGAATTTGAAATGGGGTGGTGGTTCCCAAGTGTGAAAAGTTCAAATATCTGGGATCAATGATCAACAGCGAAGCAACCGTTGATGACGACATCAATCATCGTGTAAGCGTAGGGTGGATGAAGTGGCAGGAAAACTGTGCCATATTCTGTGACCGAAAAATGTCCCCTAAGCTGAAAGGAAGGCTCTACACCGCAGTTGTGCGTCCGGCGCTCACATACGGTTCACAATGCTGTACAATGTACAAAAAGTATGAGGACAAGTTGACAGCAGCTGAGATGAAGATGCCTCGCATGACAGCAGGAGTAACAAAGCTTGATTAGAAGTTCCAGAATCCGAGAAAACCTTCACGTCAAGGAACCCATCTCGATGAAATTGGAGCACGACCGACTCAGTTGGTATTGTCATGTTCAAAGGAGGGATCCTACGAAACCCATCAAAAAGGCAATAGCAATCAACGTTCCCTTACAATCGCTTAAGATAAGTATGGAAAAACATTCATCCCAATCGTTGAATCCGGCGGATTGAGTGTGGCGGAACGGACAGATGAACCGCCAAACCATTATCGTTGCATAATTTCCACGAATGGGTTATGGTTCTGTACGAAATAAGAGACAGATCAATGTTTTTGTTGCCCGTGATTGAGAGTGAGATCACAGTTCCAACACACTAAATTAGGCTGCTCCAATTTTGCATGTTTGGTAGTGTTGTCCCTCAATGGCAGTACTTTTTAATATGATGCACCAAACTCATCTTGCGTGGCCATGTGAACCATACAATCAGTAGTTCAAAAATCAATTAGTGGCAAACTGACAAATGCCACTGGAATTTGTGTTAGTAAGAGATGGGAATCTTTAGAAAAATCAAGATTTACAAAATTGATCAGATATAAAAAACACTAAATTTTTGGCCAACTAAACATGATTAATTGCAAAATCAGTGTTTTGACAGATTAACATCAATATAAAAATAACATTACTTTTACTATCGACGTATGATAGGAGAAAGGTACAAAAACAGTAAAACTCCCTCAGAAGTTAGTCGGCCGTATTCAATGATTTAATCACCTTTCTTGACGGAACCTCCCCGCGCCGTATTTACTGATAAAGTTGAGCATATTTATGTGTTGATAAAATAATAACGAAACCAAACCTCAATTTCATTGGACCTTAAAATTTAATTATTTATTTTTCTTGTTTTGCTCTTCCCAAATTTTCTAGTAAATTAGATCGCTGCTTTCTTAAAACTACAATCAACCGAGTTTTCCTCATAATTTTCAAAAATGTATGTATGTGCTTTCTTGTTATGTACAACACGTTTCTTTATACATACATATACATATATGTACGTATAACACATTTACTGTTTTCTATTTATAATCTTGTTTCGACTTACAATAATCAGATAATTTCAGTTTCTCTTCCGTTTTGCTTAATAATATACAATTAATTCTAAGTGCGTAAATTTTTAACATGACGTTTCAATGATAAATAATATGTTTCGCGCCGTATTTACTGATAAAGTTAAGCATATTTATGTATTGATATGCTAGTCTGCACTTACGATATGAAATTAAAATAATAACGAAACCAAACCTCAATTTTATTGGACCTTAAAATTTAATTATTTATTTTTCTTGTTTTGCTCTTTCCAAATTTTCTGGTATCGTTGCTTTCTTAAAACTACAATCAACCGAGTTATTCTTATAATTTTCAAAAATGTATGTATGTGCTTTTTTGTTATGTACAACACGTTTCTTTATACATACATATACATATATGTACGTATAACACATTTATTGTTTTCTATTTATAATCTTTTTTCGACTTACAATACTCTGATAAATTCAGTTTCTCTTCCGTTTTGCTTAATAATATACAATTAATTCTAAGTGCGTAAATTTTTAACATGACGTTTCAATGATACCTACTATGTTTCTTGAACTCATCGTAATTATTATTTATTATATTTATTATTATTATATATATATTTTTCTTGTTTAGCTCTTTCCAATTTTTCTGGTATATAAGATCGTTGCTTTCTTAAAACTACAATCAACCGAGTTTTCCTAATAATTTTCAAAAATGTATGTATGTGCTTTTTTTGTTATGTACAACACGTTTCTTTATACATACATATACATATATGTACGTATAACACATTTGTTGTTTTCTATTTATAATCTTTTTTCGACTTACAATACTCTGATAAATTCAGCTTCTCTTCCGTTTTGCTTAATAATATACAATTAATTCTAAGTGCGTAAATTTTTAACATGACGTTTCAATGATACCTACTATGTTTCTAGTACTCATCGTAATTATTATTTATTATTATTATATATATATTTTTCTTCTTTTGCTCTTTCCAAATTTTCTGGTATATAAGATCGTTGCTTTCTTAAAACTACAATCAACCGAGTTTTCCTTATAATTTTCAAAAATGTATGCATGTTCTTTTTTTGTTATGTACAACACGTTTCTTTATACATACATATACATATATGTACGTATAACACATTTATTGTTTTCTATTTATAATCTTTTTTCGACTTACAATACTCTGATAAATTCAGTTTCTCTTCCGTTTTGCTTAATAATATACAATTAATTTTAAGTGCGTAAATTTTTAACATGACGTTTCAATGATACCTACTATGTTTCTAGAACTCATAGTAATTATTATAAATCTTATAAATTAATATAAAAAAAACTTAACATTCTTTTATTGATGTCTCTCTTGCTGAAGGCATCTTCTTATGCATTATTTTTCTTCTTTTTTTTCATTTAAGTTATGAGCAGTTGCATAATTTTATCAACTAATCAGCGTTGGGTGAATTTGGCATAATCTTAACGCTTGTTGCCGATCCTCTGGGACGTTTGTTGGGCACAGGTGACCCCGCAACTTTATCCTGATTACGTTTCAAGACTGGAGACATTGGAGTGGATGGCTGTTTAGAAGAAACTGGATCTGAAATTAGATACTTTTAATTAAAATGATAAGGGCTTGTGAAAAGTGTTTTATCGTAAGTGTTTAATGATGGTGGAATTGGGAATACCTACGTTCTTATATGTAACCACATTTACAAAATGATCTAGATGCAAATACAAAAAAACAAACTTTCATAACGACGAAGTAAGTGTACAGAAACATACGTTTGAACTTTGTACCTGTTTTCTTGTTAACACAAATTTTAGATGAAGACATTATCTTAATGAAGTCATGTACATGAAATTGAATTTTGGAAGGAAACTGTTCAAAAAAAAACTTTCTTTGCCTTTGTTAATTTTCAACATTCAATATTCCTTTGTTCTTTGTGAATCTTTAGATCTCAAAATAGTTGCAGATTTGAAAGAATCGTAAGAAGTAACAGAAAACATACCTTGCAACCACCTGACTTGCGTGGCTGGTCCATAGCCCTTCTCATTTCGAGCCGCGATACGAAAGATGATAGCCGGCTTGTTGGAACAATCAACATGAGCTGTAGCCAATGAATTATTGGCAACCGTACACTGATTTGAAGCGCCAACATATACTCGAACAAAAACTAACTGTGGAGGTGGCATTTTATCTTTCGGGGTTGATTTCACGGCTAAGTACACGGAATACTCGATGATTTCGCCAGTGTTTTGTGATGGTGGCGGCTCCCATGTTAAATGTGCACCCTCTGGTGATTTTGAAATTTTAATCGCCGATGGAGCACCCGGGAAACCCGGTAAACATGTTTTGAAACTCGATATCTAGAATTAAAAAAAAAAAGAACAATCAATTCCATGCTAAATGCATGTGTTTTGCACAATTTATATACCTCGCCCCATTCGCCACGTCCACAGGTGTTAATGGCTGCAAGACGAAAACGATATCCAGTTCCGGGCTCCAGATTTATTCGAGGATATTCCGATAAGTCAGGCAAATTATCCGAGTCGTAATTGTCGAACATGGAATCATTCCAGTGATTATTGTCAATGTAACTCGTAACTGTGTGAGATAGACCTTTGAAAATACCAACGGTATGCCATTTGGAGTTTGGGTCACTTCGAAGTAACTAATAATAAAATGACAATAAGACTTAAGTTTTTTTGATTTTCAAATAAAAATGCACCTCATCGTTGGACGACTTGATTTGTCCGGAATTCTGTATTTTGCTTCTGACATTGCGACGATTCGGTTGATTATTATTATTCGAGCCTCCACCACTCACACGCATATTCGATTGCATTGAATTATTAATGCCACTTCCGGGTAATGGTGCAACTGAGGAGGGCTTTTGACACATAGAGTTATCAATTTGATTTGCTGTTGGCTGCTGAATCAGATTTTGAACTACATCAGGGACTTTCTTACTAGACGACGAAATCGGAAGCGCTAAAAATGGTTGCTGCTGTTGTTGTGGTTGTTGTTGCTGTTGCTGTTGAATATTTTGTTGTGATTCAACTTGAGCTTGGCATGCGAAATTAATTATGTCCATGACCCCGGCGTCTTGAGGACTTGTTCCTGTTGTATTTGTGTTTCCAAATACCTGGAATGGAGGCTCTTTCGGTATTGTGTTTGCTTGCATAACAGCCTGTAAAACCGCTGCCGAAGCCAAGTCATCTAAACGACCTTAGGAAGTTGAGATCAAATCAAATCAAATAACTTGTTTAAGTCTAAAAAAGTACCTACCATTAAGTGAGGTTTGTTGTTGCGGCGAACCATCCAAGCTCATAATTGCAATTTTATTTTGTTGATCGATTTGACTGTGGAAACAAAATATATTATATATTATTCTTTTTTTATCTAAAGAAAAACACTTACATAGATTCTTCGGGTGTTTGACGATCAACAGGACTTTTCTGCAACATTTCACCGCTCTTGATGGTCGTCAAAATATTAGCAGCTTCGGTTTCTGATGGTGTTGGCATAGCACCATACATTGAGCTTTTTTGCTGTGCCGCCTGTTTGGAATAAGAGGACTTTTTTAGCATTTTCCGAACAAGTTACTTGCATGGATATTATATTACATAATATGTTACACTATGCGGATTCCAAAGCGGAACGTTTACCAGGCAACTACATAAAATCTTCCAAATGGCAATGCAAGAAATAATACAATCGGACAAACACAAACATAAAATTAAGAGCGAAAAAATTGGCAAAAATTATTAAACTCACTTTAAATAATTCTAATCTAGGGTTGTATAAAGTTATAAAGTTATGAACAAACAAGTAAAAGTGGCGTGAGACTGTAAATCATAGGTGGCGCTTTCACACAACCGTGGATAAGAATAAATGACCTGCCCTTATGTTGATTTGCAATTTCAACTGCGTTCGAATTGGTTAAATATAAACAATAAAAATGTGTTAATCGAAAACAAAAATCTTGAGTTAAGTGTGCCGTGGCATAAATGAGTTAAAATTTTATTTTAATAAAATAACTGTACTTGTGTTTCAAATTAAATAATTATTATTGTTTTGCAGTTTAAAGGTTTGTAACATACAGTGAATGACACAATAGAACCAACTCTTCTTTCCGTATGTAATATGAGACTACCTGTAATGTCAGGGCTTTCCAGTTACATAATAAAATACCTCGGTAGATAGAGAAAACGTGGTTAGTTGTGGGGTCTAACATCATCCCAACTCAAGTTTAAAAAAGTTAATATACTTATATAATATACAATAACTTCTAAAAATGTTATAACTTCAGAACTATTACACATAGCTACAAAAACCGCTTAATATATTTTGTAGACAAAATATAATTCCGTAGAAAATGTAAATAATTCAATGTGATTTACCCAAAATTTCCTCTAAGCAAATAAAACCCAAACTTGAGTTAAGGTGTTGGAAACCCCACCATTATTTCGTTTGATCTTATAGAATATTATTCTACTTAAGTATTTTTTTGTAACTGCAAAGCAACGGGGTACACGTAGGTGGTCTTATATTTAGGAATAATGCGCACTGAGAGGAGAGTTGGTCCTATTGTTTTGGCCATCACAGTATATGTATTTTAATTAATAGTTTTTGTATTAAATTGCGACAAATCAAAGAACCGAATTTATTACGCTCAGAAGCTCTGAAACAATACTCACATATGCCAACGTAGTCTGGTGGCAAACAGCAAGCATGTATAGGGACAACCAGCCTATTTAAAGGAACACCAACAGCTAAGCTGGAGGCAATTTTCAATCTTACACCTTCAGACCTGCTTATGGAGAAATGTGGAACCAAAACCGTCTTGGGCTAATACCACGCACTGAGCGGCAAGCTGCAGAGCAGCAATACAAATTTAAAACGATTGAAATTGTATGGTTCTGGCCACGCAGTCGCTGAAAGAGAGCGACGCTTCTAAGCGGCAGAGCGGCGTTGCTCAATTCTGTTCTATTATTTTGGTGTCGTGCTGAGCGGCAAAAAATAAACATGACAAAAATTAACGGGGAAATATTAATTTCAGAAGTTTAAAATCTTAAGAAAATTCAAAGATTTCTAAAATAAAAACGTTTCTGACAAACGTTCGTAAAAAATCGTATTGTTCAGGTGAGTTTCCTTTTATTTATTTTAACACTAAATCTTATTTTGTTTAAACTTAAAAGAATTGTGAAAATGTTAAAACTACTTTTTTGTAGTAATGCAGCGATTAGCAGCGTTGTTGTTGACATTTTAACAATATCGAAAAATGACGCTAAATAAATCGCCAAATGCCGCTTTGCCACTCAGTGTTTGGGCTTAGCTTTAAGAATTAGCGAAACCCACACTTGGAATTCAGGCAATTTTGGCCATGCACAGATTTTAGGTAAATACGTTGGGAACGTTGTGAATGCTGAGTATATGTCTCCCCAACTGAACTTTTATAGATGATTCTCTTGCTCCTTTCCGAGTAGATATGAATGGAATACAAAATAACCCACGAAATATCCCTCTACAGAGATTGATCAAATATGGACTGTGGAATCGGTGCCGAAATATTCTCAGAGTAATTCAATATGTGGGTGCAGTGGCTTAGTGCGTTGGTTGACTAAGCGAGGGGTCGCTGGTTCAAATTCCTTCCCGTAACGTAACACCTTATAGATTTTATTCGCTGCCCCACCTCTTGCAAACGTCTGACAAAAATCAAAGAGTAAAAAATGTCATGAGAAGCTTAACAAAACTAAAATTGCCGTTCGGGATCGGCATTAAACTGTAAGTCCCTCCACAATTGTGTCCAAAAAATATATATTCGCACACACAATGGTTGGGGAAGCTAGGCTTTAGGTCTTGTGTGGACCTTTTACGCCCTATATTTTATTTATATAATTAAAAATGTACCGCTGAATCCGGCTTCCTGATAGCAACAGTGTCTTTCAAGCTAAGGTTCTGGCAATAGTCAGAGCGGCCCATATGGGTCATAGGTTCTTTGCTCACCGTACACTTAGAATATCTGCTGGGTGCGTGAACACAGAGACAAAGCCGCCACTGAGAATGTTGAAGAACTAACGGGGAATGGGTCTGCAATGGACCATGATGAAACACCACTCTGATATCTTAGAGAACGAGTGGAAAAGAAGATCCGTATTGAAACTAACAACAGGTGAAGAGAAATTATTTTACCCCAAATATAACAATAGTCGGACCATCAAACTTCTACAGTTTGACAGGTCAAGAAATTTAGAGCATTCTTTTCATTCTTACTCAGTAATATGTGGAAATCTGGATCTTACGTAGCTATAAAAGCGGGAGACAATTAAGCTTCATGGTAACAGTAACTGAAAGTTACTGACTCAAATTTGAACCTGATGTTTGACTTATTTACAGTTGAGATGGGTCGTGGCAATGATTGTACGGTAGAGGTTTTCTAAAAAATAATAAATGATTTCTTGCAAAAACCCTTTTTAATTCAGCTTCGTTCATCAGTGGAATAGCATTTTTTGTAAACTGTTTTATCGCATGTAAACGCCTCTTGCATTCTTGCATCGCATCGCTTTCTCGCTTTCTCGCTTTACTGTGCGCGCCTTAGACAATAAAAACCGAGAGAACAAATCAACATTTGGGCTTAGAGTTTCTTGCCAAATTTAAACCAGTTGATCAACTAGGTGAACGGGTTTATTCAACAATTGTATGAGTTGACCAACAAGGTGCTTGACGGCAACATGGTGGAATTTAAACCAAATAGCGTTGCTCAACGCGAGCAACGAGACTTTGTGCACTAGTGTACATGGTACGATTGCACGACTTTTGGATGCTGAGATAAGAAAAGTGGGCGGCTACCACTACCTAGTGCTCCATATTAAGGCCTTCAGTCACTAATTTACTGCTTTTGATAATTCGAGGCCTTGTTCCCTAAGAACTACTCATGTTAAACAATTTAAGATTGTTATGAGCCGGATGTGCATACCAACTTTGTTATTTAGAAAATTTGTTTATTCTCAGTTTGTTGTAAGCGAAGTTATTATCTTATAAATCATACTATTATTGCATTACAATGACTTTATTTCGTTAAACTAGATTTAGAAAACATTATTGCATTTAAAAGTGCCATAAAATTGTGATTTTGCACATTAAGTCATTTTGGCCAGACTTTATAGATATAACTATGCAACAGGTTTTCATGGCAATCAACTTATGATCTTAAGCCACCACACATGAGTAAAACGCCTTTGAGGCTGAAAAGGTCGCTAAATCACTTTATTAATAAGAAGCAACTGTTTCGACATCATGGGCTTTCTCAATGTGCCGTGAAAGAGGCTGCCGTGTTTCAGGACCGGGAGCCCGTTTAATAAATAAAGTATTAAAGCAACTGTTTCAAGTATATGTATGACGAGTATTCAACAATTTTTTTGCCAGACGGTGGTTCCTACAGTTTGAAGTGGTAGTCTTTTATATGGAGGCTTTGGATGAAGGCAACATTGAATAAAGGCAGCATTCATCTTAAGACCTAGAGAACTCATTGCTTAAATTCTAGGTACACCCCAACTATAACGTCATCTACATAATTAAGAAATAAAAATGCTTTCCATAACAGGAAGCGTACCAACGCTTTACCCCAAAAGGTCCCGTCTAAGTTGCTATATTGATATATTGATATAATAAATCCTACTAACATCTAAAAAAAGCGCAATACTCGAAATGTTCTAATCCCAAATGCGAAGAAGTAAGGATTGAGTATGTAGGACAAGTAGAACAGTATGACCATCAGTGCTCCAAACCTCATGATTACTATATTTTTGATATTTCCTGTTCAAAAAATATAATGCTCATGAATAGAATAGAAACTAGTCATCACTGAGTGTTTTATTTTTTTACCCGAAATATTCATATTTTTTTCTTTAACAATTCTTTAACAATCCTGACGTAAGAATTACGAGTTGCACAATTTTATTTTTGAATTTGACGACTGCAGTTTTTTAAACCTGAAAACCTTGCTTATAGTAGACGAAAAGAGTGAAAGAAAAACTTCTTCTTGTAATTACTTCCGTCAGTTCTTCACGTCCCTCCCTTTTTTCTGCTTAAATATTTTACATTGTTTTGTGGTCGTTGATTTTGTTGAAGATTTTATTAAATTTGAATCGAAATAGCAATTTCAACAATGTTATGCTTAAATATGCATTTGAATACGTGAAATGAACCAGTCTTTTGATTATTCGGCCTTTAACTTTCTCGTATAAAACAAATAAAATTAGGCGTAAATGGCACATACAGGACCCAAAGCCCAGCTTCTCCAACCACTATGTGTGCAAAGATATATTTTTTGACACGAGTGAAAGGGACCTACAGTTTAATGTCGATTTCGAACGGCAATTATTTTTTGAGATGCTTCTCATGACAGTTCTTCCTCTTGGATGTTTGTCAGACGCACTTAAACACTAAGCCACTGCACCCACTTTCTCGTATACAGTGGTATATTTTAAAGAGAAAGTTATTGTGAACGTGGGGAAATTTCGAACTTAAACTGAGTATGAGGGCTAATATTACGTTAAAAAAAAAAAAAAAGTTGGACCGCTAATCGGTCTGTCGGTTCGAAAGCCCTTTGCAAAACGGTTTCATGGATTTCCTTCAAAATTCGTATATGAAGTCTTTGAGGCAACATCTCGCAGGGATTTTTTGGCTTATCGTTTTAAATAACGGTACCTGCAATACAATTTTTTTATAAAAATCACTAATCACTAATTTTCTTAAAAATGGTTTCAAGGATTTTTGTCTATTTTTTGTATTTTGGAAACTTGGGATAGGGCCAAGAATACTGCGTAATCAGTTATTTAAAAATATTTCGAATAAAAGTAATTTGAAAAACCGTCAATATCTCAAATACTAAAAAGGGGAATTCCAAATTTTACTATGTTTTTCATAATGTTAAGTTGAATAAATCTGCGTTCTTTGAATTTTGAGATTATTAAAACGAACGATTACTTCCATTACTATCGCTTTTAACGCAATATAAAAGAAAATTATGTTATTATGAAAAAAAACTGTTGTATGATAATTTTCCTTTTTGTATGATCAAAATGAGCGACTTGTATGATAACTCTTTCACAAGAATATGGTAGCACTGATGACCATTCAAATAATTGCCTTGATAAAGAAACAAAACAATGAAACAATGCTGCTTTGCACTAAGCGCAATTTTATCCAGAAACCATGAAGGCCCATTGTGAATACCCAAGCTGTACATGTAATGACATGTCACTAACAAAACCACTTCGCAGTCTTGATAAATGCTTTTATGTCTGATAGAGGTACCCCAGCTAAGTCGTAAAGCGGTTTTGTATAGCTGCGCAGTGGCATTGGAAAGGTTCCACAGAATATTAAATCTTCAGTTTCAATTAAAAATCTTTGATCTTTTGGTATTAATATTGGGCCACAAACTTAGGGTTATGGTGCAACCGCTAACATTGCTCCCCTGTTCTTAAACCCTTTTATACTCGCGCCAAAAAAATCAGAACTTAACTTTCTCTAGTTATTCTCTAGTTATTCTCTAGTTATTCTCTAGTTATCTGCCGTAAAGGGTCTTGGAGTTATTTTATTTTACTGGGGGACGGGTGAGAGTGTTCTCCCTAAAGTCCGTATATTTAAATCGTCATCATAATTGTATTACCGTATCTATTTACAAATGAAACCAATTACTATAGCGGGAGCATGTGAAATGTGAAGTATTTTTGTAAAAAAAACATGCATTGATTATTAGTTAAATTCAATACTACAATTTGTACGATTTCTCGATAAATACTTACACTCTGATCGGGTCTTAATGAACTCTGCATGAAAGTATCCTCGCTTGTGTTGAAAATATCGGCAGCTACTGCTTCATTGCTTTGTGGAGAGTTTTCTTTTGCGCCGCCGCCTTGCAATTCGAGTAAAGGATTAGCAGATGCAGTTGTATCGGCTGTAGATTCTTCTGTTAAAATCGATTAAATTATTAAAAAATACACATCTATATGAAAACAATTTTAAAACTGTACCCATACAAATGGAAGACTGTACAAAATTGTCTTGATTGGCAACTTCTGCATCGGCACCTGTTGTACTTGTTGGATGTTGGAAGTCAATGTTGCTATCTCTTATGTTTTCATCGCCGTCAGAAATTGATGAACTTGGAAGATTTTCTTCTGTGCTAAGATGTCGCTCGAGCTCTTGCTGCTGCTGTTGGTGTTGTTGTTCGCTGCTCGTACTTTCGACTTCGGATGATTCATTCTGAGCAATGGCGCCACCGGCTGCTCCTCCAAACAAACCCATCTTAACATATTTTGGTTTTATTATATTTTTATTCTTTTTGGCTTTGAAAATCAGCGTCGGCTTTAGCCTACAGAATGAGTCACTTTTATCAATTTCTTCATCGGTACACGATGCTGATCCATCATCAAATGCCCCATCTAATTGATCAATGTACTCGTCGGAAAGCAGACGACTGCTAATAACATTTTCGGTAGAGTAACTAGATACATCATCGAACGCCCCGTCAAGTTGTTCAATGATATCATCGATTGGATCACCTTCAATGAATGAGTTGTCGTGCGCATATGAAGAAATTGTTGATGTGTCACTGTCATGCTGAATTTTCTGTGAGACAATTGTTTGCTGTTGAATGTTTTGGATAGTTGATTTGTGTATCGTGCTGCTGCTTGTGCCGAAAACATAGTTCTTCTTATTTGGCATCATAACCAGCTTGCCCTGTGCTCCTGTTGTTAGAGTAACAGTACCAGCACCAGATACTGCATTGGCCGACGAAACAATAGTGACCGTCTTGGGTACGCCCGCTGTGTTGGCCATTTGAACGGTGACAGCTTTTCCACCCAGTGTTATAGTTTTTTGTGGAAACTGCTGTAAGATTTGTGCACCCTGCGATTTGCCTTGATTCATATTGGTGGGTAAAGTAAGCGTGATCGGCCGTCCAGTTCCACTTGCTACGCCGCGTAACATTTTCATGCCTCCGGCCTGCGTCACAGTGCTAGCATTCGTTCCACCAGCCAATGTCGATGTTATAGTGTTAGCCTGTGAGTTCACAATCGAAACTAGGTTGCCACCTGCTGATGTTACCACTCCAGTGGGAACAGTGCGAATTGCCGATCCCGTAGTGACGATAATTATCTGTTGATTCGGACGAAGTTGCTGTCCCTGCTTGTTGGTGATAACGAACGCAGGCTTGCCAGTCACATTGCCTCCTACCTTGCCGATTGGGACAATTGGATTCTTCATCACAATCTTACCACCCGGCGATACAAGCTTCACAAGGTTGCCTGTGACCACTGTCGGCTTGGAAACGGTATTGCTCTGAGACGTTTGCACAGTTTGGACTTGATTTTGGCCAACCGAAACGTTTGATGTTCCTCCCGACATGTTCTTTATGACATTCACCTTCGGTAGTGTCTGAACGGCGACACCCGTGCTGGTCTTTACCAGCTGGAATTGGACATTTTGTCCAAGTGAGAGAGGTTTTTGAATGAAGTACTGCTTGCCTCCAATTGTTGTTGCTGTAGCAATTGATGTGGGTGCTGCTACCGTCTGACCTGTGGAAGTTTTCAAGATGGTGGTCGTCGATGATCCCTGAGTTGTAGCGATGCGAACCGCTTGGCCACCTGACAGAATGCGAACTGGTGGATTTCCCGAGACCACACGCAGACCTGTCCCTGGACTGCCTGTACCTGGTCGTGAGAGAACTGTGGTCGGCCTGAACTTTTGCAAAACAGTGCCTCCTTGCACAGCTCCGCTGAGAGGAGCTGAGACTATTGTCTGAATCGAATTTGTTGGCGTATTCGGCGGCGTTATTATTTTCGCTGTCGTCGAAACTGGTGGTGAAGCCACAACGATTGAGGTATTCATAGAGACACTCGCCGACACCGGACATTGCGGCGAAATAGCCACAACCGGTGTTATGGTGGACTGCTGCTGTTGCTGCTGACCCGTTTGAGATTGAGGTATGATTTGCGATTGAGATTGTGCAACCGTTGCAACTTGCTGTCTTAAACCGATCAATTGTGATTGATTCGACTGTTGCGCTTGCGCCTGACTCTGAATTTGAGGTTGCTGCTGTTGTTGATGCTGTGGCGATCCCAATATCGGAGTCAATTGTTGCTGATACTGTGGTTGGCTATTTCCACCACGAATAAGGTGGACTTGTTTTATACCTGCTTAAAAGAATAATTATTAAATTATATTATAGAGATGTAAGTAAAACAATTACCATTTCCATTAGCAGTGTTATTGCAGTTGGCTGCTTGCTGAACTGTTTGTGTCATTATTGTCAATGCTGAAGTAGCTGCCTTATTGGGTTGTGACAGTGGTTCAATCTTTTGAATTTGTAGCTCATATGCACCGGCAAACGTTGTCGCTGTCCAGCAGAGTTCAAGGGAGTGAGTAGATGCACGAACCAGTGCTACCTTTACCGCGTACAGAGGTTTGC
Source organism: Ferdinandea cuprea (assembly GCA_963576555.1). Lineage (NCBI taxonomy): Eukaryota > Metazoa > Arthropoda > Insecta > Diptera > Syrphidae > Ferdinandea > Ferdinandea cuprea. The sequence goes on from OY754962.1 coordinate 24,794,156, forward strand.
ACACCTCCAAATACCACAAGTCCTTACAACATACCTTTAAAATTATAATAAAATTTATTGTCGATCGAATTGTATACTTGTTTTTATTTCCTACACACAATGACTACGGTTCAGATGCTGCTTAAGCATTTAATCTACAATCCTCAAAACTACAACAATGAAAGTTAGACAAGTATACAAATCCGTCGGTCGTAAAGAAATCACTGTGTCGAGTCAGTTAGAACATTTAGAAGCGAATACAAGCAGCTATAATAAATACAATCTACCCTACAACATATGTAATTAGTAGTTTCCAACAAGAAATTTGTATGTAATAAATGTTGTCCGTACTTCCGGTTTTCCCTCGACTTTGTTCTTACAATGATTAGCTTTACTTGACAACGAAAGTATAAACTCGAGCTCACCCTGACCTGGTTGTTCCAAGCTTTACGATACCCGTCTCTACCCGACCAAACATACAGACGACTTTGTATACCGACAGCACAGTGGCCAGCTCTTGCGCGTGGTACATGTTCCTCGATAGTATCTAATGTTATATCTTCCCAATTCATGGAGTCTGCATAAAAAAACACACATTTTGCGTTTATTTCAAAGCAAATCAAATTAAAACTGCTTTACAAACCTAAATCCAGCACTGCCAATGTATTTGTGCACTTCCATTCGCGTTCGGTTGTTGCCTTTGAATCATTAACGACTAAAGGTACCCAGCCGCCGAAGACATACATTTTGTTACCGACCATTGTTGCACTATGCAGAGACCGTGGAAGTGGTGCTCTACCCCGAGTCAGTGGTTTTGTCCACGTCATTGAATCTGAGGGGTTTTTTTTTTTTTGAGCATATAAACAAAAAAAAAAAAAAAAAATCTCACTTACCAACATCCAAAAGCCATAGATCACCAAGACGACACCCGCTCATGCCGCCATATACCAGCAAATTAAGTCGACCAGTGTTCTTGCATGTGTAGGCGACGCCCGTGTGTGATTCTCGAGGCGGTGGACTCTCCCCATATGTCTTCGGGATCATCCATTTTCCATTGTGTGAGTAGTTTGCTCGTGTGTCAAGTATGTACAAGTCATTCAAGTATCTAAAATGAATTGATGAGATTAGAGCGATTGACTTTGAATATGTTAATTTTCACTTACTTCGGTATGTTATTCTTTGGATCGTCACTCTCGTTTGCCAGGCCACCGAAGAGGAAGATTCGATCGCCGACCATAGTGAAACTATGGCCCAACCGCGGACACGGTGGCAGCCCATTGTCGGGCATCTCAGGAGACATTTTTCGCCACTCCCATTTAGTTGCTTGCAACTCGTATAATTCATTCGAGTACTTGCCGTATTCGATCATACCTCCAAATACGAACATTCGTGTGCCTTCGACGACAAAGCCGTATGCAGCACAACCGGGTGGCACTTCTCCCTTCATAACCGGCACAAACCATTGATTGCTGACTATAAACAAAATTTAAAAAAGTTTAACGTAAGGGGTAGTCGGTGGTTTACCACTTACTTGTGTTGTAAACGTGTAGCTCATCAACGATACCCTCATTACCACCGCCAAAAACAACCATCAGCTCTTTGATATTAATAGCTCGATGACCATGGCGCGGTCTAGGCTGAGGACCTGTTGGGCTGACAACACGCTTCCATCGAAACGATGAACCATTTGCCAGTAGCATGTCTTGGCTATCGTCTTGCTGACGATAGTCTTCGAGTTCATCCATAACATCGTTGCGATCATCAGTAGAACCACAAAAATTTACGGAGTTATAATCCGCCACAGTATCCAAGTCAGTCATTCTGTTGCATATGACCCGTTAGCGTTAAAAATAAATACAATGTCTTAACTGTTTAATTAATCTGCAATATTAAAAGAAAACAATGTCTTTTAATTTGAACAAATTTATCATTCTTCAGCATTTCTCCTTCCATTTCTCAACATTCTTAATTATCTCAACAAACAATAAGACATTCACACACAGACACAACGAATTTACTTGTGTTCTCTGTTTCACAGTTTTTTTTTTAACATATAGACCCATCCCGTTCTGGCACATTTTTTTTAAGGAAACCAACTTAAGCAAAATTAAGAAATAGCTAAACGATTCGACAGTGAAAAAGGGATGACTATTAAATTTAGTTGAAGTGAGAAAACTATCATTTATTTTGTAAGTATAAATGATTTGTCTCTTTCTGCGAGGAGTGGAACTTTGCTGCCACTTTTGAAGAAATCTCCAGTTTATTTTGTAAGGCTGAACTGAGCCTTATTTTGAGATTCAAATTGCATCTAGAGTAAATTTTTGCAATTTAAAAAAACCGGGGTTTGAAAGTATTGGGGAAAATACTTTTTCATACAAGCAGAATATACTTTAACATGTTGATTGCCAAATATTTTGTAGCTTTTATTTGCCATATTTAAGCATCAACTCATGGCTGGCTTGCAAGAGCAGAAAAGTGATATTTGCACCAATTTATTTCCAAGATTTGGACGGATGAATGTATACCTGATAAATGGGACATCGTTTACCCACTGCTTTTTGTTGACGAAATTGGACGGCAGGAGGTAGTTGTAAAATTGTGGATCGGCTATAATATATAAAATAAAAAATATAAAATCATCATTCCTTATTTAGAAACGTTTCTGTTTATTGTGCTCGCCACTCATTTACAAGTAATCAAACAGAATTATGTTGCGTCCAGCCATTCTCAAATGTAGATGGAAAGTATGCATTCTGCAATTTGTAGCATTTTAATATATCCGAGATCACCTTCAACTACTTTGTATGCTTAGCCCGAAATCTCCATTGTAAATCAAATAGGAAGGTTGCATTCTTAGAAGGGATTATATGACTTTTAATGGTCTCACCTCTCAAATGTCATTTTCAATAGTTAACGACGTCCAATTTCGTAAATACCACAGGTAGGAAACAGGAATAGAAAATTAGGTACAATTGTATCGAATTTGATATAATTGAGTTTGATCAAGAAAAATTGCCTCACTATTTATTTTGTGTACGTTTTTAATTTTTTTTTATTATAAAGTAGTCATTCCTTTATGTTTAGGTTTTTCATTTTGTTCATTTATGTATATTAATGAACTGTTTTTGTTTTAACGATACCTAACTGACGAATGCAGAACAATTAGCTTGACATTTTAACATTTTGATGGGTTCAAGGAGACTGGGGAATGCAGACAGACGCAGAGTTTACTATATGGTTGATTACCCAATTGTGCCGCAACCAGCTAGAGTTCCTTCTTTACAAAAATCAACGTTATACCTTTCGAGGCTCTGTACGCAATTGCGTTTGAAATGGTTGATGTAGCACACTACCACTTAAGAAATTTTGGTACCACTTCATATGCCATTCTCCAAACGTTGGGGGCGGGCCACGCCCAAACGATTAGAGAGCACCAAAAACATTTTCCGGATTTGAATGCAGTGCATGCAAATGAACAGGATTGCAAGAAATTATTAATTTTGGAGAGTGTACCGGTAAGGTAAAATCTAGCCCACATTTGATAGTAGTTAATTCAATTCGTTTAAGCAATTTTCACTTCTATTCTTCTGCAACAAATAATTTATAAACTAAATTCTTAAAAATTATTGCAATTATAAAAGTGGGAGCACTTTATTTTTTTTTCTCATTCGCACAAAATGCAAACTAGTGGTCTCGTTTCTACCGAAGACGAATTTCTACCAAACAAACTTAATTGAGCCGCAAGTTCCTTTCAAACAACAAATTCAACCTACGAATCCTTGAAATATAACAAATAAACGTACAATTTCTACATAACAAATAAATTACTTTAACTATATGGGACACTTTCTGAAACCTCACACTGAACACGGCCATTGTTTATCTCCCCCCAAAAGGAATATTGTATTAAAAGAAATTCACTTGTGGTCTCTTTTTTTTAATAAAAAATATGTCACCAAAAAAAATTGTATACATATATCTAACCGCAAACTAACAAACAATAAGATCACTGTCATTTCTTAGAAAAAAATCCAAATCAATTCAAACCAATATGCGTAGAAAAGTCAAAAATATATATATATTCTTATTCGCGGGAAAGACTACACAAATTGAAACATATAAAAAATACGTTCTACACATAGCCATCTTGCTCACACTAGTGGCTTTCCCATAAAGCTGTTTTCTTTTCGTTTTTTTTTCATAGTGCGCTAAGTGAAATCGCACGGAACTGCCAAAGGCACAGATTAGAATTAAAACATTTTTTGAATAACAAATTTATAATGCTATTAGCAAGAACATACCTTAAAAAAAGAAGTCCAATTGCCAAATCGAATTAATTTTATAGTATGCTTTTGTAAATTGGCAAGCATCCCCAACCGCACATCACAACTGTTTTGATATTTTGTAGATTTAAAATTCGAAATGGCGTCCCCCCGCAGTATATTCACCAATGGTACTTTTATGTATGGTTTTTTTGTTCATTTAGGAAAATGGCATCGCCCTTATTGGACGAAGTACAATGCATATTAATAAACTCAAAAGTCTAAACCGAGGCTAACTTTGTATATGTTGGGGTGGTGACACATTATAACGACACTTTTTCTAGTTTTGAACGCACTCAGTTCTTGTATTCCAAGGGTATGTTCGTTTAATATGCGTAGTGCATGAAAAATAATATTTCTTTACTTATTACAAATTTCATATTGAGTCCATTATGTATCTGCAAACCCAAGTTTTAATTCCATGGAAGGTTAAATTACACAGATATTTCCAATTTCCCATTCATTGACAAAATTACATTTCAAAATGAATGCCACATTTACACTAATGATTTAATCTCCATTATAGTGCAATAAATGTTTTATATTTTATAAAAATAAAATAACGAAAAGAAATCGTAATTAAATGTTTATATTACAATGAACTCGTAAGTGTGCCATATGTAATTAGTGCAAATGCATATTATCGTGTGCATGAGATTAATAAATTGTTAGGCAGTCGAGAAAGATTATTTTGTAAATCCCTGCTTATAAGTGTTGTATTTCTAAATCGGGTTAAACAATACAGTCTAAATCGCAGAAGTTATACTATAAATAATAAGTCAGACTATAACGTTTGGGCCAGTGATTATGCTTTCATCAAAGAGTGTGGTGTTGGAGAAATGTCGGTTGTGAGGTATCTGCATGCCCAGGATGATGTCACAAAAATGAAATGAAGTGATAACTCCTTAAACGATCATTTTTCGAAGACAAATCAACGGCCCACATGATATAAAGAACAAAGGATCATTCATATGAGAGCAAATTTCGAACTGTAAACAAGGGAATATTCGTAATAATATTCGCGAGTTAAAAAATTCTTGCCGCGAACTGTCGCACGGGTATCGGCGACCAAAATGCCCCTTTGTTCGCAGTTCGCAATTCGCTGTTCGAATGAATTTTTCATTCGAGCATTTATGGATCGCGACTGTATTATGTGGATTTAAAATAAAGTCTGACAGTTCGCGGAAAGAATTTTTCAATTCGCGGTAAAATTGTTGTAATAGTAAATTTCGGTATATAAATAAATGTTGACTCTTTTTTTTAGATAAGACGTTAGATTAAATAAATGTAATGCTATTGAGGTAGAACGAATATAAATTTTCAATTCATAAATACATTTATTCGAAATTCTCTCTCATGTGAATAGTCCTTAGCACTTCCAACCATTGGGTGTGCGAAGATATTTACTTTTACAGTAGATATAGCAGCGAAAATATAAACGTTCAGGTGATACGAGTCCGATTGAACACCTCGCTAAGTAATTCAACGCATTTAATCACTAAGTCACTGTTCCCATTGCGTAAATAGCAGTGTCGTAATATAATGGCGTGCACTTTCGTGACACTCGTGTGACATTACGCATTTATTTTCAAATCGGAAGTAAAATAAGTTGTACAATAGCAGACTTATTTAAAACAGCTTAGTAAGGAGTGCAAAGAGTAAAGTACATCTGAAAACACATCTTAATGTAAAAGACGAATCACTTCCATTTTCTGTTGAAACTTGCCACACTAGCATGACAAACTTATTCCCGTCAAATGCTATGAATCGTTTGGTATGCGTATACAATTCTAGGTAGGCCGAATCAGTAACATATCTGTGTGAGCTTTTTACATATTTAAATCACAGATCTTCAGGGTGTTGGAAAAGAGTTATATATATTATGGGAGATGATTTGATAATAAAATCCTAAAGTCAACGTCTCTAGGGCGAATCCACCATATGCTTCCAGATTGATTTCAGAAGGCACCCGACTAATGTCTAATTTATTTAATAAATTCAGCGACGGCACTAACATTTTATCAATGAAAGCCTGAAGTTAGCAGTTTTATACTCTTAGCCGACGAAATGTGACATGCTAAATTAAACATAATTATAAACATAAAGAAAGGCTACAGTCCGATTGGGGCGAACAGTATGATACCATATCCATATATGCCCCAAAGAAAAAAGCATTAGGAAGATGATGGATAGCATTTCATTTCATTCTATCAAATTTAAAAAAAAAACATTTCTTTGTATGGGCGATATAATGGAAAAAATATTGGCTAAATATCTTGTTAAAAATTTTGTTCGGTTTCTTTGAAAATTTTCAAAGAAAACAGCATTTTAATAACAAAAAACGCCCATAAAAAGTAGGCGTGGCAAAAAACTTTATATGAGGTACTTATAAAAGAAGGACAGTGCCTACATATCTTGTGAAGGTTGTAACACTCTATCTCTCCGTGGCAGTGGGCGTATTCAAAAAATTAGTACACTTAACCATTTCGGAGCCCTAAGAAATATGTGGTCCGAATTTCAGCTTCCTAGCTTGATTTTAAAGGCCTAAAAATTGCGTACGGACGGAAGGATGGACGGACATCGCTAAATAGTCTTAGAATTTGGTCCTGTTCATAAATATATATACTTTTATTGGTCTACGACGGAAATTAAGTGGTGTTACAAGCTATGTGTCAAAAGTAATATACGCTTATTGATAATTTCTCGCGAAACATAAGTGATAAGAAAAAATTATTAAATCACTACCAAAAACAAAAAGAAAATATTATGGAAAAGGAATAACAGCACATCGATTGCATAGTTTACCCAGATATGTATCAGCCCTTGTATAATTACAAATAGAAGCGGACACAGCTGTGTACACAAATGTGTACTGCACCACCAAATTCTTTTATCAAGAACTGGGCCTATGTATTTTCCAAAATTTCCTATATATATGTATATATATATATATATATATATATATTTACTTTTCACTATATATATACTGTTTATGTATATATATATATATATATATATATATATATATATATATTTATACATAAACAGTTAATAGAGACGTATATCCATTGACAGCTCACAGTTCACTAAAAAAAAAATTGGCATGGTGGCCAAACAAACAATTTGTTAGCAGTATTCCATACATGTATTTCGGAATTTCAGTACATTAAAGTGCGTTTATAAACAAGTTTATTTATTTTAAGCCGCGATGTGATAAATAAATTTGTAAATAAGTATTGCAGTGTAATAAATGTAAATTCATCTACAGAATGTTCAAATCCAAACAGTTTCCGGTTGGAGTATTTACGTGGTTCGTTATTGCGCAAGGTGATTCGGGTTGCAATAAATATTCCCATCAATATTTGATTGCTGTGTCTGTATTATTAGTTGGGAAAATTCGATTTAGACGTGTTTAATAAAAATATTTACGGAATATATTGCCTCCGCCGAATTTAATAATTCGATGGGAATATTAATTGCAACCCAAATCACGCTGCGTCGTAGAAAACCATGTGAATACTCCAGCAAAAAACTGGCTGAATTTGAACTGTACTAATTATTTACAAATATATCAGGGCTTTTAGCACATAAACTTGCTTATAAATGCTGAAATGCTGTTTATAAGTACTGAATTTCCGAAATTCGTGTATAGAATACTGCTAACAAATTGTTTGTTTCGCCAGATCAAAAAAAAAAAAATTGTGACAGTTCTAAATTTAGCTCTATTCCTAATATAAAAAATGACACCCACATTGAGAGTGGTACTTTTCTTACACATTGAACAAACATAAATGTAAGAGCCTGACTACGTGTTCATGGGAATAAAAGTCATCGTGGCTACACTCAGAAATACACAGTTCCATTAATTTCGCTCTTAAAAAGCTTTTTCGATACTGTGATATTCTGATGCGACTCATACATAAATAACGGGTGATTTGTTAAGCGTAGTTTTTTTTAAAAAATCGAATAAACCACTCAAATTTGTATAAAATATTAAATTTTTTATTGTAATCAATAAATAGGCCTTTAGTATTTACGTTTTAAAGACAACTTCATGTAAATGTTGTCCGCGGCTTCACTTCAAATGGTCCATTCGGAAGGTCCAATTTTGCGTCTCTTTTTCGAGCATTTCGGCCTGTTTCCTGTTATGTTATCCTGTATGGCTTCAATCGTGTTTGGCTTGTCCACATAGACTAACAACTTTACATAACCCCACAAGAAATAATAAAGAGGCGTTAAATCTCATGATCTTGGCGGCCAATTCACAGGGCCATTTTGAGAGATAAGCTGCTCACCAAATTCATCCTTCAACTTGTGAAACAATGGCTGTTTCACGAGCTGCGTGAAACCACATGTCAACCAAGTTCCACTCAGCCAACTGAGGTAAAAAAAAGTCGCGTACCATGGCTCGATATCATTCGCCGTTGACGGTAACGTTTTTTCCACGGTCGTCTTTGAAGAAAAATGGCCCGATGATGCCACACCAAAATATCGTTTTCGGTATGCATCGGTATTTTTTTTATGGCATGTGGCTGTTCATCACACCAGATGTGACAGTTTTGCTTATTTACGTATTTGTTGAGCCAGAAATGAGCCTCATCGCTGAATACAATTCTTCGATAAAACAGCGGATTTTCATGGAGCTGTTCTAAGGCCCATTCACCAAAAAATTTTCACAGAGCACGAATTTTGATAATAAATTTCTATAATTTGCAATCGTTCTTCGTAGGTCTTTCCATGTTTAATGACAGAGTATACTGAAAACTTTTAAGTTTGACAGATGACGTTTGGACGCCATTAGTAACCAGTGCTGCCAACCTGAAAAACTTAACTCTTAAAACATCACCCGTTATAAGAAAGTAAATTTCAATTTAAAATTTATGGCTGGTTCACAGGACCAGGTAGGATAAGTGGGATGCACAATACTAAAAATGAAGCGACAGCACTACCAAACATGTCAAAATACGTGACACGTAATGTTAATTTGTGTGGTGGTAGCCGAATGTAGACTGTAGAAGAAGATTTCGTATTTTAAGACGACTAAGGTAACAGCGGTTAAGCGGTATCAAAATAAAGCTTATCACTTATAGAATTTTCCTTTAACCAAAATTACTTAATTCTGATAACAAATTTTCTTTAATTCTATTTTTATTATTTCACTGATAGAAATTGATTTCAATGAACAGCTGATAATCGTTTCTACAATTTGGAACACAATCGTTCCACTGATGTGTTCGATTCTCTCTCTATTCTCATCTGTAATTTTTTCTTTAAAAATCAATTCCGTAAGGGGCGTTTGGAACAAATCAGTGGAATAGTTGTTTAATTTTGTTGACATGTCTTTTATAGCAATCATTGAAAAATTTTCTGTCACCTCCACTGGTATAGGTTTAAGGAAATTTGTTTGTGCGATTTTAAGACAACTAAGCAAACAATATTGTCGTTTAATGGTATCAAAATAAAGCTATCAATTATAGAATTTTTCCACAAACAAAATTACATAAATTTGATTTAAACTTTTCTTTAAATCTATTTTTATTATTAATATAGTTGATCATTGAAGGCAAAAAGAGGAACGATTGTGTTCCAAATTATAGAAACGAATATCAGCTGTTCATTGAAATCGATTTCTATCAGTGAAATAATTAAAATCGATTAAAAAAATAGTTTATATCAGAATTAAGTAATCTTGTTTGTAGAAAAATTCTTTAAGTGATTAGCTTTATTTCGATGCCTCTTAAAGCCAATGTGGTTTGTTTAGTCGTCTTAAATTACGAAAACAAATTTTTAATTATGGATTTCAATGATAGCTATAAGTGGCCCCTAAAAGCTGTACCAGTGGCCTTCCACTGACAGAATTTTTTTAATGATAGCCATAATCGCTTTGTCAAAAAAATTAAGAAACGATTCGACTGATTTGTTCAAATGATGCATTTCATGATAGCTATAACCATCAGTGGAATGATTGTGTTTCAAATTGTAGAAACGATTATCAGCTTTTCATTGAAATCGATTTCAGTCAATTAAATAATAAAAACAGATTTAAAGAATAGTTTAAACAGAATAAAGAAATTTTGTTTGTTGAAAAATTCTTTAAGTGATTATCTTTATTTTGATACTATAGAAAGCCAATATTGTTTGCTTAGTTGTCTTAAAATCGCAAAACAAAATTTTCAATGATGCATTTCAATGAAAGCTATAACTGGAGCCTTAAGGTTAGAGTTGATCATTGAAAACAAAACTGACAGATGAAAATCGAACACATCAGTGGAATGGTTGTGTTCTAAATTGTAGGAACGAATATCAGCTGTTCATTGAAATCGATTTCGAAAGCAATAACATAGATTGAAAGAAAATTTTAGTACAGAATTAAGGAATTTTGTTTTTAGAAAAGTTCTATAAGTGATTAACTTTATTTTGATACCGCTTAAAGCCAATATTGTTTGCTTAGTCGCCTTAAAATACGAAAACAACATTTTCAATGATGCATTTCAATGATAGCTATAACTCACACCTAAAACCTGTACCAGTGGCTATAGATCGCTATAACAGACTCATCAAGAAAATGAAATTTCTGTTTCAATGATGTACTATTTCAATGATAGCTATAACTAGCACCTTAGTGCCTGGTCGTGGCTATACACACAAAAATTCGTCATTGGAATGAAAGAAATTATGACAGATGCGGAACGCTGAAATTTAAAAGAAAACATTATTTTCTCTGGTGAAATTTATTAGCGGCAGTGATCCTACATGAAGGGAAAAGTCCCTATGCGTCGGGATTTTCGATTTGAAAATAAACGCGTAGGGAAAAAAGAACAGATTTGTTTAATGTAGGGATTTTAAAATAAAAAATAATTTCAATTGATGTTTCCAAAATATCAAACTACACAGCCTTAATGCAATAGTGTTTTCATCTTAATGTTTCTCAAGACTTTTTCTGTACTGCTGCATTACTGCTTAATCAAGTGTTCCAAAATGCAAACTGCTTACTATTATGCAATGCACGATTTTCCAAAACGCTTCAACTGTGCAAACAAAAGCAAACAGAGCATCGTGATTGATTATGATGCATAACAAATGCAAAGCAGCGCAAAAGAATTTATTACCTGGCATCAGAAAAGCAGTGTGCATTTTTTTGCCGTTTTGGAATAATGCGCATTTTTTTGACGTTTTGGAATTCAGCCTACGGTTTTCGCGGCAACGTCACCAGTAGACATATTTAAACGAGCAGTGGAACCTACCTATTCACCGTGGTGGTGAAAGTAAGGTCGTTGCGCTTGATATTTCAAAGGCATTTGACAGAGTTTGGCATCAAGCTCTTTTGTTGAAAATGTGTGCATTTGGAAACGATGATACCTTTATTCAATGGATTAGAAATTACCTTTCGGACCGTTCAATTCAAGTTGTGTTGGAAGGTTTCAAGTCTGCAACTCATCAAATAAATGCGGGTGTCCGCTAAGTCTCCGTTGTGTCTCCGGCTCTCTTTCTCATTTTTAACAATGGTCTCCTGTCTGTTTCGTTTCTATTCGTTTTACGATTCAAGTCCTTCAGCTTCGGGCGTGGAGCTAGAATGGCAACGTATGTTAAGCTTATTAAATTCTGCCCTGACAGCATTCTTAAGTGGGGTAAAACCAATAGAGTAGAATTCAATGCTTCCAAAACACAATGCTGTCTTCTGTCATTAAAGCGAAACCCCTATACTCTGCCATTATGGATGGCACTTGCATCGCCGAAACCGAACGACTTTCCATTCTCGGTTTGTGCGTTAACGGCAAATTTAAAGAGCGCTGCGAAATGTCTAGGCTTCCTTAAGCGATGCAAGAAATATTTTACTCATTCTGATCTGACTAGAATCTACAAGGCATTTATTCGCCCAAAACTTGAGCACAGCGCTTATATTTGGTCTGGTGTACCAATAACATATTTGGAGTTACTTGACAGGATTAAAAAACGTGCGATTAAACTTATTGGCGATCGAGACATTGCGAGATCGCTTGACTACTTCCACCACAAGTGCTCAAACGAAATAACCAGTTACATTCCACCCCTACAGCAGTTCAACTGCAATACTCGCCATGCTAGGAATGCACATCAGCCTATATTCGGACGGACAGTGAAGTACAAGGATTCGTTTCTTAACCGTACAATACGAATGTGGAATGCTCTACCCGCTCTGTTTTCCTGCACATTATAGTTTATAGACATTTAAAACCAAGGTGCATCGGTAACTCCATTTTTCTAATCCTTCAGCTCCCTAATGCCTCCACTGTGTTACTTCATTATGAGGATATCCAAAATTCCGTTAGTGCGCGTACATTATAAAAAAAAATTAAAAAAGAGGTATTAGACATAACTCTCGTCTCTGATTTTATCACTGAATTGATCGACAATTGGAAAGTCTCGTCTGCTCACTCTTTTTCAGACCACAGATACATTCAATTCAATCTTAATGATGACCCTCCCCGCCAATCAACTTTCAGAAACTACCGTAAAACTAATTAACTCATGTACAGAGATTCACTATGGCGTTCTGTCTGCTCTATGTATTCATGTTCCCCTCATGATACTAACGAACTTGATCATAAGGTAAGGGAACTCACTATGGCTCTAAATAAAGCACTGTCCTCCTCGTGTCCTCTCACTCGACCGAGAGGCAAACCTAAACCGCGCTGGTGGACATCTGAATGAGGCAGACTTAGAAACGACTGTACTAAAAGCCAAGACCACAAAAACAGATTCTGATTGGGATGCATATAAGGTATCCCTCAAATCCTATAAAAAAGAATTGAGAAAAGCAAAAAGAGTATCGTGGCGACTCTTCTGTAACAAAACAGAGGATTCTTCCAAAGCTTATATGTAAGGAAAATCCTCTCTACAAATCCAACGATGCCCAGCTGCCTCAAAAAATCAGATGGCTCTTGGACTACTGTAATGGAAGGATGGTATTCTTGGTTCTTCTCGTATACAATTTTTTTTTCCTCTATTTTCTGATCTCCATCACCCTGTATCATGCTAATTGCATTTTGGGTTTTTTTTGTCCACGCTTTTGGGTACATTATGTACCCAGCGCTACATCAGCCCACAATTCCGTATTACGACGTCCCTCTCCTAGTGCTGTGGTTGTGTGATATGAATGATACGAGGCGGAAAAGGGAATCCGGCACTCATTACACACACTTACTTCCCATAGTACATAGCTTGATTGGAAATTCCGCTAAGCCACGCTCTTTTCTTGCTTAGCTAAATAGCGGATATGTCACCTCATGGGGAAAAGAGTGTGAAGTTCAGTTTTCGCGAGCATATACCACGTTGAGTGACGAGCTTACGCAATTCAAAAATAAAAATGTGGTACTTGTCTTCAGGTCGGTCGGTAGTCGACATCTCAAGAGATGCGCCCCAGTTCTTTTGTTGTTGTTAATATCGGAGTGAAACCAAAAAAAAAATAAAAATCTACACAACACATTAATTCCTAACAGGATACGAGACCCCTAAAATAAAATACGACATAGTTCGTTAAAACAAAAATAAAGAAAGTGGACAGACCAAAAAAAAAAGAGAACACATTTAAATCAAGCGACCGATATATCAAAAGATCATCTATGTACTTATATACTTTTTCCCACGAATTATTCGCATATCGCAAATTAAAAGTCACGGTGTGCTAAGGTCCATTTCTCGCTCAAAAGAAAAAAAAAGTAAAGAAGGTCAATGTGCCAATATTCCGACGAGCTGAAGTAGCCAATCTGTCCGCGTACCACTACCCACCAACCTACCCCCATCCCACAATACCTGGTGATACCATCTAACCCGGTAGACCTAGACGCCACCTTTCCTACCAAGCCGAGCAACACAGACTTAAGGTGACCTGCCACTTAAAAATTTTATACCACCGCCGCCCCCTATTTAAACCTGATCACGCGGAACAACCTGCTCAACCAGGAAGGAAAAAAAATATTTTTTTTTTATCTCAACGTCATCACAGTCACTGCAAACGTCCTAACATCATTAATGAGTAGGAAGTTTCCTAATGAAGTGCAAAGCTGTTCCTGCAGACCGCGATATACCATCATTTTTCCTTCTTTTTTTTTTATTTTTCTTAGGATATCTATTTTCTTATAATAAGCGCATTAACATTCTAATTTACCAACGTATAATACCTTAATACTAAAGCTACATATGTATGTATAAAACAAAAAAACAAAAATCATTTTTATATATAGTCGGCACTTGTAAATATAGTTGGGTGCGTTTGTGTTCAGTGGGCGTCTCTTTGATCAGTTCCCACGAACTGTAATTTTTTTCTTAACAGCATGGAATCCACTTCGACAGGCCTGACGACGCGGATGCCCAGGTAAGCAAACCGTATGCATATATTTTTTTTTTCTTTCGTTTAAGTCAATCCTTAACATCTTTTAAGGAAAACACACACATTCACGAAGAGTATCAAATATTCAGATTTGCCATAAATTTCCAATTATTTTACTTCTATTTCTGAATTTATTTGTGGAATTGTTTTTCCTTTTTATTTGTTTTTTTTTTTTGTAATTTAACGAACCATTGGATTTTTTTTTTATAATATTGCTTAGCATAAATAAAAGTTCATATTAAATCACAAATCTGTATACATATATCTATCTTATAGATTATAATTACAATACTACCTGTAAGTTTCCTTTTTTATTTTTACTTTAAATACTATCCATGCCCATTAAAACGTATTGTATCCGTACATGTAATTCCCCAATCAAACAAAATTGTATTTGACATTGTTAAATGAGTTAATAAATGATTTAACTATGTTCGCTTAAGATTAAATTTTTGGTGTCTCATTTCGATGGTGCAGTTAAGTGGTCCGACGATGTGAAAGCATAGGGCTTTCGTTTGGGTGCCGGTAAATATTTCTGCGGCCACTGGCACACGGTAGGGAGGGTATAGACTCGCATTGAGGACGACCATCTGCTCCTCGCGCAGGTAATGTTAGAGACCTTTTTTTCCCTTTTTTCAGTTTTAGTTCTCTTATTTCTTTTTTTGTTATCAATATCGTTTCTCTGTATCGATATCTTAGCATGCAATATCTTTGTGTAGTGGTGATAATTTGGTAGCTCGGATGCAAGATCCCACCCTCCGCCGAGCTTACGCTGAGAACAATAAGGCATGCGCCCCGTGTCAGAGTTGCCAATGATACTTCCTTTCCAATCCTTTCCTCTGTCTCATACCCTTGTCCCTATTCCCTCCAATTTTATAGTTATAGTCCCTGGTGGACAATCCTCTCCCAATCTTAAACACATAAATGGCGCCCAACGTGGGGCCCGCAATTTTTTTTCATTTTATTAGATTATTAGATCACCCTTTGGAACTGCGTGTCCGGACCCAACCACGCGATGGTCTGGAGCGACCCGGGGTCTTCCCTCTGATCTTTCTGAGACGTTCACCATATACATGTTTCAAATTAATTGGATCACCCTCCCTTTGGAATTGCGTATCCTGATTCAACAATGCGATGATCAGAAACGCCCAAGATAGTGACCTGATCCTTTTTCTTTTGATCATTCCATTTCTACAAAATAGCTTAGTTTACCAGTTGTCTGGGAATCGCGTAACCTTGAGAATACTAAGCTTAAAGTTACGACCTCGACACCGCAGGTTATACATTCCTACCCTTTCAATCTAGCCTTCAGCTTTTTTTTATTTTTTTTTTCTCTTCCTCTAACATTACCACAATTTGACGGACCACATATTATTTTGACTTACCTATTATCGTTTATACCGCAGCAGATAGAAATCTTCACTTATATTTTAGATACAATTTATTTACTTCCTTACTGTAGTAACCTTTTCTTTTGTACATTACCCGATTCACCAATAACTTAGTTAAATGGCGGTTTTACGCAGCCCAGCGCAGTTAGCAGATAAACTAGCCTGTTCCATCTGTCAAGAAGTAATCGCTTTCGATATGGAAACGTCTAAGACCCCGTGCGACCATATTTTTCATAAACCTTGTCTTATGAACTGGCTAAAGGACTCAGACTCATGTCCCGTTTGCCGACAAGACGTTACAGAACCCGACGTACCGGTAATTCTTTTAGATCTTACATCTAGCAGTAGTCACCGTGGCAGAGGAGCAGTTCCGAAGGGTCGGCGCCCGAACACTCGTTCGACTACCCAGCATCGCACCGACGATTGGAGCCTTAGAGATTCGAGCATTCTCGACAGCAGAATCTCTTCGGCTACCAAAACTCAATCGGGACCTTTGCAAATTCCAGCACCTCAAAATACTAAATTACGTTAAAATTTAAATGTCCCTTTTGATAATGCCTCCCAGCCGAATGATTTAAACGTTCGACAGTTAGTCCGCGAAGAGATAGAGGAGGATCGTCAAAGAACTATGTTATCTGTGAACCAGACTATTGAGACTATGTTTCAAAGATATTTCAGTCTTCATACTCAGGCTTCCAATCCGCCCCTCCCAATAGTCCCTTGACCGATAGGAAGTTACTCAACGTAACTTCCAACCTATACCTCAGATTTCTCGTGCTGTTCCAACAAGGTCATCAGATCCCTACAGTTTTCATCAAGTCTACCCCAGTGCCGATAAGTTATCAAATATAATATTGAATTGGAATGTAAGATTTGACGGTTCCAGTAATGGCATAAGGGCCGAAGAGTTTATTTACAGAATTACTGCGTTAACGACCCATTCGCTTAACGCGGATTTCTCGTCTTTATGTAGGAACATGCACCTCCTATTTGCTGGAAAGGCAAAAGACTGGTATTGGCGTTACCACAAGCGTGAGCAAACCATTAAATGGAATGCTCTTTGTGAAGCTTTGAGATTTCAGTATTCGGATCCTTGCACCGACTTTAATATTATTGAAATGATCCGGAGTCGGAAGCAGAGTCGTTTGATGAATATCTTGACGCAGTTGTCTCTATTTTTGACCGATTAACTGAACCCTTATCTGATCGTCAATTTCTTGAAATTTTAATCAGAAATCTGAAACCTGACCTTAGACACGAGCTTTTACATCTGGAAATCTCTTCCATCGCGGCGTTGCGCAGCGCTTGTCATAGACATGAGCACTTCATGCAGGAGGTACATATAGGTAACTTTAACCGAAACGTTCCTCAAAGCAAGTTCGTATCGGAAATCGATGAAGAAACCCCGTTCGAGGAAGAGATATCAGAGGTAACCGCTTCAAAGAAGGTATTCATATGCTGGAATTGTGAGGCAATGGGGCACAGTTCTATCGATTGCCTACAGCCCCGAAAGATATTTTGTTACGGGTGTGGAGCCAAAAATGTTTATAAGCCCCAGTGCTATAATTGTTCTACTCAGGGAAACTCCAGAGCGGATGTGACCACCAACACCCGGTCGCATCCCCTTCACCACAACCAATATGTAGCAAAGAAGTTAAGATGTCAGACTCCGAATTTCCCTCCAGCCCAAACCAAACCGCGCAAAGAAAGCCTTGGGGTATTGATCCCTCAAAGCCGTTTCATCAAAGGTGGCGAGAGTACAAGGAGATACGCGCAAAAATATTCTCTGTCGGGAGTACTACTCCAGTTTCATATCGTATGGCCAAACGATCCACTGCGCGAATGCGCAATTTTTGGCAAAAGGTGCGAATGAACAGAACTCATTTACTTTGTGCAGTCCTCGGTAGGGATAAGTTGGATTGCAGACCATATGCTGACGTTGAGATAATGGGGATATCAATAACCGGGTTGTTAGACTCAGGTGCCTCTATCAGTTGCTTTGGTGAAAAAGCTGCCAAGGAGATTCTGTTATCCGGAACAAAATTAAAAAAATATCACGCTTTTGTTAAAACAGCTGAAGGTCGTTTACAAACAGTTCGTGGCAGTGTAATGGTAGACGTTACCTTCCGCAATATAACCAAACCCTTAAATATTTTTCTTGTCCCTTCGTTGATACAAAATCTTTACCTCGGGGTGGATTTTTGGCGAAGCTTCAGACTAGCACGTGGGATAATTGCAGAGATTAACAATTTGTCTTCATCCGACCTGCCAGTACATGAGCTTACAAACTTCCAAAAAGAAGAACTCAACAGTGTTATAGGCATATTTCCTTCCTTCGAAAAGCAAGGCCTGGGTAAGACGAATCTTCTTGAACACCTCATTGACGTTGGTACAGCCAGACCAATAAAGCAGCGTCACTATCCGGTATCGCCTGCTATCGAGTCACTAATGTTTGCTGAGATAGACCGGATGCTTGCTTTGGGAGTCATTGAGGAATCAAACAGCTCCTGGAGTTCTCCGGTTGTGCTCATTCGGAAGCCTGGAAAGATTCGGTTTTGCATTGACTTCCGCAAGGTAAATACACTTACCGTAAAAGATGCGTATCGTCTTCCTCACATTGACGGCATTTTAAGTCGTTTGCCTCGAGCGGAGTTTATTTCCAGTATCGATTTAAAGGATGCATTCTGGCAAATCCCTCTGGAAATGAATTCTCGCGAAAGGACCGCATTTACGGTCCCGAATCGCCCACTCTACCAATTTACAGTGATGCCTTTCGGACTGTGCAATGCACCGCCGACAATGTGCAGGTTGATGGATAAGGTCATCCCGTACTATCTTCGAGAAAAGGTGTATGTATATCTCGACGACTTGTTGGTGATATCAGAAGACTTCGATTCTCACCTGAGTGTGTTCATGGAAGTGGCGTTGTGCCTCAAAAAAGCCGGGCTTACTATCAATATCCAGAAAAGCAAATTCTGTCTTAAATCGGTCAAATACCTGGGTTACATAGTGGGGTACGGCTCTGTGCAAACAGATCCAGAGAAAATAGCAGCGATAGTGGATTTCCCTCCTCCCAAATCCGTCCGTCAGCTAAGACGGTTCCTTGGAATGGCTGATTGGTACCGCAAGTTCATTGTAAATTTTGCCTCCCTAACAACTCCCCTTACTAATCTACTCAAAAAGAGCCGATCTTTTGATTGGAATCCTGAAGCGCAAGAAGCCTTCGACGTATTAAAGACACAGCTTACTTCTGCTGCGGTCCTGAAAACGCCTGACTTTAACCGCCCCTTTGTCATCCAATGTGATGCCAGCCAATACGGTGTTGGGAGCGTTTTGGCTCAAGTCGATGAAGAAGGAAATGACCAAGCTATTGCGTATATGAGTCAGAAGCTTAATAAAGCGCAAAGAAATTACTCAGTAACTGAGCAGGAGTGCCTAGCGGCAATATTGTCGATTAAAAAGTTTCGTCCATACGTCGAAGGTCATCCCTTTACTGTCATCACTGCCCATGCCAGCCTTCAATGGTTAATGGAACAAAAGGATCTTTCAGGTAGACTAGCAAGGTGGGCATTGAAATTGCAGGGTTTCGATTTCCAAATAAAGCATCGCGCAGGCAAAACTAATGTTGTACCGGACTGTTTATCGCGAAGGGATACAACGGACTTGAGTGCATTCGAAGAAGTTGCTCCTATCGTGGATCTAAATTCGACCTACTTTGCCTCAGATGAGTATATAACGCTTAAAACATGCGTCACAGCTAATCCAGCCAAACTTCCCGATATTAAGATAATTGACGACTTTGTATTCAAGCGAACTATTTATTCGACTGGGGCTACTGAGCCTGAAAGTGAGTCTTGGAAACTATGGGTACCTTCAGGGGTAATTAAAAGCATCCTATATAACTCCCATAATCCAACATCCTCTGCCCATTGCGGGATAGGAAAGATGCTTGAAAAGATTCGTCGCTACTTATTCTGGCCAACGTTGGTCAAAGACGTGCGGGAATATGTTTTGGCTTGTGAAATCTGCAAGATGACCAAAAGCCCGAATGTAGTTCTCAGACCTCCTATGGGGCAACCAGTTAAAACTTCTAGAAGCTCTTTATTGATCTGTTAGGACCCTATCCTCGATCTAAATCAAGTAACATCAGGATCTTCATTCATTGTCCTGGATCACCTATCAAAATTTGTCTTCCTGAAAGCTTTAAAAAAGTTTACTGCAAAGCCAGTTATTGACTTTTTAGAAAAGGATATTTTTTACCTTTATGGAGTTCCAGAGACGATTATCAGCGATAATGGAGCCCAATTCAAGTCAGGAGAGTTAGAAGGCTTTTTAACACGATTTGGTATAACACACATGTATACAGCTTTATATTCCCCGCAATCGAACTCATCGGAACGAGTCAATCGCTCAATCATCGCCGCCATTCGTGCTTACACTCAAAACGGACAAAATGAATGTGATAGTAACCTAAGTAACATAGCTTGTTCACTGAGAGCAACTTTTCATTCCGCGATTGGATGTAGCCCATATTTCGTACTATTTGGACAGAACATGCTCCATTATGGGGGTGACTACGCCCTTCTAAGATAGTTGGACATGATCAACGGCGAGGATGTGCCAATAAAAAGAAGCGATAAGGTAATGGGGGTACGAGACCAGGTACAGTCTAATACCCAGGCTGCTTTTCTCAGAAATGCAAACACCTACAATACCAGGACAAAGCCAATCGACTTCAAAGTTGGTGACGAGGTATTTCGGCGCAATTTTTCACAAAGTAACTTTGAAAAAGGTTACAACGCGAAACTAGCTCCCGTTTTCTCCTAAGGGAGAAGAAAGGCGCAGCCTACTACGTTTTAGAAGATCTCACCGGGAAGTTATTGGGAACATTTCATGCTAAGGCCATGCGGCGATAGAAAATCACTCTTCCTTCTTCAGCTTAGGATTTCGCTACAATTAGCTCCACCTCACCTGCTTTGTAATGGAAGGATGGTATTCTTGGTCGCCACTTGAGTACAAAGTCCCCCCTCTGCGAAATGAAAAGCACTTTTTTTTTCTTCTCGTATAAAAGTTTTTTTCCTTTATTCTCTGATCTCCAACACCTTGTATCATGCTAATTGCATTTTCGGGTTACATTATGTACTCGGCATTTGGGTACATTATGTACTCAGCGCTACATCAGGCCACAATTCCGTATTACGACGCCCCTTTTCTAGTGCTGTGGTTGTGTGATATGAATGATACGAGGCGGAAAAGGGAATCCGGCACTCATTACACACACTTACTTCCCACAGTACATAGCTTAATTGGAAATTCCGCTAAGCCACGCTCTATTCTTGCTTGGCTAAATAGCGGATATGTCACCTCATGGGGAAAAGAGTGTCAAGTTAAGTTTTCGCGAGCATATACCACGTTGAGTGACGAGCTTACGCAATTCAAAAATAAAAATCAAAGAAGTTGATGGGGAGTCAGTGTGGTACTTGTCTTCAGCTCGGTCGGTAGTCGACATCTCAAGAGATGCGCCCCAGTGCTTTTGTTGTTGTTAATATCGGAGCGAAACAAAAAAAAAATAAAAAAATCTACACAACACATTAATTCCTAACAGGATACGAGAACCCTAAAATAAAATACGACATAGTTCGTTAAAACAAAAATAAAGAAAGTGGACAGACCAAAAAAAAAAGAGAACACATTTAAATCAAGCGACCGATATATCAAAAGATCATCTATGTACTTATATACTTTTTCCCACGAATTATTCGCATATCGCAAATTAAAAGTCACGGTGTGCTAAGGTCCATTTCTCGCTCAAAAGAAAAAAAAAGTAAAGAAGGTCAATGTGCCAATATTCCGACGAGCTGAAGTAGCCAATCTGTCCGCGTACCACTACCCACCAACCTACCCCCATCCCACAATACCTGGTGATACCATCTAACCCGGTAGACCTAGACGCCACCTTTCCTACCAAGCCGAGCAACACAGACTTAAGGTGACCTGCCACTTAAAAATTTTATACCACCGCCGCCCCCTATTTAAACCTGATCACGCGGAACAACCTGCTCAACCAGGAAGGAAAAAAAATATTTTTTTTTTATCTCAACGTCATCACAGTCACTGCAAACGTCCTGACATCATTAATGAGTAGGAAGTTTCCTAATGAAGTGCAAAGCTGTTCCTGCAGACCGCGATATACCATCATTTTTCCTTCTTTTTTTTTTTATTTTTCTTAGGATATCTATTTTCTTATAATAAGCGCATTAACATTCTAATTTACCAACGTATAATACCTTAATACTAAAGCTACATATGTATGTATAAAACAAAAAAACAAAAATCATTTTTATATATAGTCGGCACTTGTAAATATAGTTGGGTGCGTGTGTGTTCAGTGGGCGTCTCTTTGATCAGTTCCAACGAACTGTAATTATTTTCTTAACAGCATGGAATCCACTTCGACAGGCCTGACGACGCGGATGCCCAGGTAAGCAAACCGTATGCATATATTTTTTATACCCTATCCTAAGGGTATATTAATTTTGACACATAGTTTGTAACACCGTTTAATATTCGTCGTAGACCCCTAAAAGTATATATATTTATGATCAGGACCAAAATCTAAGACTATTTAGGAATGTCCGTCCGTCCGTCCGTCCGTATCAACTTTTGAGGCCTTTATGCTAGGAAGCTGAAATACATATACAGCTGGAACATATACTCCCTAGGGTTCCGAAATGGTAAAGTGTTAAAATTTTCAAAATACGCCCACTGCCACGCCCACAATTTAGAAAAAACAGTTTTAAGGCTTAAGTTAGAGAGATAAAGTTGGACAACCTTCACAAGATATGTAGATACTGCCCACCTTTATTAATTTGTCATATAAAGTTTTTTGCCACGCCTACTTTTTGTGGGCTACTAAAATGCTGTTTTCTTCGAAAATTTTCATAGAAATCGAAAAAAATGTTTAACAATATATTATGCCAATATTTTTCTCAATATATCGCCCATATAAAGTTTTTGGCCACGCCCACCTTTTGGCGCGTTTTTTGAAAGAAAAAATTTGTTTTTCTATAAATTTCATAGAATGAAATAAAATGCTATCCATCATCTTCCTAATGCTTTTTTTCTTTGGGGTACATAGGGATAAGGATAGGGTATCATAATGTTCGCCCCAAGCGGACTGTAGCCTTTCCTTATGTTTTTTTCTTTCGTTTAAGTCAATCCTTAACATCTTTTAAGGAAAACGCACACATTCACGAAGAGTATCAAATATTCAGATTTGCCATAAATTTTCAATTATTTTACTTCTATTTCTGAATTCATTTGTGGAATTGTTTTTCCTTTTTATTTGTTTTTTTTTTTTTGTAATTTAACGAACCATTGGATTTTTTTTTATAATATTGCTTAGCATAAATAAAAGTTCATATTAAATCTCAAATCTGTATACATATATCTATCTTATAGATTATAATTACAATACTACCTGTAAGTTTCCTTTTTTATTTTTACTTTAAATACTATCCATGCCCATTAAAACGTATTGTATCCGTACATGTAATTCCCCAATCAAACAAAATTGTATTTGACATTGTTAAATGAGTTAATAAATGATTTAACTATGTTCGCTTAAGATTAAATTTTTGGTGTCTCATTTCGATGGTGCAGTTAAGTGGTCCGACGATGTGAAAGCATAGGGCTTTCGTTTGGGTGCCGGTAAATATTTCTGCGGCCACTGGCACACGGTAGGGAGGGTATAGACTCGCATTGAGGACGACCATCTGCTCCTCGCGCAGGTAATGTTAGAGACCTTTTTTTCCCTTTTTTCAGTTTTAGTTCTCTTATTTCTTTTTTTGTTATCAATATCGTTTCTCTGTATCGATATCTTAGCATGCAATATCTTTGTGTAGTGGTGATAATTTGGTAGCTCGGATGCAAGATCCCACCCTCCGCCGAGCTTACGCTGAGAACAATAAGGCATGCGCCCCGTGTCAGAGTTGCCAATGATACTTCCTTTCCAATCCTTTCCTCTGTCTCATACCCTTGTCCCTATTCCCTCCAATTTTATAGTTATAGTCCCTGGTGGCCAATCCTCTCCCAATCTTAAACACATAAATGGCGCCCAACGTGGGGCCCGCAATTTTTTTTCATTTTATTAGATTATTAGATCACCCTTTGGAACTGCGTGTCCGGACCCAACCACGCGATGGTCTGGAGCGACCCGGGGTCTTCCCTCTGATCTTTCTGAGACGTTCACCATATACATGTTTCAAATTAATTGGATCACCCTCCCTTTGGAATTGCGTATCCTGATTCAACAATGCGATGATCGGAAACGCCCAAGATAGTGACCTGATCCTTTTTCTTTTGATCATTCCATTTCTCTAAAATAGCTTACTTTGCCAGTTGTCTGGGAATCGCGTAACCTTGAGAATACTAAGCTTAAAGTTACGACCTCGACAACGCAGGTTATACATTCCTACCCTTTCAATCTAGCCTTCAGCTTTTTTTTATTTTTTTTTTCTCTTCCTCTAACATTAACACAATTTTACGGACCACATATTATTTTGACTTACCTATTATCGTTTATAGCGCAGCAGATAGAAATCTTCACTTATATTTTAGATACAATTTATTTACTTCCTTACTGTAGTAACCTTTTCTTTTGTACATTACCCGATTCACCAATAACTTAGTTAAATGGCGGTTTTACGCAGCCCAGCGCAGTTAGCAGATAAACTAGCCTGTTCCATCTGTCAAGAAGTGTTCGCTTTCGATATGGAAACGTCTAAGACCCCGTGCGACCATATTTTTCATAAACCTTGTCTTATGAACTGGCTAAAGGACTCAGACTCATGTCCCGTTTGCCGACAAGACGTTACAGAACCCGACGTACCGGTAATTCTTTTAGACCTTACATCTAGCAATAGTCACCGTGGCAGAGGAGCAGTTCCGAAGGGTCGGCGCCCGAACACTCGTTCGACTACCCAGCATCGCACCGACGATTGGAGCCTTTGAGATTCGAGCATTCTCGACAGCAGAATCTCTTCGGCTACCAAAACTCAATCGGGACCTTTGCAAATTCCAGCACCTCAAAATACTAAATTACGTTAAAATTTAAATGTCCCTTTTGATAATGCCTCCCAGCCGAATGATTTAAACGTTCGACAGTTAGTCCGCGAAGAGATAGAGGAGGATCGTCAAAGAACTATGTTATCTGTGAACCAGACTATTGAGACTATGTTTCAAAGATATTTCAGTCTTCATACTCAGGCTTCCAATCCGCCCCTCCCAATAGTCCCTTGACCGATAGGAAGTTACTCAACGTAACTTCCAACCTATACCTCAGATTTCTCGTGCTGTTCCAACAAGGTCATCAGATCCCTACAGTTTTCATCAAGTCTACCCCAGTGCCGATAAGTTATCAAATATAATATTGAATTGGAAATGTAAGATTTGACGGTTCCAGTAATGGCATAAGGGCCGAAGAGTTTATTTACAGAATTACTGCGTTAACGACCCATTCGCTTAACGCGGATTTCTCGTCTTTATGTAGGAACATGCACCTCCTATTTGCTGGAAAGGCAAATGACTGGTATTGGCGTTACCACAAGCGTGAACAAACCATTGAATGGAATGCTCTTTGTGAAGCTTTGAGATTTCAGTATTCGGATCCTTGCACCGACTTTAATATTATTGAAATGATCCGGAGTCGGAAGCAGAGTCGTTTGATGAATATCTTGACGCAGTTGTCTCTATTTTCGACCGATTAACTGAACCCTTATCTGATCGTCAATTTCTTGAAATTTTAATCAGAAATCTGAAACCTGACCTTAGACACGAGCTTTTACATCTGGAAATCTCTTCCATCGCGGCGTTGCGCAGCGCTTGTCATAGACATGAGCACTTCATGCAGGAGGTACATAGAAGTAACTTTAACCGAAACGTTCCTCAAAGGAAGTTCGTATCGGAAATCGATGAAGAAACCCCGTTCGAGAAAGAGATATCAGAGGTAACCGCTCCAAAGAAGGTATTCATATGCTGGAATTGTGAGGCAATGGGGCACAGTTCTATCGATTGCCTACAGCCCCGAAAGATATTTTGTTACGGGTGTGGAGCCAAAAATGTTTATAAGCCCCAGTGCTATAATTGTTCTACTCAGGGAAACTCCAGAGCGGATGTGACCACCAACACCCGGTCGCATCCCCTTCACCACAACCAATATGTAGCAAAGAAGTTAAGATGTCAGACTCCGAATTTCCCTCCAGCCCAAACCAAACCGCGCAAAGAAAGCCTTGGGGTATTGATCCCTCAAAGCCGTTTCATCAAAGGTGGCGAGAGTACAAGGAGATACGCGCAAAAATATTCTCTGTCGGGAGTACTACTCCAGTTTCATATCGTAAGCCCAAACGATCCACAGCGCGAATGCGCAATTTTTGGCAAAAGGTGCGAATGAACAGAACTCATTTACTTTGTGCAGTCCTCGGTAGGGATAAGTTGGATTGCAGACCATATGCTGACGTTGAGATAATGGGGATATCAATAACCGGGTTGTTAGACTCAGGTGCCTCTATCAGTTGCTTTGGTGAAAAAGCTGCCAAGGAGATTCTGTTATCCGGAACAAAATTAAAATAAATATCACGCTTTTGTTAAAACAGCTGAAGGTCGTTTACAAACAGTTCGTGGCAGTGTAATGGTAGACGTTACCTTCCGCAATATAACCAAACCCTTAAATATTTTTCTTGTCCCTTCGTTGATACAAAATCTTTACCTCGGGGTGGATATTTGGCGAAGCTTCAGACTAGCACCTGGGATAATTGCAGAGATTAACAATTTGTCTTCATCCGACCTGCCAGTACATGAGCTTACAAACTTCCAAAAAGAAGAACTCAACAGTGTTATAGGCATATTTCCTTCCTTCGAAAAGCAAGGCCTGGGTAAGACGAATCTTCTTGAACACCTCATTGACGTTGGTACAGCCAGACCAATAAAGCAGCGTCACTATCCGGTATCTCCTGCTATCGAGTCACTAATGTTTGCTGAGATAGACCGGATGCTTGCTTTGGGAGTCATTGAGGAATCAAACAGCTCCTGGAGTTCTCCGGTTGTGCTCATTCGGAAGCCTGGAAAGATTCGGATTTGCATTGACTTCCGCAAGGTAAATACACTTACCGTAAAAGATGCGTATCGTCTTCCTCACATTGACGGCATTTTAAGTCGTTTGCCTCGAGCGGAGTTTATTTCCAGTATCGATTTAAAGGATGCATTCTGGCAAATCCCTCTGGAAATGAATTCTCGCGAAAGGACCGCATTTACGGTCCCGAATCGCCCACTCTACCAATTTACAGTGATGCCTTTCGGACTGTGCAATGCACCGCCGACAATGTGCAGGTTGATGGATAAGGTCATCCCATACTATCTTCGAGAAAAGGTGTATGTATATCTCGACGACTTGTTGGTGATATCAGAAGACTTCGATTCTCACCTGAGTGTGCTCATGGAAGTGGCGTTGTGCCTTAAAAAAGCCGGGCTTACTATCAATATCCAGAAAAGCAAATTCTGTCTTAAATCGGTCAAATACCTGGGTTACATAGTGGGGTACGGCTCTGTGCAAACAGATCCAGAGAAAATAGCAGCGATAGTGGATTTCCCTCCTCCCAAATCCGTCCGTCAGCTAAGACGGTTCCTTGCAATGGCTGATTGGTACCGCAAGTTCATTGTAAATTTTGCCTCCCTAACAACTCCCCTTACTAATCTACTCAAAAAGAGCCGATCTTTTGATTGGAATCCTGAAGCGCAAGAAGCCTTCGACGTATTAAAGACACAGCTTACTTCTGCTGCGGTCCTGAAAACGCCTGACTTTAACCGCCCCTTTGTCATCCAATGTGATGTCAGCCAATACGGTGTTGGGAGCGTTTTGGCTCAAGTCGATGAAGAAGGAAATGACCAAGCTATTGCGTATATGAGTCAGAAGCTTAATAAAGCGCAAAGAAATTACTCAGTAACTGAGCAGGAGTGCCTAGCGGCAATATTGTCGATTAAAAAGTTTCGTCCATACGTCGAAGGTCATCCCTTTACTGTCATCACTGCCCATGCCAGCCTTCAATGGTTAATGGAACAAAAGGATCTTTCAGGTAGACTAGCAAGGTGGGCATTGAAATTGCAGGGTTTCGATTTCCAAATAAAGCATCGCGCAGGCAAAACTAATGTTGTACCGGACTGTTAATCTCGAAGGGATACAACGATGAGTATATAACGCTTAAAACATGCGTCGCAGCTAATCCAGCCAAACTTTCTGATATTAAGATAATTGACGACTTTGTATTCAAGCGCACTATTTATTCGACTGGGGCTCCTGAGCCTGAAAGTGAGTCTTGGAAACTATGTGTACCTTCAGGGTTAATTAAAAGCATCCTATATAACTCCCATAATCCAACATCCTCTGCCCATTGCGGGATAGGAAAGATGCTTGAAAAGATTCGTCGCTACTTATTATGGCCAACGTTGGTCAAAGACGTGCGGGAATATGTTTTGGCTTGTGAAATCTGCAAGATGACCAAAAGCCCGAATGTAGTTCTCAGACCTCCTATGGGGCAACCAGTTAAAACTTCTAGAAGCTCTTTATTGATCTGTTAGGACCCTATCCTCGATCTAAATCAAGTAACATCAGGATCTTCATTCATTGTCCTGGATCACCTATCAAAATTTGTCTTCCTGAAAGCTTTAAAAAAGTTTACTGC
The DNA here is from genome assembly GCA_963576555.1 of Ferdinandea cuprea. Lineage (NCBI taxonomy): Eukaryota > Metazoa > Arthropoda > Insecta > Diptera > Syrphidae > Ferdinandea > Ferdinandea cuprea. The sequence continues at coordinate 24,822,951 of OY754962.1, forward strand.
AAAGCCAGTTATTGACTTTTTAGAAAAGGATATTTTTCACCTTTATGGAGTTCCAGAGACGATTATCAGCGATAATGGAGCCCAATTCAAGTCAGGAGAGTTCGAAGGCTTTTTAACACGATTTGGTATAACACACATGTATACAGCTTTATATTCCCCGCAATCGAACTCATCGGAACGAGTCAATCGCTCAATCATCGCCGCCATTCGTGCTTACACTCAAAACGGACAAAATGAATGGGATAGTAACCTAAGTAACATAGCTTGTTCACTGAGAGCAACTTTTCATTCCGCGATTGGATGTAGCCCATATTTCGTACTGTTTGGACAGAACATGCTCCATTATGGGGGTGACTACGCCCTTCTAAGATAGTTGGACATGATCAACGGCGAGGATGTGCCAATAAAAAGAAGCGATAAGGTAATGGGGGTACGAGACCAGGTACAGTCTAATACCCAGGCTGCTTTTCTCAGAAATGCAAACACCTACAATACCAGGACAAAGCCAATCGACTTCAAAGTTGGTGACGGGGTATTTCGGCGCAATTTTTCACAAAGTAACTTTGAAAAAGGTTACAACGCGAAACTAGCTCCCGTTTTCTCCTAAGGGAGAAGAAAGGCGCAGCCTACTACGTTTTAGAAGATCTCACCGGGAAGTTATTGGGAACATTTCATGCTAAGGCCATGCGGCGATAGAAAATCACTCTTCCTTCTTCAGCTTAGGATTTCGCTACAATTAGCTCCACCTCACCTGCTTTGTAATGGAAGGATGGTATTCTTGGTCGCCACTTGAGTACAAAGTCCCCCCTCTGCGAAATGAAAAGCACTTTTTTTTTCTTCTCGTATAAAAGTTTTTTTCCTTTATTCTCTAATCTCCAACACCTTGTATCATGCTAATTGCATTTTCGGGTTACATTATGTACTCGGCATTTGGGTACATTATGTACTCAGCGCTACATCAGGCCACAATTCCGTATTACGACGCCCCTTTCCTAGTGCTGTGGTTGTGTGATATGAATGATACGAGGCGGAAAAGGGAATTCGGCACTCATTACACACACTTACTTCCCACAGTACATAGCTTAATTGGAAATTCCGCTAAGCCACGCCCTATTCTTGCTTGGCTAAATAGCGGATATGTCACCTCATGGGGAAAAGAGTGTCAAGTTCAGTTTTCGCGAGCATATACCACGTTGAGTGACGAGCTTACGCAATTCAAAAATAAAAATCAAAGAAGTTGATGGGGAGTCAGTGTGGTACTTGTCTTCAGCTCGGTCGGTAGTCGACATCTCAAGAGATGCGCCCCAGTTCTTTTGTTGTTGTTAATATCGGAGTGAAACAAAAAAAAAATAAAAAAATCTACACAACACATTAATTCCTAACAGGATACGAGAACCCTAAAATAAAATACGACATAGTTCGTTAAAACAAAAATAAAGTGCTGTACGCGACCGATATATCAAAAGATCATCTATGTACTTATATACTTTTTCCCACGAATTATTCGCATATCGCAAATAAAAAGTCAAGGTGTGCTAAGGTCCATTTCTCGCTTAAAAGAAAAAAAATGTAGAGAAGGTCAATGTGCCAATATCCCGACGAGCTGAAGTAGCCAATCTGTCTGCGTACTACTACCCACCAACCTACCCCCATCACAAAATACCTGGTGATACCATCTAACCCGGTAGACCTAGAAGCCACCTTTCCTACCAAACCGAGCAACCCAGCTGTTCCTGCAGACCGCGATATACCATAATTTTTTTTTCCTTCTTTTTTTTTTATTTTTCTTAGGATATCTATTTTCTTATAATAAGCGCATTAACATTCTAATTTACCAACGTATAATACCTTAATACTAAAGCTACATATGTATGAATAAAACAAAACAAAAAAATTATTTTTATATATAGTCGGCACTTGTAAATATAGTTGTGTGCGTGTCTTTTGGTTCAGTTCCCACGAAATGTAATTTTTTTCTTAACAGCATGGAATCCACTTCGACAGGCCTGACGACGCGGATGCCCAGGTAAGCAAACCGTATGCACATATTTTTTTTTTCTTTCGTTTAAGTCAATCCTTAACATCTTTTAAGGAAAACACACACATTCACGAAGAGTATCAAATATTCAGATTTGCCATAAATTTCCAATTATTTTACTTCTATTTCTGAATTTATTTGTGGAATTGTTTTTCCTTTTTATTTGTTTTTTTTTTTTGTAATTTAACGAACCATTGGATTTTTTTTTTATAATATTGCTTAGCATAAATAAAAGTTTATATTAAATCTCAAATCTGTATACATATATCTATCTTATAGATTATAATTACAATACTACCTGTAAGTTTCCTTTTTTATTTTTACTTTAAATACTATCCATGCCCATTAAAACGTATTGTATTCGTACATGTAATTCCCCAATCAAACAAAATTGTATTTGACATTGTTAAATGAGTTAATAAATGATTTAACTATGTTCGCTTAAGATTAAATTTTTGGTATCTCATTTCGATGGTGCAGTTAAGTGGTCCGACGATGTGAAAGCATAGGGCTTTCGATTGGGTGCCGGTAAATATTTCTGCGGCCACTGGCACACGTTCAGTTTTAGTTCTCTTATTTCTTTTTTTGTTATCAATATCGTTTCTCTGTATCGATATCTTAGCATGCAATATCTTTGTGTAGTGGTGATAATTTGGTAGCTCGGATGCAAGATCCCACCCTCCGACGAGCTTACGCTGAGAACAATAAGGCATGCGCCCCGTGTCAGAGTTGCCAATGATACTTCCTTTCCAATCCTTTCCTCTGTCCCATACCCTTGTCCCTATTCCCTCCAATTTTATAGTTATAGTCCCTCCATTACACTACGTCTAGCGAGTAGCTCCTATGTTATAAGTAGTGGGAACCCAAACAGGGTAATGACAAACATTATCAACATTCACGATCTGATTACCAGGGATAGACTTCTTTGGGCGCTACACAGCTTCAAACCATATAAATCAGACGGCATTATACCAATCGAATTACAAAAAACATCAGATATTGTTCTACCTGAGTTGGAGATAATTCTGAAAAGTTGTGTAAAATTGGTTCACATACCGCTTATATGGAGAGAAGTGAAAGTGGTTTTCATATCCAGAGCTGATAATATTCCCATGTTGCTCCAAAAGATCTCAGACCCATCAGTCTATCATCATTTCTCCTAAGGACTTTAGAAAGACTGATAGATGTCCATATACGTATCAACATTGACAAAAGGCTGCTGTCTACAGCCCAACATAAAATAAATAAATATTAGGCGTAAACGGCCCATACAGGGCCTAAAGCCGAGCTTCTCCAACCATTGTGTGTGCGAAGTTATATTTATGACACGAATGGAGGGACCTACAGTTTAATGCCGATTCCGAACGGCAATTTTTTTTTGAGAAGCTTCTCATGACATTTATTACTCTTGGATGTTTATCAGACGTTCGCAAGAGGTGGGGCAGCGAATAAGAGGTACCAGCTTAGTCTTTTCAGACGAAGCCAAATACTTAGGTCTCATCTTGGATAGGAAGCTCAGCTGGAAATCTAATATAGAAGAAAGAGTTCGGAAAGCCACGGTAGCCCTCTTTAGTTACAAAAAGCTATTGGTAGCAAGTGGGGACTACAACCCCGAATCACTGGCTACACATCTCGGTTGTAAGACCGATACTAACATAAGGAACGATGATCTAGTGGACTGCCTTAGAGAAGGCGATTAATCGCGACAAACTAAGCAAGGTCCAAAGATCACCTGGTTTATGCATAAGTGGAGCACTTCGAAATACTCCCTCAGCTGCATTAGACATTTTGTTCCATTTAATACCTCTTGACATTTTTAGCACACAGACAGCTGCTACCATGTTCATTCACCTCAAAGCGGTTCCTCAATGGATCGAAAATTAAATCGGCCACTCTTCAATTCTGTAGATACTCAGAATCCTTCCTGGAACATACCGCAACAGCAGTTCAATTCATTTTACACGGACGGATCATATGTTGATAGGGTGGGTAGAGGTGTCATTTCAGACAGACCAAATCTTAGTCTCTCCTTCCGTCTTCCTCATCATTGCAGTGTTTTACAGGCGGAAATTATGGCTAAAGAATAACGTGGTATCCGTAAAGGATATCCGAATCTTTTCGGACATTATTCGGCCATCAAGTGTCTCCGTCTCCATTAACTCTTTAGTAGCCCTAAATTGCCGATCATCTATAAAGGAGATGGCTGAGCAGTTCCACATTCACCTGTGCTGGGTGCCGGGGCAAAGAGACATTCCGTGTAACTGCAAGGCTAACGAACTCACCAAACTTAAAACTATCCTTTCAATCTTGCCTGAAAAAGGCACGACGCTCTAAGGGTTTGATCGCACATTGGTGTTACAATTGGTGTCATCATTGGACACTGTCTGATAGGGAGACACTCAACAAGGCTTGAAGCTTTCTCAAACGACTTTTGTAAGATCTGTGTTGATAAGGAGGGGGAAGAGACAACTCTACACGTTCTTTGCGCTCTGCTCTTTACCGGAAACGAAATCTCCACCTAGAAGCTTACTTCTACAATGATCTTGACGATTTAAAATCGACCGACCCAAAACGTCTTTCACACTTTATAAAAAGCTTAAATTGGTTCAACGAGTAGGCAGGAACTTTAGATCCACGTGGTATTACAATGGACTTTACTTAGGTCTTAGTGAGTCGAACTTCTTTCCGACTACCACTTCAACCTAGCTGTTGCTTCCAACAAAATCACTCGCGGACAAAAGATGAAATTGTGCACTTGCAGGAAACGAACGACTCGGATCACAGATGAGGAATTAACCAGATACTCAACTCGAGAGCGAATCTCTCACCTTGCCTACAAGCTAAGTCGAACTGATAAGCCCCACATAATTTGCACTTATATGGGATTTTACGTGCAAATCAAGTGGGAATCACGCACACATGAATCGAATTGTATGGGGCTAATGGCCGCCGCCAAGAAATGTCATTTTTTATAGGAAGTTGGGAAAGTTGATGAATTTCAGCAGATTACACCTCATAATTTGGGTGTGTACAACAAACATGCACAATAAGCGGTGAATATGGATTTATAAAAACATACTTACCACACAACTTATAACATAATCAAATATTATAATATTGAGAACAAAGCTATGTTTTAACCAGTTTATTCTATTTTTTAATGAAAAATAATCCAAAAAATAATATTGATTAACGTGACTTATATATAATAAGTAGGTTGATCATACATTTTCGGTTGAAAATAAATTTGAGTATAACTTAAATTATAGTACCGAATTACCTCCCGACGCGGGCACACGCACTTTTATTCTATTTTTTAGTAATTGTTCCGCGGTCAGCGTACATAGGAAAACAAACGCTAATCGCGCGCGGATAGCTGAAAACAAAACAGTATGCTCTGCTGTCGATAAATAATAAAAAACATAAGGAAAGGCTACAGTCCGCTTGGGGCGAACAGGATGATACCTTATCCTTATCCCTATGTACCCCAAAGAAAAAAACCATTAGAAAGATGATAGATAGCATTTTCTTTCATTCTATGAAATTTATAGAAAAAAAAAATATTTTGTTCAAAAAACGCCCCCAAAAAGTGGGCGTGGCCAAAAACTTTGTATGGGCGATATATTGAGAAAAATATTGGCATAATATATTGTTAAACATTTTTTTTCGATTTCTATGAAAATTTTCGAAGAAAACAGCATTTTAGTGAAAAACGCACACAAAAAGTACGCGTGGCAAAAAACTGCTGAAAACTATCCTAAGGGTATATTAATTTTGACACATAGTTTGTAACACCCATTAATATTCGTCGCAGACCCCTAAAAATATATATATTTATGATCAGGACCAAAATCTAAGACTATTTAGCAATGTCCGTCAGTCCGTCCGTCCGTATCAACTTTTGAGGCCTTTAAAGTTTTGCTAGGAAGCTGAAATTTGGAATATATACTCCCTAGGGCTGCGAAATGGTAAAGTGTTAAGATTTCCAAAATACGCCTACTGCCACGCCCACAGTTTAGAAAAAAACCATTTTAAGGCTTAAGTTAGAGAGTTATAGTTTTACAACCTTCACAAGATATGTAGGTACTGCCCCCTTCATAAATTTGTCATATAAATATTTTTGCCACGCCTACTTTTGGTGGGCGTTTTTCACTAAAATGTTGTTTTCTTCGAAAATTTTCATAGAAATCGAAAAAAATGTTTAACAATTTATTTAGCCAATATATTTTGCAATATATCGTCCATACAAAGTTTTTGGCCACGGCCACTTTTTGGGAGCGTTTTTTCAAAAAAATTATTTATTTTCTATAAATTTCATAGAATGAAATATAATGCTATCCATCATCTCCCTAATGCTTTTTTTCTTTGGGGTACATAGGGATAAGGATAGGGTATCTTACTGTTAGCCCCAAGCGGACTGTAGCCTTTCCTTATGTTTTGTGTTTGTTTTTTTGTTATGCGTGGAAATTTCAGAGTGGACGTGAGTATTATTCGTGGGTTGAGTTCCAATTTTTTTTCTTTGTACGCCCATGCGATTCACAATAAACCAGCTGTTTTGGCAATAAATGAAACACAGGTCAGCATTGATTCCGATTTACCGGAGTTTAGTCTGCCTGGATATAACTTGGTGCCATTATTCTTTTCCCATTGTGGTATCGCCGTTTATATACGTAGAAATGTAGCCTACCAACTTCTACGTCAATATGGCCTATGTTCCAATCCGGAATTTAAATTTATTTGGCTAAAATTCCATGTCCGTAGGCAATTAATTCACTACTGTTTTCTTTACAGAAGCCCTAACCAGGACAGGCATTGAACTTATAATGAGTTTGATGCACTGCCTGATTCCATCACCAGAATTGTAACCCATTAACCTCGTACTGAAATCGTCATTGCGGGCGATTTTAATATACACAATTCAACTTGGCTTCGACATTCTGGACAGACAACACCCGAAGGTAGGTATGTTGAGATCTTTGCTGAGGTCAATAATTTAACCCAGATTGTAAATGAGCCGACACGGATACCGGACATTTGCGGTCAAAACGTCAACACTCTGGACTTTACACTTTAACTGTATTATCGCCTCCACGTTCGTCAGACCATTGTATCATATCGGCAAATTTCTCGTACTCCAGCCACACAGTTAAAGAACAAGCTCCTAAAAGAACCGTATGGCAATACGAGAAAGCCAATTGGGAAGCTTTAAACGGTTTCTTTAGGAGTTTTACCTGGTCGTTGTGCTTCCTCAACTGAGGAAAACCGAAAAAAGTTCAAACGAGCCAGAAATAACTGCAAGGCCCACATTAATCTTGTCAAATTCTCCTACGACCAAAAGTTGAGGCAAAAAATACTACAAAGTCCCACCGGTAGTAAGAACTTTTGGTCGTTTGTTAAGAATATTAAAAATTCAGCCTCGTCATCTATTCCGACACCCATTTGCAATGACATCCCAGCTGTCAGCTCTTCGTATAAAGCCAATCTGCTCGCTGCGCATTTTGCAGCTAGCTCAGCGCTGTCAGATTGTACTTTATCTCCCCCTGTACTCGAGCGCGTATAATCTTCTATGGGACCCATCTATTTTCGCACTTGTACAGTGGCAAGAGTGCTTCGAGATCTCAACATACATAAATCCGCTGGTCCAGATGGTATTTCACCTATCGTTCTGAAGAGGTGTTCTTCCTCACTGGCAAAACCACTGCGTAAGCTTTTATATCTACCCTATTCTTTCCGAGAAGATGGAAAACAGCATTTTTCCAGCCCGTCCCAAAAAAAGGCGAATCTTCCTCTGTCTCCTCCTACCGACCAATTGCACTAACGTCCGTTCTTTCCAAGGTCATGGAAACGCTGATAAATCATCAGCTTATGAAATATCATGAATCCCTAAAACTTCCTAATGACTGGCAGTACGGTTTTAGCAGCAACAGATCCACTGGTGATTTGATGACATATCTAACCGAAAAGTGGAACCAATCTATTCACCGTGGTGGTGAAAGTAAGGTCGTTGCGCTTGATATTTCAAAGACATTTGACAGAGTTTGTAACCTCTGTTGAAAATGCGTGCATTTGGAATCGATGATACCTTTCTTCAATTAAAGCGAAACCCCAATACTCTGCCTTTATCCATGAATGGCATTTGCATCGCTGAAACCGAAAGACTTTACTTGCTTTTTGTTTTAAGATTGAGGACGTAATTGACATTTCAGAAGAGAACAGACGTTTTTTCTTGAACGTCAAACAAAGCGAAATTAAAATTAAAATTGGTTGCTAAAGTTTAATGAGTGGAAAGAGAATGAGAATATTATTAGCAAACTATTTTATTCTTCAAACCAATATCAAGTTTTAAATGGTTGCGTTGGCCGGGAGAAGTCGCATATACAGAAAACACCGCCGTCAGTGCTTAATGAATATTGGGGTAGCTAGAAGGAACAAAATTGCAATTCAAAAAAATATATGAGATATGTTGAGAGTAGGAGAGTAGTGTAGAGTCGTATAGAGTGTGTTTGCAACCCGAATTTTCATGCAAACGAAGTTTATTACCTAGATTTATTTTTAATTTAAACTCCCCACACTTATTTTTGGCGGGTAAATTAGCAAATTGGATGTAACTTCATGTGTCTGGCTCACACGTATTCACAGAAAGGAAAGTTGAGCAAGGATTTTGCGGCCATTGTTAAATATTTTTTGCGGGTTGAAAGTGATAGGAGATTACAGAGTTGACTATCTGGTTAATTCCTCAGCTGTGCCGGCAACTGTCAAAATCACCCAATAATCACGTTGGTCATGCTTATGCAATTACATGGTAAAATGGGTCGATCTCGCTTCAACGCATGACATATTCATTTGAAGGATGTAGTTGAAACTTCTTACCAACAGCAGGAAAATCCTATGATGGCCGAATTGGTTGTGAGGGGGATGCTTACAACAAGGTAGCGATAGCTAAGGAAGAAATTTGACCAATAGCGCCCATCCGTTTTCTCATTTCTCCCAGAATCAGATTGTGTACTTTTATTACTAGCATATCTCTTGCTCTCACTTAATAAACCCATTTGTGTTTTTGTATCGATGGTGCGAAAGTGGCACATCGCCGCATCGTATTCCCTCGTCTTATTTTTGTTGTTGTTTATATGCTTGGTTGGCGAAAACAGCTTTTTTTAAATTACGATACAATTTCCTCTGGTCGCTTTATTCTCATTGAAGTTGACAAATCGAAAGAAATGAGAGCATATAGAAGGAATTTAATTTGAAATTCGGCACTTCTACAGAGCATACTTTTATTCGATTGCATCGGATTGCTTTTTTTCGATTTATCGATGTATTATGAGGATCCCTTGTCCTAAAGACTAATCCGACAACAAAAAAGTGCTTTTAGTGACCTCAATGACTAGCTTCGTTTGGTAGACAAAGATGCTTAAAGGCGTTACATTAGAATGGACGGGAATTGTTTTATCAAAATTTAAAACTATGTTAAAATTTCGAAATCGAAATTCGGTTGACGTAATTCCATCGGCAGAAGATCCATCGGACGAAAATCGTTTCGTAGTTTGGACTACCAAACAAGATTGTCACGTTCGTATGTTTTTTTTTGTGTAATGTACGCGCACTAAAGGGACTCTGGATACCCTTATAATGAAGTGACACAGTGCGGGCATTAGGGAAATGAGGGATAAGAGAAACGGAGAAACCGATGCACGTTGGTTTTAAATGTTTGTAAATTATAATGCAAAGGAAAAACAGAGCGTGGTAGAGCATTCCTCATTCGTATTGTACGGTTGAGAAAGGAATCTTTATATTTCACAGTATGTCCGAAAACAGGCATCAGTTTACCCCTAATGTGCATTCCTCGCATGCCGAGTATTGCGGTTGAATTGCTGTAGGGGTGGAATGCCACTGGCTATTTATCTATTTAGTAGCTCCAAATATGTTATTGTTGCACTAGACCAGATATGAGCATTGTACTCAAGTTTCGGGCGAATAAACGCCTTGTAGATTCTAGCCAGATCAGAAGGGGTGAAATATTTCTTGCATCGCTTTAGGAAGCCTAGACATTTCGCAGCGTTCTTGGCGACATCAAATATGTGGTCATTCCAACGAAGGTTGTCATTAACACACATACCGAGAATGGAAATTCTTTCGGTTTCAGCGATGCAGTGCCATTCATGGGTAATGGCAGAGAATTAGGGGTTCGCTGCAATGACAGCAGACAGCATTGCGTTTGGGAAACATTAAATTCCACTCTGTTGGTTTTACTCCATTTAAGTATGCTGTCAAGATTGGAATTCAATGAGCTTAATATACGTTGCCGTTCCAGTTTAACGCCCGAATATAAGGGGCGTTGCCCAGGAAACGAATATGTAAAGCTGAAGGTACTGTCATCAGCAAAGGAATGGATTGGATTAGAAGTGACAGACAGGAGGTCATTGACAAAAATGAGAAAGAGAGTCGGAGACAAAACAGAGCCTTGAGGGACACCAGCATTTATTTGGTGAGTAGTAGACTTGAAATCGTCCAAAACAACTTGTATTGAACTGTCCGAAAGGTAATTTATAATCCATTGAATAAAGGTAACACCGATCCCAAATGCACGCATTTTCGACAATAGAGCTTGATGCCAAACTCTGTCAAATGCCTTTGAAATATCAAGCGCAACGACCTTGCTTTCACTACCATGGTGAATAGATTGGTTCCACTTTTCGGTTAGATATGTCTTCAAATCACCAGTGGATCTATTGCTGCGAAAACCGTACTGCCGGTCATTAAGAAATTTTCGGGATTCGAGATATTTCATAAGCTGACCGGTTTATCAGCGTTCCCATGACCACAGGCTCATCATTTAGTGCTGGTGTTAGTAAATACGTACACAGAGCAAACATATATTAATAACACAAACACAAAAGATATAAAAATTATCTAACACTAAGACACTAGAATATGATTACGCAAACACATTTTTAGTTTAAATTTACTGACATGCAAATCAATCACATGATCGTTTAAATTATAAATTCTACTCATGCGAGTAATTGGCTCATTCCTGCCATAATTGGTCCTATGATAACCACTTATTAAAAGATCAACACTACGTAAATTGTGAGCACCACCACGGAAGTTGAATGCAATGGAGGCCAACAGATCAGGAGCATCTATATTACCAGCTATAAGTTGCTGTAGGAAAACTATATCATTATTCAGTCTACGTTGAGATAGGGGTAACATTTGAAGAAGTTTGATACGTTGACCGTAGGGGGGAAGGTTGTATGGATCATCCCATGGAACACCTCGGCAAAACGAATAAAGTTACGTTGAATACCTTCAATTCGAATTGAGTAAATATTGTAGTACGGAGTCCAAACTTGTGAAGCATATTCTAGATGCGGACGGACGAAACAATTTTACAAAGATTGAGTAACATAGGGGTCGTCAAATTCTTTAGACCACCTCTTAATAAAGCCCAGCATGGAATTTGATTTATTAACAATAAAATTAATGTGACCAATAAAGTTAAGTTTGGGGTCAAAAAAACTCCGAGATCTTTAAAACTATCCACATGACAAAGCATATGATCGGATAAAGAATAATGAAAAATAGAGGGAATACGTTTTCTTGAAAATGTCATATGCCGACATTTAGATGGGTTCAAAGTTAACCCATAACACACCAAGTGGCAAAACTATCTATGTCCGCTTGGAGAAGATTTCTGTCATACTGATTGTTGACAGATTTAAAAATGTTCATATCATCTGCGTATATTAAAATATTGCTGGATTTTATGCATGCTTTAACATCATTTATAGCAAGTATGAACAAAACAGGGCCTAAATGACTTCCCTGAGGAACTCCAGACCTTCAGAAAACGAACCTCCAAATTTGACACGATAATCCCTACCCATAAGGTATGAATTAATCCACTTTATGAAAACAGGTGGGAAACCATACGCCCTGAGTTTAAATCTGATTATCTCATGGGACAGCCTATCAAAAGCCTTAGAGAAGTCGGTGTATATGCAATCGATATTTTTTAAGGAACTAAAGCATGCACGCAAAAAAAATAACAAATTTGTAACAGTGGACCTGTTTTTTACAAATCCATGTTGTTCGTTACAAATGACACTACGACACAGAAATATTAATTTTTCGCAGACTATTTGCTCAAAAAGCTTAGGAATACACGAAAGCTTAGAAATTGGTCTGTAATTCGAGATATCACCACGTTCACCCTTTTTAAATACAGGCGTGATAAAGGCACTTTTCCATAGCTTAGGGAATTTCCCAGTGCTAATGGATAAATCGAACAAATACTAAAGATAAGGACTAAGGGCTTGGCTGCATTTTTTAAGAACAATCGGTGCAATGCCATCAGGTCCAGATGAGTAGTCATTTTTCAATAGGGAAACAAGTTTCGAAATAGTTTCCAAATCGAAAGAAAAATTACTGAAAGTAATCTGGGAACAGCTAAGTTAATAGCTAAAATAATTACCATCGATGAAAAGAGGAGAGTTACTGAATGATCTACTAAAATAGTCAGCAAACATATTGCTAACAGCAAAGGAATCAGAAGTTTTACTATTACAGTAACTAAAATTTGCTGGATACCCATCCGCTTTTTTCTTCGAGTTAACAAACTTCGAAAAACGTTTAGGATCACTTTTTAGTGAAAATTCCATATTTTTGACATAATCCCTATAAAGGTTAAAGGATAAAATTTTAAACTCATTAAATAGAATTTGTAAATAAATTTTCCAAGCTCTGTTTCGTCGATTTCGTATCGACTTAAGCTCTCTCGTATACCAAGGGTGAGACAAGTGGCCATTTTCAGATGACTTAACAGGTATAACTCTATCCATGCAGTCATTGATTAATGCATTGAATGATTCAACTGCAACATCAATATCAGAGAAGTTGTTCATATTTAATGGTAAATTATTAATTTCTTCAGAAAGCCTCTGAAAATTTGCTTTCCGAAAGTCATAGGAATGCGAACGGTCATACGAATTACTGTTTTCGTAAAGATGTCAGCCTAAGTCAATAAAAATGTCCAATGGTGGATGATTTTTGTCTATGTTAGTAATACTTTTGTGAGATTCGTCAACAACAGTACTAACAGCGTCAGAAGAAAATACTAAATCGAGAGTTCGATTTTTATAGTTTTTTATACAGCTTGTTTGCTGTAAGTCAAAAGATAAAATGTTGTCAAGTAGCGATAGCTCTTGTTGTGCAGAGTTGATGGTGGGAATAAAGTGAGATTCATCATCAGAAGGCTCCCATTTAATATAAGGCAAGTTAAAATCGCCAAGAAGTAGAATTGTACTCTCACAACAAGATTGTCAAATACGTGGTCGAGTGCCGTAGATAGTTCAGAATATAACGAACAAAATGTATGCGTTAACAATAAACAAATATTTATTCCCAAGTGTTATTTTCACACAAATAAGTTCAATATTGAGGTGAAATGGGAAGTCGATCTTTCGGGACTCAATGTGAGTACGAATAATACGATGAGCGGAGTCCCCGTACATTCTGGTAATAGAGGGACAGCCTGCCTCGTTTTTTAGTGCAGATGGACAATGCGGCACGAGGTTTAAATTCCTTAAGGAGGGTATTTACAGGCCAAACGTTGCGATCGGATAGTAATCCGTAAAAAGAAGAAGGAGCAACAATCTTAAAAGACGCAACAAAACTATCATCCTTGCTGATTTTAGAACATTTAATGGAATCCTTATTCGGTACCAGATAATTTGAAACTAAATGGGACACTACATCATTACAGGATGTATTTGGTTTTAAACGAGAAACAAAGATAGATCTAGGTTTCGGAAGAGATTCTAAAGTAATAGGATCAACTGTAATTGAAGGAAGCTCATTACATACAGTTTCAACAGTAACTTCAGGAACGTTATTATTATTTCTACGCTGACTCCTAAGATTGATCTTCTTAGATTTAGGGTTAGGCGCAAACGTGGGCAAATCTCTTTTTCTTTTGCCAGAGGAAATAGAGGAAGAAGAGGAAGAAGAAGAAGAAGAAGAAGAAGAAGAAGAAGAAGAAGAAGAAGAAGAAGAAGAAGAAGAAGAAGAAGAAGAAGAAGAAGAAGAAGAAGAAGAAGAAGAAGAAGAAGAAGAAGAAGAAGAAGAAGAAGAAGAAGAAGAAGAAGAAGAAGAGGAAGAAAGATTGCCTAAAACAGACATTGGCATAGAAGGTTGGGTATCTGGTTGTTGCACTAAAATTAATGATTCCGTGTCAGTTGACGTAGAGGCTCAAGTCACACCATGCGTTTTCCTTAGGCCTGATACACTTTATCCTGTTAGGGATAAAGCGTTTCATACCCAGGTGAATTAAATTTGTAATCATATCAGCAGCGGCATCCACGTCGTTGTTGAGGAAGCACAACGACCAGTTAACCGAAACCGTTTAAAGCTTCCCAATTTATTTTCTTTCGTATTGCCATACGGTTCTTTTAGGGCTTGTTCTTTAACTGTATGGCTGGAGTACGAGAAATTCGCCGATATGATACAATGGTCTGACGAACCTAAAGGCGATAATACATTTAAAGTGTATTTATCAGGGTGAAAGGTAAGAAACAAGTCCAGAGTGTTGGCGTTTTGACCGCTAATGTCCGGTATCCGTGTCATCTCATATACAATCTGGGTTAAATTATTGACCTCAGCAAAGATCTCAACATACCTTCCTTCGGGTGTTGTCTGTCCAGAATGTCGAAGCCAAGTTGAATTGTGTATATAAAAATTGCCCGCAATGACGATTTCAGTACGAGGTTAATGGGTTACAATTCTGGTAATGGAATCAGGCAGTGCATCAAACTCATTATAAGTTCAATGCCTGTCCTGGTTAGGGCTTCTGTAAAGAAAACAGTAGTGAATTAATTGCCTACGGAAATGGAATTTTAGCCAAATAAAATTAAATTCCGGATTGGAACATTGGCCATATTGAGGTAGAAGTTGGTAGGCTACATCACTGCGTATATAAACGGCGATGCCACGATGGGAAAAGAATAATGGCACCAAGTTATATCCAGGCAGACTAAACCCCGTTAAATTGGAATCTATGCTGACCTGTGTTTCACTTAGTGCCAAAACAGCTGGTTTATTGTGATTCGCATGGGCGTACAATGAAAAAAAATTGGATCTCAACCCACGAATGTTACTCACGTCCACTCTAAAAATCCCACGCATAACAAAAAAACAAACACAAAAAACTCAACTCCGACGCAGACCAAGCTGGGCCGTACCGTGTAGATCCTGACGTCAGCTTTCCAAAACAAATCACTGCAGGTGTTACGCCCATACAGTGAATGGCTTTTGTCTGCCAACAAAATCTACGCAACGCGACCCGCTATTCGCCAAATTTTTTTTGGCTGCGGCTGGAGGTGAGTAATCTTCAGCAGATACCAATGGCCCGTACCATTGGTTATGTCCGATTTAGATATATCAAGTCTGCCTACGGGCTAAACCTCACCCCTTAGAGAGGCACTATGAGATCCGGTAGCGCGAAATAAGGGTTTGAACATCACATTTAATAAAAAAATCTTTATTAAAATTTAAATGTTTACTTATTGAGTTGTACTTTCCAACTAACTCTATTTTCAGTTATAATCGATAAAGAAAATGTTAAAGCTATTCCCAGAATTGTGCCGGAAACATGCCAGACTATATTCCTGGAAATTACTTTTTACAATATTGCTGACTTGATATGCTTAATGTACAAATTGAATTATAATGCAAGCTGATTATGACAAAATGTGGGGAAATTTACACATTGGTGTTATTGAAATTTAATTGGGAGTGTAATTCTTAGAATTATATTGTACTGTTGCTGTTGATGTATCTCCTCCCCCATTGGAGTAAAGCGAAGGCCACAAAGAATTCGATGGGGCTTGAGCGTTGGGATTGCTGGCATTGATGATGTAATTGATCTTGAGTTTGAGGACATATACCGCCAAACTGATGATGAAAACTCCGACAAATAGAAGTGAGATGAATGTGTAGTTGTCTCTCGTGAATGATTCGAACCGTAGATTTTCAATTTCCTGTTTGTTTTTGAAGTGGTACTCCTTCATCTTCTCCGTGTTTAATTTCTTGACTGTTAATTCCGTTCTTATGTTGCGTCCCAAATGATTTCGTCCCAAAAGGTGTTACTGGTGTCTCGGTAAGTGATGCCATTGATCTCGATCTCACAATGTTTATATTGGATTAGTATAGTGCCTTGAACTGTTTGAGGATTACTGCAAGTAGAGCTTATTAGTGTTGTTGGTACATTAACAAGTAATATATAATTTGGTTCTGGTTGGACGATGGTTTGTATCTTTCCAACGTCATAAATAGTACAATTTGCTGTTTCGTTGTTCATCAGGTGTCCAATACATGCTGAGTCTTTGGATTTTTTTTCATATGCTGGTGTTTTACAATAATATACGCCTTCTATTTTTGGGCATACTTTATTAAAATATTGAACACTTTTTGTATTATAGATTAAATATGGTTTCGTTTCAATTTCTTTTGTTTGGTTTATAGGGAGTGGGATAACGTGGTATAGAGAGAAGTTTTCGTGGGATAGGTTTGGAATTTGTATATTAAATATTATTTTGAAACCTTTCTAGTAAGCCTGTTGATCTAACAATTCATATATATGTTCGTCGGATTTAATATCTATTGATTGTTCTTTAGATGTTTCATACATTTCTTCTAACTCATTAGGGTTAAGTATTAATTTTGAAATTATGTTAAGCCTTGCAAGCAAAATGGCTTCGGCTATATTTGAAATGTGATTCGTCAAATGATCGATATTGTAGTTAATTTGGTTGAGTTGTTGTGTATATGATACAGTATCTTCATTAAGCTTGATTCTATTTCTCATAGATTCTTGATAATGTGTGAGAAATTTTTCAATATTATCTTGTTCTTTATTAATATGAGTGGTGAAGTTATTAAATCGTTCGATCATTTCTGAGTTCAATTTCATTCGACCTATCATTGAGCCTTTAATACTGACACTTTCGGTTTAAAGTTGTTCTATTGCAATGTTTAAGTTATGTGCATCATTCGCGTCCATATTGCCTGTAATGCATTTTATTGCTGTACCTAATCCGTCAAAAAGTCCTCTTTTGTTTCTATTTCTCGGGGAAAGTGAGCTTAGTTTATTCTCTAGTTCATGTAGTTTGAGGTTAGTTATTTGAGTCAAGTCTTTAGTTATGCTACGTTTGTCAAATAATGTTATTGAATGTTTTACTGAATGTTTTGTCTAAATCGATTATATGAATAAGTTTGTTATAGTTATCTATTTTACGTGCTGGTCCAAGTCTGAGTGGAAGTATGGGTCCGTTTCTTTCTAAGTCGCGTATTTCTAGTTGACCTAGTGTTGAGAGTATCCTAAGTATTATACAAAATTTATGGATTACTATATGTGTTTATGTTATCTAGAGGGTCTTTTCTTAATTCTACTTTTATGTACCTTTTTATCGCTCATTGTTATTAATGTTGCCTTGTTATTTGTTTTAACTTTATGATTTGTAAATCGTGGGGTAAGTTTATTGGGGGATGTCTATCATATTTGAGTAGTTGACATTTTTCACAACGATTAATAGTTACTGTTATTTTGTTTTTCATAAAGGGAAAATAAAACTGTCTTTTGAGGTGTAAGAGCGTTTCGTTAATGCCTCTGTGATTGTTGGCTTCATGATACTCTTTTATTATCCTATCTTGTTCGTCGTTTTCTATAATATCCTTTAGTATTTCGGTACATCTTATCAAACGGAAAATTTTGTTATGAGAAAAGAATTTTGAATAAGATGACTGGACAATACGGAAGGTATCGTTGTCCGTAAAAATTGCTGAAAGTTTATTGGGTGGTGTACATATTTTAAATATATCTATCATTATTTCTTCTGTAAAGTCAGGTTTTTTGATAATTCTACGTTGTTTATTTCTAAAGGCTGTCTTTACGCTTATGGAAGGATTTTGGTTGGATTTTTCTAAAATGATTTGAAGGCTAAAGTCGTTTAATGGTTTTTCTGAAATGTGAAATCCATCGCCAAGATTTTCTTCAGCTGAGTGAACGGTAGTTCCAGATGTTCCATGATTAGAAATAATATCATTGGTATTAATATCGACGTAATTGTTATTCTTTGGATCGTTAAGTTTAATTCTGCTTAATGCATCTGCATTCGTATTAAGTTTGCCTTTCTTTTAGATTATTTCATAATCATACTCTTCGAGTTTAAGTCTCCATCTGATTAATTTGGAATTAGATTCCTTTAGGCTCATGAGCCATGTTAGGGGCTTATGGTCGGTTATTATTTTAAATTTGTGACCAAAGAGATATGGTCTGAAGTACTTTGCCGCCCAAACAATAGCAAGTAACTCTTTTTCGATTGTTGAGTAGTTTATTTTAAGTTATTTCAGAGGTTGTGAGGGTCCTGCTCGCGAAACATATGGGTTTGTCGTTTCCGATAGGTCCTTGGGAAAGGATAGCGCCGATGGCGAAGTTGCTTGCATCTGTGGTTAAGTTAAAATGTTTGGAAAAATCAGGGTATTGCAAGACGGGTTCATTAGAGAGGATATTTTTGCAAGTTTCAAAGGTCTGTATGTATTGCTGTGTAAAATTTATCTTGCGATCTTTTTTTTGGCATTCTGTTAGAGGTTTAACTAATTTTGCAAAGTCTTTAATGAATTTACGATAGTATCCAAGTAATCCGAGAAAGGATCTTATCTCTTTTTGTGTTTTAGGGAGGGGAACATTTTTAATTGCATGTATTTTATCAGGATTAGGTTTGACTCCCTCGGTTGAGACTACGTGACCTAAAAAGGCAATTTCTTTTCTAAGAAAGTCGGACTTATCTAATTGAACTTTTAAATTTGATTCTCTTAATTTTGTGAAGACTTTCCTGAGATTTTCCAAATATTCTTGTAAAGAGGTAGAGTAGACAATGATGTCATCCAAATAGACGAGGCAAGATAATCTTATAAGATCTTTGAGAATATTGTCCATTATTCTCTGAAATGTGTTTGGCGCGTTTTTAAGGCCAAAAGGCATACGTAAGTATTCATAGTGACCGCCGTCGACGGAAAAAGCTGTTTTCGATATATCTCTCGGATCCATTTCTATTTGGTGAAAACCACTCGCTAGATCGAGCGTTGAAAAGTACATGCATTTGCCAAGTTTGTCGAGAATTTCTGTTATGTTAGGTATGGGGTAACGGTCTGATATTGATTTTTCATTCAGTTTTCTATAATCTGTCACTAAGCGCCATTTTTCTTTACCACTGGAGTCCATTTTTTTTTGGGACAATCCAGACGGGTGAACTCCAAGGTGAATAACTTTGTCTTATTATCCTTCAGAGATTTTGAGATTAGGTTTTATAATGGTATTTTTTATAAATACGTCGCCGTTGCGAAAATCAACTGGGATTTTTAGTATTATCTTTGAATTTGACGGAATTATATGTTTTCCAGAATTGAAATTTGGTTTAAGTAGGAGAGTAAGTATAGAATTTCTAGTATTGAGAGTTTTGTTTTCTAAATCTATTTTTGCACGGAGTTTGGAAAGTATATCGAGGCCTAGTAAACCGTCAAAATAGTCGTGAAATTTGAATAAAAGGAAATTTAGTTGTCCGGGTTCATTGAATTCGCGAAAGGTAGGTAATATTGTACTTTTGTTCAATTGATATTTACTGAGGACCGTGGATATGGTAACTGGTTTACATTCAATTTGATCGTCTAAATTGATAAATTCGGGGTTGATAAAGGATGAAGACGCTCCGGTATCTATTAAGAATTTAAGTGGGCGTCCAAATGGTAAAGATATTTCGATGTAGGGGAGTGTAAAACCATGTGTGTTTATATCTAGGCATCCTGTGGGTTGTGAGAGGCTGATTGGGGAAAATTTGAAGTATCTAACTCTCTCAATGTATCTAACAAGTTCTGGTCTAGTTGGTCAAAGTTTGATTGCTCAGTGTTATACAGCATTTGTTGATTATTAGCAGGATTTGCGTTTAGATTATGAACTTCTTTAACTGTATATCTAGGATATCTGGAGGATCTTGTGTGGTTGCTAACATTTGAATTGTGCGCTGTTGGTTGACGAAGTTGTGACATTGCTGATAAGGTATCCATTGGTTCAGGAGGAGGGTTTTGCTGTGTGTTGAGTGGGTTACCAAATTGATTACTTAATCTGGTATTGAATGGGTTATTTATGTTTTTATTGAAAGGGTTATTCAATTGCATTGGTTGATTATTGTTATTATAACTTAAATTATTCTGAGGTAAATTATTATTATTGTAATTGAAATTGTTTCGCGGTACGTTATTGTTATGGTAATAAAAATTATATCGGGGTACGTTATTATTCGGGTAGTTAAAAATATTCGGATTAGAACGTGGTTTGTAGAAAGTATTTTGTTGGGGTATTGCTCTTTTTGGAAAGCTATTGAACGTTCTGTTAAGAAATTGTGGTTGCGAAGGATCTAAGATTTGGGGTGATGTAAATGTTTTCCTAAAATTTGATTGGGTGGGTTCATTTTTCATGTAAAAGATATTCTGTTCTTTTATGCAGTAGGAAAAGGCTATTGCTAAAGTCTCTGGCCTCATGGCTCTTATGCTAGAACCGATTGGTTCCCTAAGTCCTGTTAGGAAGTTATTGAGACACATTTCTGCAAAAAGCTCTTTTTTTGCTTGGATTACGTTCGCATCGCTTTCGTGGATTAATATATTATTGTATAAGGAAGACTGGATTTCAATTATTTCGCTATAATATGACTCTACGGATTTGTTTCCTTGTCTTGCGGAGTGCAAATCTTTTATCAACGAAGTTTCGGTCCTTTTGTCCGAATAATGCAAAATTAGGTTTGTCTTTATGCTATCCCAATTCAGTATTGTGCCGTACATATTTAGCACTTCATTTGCTTCTCCTTCGATTTTATTTCGAATCGCTCGAAGAAGTATTTGTGCGTGGGATGAACCGTCAAGAATTTTTATGTGTGACAGAATTTGTTCCACATTACTAAGGAACTCATATATCAATCTGGGATTGCCATCGAATTTTGGTAAATCCTTTTTTACATCTGGAATTCTAAGAGTGTCTAAAATGTCTGTTATAGTCGCTTTTGCAATTGGATTTGAAGGATACACGTTAGGTGTTTGTATTGGTCCCGAAGGAGGGATATTAGGTACTTGTGTGGATCCAGAAGGAAGCACATTATCTTGCGTACTCATCTCGAAATTGCTAATACTAGGCTCGCTTAGGTGTAATGAAGTTGGGGTTTGATTTTGGATTTCTAATACAATGTTGTCAGGGATACTACCAAGGCTTCTAAATAAATGCTTTGGGTAGGGAAAAAAGGATTTTTTCTTTTTGGGAGTTGGAAACATTAAATTTTTAGTCTATTTAATCTTAAAACATGTTATTCAATATTTTAACTTACATATACCCGTATAGCAATATCAGGCTGTATATCATTTTTCTTCTTAAATAAATTCTCTCGTTCTTCGTTCACTTCACTTTGTTTGTTTTTGTTTCGTTTCTATATTTTATGTCTGCTCAGTACACTAATTTTAATTCGTCTAACACTCCACTTTTTTTTTTTTTAAATTTTGTTCTTTCGACCGGTTTTAAGAGATCAAAATCTCACGGTAATTGGTACTTACTTACTTACTTAGGTGGCGCTACAGTCCGGGGTGGACCTGGGCCTCAACCAATACTCCTCTCCAGTTAGCACGATCTTTGGCTAACTGCCTCCAGTTGCGCACTCCAAGTTGGTTGAGGTCCCCTTCCAATTGCGCGCGCCACCTTAGGCGAGGTCTTCCTCTACTGCGTTGTCCCTCCGGGTTGGATTCGAAGACTCTTCGGGCCGGAGCGTTGGTGTCCATTCGCTCTACATGACCCAGCCATCTTAGACGACTAATTCGTATTTTTCTGACCAGGTCGATGTCGCTGTACAGCTCGTAGAGTTCGCTGTTAAATCTCCTCCTCCAAAGCCCGTCAACGCAAACGGGACCGAAAATCACTCGAAGAATTTTGCGTTCGAAACGACCAAGGAGATCTTCATCCGCCTTTGATAACGTCCATGCTTCTGCACCATACAGCAGGACTGGGATGATGAGGGTCTTATATAGAGTCTCCTTGGTGTTTCTCGACAAGGCTTACTAATCAATTGCCTCCTTAGGCCAAAGTAACAGCGGTTGGCAAGTGTAATTCTTCGCTTGATTTCTGACGATATGTCATTGTCAGAGTTAATAGCGGAGCCGAGGTAGATAAAGTCCCGAACTACCTCGAAGTTATAGCTCTCTATCGTGACGTTCTGTCCGATTCGTCGATGTTGTGCGTCCCTTCTTGTTGACAGCATATATTTCGTTTTGCCCTCATTCACTTCTAAACCCATTTTTGCCGCCTCTGTACTGATACTTGCAAACGCACCAGTGACAGCTCGCTGTGTTCTGCCAATGATGTCGATGTCGTCGGCGTAAGCAAGTAGTTGCACAGACTTTTGGAAAATTGTGCCCCTGGTGTTGGCTTGCGAGTTTCGCACAATTCTCTCAAGTATGATGTTGAAGAAGTTACATGACAGCGCATCGTCTTGTCTAAATCCTTTTTTGACATCAAAGGTCTCGGTGAGATTGTTTCCGACCTTAATGGAGCAGCGAGAGTTCTCCATCGTCATCCTGCTCAATCTGACGAGTTTGGCAGGTATGCCAAAACTAGACATGGCTCTGTATAGCTCGTCTCTATAAATTCTGTCATATACGGCCTTAAAATCGATAAAAAGATGGTGAGTATCGATCTGGACTTCTTGGGTTTTTTCCAGGATCTGCCGAAGTGTGAAAATCTGGTCAGTTGTGGACTTACTGGGCCTAAAACCGCACTGATAGGGTCCAATCAGTTCGTTGACGAATGGTTTCAGGCGTTCACACAGCACGGCAGACAGGATCTTGTATGCGATGTTGAGGAGACTTATACCTCTATAGTTGGCGCAGTTAAGAGGGTCTCCTTTCTTGTGGATCGGGCAAACAATGCTGAGGTTCCATTCATCAGGCATACTTTCCTCTGACCAAATCTTGGAGACGAGCTGGTGCATGCTCTCTACCAAATCATCTCCCGCTGCCTTGAAAAGTTCGGCAGTTAAGCCGTCCGGCCCGGCAGCCTTGTTGGATTTCAGTTTGGATATTGCTATCCTCACTTCATTTTGGTCAGGTGGGCGGGAGTCTTGGCTTTCATCGCCCATGTTGAATGGTTCATTCTGCCTGACAGCGGAATTTGTGTCATCATCGACTGTGTTTCCACTACTATGCTTCCTTGTTCGTCTCTACAGGTATCTGCTCGGGTAAAGTTGCGTTGACACTTTCTTTTTACCTTTTGGTAAAACTTCCGAACATTTTTCCTGGAGTACCACCTCTCTATTTCCTCGATCGCGCGCTTCTCATGCTCTTTCTTTTTCTTCCGGAGAAGCCGGTGTTCTTCCCTCCTCATTTGCTCGTAGAGCTCACGAGCCGCTCTCGTCCTTCTGTGCAGCGCCGCTTCGTAGGCACGTTGTTTTGCTGCATGCGCTTGCCGGCACTCTTCATCGAACCAGAGGTTTCGTGGGGGTGGTTTGGTGAAACCAAGCACATCAGTTGCGGCGCTTCTGATGGCTTCTTGGCATCGATGCCACTGGTCTTCAGCACTTGATGCTGGGAGCACAGGACTTCTCGAGAGGTTGAGGGATACGCGATCGGCAAAAATTCTGGCGGTTTGTTGCGCTTGTAGCCGTTCAACGTTGAATCTCCTCACAGTATTTCCTCGCTGTTGTGGTGTTTGGGATATCCGCATACGTACCTTGGCTACAACAAGGTAGTGATCCGAATCTATGTTGGCCGCTCGGAAAGTTCGGACATCTAGAATACTGGAGGAGTGCCTTGCGTCGATCGCAACATGGTCAATTTGATTGACGGTTTGGTGATCTGGTGACCGCCATGTTCTTTTGTGGATATTGAGGTGAGGAAACCGTGTGCTAGCTATAGTAACATTACGTCCCGCAGCAAAGTCAATTAGCCTAAGTCCGTTTCCAGACGTGGTGTCGTGTAGGCTATGCTTTCCGATTGTGCTACCAAAGATGTCCTCCTTTCCTATTTTGGCGTTAAAATCACCTAGGACGATTTTAACGTCATATTTAAGACATTGCTCATATGTTTTCTCGAGGAGCTCGTAGAAACATTCTTTGGTAGCATCATCTTTCTCTTCTGTGGGGGCGTGAGCGCATAAAAGGCTGATGTTGGCGAATTTAGCCTTGATGCGGATGGTTGTAAGGCCACCATCTCTATTTCAGCACCCTGACTAGTGCTGAAAAAAAAACCTTTCCGACCTTTGCTCTAAATATGTCAGAGTAGCTCGCTTTAGGCATCTGCCATCCCGACTGTTGACAACACCGTTGATTCAATATGGCGAATTCATCCGCTGTATGTCCTCTTTCTGAGGGGCTCATGTAAGACCTCTGAGACTCATCAGCCAGTCATTCCGACAGAGCATTATAGTGTTGCTACTTCTTTCGTGTTCAACACTCGCGCTTATAAGTTTAGCAAGTCAAGCCCGGGTGGGCGAGACCAGTATCCGGCGGTTACCACTCGGAGGTAAAATAAGCACAATTGATGTGTACGAGATAGTTACAACGACTGGGCATCGCCAAGTTGATGCCAATCAGCGTCTACCCTATTCATATACACCCAACCACCGGTAATTGGTACTACCGCTATCAATTTTCCTTCGATATTGACAATTAACACGATTTCCTGTCGTTTTAACGTCACAGCACCAATCTATCTTCGGTTATCTCTTTTATTATTTTAAAAAAATTGCTTATTGTTCAGTGAACCGCTGATAAAAAGTCACTTCTTCAATTTTTGGAGATACCAAAACCGAACCGGGACTACACGACTGCGAAAAATATGGGTTTGAACATCACATTTAATAAAAAAAATCTTTATTAAAATTTAAATGTATACTTATTGAGTTGTACTTTCCAACTAACTCTATTTTCAGTTATAATCGATAAAGAAAATGTTAAAGCTATTCCCAGAATTGTGCCGGAAACATGCCAGACTATATTCCTGGAAATTACTTTTTACAATATTGCTGACTTGATATGCTTAATGTACAAATTGAATTATAATGCAAGCTGATTAAAACAAAATGTGGGGAAAAGGTAAAATGCTGATTTAGGGAAATTTAAACATTGGTGTTATTGAAATTTAATTGGGAGTGTAATTCTTAGAATTATATTGTACTGTTGCTGTTGATGTAACTCGCGCGCTCATAGTAGTAAGAAATTTGTTCCTCTCATTTATTCATTTTAGTGATGACTACGACTAAGTTACCTTAACAAGTAATTTACGCTTCTGTAGTGTTAATCGCGTTTGGTATGTAGCTTTCCAGCGAACTTACCTACTAATACCGTCATTACATGCGGTTTTTCCTTATGGCGCTAGGTCGAACGGACTTGTTCTTTGTATTCGGCGCTCAAGGTATGTCACGTCCAGAGTACGAATTATTTCATTATTGCAGTGACCATGAATGCGAGTACGAAGTTTGAGAGCAAAATTTGTTACTTCGTTACTCACGGTAGCAATTCCTAGATCTCTGTGAATATCACAATTCCTTATATACCATGGAGCATTCACGATTGCTCTTAGCGTTTTGTTTTGGAATGTTTGTATTATAGCCATATTGCTTGGTGTGGTACAACCCCAAAGTTGTATACCGTATGTCCAAGAAGGTTTTAGCACTTGCTTATACAGGAGCAGTTTGTTGTTTACGCTTGTCTTCGAATATCTTCAGAGTAGCCAATATCTTTCTCTAAGTATGATTGCGAGCTCGTCGCGCTTTTTTTAACGTATGGCTTCCATTTAAGTTTTGCGTCTAGGGTCATTCCTAGATACTTCGCCTCGTTTGCGTATGGTATTTGTACCGAGTTAAAGACAGGTAAGTTGTAAGTTGTAAGTAAGTAAGTAAGTTGTTTATCCTTTTGTACGTGAAATTGACATGCGTCGACTTGGTCTCGTTAAGGGCAATTCGCCGGGTCTTTGTCCACTCGCATACTTTATTAAGAGCCCGTTGGAGTTTTCCAGTTGATGATTCGACTGACTCATCCATTGCGAGGATAGCCGTATAGTCTGCGAACGTTGCTACGATGGTCCCTTCATCTTGTGGTATATCTCTTGTGTAGAGCAGGAATAATAATGGGCCGAGAACGCTTCCTTGCGGAACACCGGCGTGGATTTCCTTGAATTCCGAGAATTCAGTCTCATGTCTAACACGAAAGAGTCTGTTTTCAAGGTGGGATTTCAATATTTTGTATAAATTTTCCGTCAGGATTGGCCTTAGCTTATACATTGGCCCTCTTGCCATACCTTGTCGAAGACGTCGAGAAAAGCGCTAGAGCAAATCTTTTTGCATTCTAGAGCTTTTCCAATTTCATTTGTTATTCGATACATCTGATCGATTGTGGAATGTTTGACCCGGAAGCCAAATTGATGATCTGGTATCAAGCGTCTTTCTTCAATTACTGGTTGTAATCGTTTTAGCAGAAGTTTCTCATTAACCTTAGATATTATCGGCAGTAGCTAAATAGGTCTATATAATTTTTTATCATTTGTATTCTTCCCTGGCTTCGGAACCATAATGACTTCGGCTACTTTCCATTGTCTTATACATATGAAAGTCCCAGAAAAGCATTTATAATGTACAGCAGCTTAACTAGTGCTCTTTTCGGTAGCTCCCTCAGAACTTCGCCAGTGATTAGATCGTATCCTGGAGCTTTGTTATTTTTCATCTTTCTTATTGTCATTCGAAGCTCGGACAGAGAAACGGCTTTTACTTTATAGTTGTCGGATCGCGTATGAGCATTCGGTTCTTCGTTTAAAGGTCGTCCATCGAATGGCCTGAATGTTTCTTCTAGATGCTCGGCAAATAAATCTGCTTTCTCTCTGTCTCCTTTTGCCCATTCGCCGTTATCTTTTATTATTGGTGGCGAGTACATTTTTGGTTTCCTTATGGACTTCAAGGCTTTCCAAAGTGAGTAGTTTGAACTCTTTTCAGCAGTCAAGCCTTCTAGGTCAGTTGAAGTTTCGAGATTTCTTAGATCGTGTAGTTCATTTTTAAGTTTGTTGCAAAGATGGTTCAGATAAGTTTTATCAGGGGGTGCGTGGGATTGTTGCCATCTCTTACGAGCTCTCCTCTTTTCTCGTTGAGGTCTTCTATTTCAGGCATGTACTTGACTTTATTGTTCCGTGTAGCTGTCTTCCGGAAGGGAGTGTTTATCCACGTTGCGTTCTGAATGGTCTCCACAAGACTGTCAACTTCATCTTCTATTTCAAGCGGTGTCCTTAGTGGCACATTTAAAGCGACACTTTCTTTGCACTCTTTTCGGAAAACGTCCCAGTTGGTTTTGTTACTACTTAACCTGGGCGGTCCTACATTTGTTGCTACACTTCCACCCATTTTCAGGGTGACTGCTGAGTGGTCTGAGCATAGATTGCAGCATTCTTCGACTTCCGTCAGAGTTTTGTTTAGCCCTTTTGCAATGAAGAATTCAACGAGGTCAGGGATTTTATTTTTATCAGTTGGCCAATATGTTGGCTTTCCCGTCGAATAAAAGTCCGCACCACGCTTCATACTGACTTTTTACAGTAGTCTGCCTTTCGTTGAGTTGCATCTTGAACCCCAAAAAGTGTGTTTGGCATTAAAGTCCCCACCGATAATAAAATTAGACCCAGATGAGTCAAAGAGGTGGTCGAGGTCGTCGTCTGCCAGTCTATATCCTGGTGGGAAGTAGCAAGATCTGATAAGATAGTCTAAATGGTTTACTTTTACGGAGACTGAACTTATTTGCATAGAATCGAGTTCTATTTTTTATGTCTGTTGAGTGCTTGATACAATCTTTGATGTAAAGAGAGGATCCGCCTCTGGCATTTTCCGAAGGATGATGCGCGTGATAATCTCTGTAATTTTTTATTGTGGGTCCATATCCCTTCGGGTTTCCGATATCAAGCATATGTCAATATTGTCTTTTGGTAGAAATATTTGTAGTTCGTTAATTTTGTTTAGGAGGCCGTTTGCGTTCCATGTCAGTATTTTAAGAAACTATCATATTCATGTTTTGTTATTAGACTTGCGAGGTTCGAACTCGGGCTTGCTCAATTTGTCAAATATAACTTGATTAATTTTGCTTTGCTGCTCAAGTTTTTCTAATATCACAGTTAATAATTGGCGGATCGGATCTGTTGTAGCTGATCTTGACTGGTCTCCATGTATCGCGACTTGCGCGCATGATCTTGCATCCGCCAACGCTGGATTTTGCTTTGCACTTGGTCCAGCGACATTCTGTTGTACAATTTCTTTACTTTCCTGTATCAGTTTCGTCCTTTTGACTGCCCTAGCGGTTTTCGGATTATCGGTTTTATGATAATTTAAGCTTGGGTCTGGGTGTACCGGTTTCTTGAAAGTGTCTCGTCTTTCTTGTAGTTCTTTCGCGATTTCGCAACCTCTATAATTCGCTGGGTGGTTTTTCGTACAATTTGCGCAGACCGCTGGGACCTGCTTGGTTTTTTCGCACTCTTCCGAGAGATGTTTACCGGCACATTTAACGCACCGTGGTTCTTTCTGGCAGTATGCCTTCATGTGGTTCAAACCTTGGCAACGTTTGTACTGAGGTACTGTTCTGCTTCCCTTACGCATTGGCTCGATTTTGACCTTTATGTTTAGGATTGCCTTGTTTTTGAAAATATCCTCCACATTCTCACTCCTATCAAAGGTGAGCATAAAAAGTGGAAGGCCGCGTTTGATAACGATATCTTTGTCTTCTTCCGTGCTTTGCTTTTCCTTCTTGATAATATTCACGGCGTCAATAATTTTTAGGCCTTGTTTGCACGTCTTCCATAATATCTTCCTTTATGCAGGTCGGGTGGAGTCCCCTAACGATGACTCGCATCGGTTTTTCGTACTTATTTTCATAAGTAAACCATTGGATATTATCTGCGTTTAATTTAAGAGACAGTGCTCGGTAAGAATCAGAATCCTCTACGTTGATTTTCGGCACGTTGTTTCGGCGTGAGATTATATTGTACTTCGTCTTCAGCGTATTTTTGGAGGGCGAGATTTCGCTTGAGTTTTTGTCTTGTTTGTTACAGCGGCCTTATGTTTTTCCTGTAAGACTTCGGGTGAGGTTACACCCTTACGCTTTTTGCTAGGTCGTTTTTTAACGGCCGGATTGGTTTCGCGGGCAAGTTCTTCTTCGTCCGTGAAATATTCCGTTGCTGCACAGTTCGACGTTGTCTCGAGATCTTTCGGTACACGAAGGTTTTTAATATCCTCGTTTTCTTTTCGCAGAAAATCTACTTCCTTTTTAAGCTCATAGAAGAGTCGCTCCATTTTATTAAGTTTAGCTCGTAATTCGTTGTTCTCTTTTACGAAGCATTGTATTTTCACTGAGTCCTGATTAACCGGAGGACTTCTTTTTCCAGAGGCATGCGATCCAGTTGGAGATCGATATATCTTCTTTCTTTTTTCAGAGGGATCTATAGGCAATATTGTTGGAGTTGTCCTTGACGCTATCGGTGGTGATCTTAGCATACTATTTTTCGCTCTGAAAGGGTCTCTTAGAAGCAATAGTTGGTCCTCCCCAGAATCCGAGGGACCGACCTCCGTAGAAGGTGGATTTTCCAGTATAACTGATCTGCCACCTGGGGTAATAATTCCATGTGTTTGTTCCATTGCATCTTTTCGTTGTTGTATTTTATACCTTCTACCAGGTTTTAACACTGCCGTCCTTCTAGGATCAGACGCAGACCAGGAAGCCGCCTACTATAGGTCGGTTTTACCCTTCAACTATAACCTGGCTGCCTTGGGTGGCCCTACCAGGAGAATACCCTCCCGACAGCATAGCTTATAGCATCACCAAGGCTACTCCCTCTGACGTTAGATTTTAGTCGCCTCTTACGACAGGCATACATTACCTCAAGGCTATTCTAACTCCGACCTTGTAGGGGGCAAGGAGCTATTTGCCAAATGATACCCTACCCAGCCATAGCAAGTGCACGCAAAAACATACGGCACTTGCTATAGCCAAGCAAAGCAGCAGCAAACGACAGGGAGTAGGACCAGATGGAGTGCCCAAACACAATACACTTTGTTTTTTTTTATCACTGACCGCGGAGCGATTTTAAAATGCGTGTGCATGTGTAATTTTACTGATGTTTGTTACAATGGCAGAATAAGTGACGGAGCAGTACTCAACCGAAGTGACTTCGGTAGCATACTAAATAACTCTAGTGAATACTTTCCTCCACACAAGATAATAGGAAATAACAGAACGTTGCCATAGTGTGTAATTGGAGACGATGCATTTCCTTGGCAAAGAAACTTATTGAAGCCTTATCCATACTCTTCTACAGAAACCAATAATTCTGTTTTTAAATTTTCGCCTAAGCCATACAAGCTAGCGTATTGAACATAGCATGTTCCATTGCATTTTCTAAAACATTTTTAGAAGATGAGGATGTTAAAGCCGTATCTTCCTCATTCTCTGAAAGAAAGTGATTGGTTATTGCCAAATGGTGAAGATCCGATATTCGTTGCAGGTTCAAAATTATAACATTTTGTTTTTCTGGTATTGTTATTGCTCTGCTTGTTTCCAACTATGTATTTCAGCTTAGACTGCGCATATCTCACAAGTTCGAGTATCTTCGACTCAGTTTCGTTTAGAAGATCTTCATTTGTAAACATACTCATCTCAACAGCTAGTTGTTAGGAAAAGGACGAAGTGCTGAGACTAATTTACTCTCAATAGCAGCCACAATTCTGTTTGCAGCTTAAACGGCGTCCTCTGCCTAAACTCAAATGTTGTCTGCCGTGGTTTCTTTCGCTGTTTCATATGTATATCTGTTGTATAATTGAAACTTTCCATGTACGAACTTCCAGATGTGGAAGTGCTTATTAAGCACGAGCTCTCAGACTTTTACCGAATTCTCCAACTTGCTTCTCCACTGGGACAATCGCCAACTAAAATATCCAATACAGCTCTGTAATATAAAGTTGAAACATTGTACATTTATTATTTAAAAGTAGATATAAACTTACCGAAGGAAACGAAATAATTGATGTGCCGCAAATATCATCACTGGCATCTTCCCAAAAACGCAACTCACAATTTCGATACATGCAGATCTTCCCTACCGGCACCACTTCTTTTGGATCTAATAACTCTAGCTTTTTCCTTAAGGAATTGTGTTTTTAAAGAAATAATTTTTAGAACAATCTCTTTAACACTGATTTGGATTCGCACCGCAAAATATTTGCTTCTTTTTGCTTTTACTGCTCTAACAAAGTAATTAGCTTAAGTTTCGGGGAGAGTACGATAACTTTTCCTATTCTGAAAAAATCAGCCTACAATATGTATTTTGAAATTTTTTTTTCAAAATTTTAGGTTTGATGGTAATTTTTTCAAAAACTCGATCGAAATAACTGAATTTAAAAACATAAGGAAAGGCTACAGTCCGCTTGGGGCGAACAGTATGATACCCTATATGCCCCAAAGAAAAAAGCATTAAGAAGATGATGTCTAGCATTTTATTTAGTTCTATTAATTAAAAAAAAAAAGTTTTTTTGAAAAAACGCCCCCAAAATGTGGGCGTGGCCAAAAACTTTGTATGGGCGATATGTTGGAAAAAATATTGGGTAAATATTTTGTTAAACAGTTTTTTTCGCTTTCTGTGAAAATTTTCGAAGAAAACAGCATTTTAGTCAAAAACGCCCACAAAAAGTAGGCGTGGCAAAAAACTTTATATGACAAACTTATAAAGGAGGGCAGTGCCTACATATCTTGTGAAGGTTGTAGCACTCTGTCTCTCTAACTTTGGCTTTACAACGGTTTTTTCTAAATTGTGGGCGTATTCAAAAAATGTTTACACTTAACAATTTCGGAGCCCTAGGGAATATGTGGTCCAAATTTCAGCTTCCTAGCTTAATTTTAAAGGCCTAAAAATTGCGTACGGACGGACGGACATTGCTGGATAGTCTTAGGATTTGGTCCTGATCATAAATATATA
The DNA here is from genome assembly GCA_963576555.1 of Ferdinandea cuprea. NCBI lineage: Eukaryota > Metazoa > Arthropoda > Insecta > Diptera > Syrphidae > Ferdinandea > Ferdinandea cuprea. The sequence continues at coordinate 24,855,064 of OY754962.1, forward strand.
TACTTTTATGGGTCTACGGCGGATATTAAGGGGTGTTACAAACTATGTGTCAAAATTAATATACCCTTAGGATAGGGTATAAAAATATCTACTCAATTTTGAAAAAACATTTTTTGGTTGTTTTCCTTGTTTATCTTTTCAGTACTAAAAACCAAGTTTGTCTTTCCAGGGTTAAAGAAAACCACAACTGTCACAGCATTCTGTTAGTGTGAGTACGTATACAGCTGTTAAAAAATATCGAACTTTGTATCTTCCCCGTAGCGGCGCTTTGTAGTCGCAAACAATCGTCATGCAGCCTGCCTGAGCTACAGCTGATCATTACTCTTGCAGCTTGCATGCAACCTACAAATAACGCTTTCGTGAGCAGTAGGCTTCACACTCCCAAATATTCTTCATTATTTCTTATCGAAAGAACTCTTGGTAATAATGTTTACGCACACTTAAATAACTATAACAGAAATGAATTCATAAATATAAAACTTAAAGCTACATAAAATCCTCAACCAAAACTATTGTAATTGTGAATTATTCAAAACTCCAGTTCGCTGTGAACGCTTTTAATGTTAGCAAAATATCCCTTCAGAATTTCCCATTTTGTAAACTACCAAATCATTGTAAAAGAAAATTGGAGAAAGTTTGCTCGGTCTCTTTTGCATTCGACCGCAGCCCAATAAAGATCATCATTGAAATCCGCCTCGGACTTTTATTTCTTTGGATCGCTGCTTTTCGTTGAAGTCCCAAAAACTATTGTGGACATTTTTTGGTGCCGAAACCCGGGATTAAGGCAATCCCCACGATACTATTAACGTAAAATTAAAGTTTAATTATATTTATCTGGCTGGGCGATTACAACGAAGGAGAATCTTTGGAGACACACGGACCACCGATTGGTAATTGAGAGAAAAGGAAAAAGAACATCTCTAATATGTATGTATTTATGTATATTATCTATTTAAAACTTGGTGATTAAAAGCTGTGAGAATATCATCCCAACCTATCGGATGCTTTAAATAAATCTTCATTTTAATTCATCCCATTAAAGTTGTTATCATAGTTCGAGATTTGAATCAAATAGATTCTTTATACTATATAATACCATTGTTATTGGGTCTTTCTTTTCATCGTGTTTCGTAATCGCCTTTTGTGCCAAAATTGTTGCTATAAATTACCAAAAACAATTGCACAATAAATTAGTGCATACATACAATTGTCAAAAAAAAAAGTATTGGTGTCCGCTTCGACGACGTGTCGTTGGCCCTGTTAAGCAAATCATCGTGGGTGCTTGTTGTAGGTAATCTTTACAGTTGCTTAATTATTCGCTCGCAAGCATTTAATACGCTGTTGTTGGAAATGATTTCATTGCTATTATCGTTGCTGTTGGAGCTAATATAAAATTGTTGCTGCTTTGCTCTTCGGTTGCATCCTTTTGTTTGCAGAAAATTAAATCATTCATTGTTGCTGCTGCTTACTTTTCATATACAGTTCGTATTGATAATAATCTGTCACTAGAAGTGCATTTAATAGTTGGATTGTGGTATATTTGTTGGATTTCTTGGTTGATTTATAATTCGTTGATTAAATACTTGAGAAATATGCATAATCCGGATGAGAATGCTGCTCAAATAGGAGGAGAGTCTTCTGGTGGGGGGTTAGAGAATAATCAACAGCGAACATTGGTAGAATTGAAAGCTATTAGGTCTTCTACGAAAGGAAATATAACCAGAATCAAGAAATTGATTAGTGGAAAAGGTTCTTCAATGTCCGGTGTGGAGTTAGAATGTCGTCTAGGCATCATTGAATCTTATTTCAAGCAAGGGTTAAATGTACAATTATCGTTGGACAAAATAAACATTGCTGAGGAGGAAAAATCGAATCATAGGGCGGAATTAGAGGAAGTCTACGTTTCGACAAAATCGATGATCCAATCAATGTTGTTAGACAATAGAGGCAATCTTACAGTCGGAGATAGATTTAATACATCGTTTATGTGACAGCAGCCGATTTCTCGTTCAAAACTCGAGCGTATATCATTACCAACGTTTTCCGGAAAGTTTTCTGAGTTTCCGAATTTCATAGGAATCTTTACTAATCTTGTTGACAAGGATGATTCATTAGATGCGTTACTGAAATTTAATTATTTAAGAAAGTGCTTGTCTGGTGCAGCCTTGAATGCAATAAAAGAATTTGATTTAACCTCTTTGAATTATAAAAAGGTATTGGATCGATTGAAAAAACGTTTTGATAGTAAAACATTGATGTTTCAAGAACATTTAAATGAATTACTTAATCTTACTAAAATTTCCAAATGTTCTGCGGTCAATCTTCGTAACTTAGAGGATGGTTTTAATTCGCATATTGCAGCTATGCTCTCGATTGGAAGTCATCAAAATATTTGTGATGCATTTTTCATTTCACTGGCGTTGGATAAAGTAGATGCTGATACTAGAGCAAAGTGGGATGAGTCGGTCGATCACGCAACACTTCCAACGTGGGAAGAATTTTCAATGGTATTAGATCGTCGTTGTAAAACTCTTGAGGCCAAGGAATCTAAGCTTTCGAGGACGGATGCTTATATAAATCCACCGTCCCATCGCCCTCGTTTTCGAAACTATAATCGAAATCAACAACATCATACCGCACTAATTGCGCAGTCAGTATCATGTGAGTTCTGCTCCGCAAACACTCATGACATAAGTGCGTGTGAAAAGTTCAATCAACTGTCTGTAACTAAGCGTTTCCACGAAGCTAAGCAACGAGTTCTTTGCATTAATTGTCTTGCAAAGGGACATTCGGTACGAAGATGTCAGGCACCTAAATGCCGAGTTTGCTCAATGCCACATCATCATTTGTTACACAGGTTTACAACAAATCAACCTAATGTTGCTGTTAATGTTCCTGCGGATAATGTGCAACCTAGTATCTCTGGCAATAGTCATCTGGTTTCAGACATTTTCAAAGAAAATAGCTCTCAGGTCATCCTGGCGACTGCTCTAGTATACATAAGTGATTCATTCGGTCAATTATATCCTGTTCGAGCTCTTCTTGATTCAGCTTCACAACTTAATTTCATTACGGAAAATATGGTTCAAAGGCTTAAACTCCAAAAGACTCAGACTCATTCAATTGTTTCTGGTATAGGAAAGTCGAATGCCGCCATAAACTACAAAGCAGAAGCTACTTGTAGATCCCGAATTTCAGACTTTGAGATAAGTCTAGACCTTCTCATTCTGAACAATATTACCAATATTCTTCCTGCGAATGAATTAGAGGTGTCAAATTGGAACATACCCAATAACATTCCGCTAGCGGATCCTAGTTTCTACCGTCCCAATCAAATAGATTTACTTATAGGAGCGGACAGCTTTTTTCAATTATTATGTGTCGGTCAAAATCGTTAAACCCCCAACTACCGATTCTTCAAAAGACATTGTTCGGGTGGATTGTTTCTGGCAGATACGAGATATCCTCTAATCCTAAAGCAGCATGTACTCTAGTTGCCTGTTCTGAATATGACGATGATTTACTTAATGATATTGTTAAACGATTTTGGGAAATGGAGGAGGTGAATCGGAAGCCACCCTTCCTCACAGCGGAAGAGGCGGAGTGTGAGAATGCATTTTTAAATGGCGTCCGTAGACAGGAAGATGGAAGATTTGTGGTTAATCTGTTGTTTAAATCGAATGGCGATAAATTAGGAGACTCGTTCGGTCAAGCTCAGAAGCGGTTTTTTAATCTAGAAAGGAGATTGCAAAATAATAAGGAAGTCAGAGCACAATACATTGATTTTATGAATGAGTATGAAAGCTTGGGTCATATGGAAATGATCCCTAAAGGTCAAACTGATCAAATAAAATACTTTGCTCCCCATCAGTATGTGCTTAGACCTGAATCGTTGACTACAAAATTAAGAGTTGTGTTCGACTGTAGCGCAAAGACAACATCGAATCTTTCGTTGAACGATCTTTTATTAAAAGGTCCTGTGCTCCAAGATGATTTGTACGATATTATCCTTCGTTTTCGTACATACAAATTCGTTATTACCGCCGATATTTCAAAAATGTATAGGCAAATAATCGTGCACGATGAAGATCAATATAGTCAATGTATTTTGTGGAGGTCTTCGCAGTATGACGAACTGAAAGCATTTCGATTGCGAACCGTGACGTACGGTACGACTTCAGCTCCGTTTATTGCAACAAGGTGCTTAAAATTATTGGCTGATCAAAATGTATCTAGATATCCCTTAGGCGCAAAGGTAATAAATGAGGACTTCTATATGGATGACTTAATCACTGGAGGAGATTCATTAGAAACTATCTCAAAAATATATTCTGAAGTTAAATTGATTTTGTTGAGTGCAGGCTTTGATCTTAGAAAATGGTGCAGTAATAATGCCAAAATAATGGAAGGAATTTTACATAACGAGAAGAAAGAAAGGTCAACGTTGAGAATTAATGACAAGGATGTTATTAAAACACTAGGTATCGTTTGGAATCCGGGAACGGACGTGTTCCAATATATAAAACCACGAGAAATTGTCTCCAAAACTATTACTAAGAGAGTAATCTTATCAGAACTTTCGCAGATTTTCGATCCACTAGGTCTTATCAATCCAATTGTGGTAAAAGGTAAAATCGTAATGCAAGACATTTGGATCATTAAAAGCAGTTGGGATGAATCCCTGCCCATGGAAATACAGACCCGTTGGGAAGAGTTTCGCAAAGAAATATCGAATGTAGACCAAATTAAACTCCCAAGATATATTTCTTTCTCGAATATAGAGGACACTAAGGTTGAGATACATGGTTTCTCAGATGCCTCTATTCGAGCATATGGGTGTTGTTTGTATTTGAGGTCGATTGATACTTTTGGGAATATCAAATGTTGCTTAATTAGCGCGAAATCTAAAGTAGCGCCCATCAAGACCAAATCCCTGCCAAAATTGGAACTCTGTGCTGCTACTTTACTCGTTGAATTTAAAAGTACTACCTACTTTAAAAGTACTACCTAACCTTAGTTTTTTGATAGAAAATATTTATTTGTGGACGGACTCAGAAATTGTTCTTCGCTGGATCTCAGCATACCCATCCTCGTGGGAGGTATTCGTAGCAAATCGTGTCTCAACTATACAATCGTCGTTACCCTCAGCTATTTGGAAGTACGTGAATACGAAAACCAACCCCGCTGACATTGTATCCCGCGGCGCCTATAGCACGGAACTTGCCAAAGGTATTTGGTTCAATGGACCACAATTTTTGTACCAGACTATCGAAAACTGGCCAAAACAAAAACCTATAATTTCGCTCGTTGCTGATGAGAAAAATCATACTGTTACCCTGCTGACGAAGACAGATGAAATTGTTGAATTTGCTGAGCACTTTGTACGCTACAATAGCTTTCAAAAGACCAATAGAATCTTTGGATACGTACTGAGGTTTTACAATAATTTGAAATCGAAAATATCCAAAATATCCAACCCCCCCAAAAAAAACTTCGCCTGTACAACACTAACCTCAGAGGAATTGGAAAAAGCCTTTATTCGAATTATCTGGACTATTCAACAGATTCATTTCCTGGAGGAAATTAAGGATTTGACTAAAACAAAAATGATTAGCCCAAACCGTGTTATCAGTAATCTCAATCCCTTTCTCGACACTGAGCACGAAATTGAACTCCTAAGAGTAGGTGGGCGTTTGCAGAATGCAGACATACCATATAGTTCCCAATGTCCCATCCTTCTTCCAAAAAATTCCCTTTTTGTTAAAAATGTCGTTGTCCATCTACACATAACTAACTTTCATGCAGGTCCCCAAGCCTTGGTTGCGATTATAAGACAGCGCTTCTGGATCGTTAACGCACGCCACTTAGCCAAAAAGGTTGTAGATGGATGTCTCCATTGCTTTAAATATCGGCCCAAATTGATGCAGCAAATCATGGGTGATTTACCTGCGAACAGAGTCAACACTAGCAGGCCATTTTCTATCTCTGGTGTGGATTTCTGCGGGCCGTTTCACATCTCTCAAAAACGGCGCGGTTACTGTACTCATAAGGCGTATGTCGCAGTCTTTATTTGCTTTGCGACGAAGGCGTCGCATTTGGAGGTGGTTTCAGATCTTTCTACCCAAGGTTTTATAGCAGCGCTGAAGCGATTCGTTGCAAGAAGAGGCTTATGTAACGAAATCCATTGTGATAACGGCACAAACTTCGTTGGGGCTCGGAATGAGCTCAAAGAACTTCGTCAACTATTTTTGGAGCAGCAAACGCAGGATGAGATCCAATCCTGGTGTGCTGCTAAAGGTATCCAGTTCATTCACATACCCCCTAGATCCCCCCATTTCGGAGGTCTTTGGAAGGCAGCGGTGAAGTCCGCTAAGTCCCATTAATATCGGACTGTCAAATTAGCGTATCTGACGTACGAAGAATTCTCAACTGTCGTTGCTGAAATCGAGAGTATCATGAACTCTCGTCCTCTCTGCGTTCTAAGTCCTGATCCAAACGACGAAAGAGTTTTGACTCCAGGTCATTTTTTAATCGGTATTCCTTTAAACTCCATTCCAGAACCAGCAGTTCAAAAGGAAGTTCCATTACTGGACAGATGGCGAAAACTCACCCAAATCAAACAACATTTCTGGGCAAGATGGTCGAAGGAATACGTACTGGAGCTTCAAAGACGAACGAAATGGCAAAGGTCAATGGAAAACATCGAAGTGGGAACGCTAGTGTTAGTCGCAGAGGACAATCTACCTCCCCAGCAGTGGCTGTTAGGTCGTATAGAACGGGTCATCCCTGGTGCCGATTCAAAGATACGAGTTGCAGATATTCGAGTCAAGAAAACTATACTTCGACGACCCATTCATCGCTTGGCGCCGCTACCAACTCACTGAAGAGATCTTTTTTTTTCAGTCCGACTCTTCAAGGCGGGCAATATGTTTACGCACACTTAAATAACTATAACAGAAATGAACTCATAAATATAAAACTTAAAGCTAAATAAAATCCTCAACCAAAACTATTGTAATTGTGAATTATTCAAAACTCCAGTTCGCTGTGAACGCTTTTAATGTTAGCAAAATATCCCTTCAGAATTTCCCATTTTGTAAACTACCAAATCATTGTAAAAGAAAATTGGAGAAAGTTTGCTCGGTCTCTTTTGCATTCGACCGCAGCCCAATAAAGATCATCATTGAAATCCGCCTCGGACTTTTATTTCTTTGGATCGCTGCTTTTCGTTGAAGTCCCAAAAACTATTGTGGACAAATAACGTCAGTCGTCCGTATCAGTGTTTGTGGCTTACTTTTATTATTTTAAAATCAAAAAGTATATTTATTTTTATATTTAAAATTGAATGCCAATATTTTTGAACCAATAACATCCATGTAGAATACAAACAAACCAAAGGACTTTGCTCGAAAATCCGCACTGTTTTGAGCCAAACTCATGCCCTCCCTTTCGAAATCTATGCTCTGACCGAAACCAATCTTATCCCTGATATTAAGAACCAGGAGTTATTTCCCTCTATATTTAATGTTTTTCGTTATGACGATCTTTAGCCCATGTACATAACAGGGCTGTACATAACAGCCTTGACTCGTCTCTCATTGCTGTATATACTTCTACTAAAATCGACTTTGTTTCAATTAAAATAACACTCCTCCGCAGGTCCCTGCACGTTATGTGAAGTTACATCCTACCAGCTCAACCCATTGAATCCTACCAAGTAGCTATTGATGCGATTGACAAAATTATCGACTCAGCTGATTCCCTTGACGATATCCTTATTCTCGGCGACTTTAATCTGCCTCAGTTGCAATGGACTCTATCAGATGATCAATCCTTTTTTATCGCCTTTAACAGCAACTCGACAAAAGAATGTTTCTTCCTTGATCGATTAACAGACTCATTCTTTCTCAAGTAAGCGGAGTCTCAAATTACATTGGTAGGCAATTAGACCTTATTTTTACAACAGATCCCATTAACTCTTCTGTCTCGCTTCTATCCACTATTGATAACTTTCATCCTCCTCTTCTTCTTTCCTTCTTTCACAACTCTCCACTCCAGACCATTTCTTCCACAGATCTCGCCTCTTATGACTTCCACAAAGCAAATTTTCGCAAAATTAACGCATATCTCGAAAGGTGTTCCTTTGGTTGTAGTAACCTATCTTTAAATGATGCGATTACCCTTTTTTAAAGAGAACTTTTTAATTCTTTTTCTCTGTATGTCCCCTTTTCCCGCCACAAAACATCATCTACATCCCCTCCTTGGTATAATCCAAGACTTCGCTCCTTACGGAACAAAAGGAATCTTTATCTGACTACTCTAACTATCTCGGTACTTACTTTCAATTTACCCAACTTTATAATTTTCTCTACGAGCGCTACCTTACAAATGCGGAAGTCAATCTTATAAATGACCCCAAGTCTACCAATTCGTCAACTATAAAAGAAAATCTGACGGATACCCTACCTCCCTATCTTTCGAAAACAAATCATTAACCGAACCACACACTATTGCCAACTTTTTTGGTATCCATTTCAAACAATCTTTTGCCGATAACACTTTCGTACCGGACCCCTCTTACTTCAATTACCTACTTCACTTCTCCTTCGGGCCTTTTCTATCTCATAGCTTTGATCCTAATCTTATCGAATTTAGGTTACAAAATATCAATGATGAATTCATACCCGGCCCAGACGGTATCCCCGCCATATTTCTTAAAAAATGTTCTTCCAACCTTTCGCTTCCCTTTTCTAACCTTTTGCATCTATCTCTTTCACAAGGAGAATTTCCTCAGGTTTGGAAGACCTCTTTTATAACCCCGATACACAAAAAAGGATCAAAGAACGAAGTAATCAACTATCGTCCCATTGCTAAACAATCTCACATACCCAAACTCTTAGAGAGTATTTTATACGAAGCCTTAAGCTTTCAATGTAAGTACATCATCTCCCCTTGCCAATATGGCTTCCTGAAAGGCAGATCAACTACTACAAATCTCGTCGAGTTCGTCTCCTTTTCCCCCTCTGCTTTAGAGAATGGAAACGAAGTCGATGCAATGGCAACCGATTTCAGTAAGGCTTTTGATAGGATATCTCATCAATTAATCATCTTCAAATTGTCACATCCTTCCTCTCGGCTCCTTTCATGGCAACCTCTGATGTCCCTCAAGGTAGCCATCTGGGTCCGCTTCTCTTTATCCTTACAATAAATGATCTGGAGCGGGTCATTAAACGACATCAAATTGTTCAAAACCATTTCTTCCCCTCAAGACTCTAGTCTCCTTCAACAAGACCTTGATAATTTTTCGATTTGGTGCCTCAAAAATTGCTTAGAGCTTAACATCGCCAAATGTCAATCTAGTACCTTTTCTCGTAAGCAAATACAGTCCCCTCCGCGAATATACCATCTCCTAGGTCAGCCTATATTCCTTGTACAATCTCTTCGCAATCTTGGTATACTATACAACAGGGAGCTAAATTTCCGTTCGCACATTGATAAGATAATTCTTAAAGCTAACTCTCCACTTGGTTTTGTTAAACGGTGCTCCAAAGAATTCTCCAACCCTTATGTGACAAGATCCCTTTACATTTCCTTTGTTCGCCCCCTTCTCGAATACTCCAGTCAAGTGTGGTCGCCCTTTCATAAATTTCATGTATCCAGAATCGAGAGCATTCACCGTTGTTTTCTTCGATTTGCTCTTCGAGGTTTACCCTGGAACGACCCTATTATGCCATCCTATCTAGATCGCTTTAAACTTATAAACTTGCATACCCTTGAAGAACGCAGGGACGTAGCAGACATTCTCTTCATTCATAGACTCCTCTCAGGTCCTATCGATCTCGCGTCTATTTACAAATCTATTTTCTTCAACACTAACCCTTGTAATCTACGTTGTCCTCCTCTTTTTTATTTACCAACCCACCGGACTTTTTATGGTTCCAACGAACCAATCTCCCTTATGCTGCGAAAGGTAAACGCAAAACTTACGGTTTCTGATTTTAACCGCAGCACTGCCTGTCTCAAACTCGATCTCCTTCCCAATTCCTCCCATATTAGTTCGTACATTTTTGTTTTTAAGTTAGTATATAAGTACTATAGCTTGTAATAAGCCTAATAAATGGGGGCATTCGGCCCCACCAAAATTGAATAGACCAATACCACTCGATACAAATTTATTCTATCAAATAATTGGGAAATATATACCAAAAAGTGTTTGGGTTCTTAGGAATGTTTTGTAAATTGATTGCGTTTTCCTGACATCTTCTCGACTGCTATTGAATTGTATTCAGTCTCACATGCATGTGCTCAGAGAGAGGGTCGACAGAATGCAAATGCAAGATAAATAAGGTCAAATAGTTTTTATTTGCCAAGATGATTTGGCGTTATTTTACTTAATCAAAGATGATGATAAACTTCTAATAGCATTACTTACTTTTCATGTTGAAAAATATTTGGTGATTGAACTCCAAAATATTTGCAAGAGTTTTTGTTAAAAGTGCAATGCAAAAATGTGACGTATTCCCAAAAATGTAGGATTCCTATGCTCATATAGCAAGATTCCAGCTCCTACAATTATGCTTTATTTTTAAAGTGGCAATACCCAAATGTATGTATTTGAATTAGTGGTATGTGATAGACCGAAGGAGGGGAACAGAAGGTAGCTGGAAGGCACCGCATAAATATATTATGGGTGCATTTTTCTATTGAAAATGCCTTGTAGTTGAATACAACTCACAAATAAGTGTGCACATTATGTTACATATATATATTGAAATAATTAGCCACTCTTTTTAACAGACGACTTTACTTGTGAAGTTATAATGTTTTGTAATTTTTTTAAATTTTTTTTTTTGAAAATAAACAAAGAGAAATTACTATTACTACTACTAGTAATTGTTGCAAATGTTGTCAAAAAAGTGTTTTCACATACCGAAAATAATATTTGCAAGATTTTTGATCACGTTATATTACAAAGCGTCTTAAACCAGTGTCCATTTATGTAAAAGTACTAAACTGCTTCAATATAACCATACATAATCTACGAAATCCTAGTTTGTAGAGTTACACTTTACAAATTTATTGTCAACCGAAAATGTATGCTCAACTTATTTAGTACATATTAGTCACGTTAATTAATATTATTTTTCATTAATAATTAAAATAAATTGGTTAAAACATAGCTTTATTCTCAATATTATAATATTTTATTATGTTATTAGTTGTGTGGTAAGTATGTTTTTATAAATCCATATTCACCGCATGTTTTGCATGTTTATTTTACACACCCAAATTGTGAGATGTAATCTGCTAAAATTCATCAATTGTTCCCAACTTCTTGCTATAAAAAATTACATTTCATGGCGGCGGCCATTAGCCCCATATAATTCGATTTATATGTGCCTGATTCCCATTTGATTTGCACGTAAGAGCCTATATATGTGCAAATTATGCGGGGCTTATCAGTTCGACTTAGCTTGTGGCTTGAGGTTATTTCCTCATCTGTGAAACTTATCTTCTCAAGCTTAGATTTCAGAAAAAGGAAAAACAAGTTGAAAAATGTCATTTAAAAAGCTACGTACACAATAGATTACAAAAGTATAAATGCATGAAGTGCTTGCAGTTGGGTCGCTAAATTGTTTATTGCCGCCCCATCTTTTGCGAAAGCCTGACAAACATCCAAGAGTTAGAAATGCCATGAGAAGCTTCTCAAAAATAAAATTGCCGTTCGGAATCGGCATTGGACTGTATTTTTTATAATTTACTGACATCGTTAGCGACAAAAACTAGTGAATATAGTTAAATTATAGCAATAAAATTTGAATTATAACAATAGAATTTGAAGTAAATTATTCGCCTAAAATGTCAAACGGTTAGCAAATGATTAATCGCATTATTGCGGTTCGTGAATTTTAAAATTAAATTCGGTTTAAATGTCTGATCTAGGCGAACACAAGTATCCGCTGAAATATCCGAAACAACAGAGATAGCAGGTTGGCGCTAAGCCAAGGTAGAAATCAGTTTTTTACGATTATTTAATAGCTTCAGCAAAAAATTAAAGTGTGTAAGCCAATGTGGTTATGATTCAAGAAGTTCGCTTAAATATGCATTTTTTTTTATTTGGTCCAAAGCGATCCAAAAAATCTCTAGAGACAGATCTAAAAGAGTTGGCGAATTTTTCGCAAATCATTTCGATTAAAGCAAATAATTCTACTATAATAGGCCTAAAAATATCTCTAAATTAATATAATGTCACAACATCATTTTGAAGTTAACTTGATTTTAGTTGGCAGACTGTTTTATAATATTTATGATGAACGTATTCAGTAAAGTTTTATAATAATATTTTATTCAGTGTTTAATTTGAAAAGAGATAATGCCCGAAGCGGTTCAATAATGTCGTTTTCAATTGGTAATCAGGCAGACTTAGGAGCTAGTTACAGCTATCATTCAAATGCATCACTGGAACAAATCAGTGGAACAGATATTTTATATTTTTGACAAATCAGTTATTGAAATATTTCTGTCAGTTAAGGGCGACTGGTAAAGGTTTCAAGGTTAGAGTTGATCATTGAAAGCCAAATTGACAGATGAGAATCGAACACATCAGTGGAACGATTTTGTTCCAAATTGAAGAAACGAATATCAGCTGTTCATTGAAATCGATTGCAATTAGTGAAATTGTTGAAATAATAGTAGTCATTGCAACCATACCCTATGTAACAACTGACAACTACACAATTGTCTCTCCTCGTGTCAAATCACAAATGTCAAAACCTTGCTTCTTCCCTTTTTGTATTCCTCCTCCAAAGCCTAAGGAAGTCCAAATAAATTAATCCGGAAATAACATTTAAATCATTCGTTTTTTTTAACAGGTTATGGGCCCATAACCTTCAAAATATTAAAATATTTGATCACCAAATAATATTTCAAGGAATTGATATTTTTTTTAAAAAAAAAAGGTTTTTCGAAAATTAGCACCGCAAACAATTCCCTCCTGGAGTTCGTATATCATAACCTAGAACAATGAGCAGTAATATCCTATGGGGCATTCAATTTTTAATGAAGAAAACTTTGTTTCGTGGAAGCCACAAATGGAGGCAATTCTTCACAAAGCAAGATTAACTGGCTATGTATATGGAACTACATAACGACCAGTAGATCCCTTTTCTCAGCAGAGTTGGGACGACAAGGACATGGATGCAAGGGCAGATCTGCTCCTGCAATAGAACCAAGTATTGTTTCACTTGTAAAAGACAAAAAATTGTCAAAAGATATTTGGAATTTTCTTGACGATACGTATGATTGCAAGGGACCCAGACAGAAGGCGGAGGAGTTTAGGCGTCTTATTAACATGAAAATGGAAGTCCATCACAGCATGGACGAATTTATTCGAGAGTTTAAGACGACCGTCAACAAGTTGCAGGAAATGGAGGCGACACTGGATAGGGATTTATTACTGGTCGTTCTTCGGGATGGGTTGTCTGAGGAGTACAAAGATGTCCAAGCTGCATTCGACGCCCAAAGCAAGTATCCTGATGTTGATGTTGTGTACACTCGAGGTAAGTGATCGGAAGAAAGAAACAAACGGACAACCTAGCGCAGCGCTTTATCCCATAGGAAAAATAAACCTAAGAAGCCGAACTTGAACAACAAAGGTGGCTCATTTCCATTTTACTGTCTCGTATGTGGGAAAAAAGCCCATATGGCGAGAGACTGCTTCTTTGAAATCAGTCGATTACAGCCGACAAAACTGACTATGGCTTCATAATAACAGAGGCATCTGCATTTAAAGTGGCAGCTAACGACAGAAACTAGTGTCATTATTCCGAAGCTTCGTCGCGTATGTGCTCCACTTTGGCAAATGGACAGCGAGTGCGAATAGTTGAAATTGGAACGGCAATCCTGCCATCACACCTAAGCAATGTTGGGAAAAACATTAAGTTGTTCAGCACATTGTATATTCCAAATTTAAAGGAGAATCTCATATCGGTAAGCATAGCGACAAATAATAACTCAAACGTCGCATTCTAGGGTAATCAGACGAAATTGTATAGCAAGAATGGTACGTTGTTGATCACAGCTGAACAAAGACAAGGTTTATATATCGTCTCTGGAATCCATAGAGCGCTAGTCACACATGACAGAATAAAAACCTAATAATAAAAACCCTTAACTCAACTCTAACTCACGTTAGAGTTTGTCTGCTAAACCATCGTTAAACCACCTTCAACGGTGAGTTAAGTTAACTCACAGTTAAAAAATGTCAGTTAGTGTCAAATTTGTTTTATTAATAACATTTCGCACATAACTTATGACTTAAGGGTAACTCACCGCTAGCTCGTGTTTATTAATACGGGTGTACATCTTTGAAAAAACTTCAGTAAACAGGAATGGTGACTGGTTTACCTTAGAAGTTGGCATCCGACAAAAGGAGTTGTGTTTCATGCATTTGTGCTAAACAATCGATCAAACCGTTTAGTGTGTGTGAAAATAGAGGACGAGTAAGAGATTGGAGTTAATCCACTCATAGAAATTCCATGTCAAGACCAGGAATCATTCATTTCATTTTAGTTTCGCATCAAATGTTGTGATAGGACAGGTTTGTAGGAATTAGGAATGTTGGATTTTTGCAATGACAGGAAACCGGAGCTCGCCGGATTGGGAGGGTTCTTGTCCTCGCACAACAACGGTAACTATTCACAAAAAAAATCGTGCCGAAACTTACTCTTTTTTTCTTTTAAGACTGCCGACGGACGTTACCACATTGAGAGGGCGCTGTAGGTGGAATTCAGCGCGGCCATTACCCACCCTGCCTGGAAGCTCCTTGGCCTTGGACTTCTACATAGAGGCGGATGCCTCGGACTGCTCAAGCCACCACAAAAAAAAATTAATTAAATTTTGTTTCCCTGCGAAAACGTTTACCGTATTTTTTTCAGGCACCTTTTTACCTGTCACGCAATAAAATATACCTAAATCTACTTAAATCTATTAGGAATTTTTTTTTGTGTATCTATATGTATGTTTAAATTTCTAATGTATGCAAGTTTGTAGTTTTTTGACCTTAATTAATTTTATATGTACAGGTAACAGTTATTTTTTTATACGTGGATGCAGCGGGAATCTTTTGTTCAAAGCTACTTATTTTTAAATCGGGTAAATTGTGCAATTTTTGTAATTTATGTAAATTTTTTAATTTGTGTAAATTTTGTAAATTATGTAATTTGTGTAACTTGTGTAAATTTTGTAAATTGTGCAAATGTTGTAATTTATGTAAATTTTTCAAATTGGGTAAATGTATGCGGTGGCCAAGGCTTTCATTTTGATTAAATTTTCGTTGAAATTTGCCTTTGATCGCCGATTGACCCCTTTGCCCCACGATGGACGTTACCTATTCAAGGGTTTTACTATTTTTAAATACTATCATAAAATATAAGAAAAATTGAAACTCACCTATAATAAAAGTTTTAACAAATGAAAGAACACATACACTGACTCTATTGTTGTTATTTTATTACATTAAATTAAACTAAAAAGGAAAATAATAAAAAAAATTAATTTAAAAAAAACCAAAAGAAACTTTTTTCTCTATTTTCACCATATATATATATGGTATATATATAGACTTTATGTCGGGAATATAAGTAGGTACATATGCGACTTGACTTCTACACACTAAAATGACTACTCAGTTCTTAAACTAATATTCGTCCAAGCTGCCCAATAATGTCCCCTTTAGTTCCACTACCACTCTCCCAAAAATGCTTGTTCATTCCGTACCCGTTTTTTTTAAACATCCGCTACCCAGATCGTGCTACCCTTTTCAAAAACCCTAACGCCCTGCTCTTTTTAAAATTCTTTTTAACTAAGCCTATCAAACTGTTTTCTTACCTCCAGTTGAATGACGTTTGGCAGACAACAAAAATAAATAAATAAACAAAAGAGGAAAACAACAGAATGTGATCTCGGGAATTCAAAACTGTACCCTGGACATCAACCATAGGAGCATAGGTAAGAGTTTTTCTTCGTTCTGATTGTGGGCGGTGAATTCTTCATTGCGGCAGGAATCCGACCGACACAGATGCACAAGCCATTAAGTGCATTAATGTCTAAATATCAAAAGTGTCGATAAGAGATGCTGGCAGTTTTGACTTTTTTATTCCCTTTCCAGAGCGAGTAATTCGAACCCTTATTCGCAGTGAGTTTTTGAAGACAACAAGAAGTTTCGCGATCTTTAAAATCTTGAATATTTTTTCCGAGAACGCTACATGGATTGTTCAAAACTGTTTTATGCTGGCGAGCGCGAGATTGATGCCATGTATTACGCGCTTTTCTCTTTTCTTTGATCAATTCGGTTATTTACCGAGGATATTTAATTTCGCTTTTTGCTTTTTTTATTCTTTTGTAAGGATTATTATACCATCCGAGCTTTATATGACTCCAATAAATTCATCGACTTCATCTTCAAGTTCAAATGGGGTTGTTGTAAATGCGCCGTGATATCTATATATATGTCAGAAACTCCAATATTCACAGAGATCTAGTGATATGTACCACTACCGTGAAGATCAAATACGCGTAAACTCTTGTGCGCCGACTGCAATATAAAACCGACTACAGGATAAAACTTTTTGAATTAGCACTATAAGATGTTACCGCATGTTGTTGTTGGCTGGGATGTTTCCTGTCAAACGTGATTAAAATTTTAATTTAGAACTGCTTGAAAAAAATCTCACACTATAATGACCACGTTTAGCCGGTAATCACAGTGATTCATGGAAGATTGTCCACCTACTCTCGGGAAACAAAAAAAAACTGTAATTAGACAAATAATATACGGTAAAATATAAACATATAACAAAAGCTGATATCCCATTTTTCCAACCCCCTAATTTTTAATAAATCTAAGTTTATATTTATATAACGTCAAGAGACGTTTACAATATCAGAAGAGGGATATCGACATAAAAATAACTAATAAAATGTGAAAATGTCATATGTTCCGAGAAAACCGATTATTGAAGCGTTAACCGCGGTCGACGTAGAATTCGACGAAAATGCCACCGTGGCCGAACTTCGGCCATTGTATGACGAATTATTGTCAACCCGAGGAACAGCAGCACAGATGAGAAATTAACCAGATAGTCAACTCTGCAATCCCCTATCACTTTCAACCCGCAAAAAATATTTAATAACGGCCGCAAAATACTCTCTCAATTGTCCCATCTGTGAATACGTGTGAGCCAGACACATGAAGTTAGATCTTATTTACTAGATTACCCGCCAAAAATAATTGTGGTGAGTTTTGCAATATATCCAAATCGCAACAACAAAACAGCTGGCCACGGCGGATGTGTTGGGAAATAGGAAATTCTGCGAAGTGTTGAGGTTATGTGATTCAACTTTTTATTTTATTTTAATATAAATGTTTATAAAGAAAACAAAATTAGTTACCCAATAAAGTTGTTTCAATTTAGTTGGAATATTTTTTGCGGTTATAAGAAATAGTTCTCTATTTTTTATCTGCCTTAAAATAAACATTTTTGGGTTGTTGTACTTTTCCATTTTGGTTAATAAAATGAGATAAAATGCATATTTTATTGTATTATTGCATAAATATTACTAAATTAGTAATGTTTGGGTGTAAAATATATGTAGTAAATAGTTTGCAATGGTTTTTTATATATATATTAAATTCTTTGATTGTTTTATTACTTATTTATTATTTGATTGTTTTTATTCAACATATGAAAGTTTAATGAATATATGTACATATTCGGGTTCCGTGAATGGATAAAAAAAAGTGAAAAAGAAGTATTTGTAATCCTTTTTAAATTATGTTGTGTTACAAGATTTGTACGTTTAGTCAATCAATTTTCTTAGCTGTTTCTTTTCTAAGGCGGTTTTGAAATTTTTTATATAAGTTAATATGCTTTATTTTGAAATTTAAAGTAAGCGATAGATTGAAGAACGAGAAAAAAGGTAGCTGGAATGCACTGCATAAATTTTTTGGGGGTGCATTTTTTTTATCCAAAATGCTTAGTAGTTGAGTACATCACGAAAATGCTTGGTATTTGAGTACATATCATAAATAAGCATGCACATTTTGTTACATATATATTGAATTAATTAGCCACTTTTTTTAACAGCCGACTTTATTTGTCAAGTTATAATGTCTTGTAATTTTATTTTATATGAAAATAAACAATGTTAAAAAAGTTTTTTGATGTACCAAAAATAATATTTGTAAGAATTTAATTTAATAATTTACTTAGCTTGTAGGCAAGGTGAGAGATTCGCTCTCGAGTTGACTATCTGGTTAATTCCTCATCTGTGAACAGCAGCAAACGTGTCCCGGGGCTCCGAAGAAGAGAGTAACCAGCGCACGGACGACGAACGCATTCCAGTGCAGAGCCTGGATGCAGAATTGGCCAGAACCGAGACGGAAATCCTGTTGCTGCAAAAGCGGCGCGAGTTGCAGACGCTAAAGGAGGAACTTGGCATGGCCGATCAAAATAGGTTTGATTTCTCGGCTTTCGAAGGCATGGTTCACCCCCTTAGTGGCGACGACAACTACGATATTAGGAAATGGATCACCGATGTGGAAGACGCCTTTACAGGGTTCGGTTGTACCGAAAAAGATTAATTTCACAGGCATACTCACAGGCACAGCCAAAGTGTTCCTACGCACCACCGCGGCCCACACGTACAAGGACCTGAAGGAGAAATTAATCGAAGAATTCGGACGCACCTACTCGATGCACGATGTTTTCCAGCAGCTGAAATCGTGGACTTTAAAAGCGAATCAGTCCGTAAGGAGGTATGTACTGGAGATGCAGGAGATTGCCTCCTACGCCAAAATACCGGAGGCCGATGTCATCGAGTGTATTGTCGACGGATTGAACGACCGCAGCAACATTATGGGGGCAACCAGTATGAGGCAGCTGATAAACGTTCTGGACAGATATGAGAAGAAGCGTACCTCCGACGCCCCGAAGAAAAACGCAGTCAACCCAACCGCTGTCATGACCACCAAACCGTGGACCGAAACCAGCGCAGTCTGAACCGAAGAGCAAGTGAGGTGCTATTATTGTTCTCAGTTTGGCCAATATCACAGCCAGTGCCTGAAGCCGAAGCGACCGATGAAAGCCTGTTTTAAGTGTCATGAGATGGGGCCTTCCATCAAAATTGCATCAAGAAAAAAACCGCCTTTGCCGCAGTCCAGCAGCACCCCGAAGAGAGAAATGCACGCAACCGTGAGGCCAATGACGGATTCGTGGAGATGGTAGAGAGTTTGAGGAGATAGCTGAGAAAATGAAGTGGTTCCAGATGGTAAGTGTTGCCTTTATCGATCGTCATAACAAGTCCACTGAGGATAAATCCTAATTGTCTATTTGATTCCGGCAGTCCAAGTAGCTTTGTTAAAAAATCGCTAGTCCCGTTTATTTATGGGGAAAAGATGCCAACGCGCTTCAGAGGGATGGGAAACCAGTTCTTAAGTACGTATGGTACCGTAGATTAAATTAAATTCCGGGATAAAACCGTAGCTCATTTGTTTATTATAATTCCAGATGACGACCGTGGTATGTTAAACTTTATTGATTTAGATCGGCTAGTGAACGCAGTTGCGGCTTGTATCGAGAACGACGACGAAATAAATATAAATGAACAATTGCCAGAAGCTCATTCATGTGCTGTTAGGGCAGCGATGGAACACTACCTTAAATCGAAAGTTAAAGCGAAAGCTCGTGATTATTCCATGGAACTTATCTTAACCAGGGATGTGCCAAAGTATTGTTCGCCGCGGCGACTTTCGTACTACGCACGCGCTGAAGTACAAAATATTGTCGATCGGTTGTTGGAGAAGGTATGAAAGACCGAGTAATTCACCCTATGCTTCCGCCTTAGTGAGGAAAAATAATGGGGAGGTTCGGATGTGCGTAGACTATCGGGCCCTAAACAAACATACCGTAAGGGACAACTTTCCGCTCCATTAATCGAAGACTGTTTCGCGATCTTTCAGATATATATTTACTTAACGTTGAAACCGTTATTTTTAATATTGATGACATCTCCATTGCAACCATCGACATGGAGACCCATGTTGAAATTCTCACCGAGGTGCTGCGCGTATTAAAAGAAACCGGCTTGGAACTTAATATGAAGAAGAGTAAGTTCGCACTTAACGAAATCCATGACATTGGTTATCGGATTAGTGCGGATGGGATCCGCCCTAAAGACTATCACTTAAAAGCGATTCGCACTTACCCGATGCCCCGCATTACCAAAGGGCCCCAGAGGTGTAATCTTTCTAAGGAAAGATTCAAGGTTTTCTGGGACTAATGAGTGCACTAAAGCCTTTAAGCAGCCAAGAAATAAACTAGTTTCTTCGCCAATATTGGCAATATACGATCCCAAACGGGGAACTTTTTTTGGTCGCAGATACCCGCGAATCTGATTTGTAAATGTTAGCAGCAAGATGTGTCAATTTTAAGATTATGTTCGAACGAATTTTTCATTCGCGGATTTGTCTGTATTATGTGGATTGTGAAGGGAAATTTTTTGTATTTGTAAATATTTAGATAATATGTTAGATCAATTAAATATCAAGCTTTTGTGGTAGAAGCAATAGAAATTTTCTATTCATAAATACATTAAAATTGATTTGTTCGCGATTCGCCAATTCGCAGTTCGCTCTCATGTGAACAGTTCTTAATAGGTGTTTGGGACAATTCTTTGTCGAAAGTGATGGCACCTTGAAGTTAATGGGTACCATAGGCAACGACATTTGTAGCAGTATTACTATTGTCAAAATCTTGTCGAAAACATTGTGAATTTGAGTTCGTGAGTGTCGCTGGCTGCCATTTTTCCTATTATTCTAGCCTAAAAAATGCATGCACAAAACACACACAACAAATAAAACGCATTTTCAATAAAAATTTATTGATGGAAGATTTATTTGCTCTTATATCATAAAACAATTTTTAGGGAAGACATTATATTTATCAGTTTATGTTGTAAATCTAACTCTACATTCTAAATTCACTATTCTCTACAGACAGTTTGTCACATTATATAATATTTAATGTGAAACTGAACAGTCAAATTTAAAAAAAAAATTAAATAAAAATGTCTTACATTCTATGTATGTCAATGTGCATTTAAATTAAATGCAAACTCTTATGTATGAAATTTGAAAATCTAACAATTGGAAACATTTTAACATAAAATAATGACAATTCTCTTGCTAGATGTCGTACCCTTTTTTTCGTCTCCAGCGTAGTGAGGTTTGTTGGATAAAGTATAAAAAATATAAAAAGTATAATTAAAAAAAAAAAATAAATATTTAAAAAAGGCACTATCTTGAATCCTTACGATACAAATTATATAGTATTTATAATAATAACAATAGATGTCTATGAAATAAAACCGTAAAAGCTAAAATGTCGTAGTGTTGAAAGTAACGCGCGACTGACGATAAATTATTGGCGTTTGCCGAGATTTAGGATTAAGTACAACAAATGCTGAACTGAAAGACTGATTGGATTCGCATGTGTTTACTGGATCATTTGGAGGAAACGATTCTCTTCGAGCAGGGAGCTTAGAGAAGTGGTCATGTCGTTGATGATCATGTTCGAACTGGGATGTGTGGAGCTGGTTACGATTTGCGTTGTGTTTTCCAGCCAGTTTTGGCAGTTCTGTACGTATTCCAGGGTACGTTGATAGGTATCTTGTCTCATGCCGCTATTATTCGAATCCATGTTGGGCTGTCCACCGGCGACCACAGTGGGTGGAACAGTCACCTCGGGTAAAGATGTAGCTGCAGCAGGAGTTGTTGCAGCATTGACAGGTGTTGCGTCAGATGGAATGGGGACTGTTGAAGCTGATGGAGCTAATGCTGGGGACATTTGCGATTGACTTATATCGCCACATTGGATTTCTTTGGGTTGCGGCGGTGAGACGCCTGTATGTAGCTGTAAATGTGGTGCATAAACGTGTCCATGTTGAGATAGGGCACCAGCTGCGTGTCTATGGTTTTGGGCGTACAGGTAAGCACGCTTATCAGCAGTCTTTGAATCCGTCTGACTCATTGATGAATCGCAGCATGTACTTTCTCCCATATTGTGATGCGCTGTGCAGCAATTTAAAGCGCTCTTAGCTGTGTTGTGGAAGTAGCCGGGGATATGACTGCATGGGAAAACGCGTGACTGCTGCATATTATGCGGTGGGTGCTGTTGCACTTGTTGCTGACTGCAGAAGGTACTGTAGTCGTTCCTAGATCGGACGTGTGGCTGGCAGTGATGACTAATGAGATGTTGGTGGTGCTGCTGCTGATAGTGGTTGCAGTACGCTGTAGTGGTGCCGTTGTTGTAAAGCGGTGGTGAGAAAGCAGCTGAGTGGTTTTCGTGTTGAGGTGGGTAAGGGCTGCCGAGAGTTGACATCGCCTGAGATTGAGGGCTCCTAATTTGCGCTGGACTGTTGGGCATGGCGATAGTCGACGGGCTATTTGGATAGAACATCGGTGGGCGTTCAGAAAGAGCAAGTGGTTCCGGTGCAACTGCTTGGTTATTTTGCGGCCAACTGATATTACTCGCCGGATTTGGTGACTGTTGAATATACGAACACGGTGTAGCATGAATATTAGTGCCTGGTTCAGGAGCAACGGGTGAGAGCATTTGATCACCGGGCTTATCTGCGACCTGATTTAAGTACTGGAGCATCTCGTCCGGAATAACAAGCTTATTCTCGACCATTTCATCCTCCTCAACTTCGTCGAGATTAACCTCCTCATTTGGATGATGATCCCTGGAATTGCCTTCTCCGCTTTGTTTAGTTTTTACGGGCGGCTTTACAGAGGCTACGCTCTTTGCGAGCAACGAAGGCGATGGTGAAATAACCATTCGATCGGAGCTTTGATTTATTGTTGGCTCCGATTGACGTCGTCGGTCTATTGAGCTTTGCAAAGCACTGGCATTTGTGCAGGGTTGCGTCGTGAGATTTGGTATTGAAAAACGACCATGCTGAGTGCTGCTGTTCGTTGAATTGTAAAAACTGTTACTGTTTTGCAAACGTTGCAAATGCGAGGATATCAAATGAGAAGATGGCGGCGGTGGTAGACTATGACCGTGAGTGGTTGCGATTGACGTTTGACTAGAACGACGCGAACAACCTGGTGATATCGGATCATAGAACGATCCTGTGTTGTAGGAGGGCCGCATCGTTGATATTGAGGAAAGCTGTGATGTCTGGCTGCTGCGCCGGCTGACATCCGCTGATCGCATGCTACAGTAATACGTGCTTGCATTCGAATTGTTACTGTCTCTACGCAACAAAGGATTCTGTACATACTGCGAGTGTTGCAGTCGAGATTGTAATTCAGTCATATTCGCATTTTGGCAAGGAGATAATTTTGGAATAACAGTAGTGGTTGGTGTACCAGGTTCCATCTTCAGATCGGTAATTCTCTGGTTTAGTTCACCAATACCAATGTTGCAACGATTCAATTCTGGAATATTGGATAATGGCGAATTCATTCCTTTTGACTGCAGTCGACTTCGGAAGCGCTGACGTGGACTAACGGTTGTAAGACCTCCTCCCATACCACTGCCACTGCCAATACCACTGCCAATGCCAACCATTGCCCGAAGGACCACTGGTAGTTCTGCAACTTCCAAGTCTTCATCCTCATATGGCCACGCAGGATCGTCCATTCCCAAAGCAGCGCCCCCTATTGTCGTATTTGCTATGCTCGATGGCATGCAGTCACTATGCATATCGTTATGCATGTGTGAGACACTCATTGGACTGTTAATAGGAGGATGACCTGGAGAATTCGCTTCGGATTCTGACTTGATGCTTGGACTAGAAAGGCTAGTTGTTTTTCCTGATTGTAGATCATCGCTGCGTGGACTCGAATCAATTTGATGGTGGCTTGTACCGATTCTTGTACCGTCATCATTGCCTCCACCACTGCCAGATCCCTTGTGTTTCTTATTCGCATAAAACTCTGCGCCGTGTACCGTCTTGACATGCTTTCTCAAAGAACTAGGGTCCGTATATCTTTTCGTGCAGCCTGGTGCCTTACAAACGTATGGTTTCTAATAAATTAAAAAATATATATGCAAAAATAATTAAAGTTAGGAATTTACCAAATTAAATATATTTTTAAAACTGTGCGAAACAACTTACCTCATTGCTGTGTGTTCGATTTTGGTGTTTTGCTCGGTCAGAAGCGTTACTAAACGCCTTGCTGCATCCAGGATATTCGCAAGTGTAAGGTTTCTCTCCCGTATGAGAACGTAGATGTGTCTTCAGATTCTCAAGGCGAGAATATGCCTTGCAACAACCTTCGAACTGAAATGAAAACAGAAACAAACAAAAAATATGGAAATTGTAAAATAAGCCGTTTTGAAAAAGTCATACCGTGCATTTGTGGGGTTTTTCTCCCGTGTGTCGTCGCATGTGTACCACAAGCATGTACTGAGCTTTAAATGGTTTCTCATCGCGAGAGCAGTCTTCCCATCGACAAACAAACGACTTTTTATTCGCTTGAATGTGATCGTTGTTGATGTGTTTCACTAGCTCTTCCTGCGTTATGAATTCAATTCCGCAATCCCGCCAATGGCAATTGGTTTCAACAAAGTCTCCCGGTTCATCCTTAATATCGGTAGTGTCAACTATTGGGGCATCACTTTCGTTGTGCACCGAATGTACTGATTCACGTTTACAACGACGCCTTGCCGCAGCTGCAGCTGCCAAAGTGTTTGAGGCGCTGTCTGCTTCAACTTGAGCGACTCCACCGGAAGTAGATGACGGTTGTTCCACATTCTTCAAAGGCATTTCCTCAAAGTGCTATAAAAAAACCAAAATATTCAAAGTGGCTATAACTGATTGAAGTTTTGAACTTACAATAGATTTTGATAGTGAATTTCCAGCTCCTTGCAAAGGATGATGTCCTAGTGAAAACATGCCGGTACTAGCAGAGGTATGATGCGAAGGAATAGGGTGAAGCAGACCAGCTCCAGCTCGCAACAGATGAGCCTGTAGCTGTTGTAAATGTGGCGTCATACTGCTGTGCATTCCCAAGCCGGGACTCATAGCGCCCGCTGACAAATGGCCATACGATCCACTGGTGCTACTATTCCTAGATCCATTGACGATGGTTGCCAATGAATTCGGCGAGAATCGTATCATTGAGTTGATGTCGAATGAGTCTGAATATGGCGATGACGAAAGAGCTCGTTTTCGACTAATACTTGCACGAATACTTCCCGGTCGGGGGCTGTTAAGTCTTGATCCATCTATGCTGAAATGAAAGTCTGCACTGGCTAGAGAGCTGGCTGGGTGAATATCGCCTAAAGGACCACGTGACCCCAAGTAATCTGAGTTCAAACCGAGCCCTGTTAAATGGAATGATGGCGCAAAATTAGGAGTGTAATTATCTAAGGAGAAAATATACATATATGTATAGAAATGTTATTTTCAAAGTTGTCGAAATTTTCAATTTTTTTTTTTAAGTAATTTCCTAAACCGTAGGTACATCGAAATGTAGTACTGCAAAGGAAACTCACCGTGGAATGATGCGGTTGGGCTAGCTCGCTGCAACGAATATAAATGATCCATGTAACCAGGAATCCTATACGCTGGGTGAAAGTCATGAGGCTGCGGTGGCTGTGGTAATCCAGTTTGCCCGCCACCAGCTGAAGGTGGCGGAGGTGGTGGAGGTGGTAAAACTGTTGCAGCTGCAGCTACAGCGGCTGCACGTCGCGATGCCAGGAACTGCAATTCTGAATAGCTGGAATTGTTGGATAAACTGTAATGTTAATTAAAGAATTCATTTTTAGAGCGGCACCATCTATTAGACAGTTGTGCTTAAAGGGAAACATAGAATAAAACTTTTTTTTAGGTAGGTGGTATTGCGACAAAACCTTCGGTTAGATATTGTCATCAAAATTTTATCAAATATGGCCCACGCCAAAATATGAACAAGGTGCACCTACATTTTGCCACATTTATAAAAATTAAGAATAGACTATCTATGTATATCCCTGTATGCCCACAAGAAAAAGGCGTAAGATCATGATGGATGACATTTTATTTTGTTTTCTATGAATTATATAGCAACATTGTGAATAAAGTCAGTGTTACCTGTTTCCTCTTCAACTTTAGCTTTAAATTGTGGGCGTGGAAGTAGGCGTATTTTTACACTCAAATCTTTCGGGACCCATCAATAAATAATTTTCCTTACATTTTTAATTCATGTTATATAATATGTGTTCGCGTAGATTTATGTAAAAAACATAAGCAATATCCGTCGACGCAATGGCGTATTGGATTACCCAGATGGCTTTTTAAGAATTGTGTTCGACATTATTTACACTAACAATGCTTATGACAGACTATGTATACCCAAGCTTCATTTGCACCAAACAATTTAAAAAAAATACTTGCTTCGTTAGCTTAAAATTAATTGTTATTTTTCTTCCCCAATGAGGGCGATGTTATGAACGAGACATTGTAATTTTCCCATTTTACAGGTATGATTTTAATTCTCCAAATTCTGACTTTTAAGAACATTTTTATTGAAGTGGATGTTTTGGAGTGAAACTAATGGTCACACTGAAGACATATTAGTACCTACTTCAATTTTGACTATCTATTTTATAAATGATCTTATACTTATAAGTTTTGATGAAGTGACAGATCTTGGTGTCATATTTGACAATAAGTTAAATTTATTTTTGCATTATGATTGTCATTGCCAAGTCTAATTCATTGTTAGGCTTCCTTAAATGTAATAGTAAAGATGTTCGTTTAAGTTTTAGACTTATTTATTATTCTGAAATTTGGTATTCGACATATGCAGTTCACGAAGAGAGTACGTTCACGAGGTGCGCTGTTCGTAAATTAATATGTTTGACGAGCTTTCTAATTAAGGCAGAGGGTGGAAACAAGTCTGCAAACCTTAAGTTTCAGACGCAATGCAATTTCCGTCATGTTTATTCGAGATATTCTTAGTTATCCTGCTAATTAACTAGATTTGATCTTTGTTTTAAATATATATACTCCCCAAAGGTCACTGAGGGTTAGAAGCATATTTTTTACAGATAGGCACAGAACCGACTTTGGTAATAATAAGCCAATTAATTATTAGGTGCATAGGAAACGAATTTGATTTTTGCTTGTCGCGAGTAGAATTTAAAAAGCCATTATTCCTTAACTATTAATTAATCCAATTTATGTATATTTGAAATAGTCCATAAGGTGAAGATCGGTAGATGAAGCTTAGTAGCGCAGCGAACTGAGAGAGCCTAAATCTTAGGTATATGGAAAACTTAATAATTGTTTGACTTTTTTTTCCTATACATACCCCTAATTTAAGTGAATTACAAAGTGCGCTGCTTTGCTACAAACATTTTTAGGTTTGCCAGGCCTAGCAGTAACTTAAGAAAAAAATGTGGGAGTCCATTAACATTTACTACAACCACCGAATTTAGATTGGGTGTGTCATCTTCCGAATCCATTTCAAAGCCTATATCTAGAGACAGTTAAGTAGACATACATACATAAAGTGAGGACATTCAAGATTGACGATCACGCTGTAGGTATAGCGTGGCTCGTATCGTACGTAGGCCATAATACTTAATACTTGTTTGTACCTACGCTCCAAGGAGAAAAGTTACATAGTCGGCTAAGAGGCATTTTTGCTCACTCGCCCTTACTTTTTATTTGGTTTAAAAAGTCGCAGAATTGCACCTGTAAAAGGTTTAGCTTGCAAATTAAATTTTTGGCAATCTCACCAATTACCATCCATTTGGAAAAAATGTAATGTAGATAGGTAATGTCAAATAGAGCTTCAAAAACCATATTTTTTATATTCACAGTCACGGGCACCCTCTGTGGCTATTTAAAAAAAAATGTTTGCGGGTTTAAGAGGACTTGAATATAGAAGTCGACTATCTGTATAATTACTCATCCGTGCTCGGGTTTTGTGCTTCGTTGCGGTCGTATCCTACGCATGCATTTATTTTCCCCCTCGATTCGACGAATTACTTGCTGGTCACTCTTCCAAAGGCCTAAACATGGTCGAAAGATATTATATGATGACGTCTTTATTTTGTGGTAATCACGCTTGATGATGATCGTTCATCTGATCGCCATGTAGAGATGATGATGATAATTACGTCGCCACGGTAATGATGAAGAGTACGACGAGTAGGTAACCATTACAACACGAAACACTTTTGGTAGGTAGATACTTTTTAATAAACCTATGTAGGTATCTTTTAGCGGTGCGCATGTGAAGTGCGAGTTCTTTTTTTGTTTTGTCTATCTCTATGCCTTGGGATTGATATTTCTTTCCATCGCATAGTGTTAATGTAGACATTTTCTAAATAAACTTTAATGATGATCTTATGAAAAGGAACTAATTGGGTACGGCGACCAAATTTCTTTTCTTTTTTTTTCGTTAAACCTGTTTAACAAATTTTTTTTTTGTGCATTTTCTGATGGGACCAAAAAAAAAACTTCATGGATTGAAATTAAAAAAAAAAATAATACATAATGATTACAATCGGATAGATGCAGGTTTGTTTCCTGTGCAGCATTGTGAACATCACGTATTATATGTAGGATTGCAGGGACAGATTTGTGTTTTTGTTATTTTTGGAATACATTCATCCCGGTTGTGTGCACATTTTTCTGAGATTCGCTTGCTATGTCCTGTTCTATTCAATGGTGCTGTTGGCCTCCACCCCCACATCTCCCTGATTGCTGTGAACAGTGAGCGAACTCACCTTCAGTCGCCCCTCAACTTGTCGTAGGTACCACCATACACATACATTCATCGTTTAAGATTAATGAAGCTGAAAACTGAAGCTCAAAGTAGATGCATACTGAAATTATACGCCGACAGTTGCAATATACTGTTCGGTCTCTTTTGAGACTGTAAGCAATAATCGTCTGCTACTCCTCGATTCCTCGGGGTCGGGTCGGGTACAAAAACACACGAGAAAACTTACTTATGGAATTAAGAAGAAAACCATAAAAAAGACGAAAAAAAAAATATACCTACAACGAAAGAAAGAAAATAAATGACTTCAGCGACAGCCAACGAAAAAAATAAATAAAAATGTCTTGGAAAAATTGAGTTGTTCACGACGGACGATGGCTGGGTCTAGAGCGCGCATGGGATGCAATCCGATGAGTGTATTCTGTATGCACCATAGAAGGAACATGTTGCTGTGATGTGTACCGTATCTATACTATATATTTGGTGGAATCATCTTGCGTCTTATTCGTCATTTTGATTGCCCCGTCATTTTTTTCCTTGTTTGTTACTGTTGCTGCTCTGTTGTTTTGGCTCTTTATACACCACTGTATAATATAGACTGTTCTGTACACATATCATTAGTATAGGGAGTAACAAATTTATTGCAAGCCCACCAGCGAAATAAAATAAAAAATAAACAAAACAACACTGTTCCAACAACACATAATAAAAACAAAATACAAGCATCGCGCATAAAAAAGGGGATTACGACGACGACGAAGAAACGAAAAGATGATGATGAAGCAAATGCCGCTGCCGATTCAAATGCTGGGATGTCGATGGTGATGCGATGATACTTAGCGGCAGGTTAATAACGATTATTTATATTGAGAAAGAGAAGAGCACACAAAAGACACCCGCTACCGGCGACACTGATTCAAAAACGTATTCTTTAAATTCACACTTTTGATTCCTTTGTTTTTGTGTTATAACACGTGGTTAGCCAAAGCCTCACCCTTTCAATGAAATACTTTTTTTCCACCTAATTAACGATCTATGTATATTCGCAAGCAATGTTGGTAACCGCAAATGTGGTCAATTACATTCCAACGATTTGTCAACACTTTTTTTTTGTTACCCCAAATTGTAGACATAATTTACTGTTGACAAAGTTGTATCACTCAAATGTCCATTCAATCGTAAAAATGCCTTCTGTGGTCATCTCTTAATAATCTGTTCAAACCGTGCAAGCAGAAAGGCTGAAATGTTTAACATACATACATACATACATTATGTACATCATATGGACTTCCATTCCATAAAAACAAAAAAAAGGTAAAACAAGGTAAAAAATGTTCTCCCCGCTTTGGCTGCGTTGCAAACTAGCACTTCTTCGTTCACCATCAACGCAAACAAAGAAGGCTTAAAGAAGTAAACTAAGTCGTTATCGTACAAGTTTTTGCTCTTAGGTCCTTGCCGATAATTACTCTCTGCAGCATGTGTATGTAGATAAGTATTAAGTTTCTTTTTGGAGATGTCTAATGAAGCTATAATAAATCAAAGGGTTTTTTTTTCGTTCAGCAGCAGCAAGAGATGAAGACAACGGCTGCTTTTTTTTCGTTGTTGTCTGGCACTGGCAGATGATGTTTATTATATTACACACTATTATTATTCTAATACATTATAATATCTTGACCTTGGATACACCTCATACCTTTGTAAGCGTTTAGCTGCGCTTCTTCAGAATCCTATTAATTATGGCTACATTGCAATTATACAAACAACTGATGGACACAAATATAAACACCGTACGTAATATCCCTAGGTACATACATATAAGGGTACATGTACAGCAGGAGAGTAGTACTTCTGGGTTTATAGAGAACTGTAAAATGGATTGCCGGAGAGGTTTACTTTCACCCTTTAAAGTGAAAATTTTCGATATTGAGGTAACTAGAACTTTTCTTAATGATTTATGTAACTTCAGAAATAAATATACCACTTAAAGAATTTTGTACACCTTATCGACCTCCATATAGATATCGTGTGTGCTTTTATAAGTCCAGAACAAAGTTATATCGTTTAAGTACTACTTTTTTTAGCTTTTCATTTCAAATAGAGTTTGTAGACTGATACATACAATATTACTGATTGCCATCATGCCACAACATGGGTAGTGTAAAGGTTAGTGTGTTTAACTTCTAACAGGGTTATATGTTCGAATAACATAGCATTTTGCAATACCGCACCCTTTGCGAATGTCTGTTCCTGCATTTGGATCTTTTTTCGGTTTTTACGATCCAACTAACATGGGTTTAATTTCCTTAACGGACAAACGTTTAAGGTTCGACAGCCCTTAGACCTTCTGTAAAGCTTTTGTCTGAAGCAACATCTTTATTGAAGTCTTGACTTACATTACTACTTAAATTAGGCTTCTTCATTGCTTCTTTAGGTGTAGTTGTCGATAAAGCAGTATTATTTTTCTACGAGTAAGCCTTAAAACTACGTAAAACTATATATAACTACAAAGCGTCATTAATTGAAAATACGTACATATATGGAAGGATACCTTCTTAGCTTGCATAATTTTAATATCGAAGTCTTAAAAATGTTGTATGGTTTTGAAGTTTTAAAAATCAAGGAAACAGTCTTTCGTTTGCTGTAGCGACATTTAAGAAGACATTAAAAGAATCAGAATATCCGCAGGGCTTTACCGATTGGGCCTAACCAATCAATGTTTGGTTTTCTAAACTAAAACAAATAAACCTTATCAAAACTGAAATGTTAATTTGGGGAAGCACCTTCGACTTCTTGATGCCCTCCATAAGACTATTTCCCTGGCGCAAAGTGCTCCAAGTGTAGCATGTATATTTTTTCTACCGCAACAACTTAGGAAATTTTAATTAAACCGCAGTAAACTCTTTGATGTAAATAAATGCCAACATTACTAAATTCTTCGCATGAACAGTTGAACAGTGGCCAACATTTAAACATTCAACTGGCCCTTAAAATTGTTTAGCAAACACTGCATTAACACAGAGGTGTAGGTGTTAATTAAATCTTTTTTTAATGGGAAAGTTACACTTTAAAAAAAAAGTTCAGTCATATTAATTAATACATAAAAACAGACTCACTCTAGCACGTTAATGTGTATTCATTTAAATATTAAGATTTAAACGATTGCCCCCGTCACGATAATTATAAGACAGTTAAAACTGTGTATCCCTCTATATGAATGTCAAACCAGATAACTAGCTACATATATGTATAAAGTGTGTGTTAAAAAAAAATAATAATATCCACAGAGAGCGCCCCAATCTCATGGATCGCTTGTATCTATATATACGAGTTTTTGTTCGTACGTCTTTTAAATATGAGCAACTGCTGTGTTCATTGTTAACGACTAAATCAACTAAATTGAGAGGTTATTATTACGTTGGTCACGCTAACTGATTTAGAAAGGTGTACCACACCACTTCCTAGAAGTCCTAGAATATATATATATATGTGTATACTATATAGCCCTAGACCGCTAGACTTAATTTTTTCGGCCGTGTTGTTCTTTTTTGAATTACATACAGTAGCGAACATTTAACTACCTACTTTAGGATTCCTTCGTAGGCATTTTTAGAATGAAAGTTGATATCTCGGCAACAACAAAATAAACGCTTCGAAATTGTATGATAAGTTAGAAGGTATATGCATGTAGGTACCTACCGACGGAAATTGTTTTAAGAATATGTGTCCTTTTTGGTATGAAGCGTACAACAAAATAAACGCTTTGAAATATTGGTACCAACACACCCGATGTTAGTTGGTTCGTGTGAATGAGATGTTGCGTGCAAGATTAAAGTCGGATGACCATTTTAGAGGACTTTTTATTACTTCTGATTGATGGACATACATATGTATATATAAAATATATGTTGTCATTGTATATTATGTATATCACTTCTAAGCTCAAGAATGACATTCATTGATGCTGACTACGAATTATGGAAAAACATGATTGAAAATTTTACCCAAAAAGTACACTCCGAAATCGAAAGCTTTGGCTAACAATTTTATAAACTAATAAGGAATCGTTTACATTAAATTTGTCTACCAGACATAGTGTTCTCATTTAATTTTCAGTTCAGATTTAATCAATAGTTCAATGCGAAATTGTGCATAAATCCTGATTTTTGACCAGTGTCAATTTAATTAATTATCGCCTTGCTAAAAGCATTGACTTGGTTATACGGGTGGCAAGGATATTTTATATCGTCGGCTTAGAGTCTAAACCGTGTAACTCGATTTTTAGGATATTTAAGATTATTACATCAATAAAAAAGTCAAATGAAGACGCATAGCGTTATAAAGATCAGTAAAGTGTAAGTGATCCAAATCGCATGATGAGTAAGACAGTTGAGCACTTAACTTTCAAAATGAACTACTTACCCTATCGGAACTAAGAAGTGTATACACAGAAACTTTTTGTGAAACGATTAAAGAATATTTCATTTCTTATATTGTGTAGAAAAAAAATATATGACAAAACACAAATCATATTTTAAATTTTATTACAAGGAGAGAAAAAGTGTTTTTGGTGTAGTTTTTTCCTTCTACTGCTAAATTTTCATTTAAGGAGTTAGCAGGTTTACACTCCAAGCCGACGATACGTTTTAGAAAATGTATATTCGAAGATGTAAGCCTGGCGGTTAGTTATTTATACCAACCAGATAAATAATAGATGATCATTTGATGTCCTTAATAATCCCATTCTAAGTTTAGCCCTTCAATAATGTGATTTCGCTCGCTGCCACCAAAATAAACTCTATATATCGCCTTTAAATGGAGAAATGACAAAACAATGTATATTTGTATGTACATACATGTATGATAGTATATTGCAGGAACACTTATAACCTATAAAAATAAAAATGAAGCATCAGACTCTTCGAATTTTTTTTTGTATTTATGTACATCAACAAAACCGCCCGTTTGTCCGTCCATTTAAAAAGTCTTATGAAATTTGATCTGATATGCAATCGATTTAGCAGAGAGAGAGAAAAGTATGTAGGAAAAAACAAAATCAAGCGGGTCGATGGTTCAAGTGGTTTGAGAAGATGCATCCGTCGGCATCCCAATTGTTCGACTGTTGGTTTTTCATTAGTTTTGATTATGATGAAACAGATAATACATATATTTTGTTGGTTCGTTGTATTTTTCTTCATTCAAAGTTTCTCTTTTCTTGTGTTTTGCAATGTGGGACTGCGTATTTATGAGTAAGATCAGACTTTTTTTTTAGAAATAATGTCTGTTAGAAACTTAAAACATGTTGATGATATCGAATTTCGGTTTTTTCTTAAAACAATTGTTTGAATACAGTTTTTATTGCCTTTTGTTTTAAGTTTATTGAATTTCCCCTCTACAGAAGTTCTGAAAGGACATTTTCTGGGTAAACAAATTTGATTGAATTTTTTTCTATATTCTTCAGTGCGTCGAAAAGAATGATGATTAATTGTTTTCGATTTTTGAGATTTGTGTTATATGTGCGGTTTAATCCCAGATGATTTGCCCATTTCTTAACAACCTGATAACAGGTAGACATAATGATGCAAAAAAATCATTTGTCTGATCAGTTATTTTCTACTTTAATACCAGCATATGAAACTACTATTAGTGTGGTGGTGTGTGGTGTAGTTAAAGTAGGGAACGAAATCAGTCTTTTCAAAGCAATTTCATAAAACCTTGAGTAAAAGATTTCAAAGTGATTTGGGAGAAGCAGAAGAATAAAAAGAAAGGAACAAATGCGTCTTTGAAAATGGATGGTGATAAGAATTTAATACCATTTAACATCAACCATGAGGTTGAACAAATAGTTGTAGATGGTCTTCTTTCTTTGGATTTATTTCAAGTAAACCATTTTCCAAACTCTATTAATAGAATATTGGACTTAGTTTTTCTTAATAATGAAATTAATTTTACTATAAGTGAAGCTCTGGATCTTATAGATTCCAATAAAATGCATCATCAAGCCTTACTTTTGGAGATTAATTTTCTTAATTACTCCAGTGATTTAAATAATATTAATTCCGCGTTATCTTATAATTTTTCGAAAACCAATTTCGTTTCTTTACAGGAATATTTGAGTGGTTTTGATTGGGATGAACTGCTGAAATCCCCCAATTTAAAAGGTAACTATGATATATTTTTGGATAAGATCAAATCTGGTTTTGAATTATTTGTACCAAAAACGCGTCTTAACAAAAGGTTTAAAATTCCTTGGTCAAATAAAAGATTAGTTAATTTACGTAACGTAAAAAGGGAAGCTTATTCTCGTTATATATCAAATAAAACTAATTCTAACCGTGAACTTTTTTTGAGATTCAGGAAAGAATATGAATTTTTAAATCGGTTTTTATACAGGCAATATATCTTGTCTGTAGAATCGTCGGTGAAGCGTAACAGCAAATCGTTTTGGAATTACATTAATTCGAAAAGAAATACCACAGGCTTTCCTAAAAGGTAATGGAATTCGAAGATGTAAGTTCAACAGATTTGAAAAGTACGTGTAATTTGTTCGCTGATTTCTTTGAGTCAGTGTACAATAAGTCGCATGTGCAGGTAACGGGAAATCATAACATTATGATTCCTGAAGTTCTGGACATCGGTGTGTTGCAACTCTCGGATGACGATTTAATAAACGCGTTAGAAAAACTAAATTTAAATAGCAACTCTGGCCCAGATGGGATTCCTGTGGTAATATTAAAAAAATGTCTATCATCCGTTTTTCATCCACTTAAAATTATTTGTAACCAGTCTCTTGTAACTGGGAACTTCTAAAATGAATGGAAATATTCGTTCATAACACCTATTTATAAAAGCGGTTTAAGGCAAAAAGTAGTAAACTATCGGCCTATATCAAAGCTTTCTGCAATACCAAAATTGTTTGAAAGTATTGTTAAGGACAAACTCTTATTCGCGGTAAAAGAAATTATTTCAAATAGTCAGCATGGCTTTGTTCGTGGTAGATCATGTGCTACTAATTTAGCTTTGTTGACTAATTATATATTTAATAGATTTGATGAACGATTACAAGTTGATGTACTTTATACTGACTTTACGAAAGCGTTTGACAGGGTGCATCACACACTTCTTTTGGCTAAGCTAAAGTCTTTGGGTTTTCATTCATCAATGCTAAAATGGTTTCGTAATTACCTAACTAATAGAAGGCAAATGGTTAAAGTCGATGGTTTGACTTCTCGCGTTATAGAAGTTACTTCCGGTGTTCCACAGGGCAGTCATTTGGGCCCGTTGCTATTTATATTATTTATAAATGATGTTCATGAAATATTTCAATTTTGTAATGTCTTGACTTTTGCCGATGATTTGAAATTATTTTCGCGGATAAAAAATGTATCTGATTGCATTCGTTTTCAGTCAGATATTAATAGATTGTCGGAGTGGTGCAATCGTAATGCTTTGGAACTTAACATTTCTAAATGTAAAGTTTTTTCGGCATATCGTATTAGTACTACAATTTTGCATAATTATTTTATAAATGATCTTAGACTTCAGCGTTTTGATGAAGTGAAAGATCTTGGTGTCATATTTGACAATAAGTTAGGTTTCTTTCTTTCATTATGATTATGTCATTGCCAAGTCTAACTCATTGTTAGGCTTCCTTAAACGTAATAGTAAAGACTTTAGAGATATAAATAGCCTTAAAATTATTTATTGCTCGTTAGTCAGACCTTATTTAGAATATTGTTCCGTAATTTGGGATTCGCCACATGCAGTTCACGAACTTAGATTCGAAAGAGTCCAAACTTCACGAGGTACGCGGTTCGTAAATTAAATATATTTGATGAGCTTCCTAATTATGGCAGAAGGTGCAATTTAATTGGTCTGCAAACCTTAAGTTTTAGACGCGATGCAACTTCCGTCATGTTTATTCGCGATATTCTTAATTATCATATTAATTCACCAGAATTGATCTTTCTTTTAAATATATATGCTCCCCAAAGGTCACTGCGGGTAAGAAGCTTATTTTATACAGATAGGCATAGAACCAATTATGGTAATAATGAGCACATTTAATGAATTCTGCAACGAAATTGATTTTTGCTTGTCGCGAGCAGATTTTAAAAAGTCCATTAATGCATTAACTTTAAATTAATTATATTTGTAATTACTTGAAATAGTCT
Organism: Ferdinandea cuprea; assembly: GCA_963576555.1. NCBI lineage: Eukaryota > Metazoa > Arthropoda > Insecta > Diptera > Syrphidae > Ferdinandea > Ferdinandea cuprea. Next base: position 24,892,024 of record OY754962.1, read on the forward strand.
ATAAGATGAAGATCGGTAGATGAAGCTTAGTCGCGCAACAAACAACCGTTGCGTAAAGCGATACTGAGAGCTTACACTTTGTGTTTTGCTCTGTGATGGTATTAAAAAAAAATACAAAAATATAGAAAATCAATTGGTACAACGTGGAGGATGAAAAAGGAGAGGCATTTATTAGAAACATGCAAAATTATCTTCGAAGAAAAGAATGACAAGGACAGTGAATAAGATATTTGGGATATGTAGTGATATGTAAAAAGAAAACGGCATTCAGAGATTGATCAAAGTGCACCAGTCATAATATAGATGATAAGGCTTGCCTCGATTTGGAATTCAAACGTTGCAAGAGCCTCGCGAAGAAGGAGTGCGCAAATTGTATAGAGAGCATGTATTTTTAACTGAAAAAATATATTCTTGTTATGTACCAGGCTATCGAGGAGCTACGAACAAACAACTTAAAGAGCAGAGCGGAAGAAATGCTCAAGAAATTCCTTCGCCGAAGTTCATTAACAATGCTCAAGGCGAAGTCCTAGTGGATGACGATCAAATATTACACAGGTGACGGCGGGATTGTAAAGCACTTTTAAAAGAACACTTACCCCATTAACCTTTTCATAAACACAATGAAGAAGTAACCGTTACCAAAGTCAAGAAAGTTATAAAAACCAATAGGCCTCTTTAATTAGCTCGGTTATGGCTAATATCATCCAGTCGTGCACTATAAGTTGGTTCAGGTGCCTTCCACTTGTGCGCGCCACCTAAGGCCAGGCTTTTCTTCGGCTTAGCCAATTCAAACGCTAAATGCGCAATTTGACCAGGTCAATGTGGTTTTGTAAGAAGATGGAAGATATCAAGTCCAGATAGCTCGTGATTCCTATCTCTAAGCCCATGAGAACCGATTCAATGCCAAACCAGTGGAGGGAAATTTATCTTCTTTCGTTGCACAAAGGAGAGGGAAATGCGCGAAACTGTGATATTTTAATCTATCAAACCGATGTCACACACCATGATGATCGTCGAGCGGGTAGTATATATATATATACAATAACACACCTATCTGATGACCAGTGCTGCTTTGTCGAGGGTAAATCAACCACAGATGCCCATAGTAAATGGATCATAATAGAAAAACACAAAGTTTTTTGCAAATGGATCGTAATAAAAAAAACATCGTTATTCTTTTAAGGATGTGGACAACGAGGAGTTTCTGAAACCTACGTGCAGATGATTTAAGAGGGAGCCAAGACAATAGTAAGATCCTCCTCTGGAGTCACCGAAGAGTACCCAATCAAAGTCGGTGTGCACCAACGAAGCGTTTAAAGTTTTTTGCTTTTAATTGCTATACTCTTCCTTGAAGGAAAAGTAACAGACCCGAAAGCATATCAGTTACTCTTTGCTGACGATGGAGCTATCATAAGCGCTATCAAAATTCCCTGTAACGAGCCCTTGATACCTGGGTAAATGTTTTGGAGGGTAATGGGTACCGCATTCACCCAAAAAGATGGAGTGTCTGTACTATATTCCAGACATTTATTTGAATGGAAAAGTGAAAAATGAAAGTTTGCTAAATGAACAGTGTACGACATCATCAAAAAATTAAGTGGCAGGAAAACTCTGCCTTCTTATGTACCCGAAAAATGTCCCTGTGCTGAAACGAAGGCTCGTCACTCCTAGATCACACAAATGCAGCAACGCTGTGATAACTTTTCTAAAGCTTCACGCTGTTAACCCTTTACAAGGTTATGGCAACTATAAAACCACCCTTGACACCCTCAACAAAAAAAACCTCTCCACATTTAGATGTATTTACGACAGTACAATTGTTCCTTAGAACTTACATTTACCTTTAATTGGTAACCTACTAGTGAATACGATTGTTTTTTGTTTTAAGTTTTAGTAGACGTAGGTAATATTACCAAAACTGTTTGTAAAAGTATATAGATTATACTACCAATTGCTATCCACTTGAAATTCAACTCACGAGAGGGAAATTAAATCATCCAAAATCTTTTAAAAGAAAAGAAAAGGCTAACAACTCAAAACCGAATGAAATAACTCGCGTACTATATAGATAGTTTAGGCAGCTCATTGAGCGCGATTCTCATGGTTTTTTTTATTTTGTGTTTGTATGTTTTTTTGTCAAGTTGCGCGTTTATAAATAAAGAGCCTAGAGTTTGCAACTCTTCAACTATACTGATTCTCTCTTCGAAACAATTAATTTTACGTGACATGAATTTAATTAAGCGAATTTAACTAAGCGGATGTCGCATATAAGAGTCAGTCGTTTTTTGCTATGAATTGAAATGTGTTTCGAGCGTAAAACTGTTGATGAACATGGTATTGGTCGATTAAGTGACGTCTTGTGATTCTCTTATTGAATTTTGATTATTTTATCAAATTTACAAACAAAAAATTAAATCAATTACGTACATATATATGTAGTTATATTTCCACATGTAGACAAATTAGTACACGTGAATATAGGTAAAGGTATAGATACCTACGTATTCACCTTTATGAAATTACCTGATTGCATACAACATACAATTTATATATCCTACTCAATTCTCCACTCCTGCTATATAAATACCCACCACTCTTGCACACGGCAAGATGTAGTATGGACGAAATGAAACGTAAAACTTGAACAAAAATACCTTTATTTTTGCCCCAAGGGTAGCACTAAAAAGGACTTAAATTCTTTAACCGATAAACCATTAAATGACTTCATTTAATCATTCAATCTGTAAGCAGCAATCTTAAATTTTCTTCTCTTTGCTTTCATGTTGGCTCAAATTCCCTTGTTGCTTAGCCGTCGTGTTTTACCATGGGTATATCTATGTTCTCTTTCTTCAAAAGCTAAAAGCAGATTGAGATTGTATAAGGGGCCTGCAAGTAAACAGGCAATGCAACAAAAAATCGCGTTAGTTTTGTGTTGCTGGTTATGTACGGAGGATAGTAGGGAGCCACAGCCAGGCAGGCAGGCCAGCTAGCCAGTCATACAGGCCAGGTCGGCCGTTGGTTAAATGTAAAGGTGGTCATGATTTTTTGTTCAGCCCTTTTTCTTCCTATAGGTATTTCATCTTAATTTGATATTAACAACGAAACGTTATCGTCGTGAAGCTATATGGGAACATTTCGATTCTCTTTTGGGATACTTTTTTTTATGCTGCTCCATTTATTTATTTTAATTTTTTTTTGTTTTTATTTGGTTTTTCGTCTTCATTTTACTGTAAACACTGCTTAATTAAGTCGATTTTTTCGTCTTCTTTTCATGTAATAAATACGCTGCTGGTGAACGTAGACGGGCCATTAAAATGTGTACCTTCTTGATTGAGGGAATATTTAGGTGAAATGAAACTTGATAATTAAGACGTGTGAACATTTTAATTCGGTGAATTTTAAGCTCGGTTTTACTTGCAATGTATTGATATAATTAATTGATTAATAAATCAAGAACAAATGCGTATACACATTTAAATTGTATTTGATAAATATGTACATGTTCTGTAATCAGAAAGATGCGCGTAAACTTTAAGGTCTCACCTATTTACCTTCATTGATTGTAAATGTCAGTTCGAGTAAAAGATTGTCAACACTTAACTTGTATTTGACATAGATGCATGTTATCTATGAACCAGTTTGTTTCGAAGGGAAGTTAATTTTTGCTTAAAGTTGAAATGAGCTGTACCATATTTTTTATTATTTAACTAATTTAACAGCGTTCAATGCTAAAAGAAAATTGTTGAGTTAGAATTATTGAATGAATAGTGGAATAATTATAATAAATTTAACTGGCCAGTTAATATTTCATCAATCAGATATTTTCGATTTTACCATTAGAAATTAGAAATTCTACTGCTGAATATATACACCATATGTACTGATCACAACTTATCCTTAATAATACAGTAATGTAAGTTTGCCTTATTGCGGCGTAGGTAGTTGAAATCTGACTGTCGCCATTCAAATGTCTACTTATGACAAATTTAAATGTTTTGCTAATGAAATAGGTACTTAAATATTTCCTTGAAATAATTTAGATATAGTTACACACCAAGAAAGAATGAACCATTTGATGTAGACCAAGTCCGTTCGGGAATGAAGAAGGTTTCAATAGCGCACTCTTAAATTCGAGTTACCTCACTGTTACTAACTGCTGGAATTAAAAGCAGAAAATATTAAGCTTTATTGTTTGTGTCACCCTCTCCAACTCCACAAACGATGTCCATGATTTCGACATTTTGAATAATAAGAAAGATAGATTTTGCAGACGCAAAATGTCTCAACAATTAGTCTTAGGAGTGGAAGGTGTTTTTAAATCTATTAGGATTTATTTTTCATAAATCCAAGTAGTGCAGTTGCTTTTATTTTTCACTTAAGATTTAAATAAAAGGGCAATTTACTTAGCATGAGATTGGTTCTTGCTCAATTGAGTGAGGATTTTGGAAAGTATTTAATTTCTTATTTTTAACATCCTAAATAAATAAAAGGGGAATTTGCTTAGCATTTGTAAAAGATGCAAAGTTTATTCATACCAAACAGCAAACAGCCTGTGCTCAAAACATCAATGGGCGGAAAGAAAAACAAAGAATCTACTAATAACAAATTTGATTCGACGTCTTAAACAAGAGCGGGACCACTAAATCGCCCGCCATTCCGTAAAAAATTAAAATTTAAATCTGCATGCTAATCCCAATTTACCCATATTCCTTCCACTATACTGTGATTTTGTTAAGGAAAATATGAAACTGGAATTCATCCGAGACAATAATGCAAAATTAATATACTTATAAAAGTCCTTCACTTGCTCTCAACGCAATTTAAAGGTACCTCAGATTGGCTTTTAAGCGATTCCTCCATATTATTAAACATTAAAATATATTAGGCGTATACGGCCTTAGAGCCTAGCTTCTTCACTTACAATTAAATGCACGTGAAATGCTCTGACGTGCAATGCTATCTTAGGAGACTTACATTGGAATTTAAGTTCACGGATAGTAATGGTTTGGTATCAGTTCAGCATGTCCCTCAGTGTTAAACGTTTTACTTCTTCTTCAAAAAAAAAAAAAACAAAACTGAGTATGCAACATTCTTGGCACCACCCCAAGTCTCCACAAATCAAAAAATTGACTAAAACCCTTAGAGTTGTGTTTTGAGGAACTTTAAATAAGAACATTGAAGAAAATTAATCGAATCATTTAGCCATACAGGGTCTAGAGAGACAGACTGACGGAGAGACGTAATGGCCGGATCCACTTGTTTATATTGCAAGAGTGCCGATTTGCATTTTAGCTGAGAAAGAGAAAAAAACCTTGCTCCTCGGCGCCGTAAAGACAAGGGTTTCATAGAGCATGCACTTCGTCCTTCGAGTTAGAAGTATAGAACAATTTTTTTTCCAAGCTGAGGTAGCAACGGGTTCTTAGGGATCTCTACTAAGTTATCATTCGTGGAGTTGATATTCACACCGAGATAGATGAACTCCTTAACTATGTACCACGAAGTTGCTGTTATCAATAGTGACATTTTGTCCCAGTCAGTAAACCGATGTTTGTTTGTTTATTTGTCTTCTTGTCCTCATTTACTTCAAGGCTAAGCTAGAAGTAAACCCAGTAGCTGAACTGATCTGTTAAAGATAGTGCCTTCCGTGTTGGTACCTGCCCTGCGAACTATCTGCTCAAGAACAAGATTGCAGAAATCACATGACAGAAATATGATGCATGTTTAAAAGAGTTGAGCTGCCAACCGCGATCATTGCACCGCGTGTTTTCTAAGCAAATATGTAAATCATTATCATGGGCTACATAATTGTAAAATAAGTGGCCATTGATAAAGGAAATTGTTATTAAAGTGTGCAAAATTTGGCCACGACTAGTACAATTCCACGCAAGCGTGCATGGGTACATGCCAAAATCTCTGATCTTATTGCATATCACAGCATTCGCAAATTGTACCCATAACAACAATAACCACACACTTACCTTACTACTTACTACTGGCTCAACTCGGTTAAATTGTGTGTTAACGTGCGGTTAAAGCCTTTAATTAAGTGATCAACCACTCATCTTCAAGCGTCTCACGTCATTCACCGCAACAGACGAAAGATATACATATCATACTTGAAGTCTTCTTCAGCCAAACTCTTAACAAAGAAGGATAGTTTGCGAATTTACGGTCAAGAAGGCCTTATAAATTAAAACCGGAAAGTAACACTTAATTATAACTAAACGACAGTGATTTCCAATTCTCTTCTTGAGCGTTGTGTTTTCTTGTTTTCCTATTTAAAGCATTATTGTTAATGGATTTGTTAACAACTCCCTCGCTCTCCCTCTCTCGCTCTGTGTTTTTCTTATCGGAGCAATATCAAACTTTTTAAAACTATTCGGGTAATAAATTAAAATCAACCACATAAACTAGAGAGAATTCAGTAGTCTTATAAAAACATACATACACGAAAGACAACAGAGAAAAACAAAATATTAAATAAATAAAAGCAACAACACTTTAATGGCTTAATTTCGTCCGAGCACGTTATAAATTTGTATCGCGCCGGTTCTGGAGTAGGTACCGAATGTGCGCGCTGAGTTCAGTCTCAGCAGTGTGTTTTGTTTTATTTTCTTCTTTAGGTTTTTTTTGTTCTTTTTGTCAACGGATCTTAATGAGATAACCCAACATCAAACAGCGTGAACTCGAGAAACAACTTTAATCAGAAAACAGAGCCGTAAAATATTTAAAAAATTAGAAAAAGGAATTTCATTAAGTCAGACTTGTTTTCGATGAAATGGATGTACGTGTACGTATCTCTGTGTGCATATATGTACAACACACTGTAGTTGTGTGTGTGTGTACCTTTTTCGACCCTCTGCATGCGTTGTCGTCTCTTAAACAGAAATAAAGGTAATGTACAGACAAAAAGATACACCTTCCCTCGGGATAAGCGCGTCATGACGACCAATTTCCGAGAAATTGTGATATCTCCTTGGCTTGCCTTATTGCTTTACTTGTATATTTTTTTGTAACGTCCTGCTGTCTCTCAGCCATCCTCGCTTTTAACATAGTCATCGTCTTTTCTTCTTTTTTTGTACCTCCCTTGGTTATACCTCCTCCTCCACTTTCTATCTACAGTGATCATCAGTTGAATCTTGTCACATAATCATATTGGGAATGCGTCCGTGAAAGGTTACATTTCACAAATGAAACTGATTTCTGGAAATTGTGCTCTTCTCACGTCTGTAGGTTTATACGTTGTTAAGAAAAGAGTCTCAGACTCTGAGTGCATGTTGATTTTTGGGTTTGCTGTGTTTTGTCTTGTCTTTATCTGAACTTTTATTAATTTTTTTTTGTTTTTTTACTAAGACTGCTGATGGTATCTTCATCTTCTTCGTTAAAGTATTTTTGTTCTTTTTTTCTATTTGAAATGGCCGATAACACTATTGCAGTTGCTAATAAATTATGATTAAATTTCTGTTCCCTAGTAGTGATATGAATATAATATTGTCAGTACTCCTAAATGAGTCGTTAGGTACCTATATTGTCGTTAAGCGACAAAAAGAAGTATTTAAAGATGAACAACATTTCATTGGCGGTAGCTAGCAGCAGAAACCATGTCATCGAAAATGGGGGAACCAAATCACACCGTCTGTTTTGGTTTTGTTGTTTTCTCTCGTACGCTACGATTTGCTTTTTAGTGTTCGTATTAGCTCTTCTAACTAGATTGTATAGAAGGCAGTTACCTTTATTTGTAAGTATACCCCGAGTTAATATATCGAAGTTGGGTAGCTTGTTTGAGTGTTAGTGGTGGAGTACTTGATTGCCATCAGCCGCAGCAGCAGCCACCTGAGAGTAGTATCTTTTCTGATTGGCCCAGTGGACTATGAATGCTCAAATGATGGTTGGCAGTGCAATGGAATACAAACACTGTTGTTTTTGTTCTTTTCACGGATACGTAGTTAGTTGGATTGGTCATTTTATTGCCTTGATATATAAATACAACTTGTGATAAAAAAAAAAAAAATAATTTGAACAAGGTATATAGGTAGGTAGCCAAGTTGTTATTTAAATAAAGTATATGTTGTCTTTATGCTCTCATGATGATATAGATAATAATATTCCTGCAGCGCCAGTCCACACTAAAATGCCTTTATCGTGAAGGGCGACTACAGTTGAGATATCACATTTAAAATCTGAATTCTTCCCCGGAACAGTGCGTGTGAATCTGTGAGTTGACACGACTGGGGATCACCGTTGGATTACACAAATCTTATTTATTTTTTTCAATTTTGTCCCTGGTCACGCTGTTACCTTGTCGTCTCGAATCTGGGGGGTTGAGTTTAACGATTTTGGGCAATATTTCCCATGCGCCTGATATGGCTGAGCCAATGTAGTTGACGTTCGCGGTTGCATCTTCTCCTCCTTTCGCCATCCTCGCAAATAGGGCCATTCTCCGAAGATATAGTTTAGTACTCAAAATAGTTTAGTACCTGGTTCTCTTTCCTGCTTATCGTCCAGCACTCAGCAGTGTTTTATAGAGCTTCCACTCCATCATTCTTGTTTGAAACCCAATTGTTTTGTCAAACTGAAGTAGGTTTTTTAGGATAATCATTTCCTTGTGGAGTTGACGCTAACCCCGAGGTAGACAAACTCTTTAACCGCAAATTGATGTTTATGCTTTCAAAAGTTACATTTTGTCCTATGCCTTTGCTTGTTTGTTGAAAGAAAGAATTTACAGTGAACTCTTTCATAAGCGTCCGCTGAACTAAATTAATGACATTTACTATTGTTTCAATTTAGTTGAGCTACCGTCCGCTTATTTTGAACTGTATTATACCCAAACAGCTTTATAAAAACACTCCCCTAAAAAGTGGGCGTGGGTTAAAACTTTGTATAGCAAACTTATTAAGAATGAAAACATGTCGGGACTCTATGTACTCCATTTTTTTTTACTTTTAAGGAGAGTGAAATCATTCAACATCATATTTATTGCAGAAGGGTCACGGCATTAAGCTGGGATATGCCTGAATAGTTCTTGCAAGACATAGGATCGCCTATCTTGTAGATGTATGCTCTATGTATAGAGCTGATAGTTCAGTCATCGGGCATGGTTTCTTTCATTCATATATGGTTGATAAGTTACGACCTCTTCCAAACCAACAGGTGGATTTTCTTCTACATTGACTGCACGCGGGCTGCTTTAAGTACTCCTTAAAAACATCGCTGACTAGGTTTCCATCACAATTTTGAATAGCCTTTGCAAACTACAGCTTATTATCGTAAGTTCTGAATTCAGCCGCTACAAGCAATTGGTCAGAGTTTAGAGATATTTGCCGTAAGACGTTAGATCGACCTCCTAGCATCGATTTGCACGTGGTTCGCAGGCTTGGAAACCGAAAACCGCCAAAAGATTTTGAAGCCGTACGCCGGGTCATAAAATTTGTTGATTCTGAACACAAATTCAGAAAACGAAACGACCTCCTTCGAGCCTCAGGAGAAGAACTGTCGATCACTTTCAGAAGAGTTTAAAAGAAGTCTCCTGGAATATTAATCGAAAAGGACATTAGTTCTTTCTACATTCTGTCTACCGAATCAGCGAATCGTAGTTTGGCGACTTTTTTCTTAACCCCGGGCGGGCCCTAACTAAGACAATTACCTCCCATTTAATCAAATAACGATTTACACTTCTAGGTAAGGTTAATTACAGCAGGAATATGACAGCTACGATGCTTGAAGCGAATATTGCCTTAAGGGTGAGCTGCTGGGTATTCCTTGCATTGCGGGAATTGCGGAGTGGAATGTAACTGGCTCACTTGTTGTGGAAATACCGAAAAGAAAATGAACGGCAAGAGACGATAATTAAGAAAGTGAAATAATTTCGCGATAAGTTTTACCGCACGTTTTTTAATCATGCCAAGTAGCTCTAAATATGTAATTGGAGCACCGGACAATATATAAGTGTTGTACTGAAGCTAGATCCGAAGGGGGTGAAATATTTATAACATAGGGGTTGACGAATTTTTTGGATCAACGTTTAACGAAGTCAAAAGTGGAGTTAGCGCGATTAGTTATGTTATCGATATGCCTTTGAAAATTTGGTAATCATTAGACACCCAAATCTCAAATGTAAGGTGTTATTAGTTCTTCTTGAAAAAAGAGATGGTAGGTAGCAATTGTTTACTTGTCGGTTACCTTAAGTTTCACTCGAGTAATGAACAGAGTTAGTATCTAACAATTTTTTTTTACGGCATTTTACCGAGCTAATACCCACACCACAGAGTGGTCTTGGCATAATGAAAGTAGATCCTCTCCTAGCCAGCTCACAGGATATTCAATCCCATCACAACCACTGTGTCCTGCAACGGTTCGATGAATTCGCTGCAAAGTTCGTATTAGAATGAATTTCTGATATGATTTAAAGTAACGGTACGTTGCACACAAATGGTTTATTTTTGTTTTTGTTTTTGTTTTCTTAGTGGGCCCAATAATACTGCAATAATTGATTTGAAAGAGTATTGAATAACGGTATGTGCAATATGTGCAATTTGTTAAATTTGAATTCAATCAATTTTCTCAAAAACGGCCCTGAATACTTTGATCAGCTTTTGCATTTTGAAAATTTAAGAATATCGTAGGCTTAGAGTGGTTTACCCTAATCTACGTCTAACATATTTAAATTTTTTTATACCATTAGTGGGTGCAGTGGCTTAGTGGTTAAGTGCGTTGGATTACTAAGCGAGGGGTCTCCGGTTAAAATCCGACCTTTACCAGTTCCGACCTTTTTGAAAGTTTTATTCGCTACCCCACCTCTTGCGAACGTCTGACAAACATCCAAAAGTAATAACTGTATGAGAAGCTAAATAAAACACAAAAACTTTATATAAAACGGATCTAATATAGCGAGAAAGTTTTACAAATTCAGATACCGTATCGTATCACGCAGCCAGGATTTTCAACGTTCTTGTGTATATTTATTTTTATTTATATTTTTTTTATTTTTGCTGCTACCATTACTATGACTGTCTGAATGTGTCTTGCTACCTTGCAGATTTGTGATATGTTGTCAAAAAGGACGAGAGCAAACGTTGTAGATATAAAGTTAAGTAGACGATAAAATAGTACGCGTAGAGTGTTTGACATAACGTTACGCTCTCATTTCCGAAAATGTCAATTTTGTCTACGATAAATACAAGTTATTTCACTTTAACACTAGATTAATATATAACCTACGCCTATTCGACGTATATTCGTGCTGTCCATTTAATTATCATTACTGTTAATGGATATGGTTATCTTTCTAGGGTTAAATGGAAAAAATACAATTATTAAGCTGATTATTGAGACATGTCGTTTCAGTCAGACTTCTACATATGTATATCAGAGGATTGAGAATTTCGGGGTACTCGCCGCAGTAGGTTTGTAAAACTGTTATAAGTAATATTCTGATTTCAATGGATATTTAAGGAACATAATGCGGTGTGTATTGCAAACACCTACACTCAAAACCCTCAAAACTATACATATCTATGCTAGCCTTCAGAATAATGTTTACATACTATTAGAAAATTAGAATAAGTTCTACAGTGGAAAACAATAACAATAGGAACGGGCTTCTTGTAAATTCTTTGCATTCCACACACATTTTGAAGCTATTATTTTTTTTTTCTCCTCCTTTGTTTGCATCCTTGTGGGAATATTTTTCTTGGAAGGACTCTGTGATGTTGAAAATCAGGTATCATTTCAAAAGTACATTGTTATCCATGTGTGTTTGCATGTATATTTTTTGAGCTCGTAAATTTGACCTGTATGGCTAAGTATATAATCGCTATTTAACCATCGAGATTGAAGAAGGTTCAAAAGTCGAGAATTACCAGTTTCCTTTATTTGTATGTGCGTTTCGTATTCCTTCAATTTTTAAGTGTTCCAAACTAATTGGAGTGCATGGTCTTCATTTGGACATAAGGGGAATATAATGCAGTGTGTAACTCCGGGTACTATTAACTAAAAATTTTATTTGAAAATTGAGTTATAAGTATATGACGTAAAATAATTTAAAAGAAAAGATTATTTTAAACATGTGGAACACATTATAAGCTTTTTGAATTGTTACAAAACGAATGATTTTGTATAGTCGCAATTTTTTGGATTATTATTGTTATCTTTCCATTGCCGACGAGGTTGTGATCAGCTTCCATATTTATTCCAGATTCGCTGGTTCGATCCCAAAATAGTTTCGGCAGGTCTCTCAGTTTTGCTGCATCTCGTCCCTGCACGAGAGTGTATTATTGCCGATTGTGAGAAAATTTACGTAAACACGACCAGAATATTATATTATTAGCATGGGAATGGGCATAACAATGGTTAATATTAAAACGTAAACAATATATTGTTGTTGAAAACGAAACATCATAATTCGACTTAAATTTCTTCCGCATTTTATCGTTATATTTCTTTTTACAGTCACAGTCAATAATTAATTATACAAAGTTGAGAGTTCTTATTACACCTATTGCAATGCATATTTTGGACAAATTTTTAAATTTAATTTAAGCTTGTAGTTTCTGGAATCGAGTTTCATTCGATTAAATTGAATGGAAGGGCAATTCCGAACCGAAACATTTGAGAAACTGTTACTCTTTGACTTTCACATGTTGTGGCAGCGAAAAAAAAACTTTAGATAGTACGGCCGTGGATTTGAACAGTGGTACCCTGGTACTTCTGAGCTACTGCATCAACATCAATAGTGATATAAATTGGATGTTAAAGTTGTATTCACGATGCTAAATCCGTATGTCTTGTGGTTCTCGCTCTTGTTAATAAAGTCTATATACATATATATAACAAATTTCTTAGAGTTTTCCAAATTTCCAACTGCATAGTTAAACTTCTAAAATAAGCGTATGGAAATACGAGAAAGCCAATTGGAAAACTATAAACGGCTTCTTTACGAGTTTTAACTGGTCGTTGTGCTTCCTCGACAACGACGTGGATGCCGCTGCCGATATGATTACAAATATTATTCACCCGCGTATGAAACCCTTTATCCCTAATATGATTAAAAGTATCAAACCCAAGGTAAACGCATGGTTGCATAGCTGCAAAGAGGCTATCAGGTTAAAAGAGGTGAGCTTTCGGCCTTATAAGGCCAACCAAACTGAGAGAAACCGAATTAGGTCAAACTAGCAAGAAATGCAATGCCCATATAAATCGTGTCAAAAGTTGAGGCAAAAAATACTACAAGTCCTACCAGTAGTAAAAACTTTGGGTCTTTCGCAAAGTATATTAAGAATTCGGCCTCTTCATCTATCCCGACACTCATTTGCAATGACATTTAAGCTGTCAGCTCTTTGGATAAAGCTAATCTGCTTGCTGCTTATTTTGCAGCTAGCTCAACGCTCCGAGATTGTGCATTAATTCCCCCTGTACTCGGACCCGTAGAATATACTATTGGACCAATTCATTTTCGCACTCGTACAGTGGAGTTCTCAACATACATAAATTCGCTGGTCCAGATTATTATAGATAGGTATTTCCCCTATCGTTCTGAAGAGGTGTTCTCCCACGCTGTCAAAACCACTGCGTAAGCTTTTCTATCTGTCCTATTCTTCAGGGCTCTTTCCGAGAAGAAGGAAAATAGCATTTGTCCAGCAAGTCCCAAAAAAGGCGAATCCTCCTCCCCCTCCTCCTACCGACCAATTGTTCTTATGTCCCTTCTTTCCAAGGTTATGGAAACGCTAATGACCGGCAGGACGGTTTTCGTAGCATCAGATCCACTGGTGATTTAATGCCTTATCTAACCGAAAAGTGGAACCAATCTATTCACCGTTGTGGTGAAAGCAAGGTCGTTGCGCTTGATATTTCAAAGGCATTTGACAGAGTTCGGCATCAAGCTCTTTTGTCGAAACTGCATGCATTTGGAATCGATAATACACTTCTTCAATGAAAAAGAAATGACATTTCCGACCTTTCAATACAAGTAGTTTTGGATGGTTTCAAGTCTGAAACTCTCCAAATAAATGCTGGTGTCCCTCAAAGCTCAGTTTTGTCTCCGACTCTCTTTCTTATTTTTAGGAATGATCTCCGGCCTGTCACTTTTAATCTAATCCATTCCTTTGCTGATGACACTACCCTTAGCTTCGCATATTCGTTTTATGATTTACGTCCCTCATCTGCGGGTGGATCTTGAACGGCAAAGTATGTTGAGCTCATTAAATTCTGACTTTGACAGCATTCTTAAGTGGGGTAAAACCAATAGAGTAGAATTTAATGCTTCCAAAACACAATGCTGTCTTCTGTCATTAAAGCGAAACCCCAAAAGCGATGCATGAAATATTTCACACCTTCTGATCTGGCTAGAATCTTTAAGGCGTTTATTTGCTCAAAACTTGAGTACAACGCTCACATCTGGTCTGGTGCACCAATAACATATTTGGAGCTACTTGACAGGATTCAAAAACGTACGGTAAAACTTATTGGCGATCGAGACATCGCGAAATCACTTGACTCTCTTAGTCATCGTCGTAATGTCTCCTGCCTGTCATTTAAAACTAACGTGCATCGGTATCTAATTTTCCCTCATCCTTCACTTCCCTAATTTCGCTCTGTGTTACTTCATTATAAGGGTATCCAAAATTCCTTTAGTGCGCGTATGTTATAAAAATCGATGTTAAGTTCAAAGGCATGCCGCCATATGGCTGAATAAGTATCCATTTCGATTAGCGATTCGATTCGATACCGGTTTCGCTAAAAATGTTCGTACAATCTGCTGTTTGCAACCTGATTTTTTCAGTCTATAGGATTTATCTCTTTTAGCTTTGTGTTGTAGGGGTCAGGGTCCTAAAATTTGACTATCTCAGTTTACATCATCTGCGGCCAGGGTACTACATAAAACTACAATATTCCAAAAAAGTCAACAAAGTAATAAAGATCATAATTTGCGCATAAATGCCCGTCAAGGTTTTATTGTTGGTATGAATCCACCGTTTGTTTTTAATTTATGGAGGAGCTAGGTTAAGTTAAGTTGAAATGGATTAATATGGAGTTATCAGTTTTACAAGTTGACCATATATGTTTTGTATGAATTGCATTTTTCCTTTTAGCAAAAACATCCTCCGAAAACAAATTAACATGGTTCTTTATGTTTACTTGGAGAGTTTTAAATTAAAATCACGTTTTTGACACTGAAAGGCAAAAGCAAATTAAGGAGTTCTACAAAAATGTTAAAAATGTGAAATTTTCATTTCATAAAATACGGCTTAAAATTGTCTGTTTACAAATGCAAATTCGTGGCTATAATGTCAGGCCTATGGAAAACCGCCAGAAAAAACATACAATCTACAAAGTACGGCAAGATCTCAATGCGTTTAAAAAGTTGGAAATATTAGTGGATAGACTGAAATCTAAAATTCTTCTGTTATTTGTTGGGGAATGCATATTTTTTGTATGTATTATTAATAAAATGCTGTAATTTATCATATAAAATAAAGAAATTATTGAAATGCATTTTGGCAGATTGTAGAACCTTTCCTTTTGTGAGATGTAGTAGCGTCCGACCAGAGTGGCTGGATATTGATTTTCTTATGAATATCTGCTGATATTCTGATGAAGAAAACACGGCTAAAAAAGAAGGATACAATCGTTATAAATGTCTAACATCTTAACTTGGAGAAAGAGATCCTGGGTCCATATCAAAAGACCGAAAAAAACTGGATCAGTCCTCAAAATAAAATTAGAAATTTATTTTAAGAGTTTCGTAAAAGATAGTGGCAGCGTAAATACAGTTAATTGATGAAAGATAATGAATGGATATGAAACAAGTTTGCTTAGTCCCAAAAACTGAAAGCCATTTATACAAATGCTTGTTAGATCAGACGACTAATGCTAGTGAAGTAAGAGTTTGGGAATTTTAATAATTTTTATATGTATGTTGTTGGCAAAAAGATTGCATTATGAAAGTAAATCCTTCAATTGGAAAACCCCTGAACCGGTTTCAATATTTTGATTATTATTATTGTAGCGAAACCGTTTTGATTTCATATTTGTAAATGAATAATTTTTACATAAATAAGTATTCAGTTCGAAATAATTCAATGTCTCCTTTCTCAGGCTTTTTTCCTTAAGCCGCCGATAATTTCGAATAATTTTGATGATCCCCACCTTTCTATCAAAGCAAAGTAAAATTATATTTTATCTATCGGTTTGAAGCGTATACACGTGTATTACAAAACTATTTGCATGTGCAGTTAGGGCTCTAAAACATACTACTGCTGTGATTATGTAAAAACGTTTCCATATTTTTGCATTAATGTTTTAATAATTAATTAGTTATAAGAAATTCCTGTTCTTGTTATTTAATTGTTCAATAATATTTTAAGGGTGTTAAGACACTTAAAGAAAAAAACGTTCTATCTGTAATTAATCGGAAAAAACAGAGGATTTTTACTAAAATCCTGTTTCCTTCGAAAATTTTCATAGAAATTGAAAAAAAAATTTTAACAAGATATTTAGCCAAAAGCAAAGTTAGTAGTATTTAGCAAAGTTTTTTTGCCAGGCCAACTTTTTGGGGGCGTTTTTTATTCCAAAAATATTTTTTTTTATAAGTTCTATAGAAATAAATAAAATGCTTTCCATTTTCTTCTTAATGCTTTTTTCTTTGGGGTACAATGACATATGGAGGGTATCTCACTGTTCGCCCCAAGCTGACTGTAGCCCTTCCTTATGTTTTTTTAGGAGTTTAGTCGAAAGCCTAGTGTGAGTTCAATATTTTAAATCTAGTTTTTCTATGAAAATATGGGGAGGCAAAATTTGGCCGGATACTGAATTTTGGTGGTATCTGGTAGGTACTGATACAAACTTGGCCGGATACTAGTGAAGGCCGATCTTTTAAATAATAACTTAAGATGACAAAGTTAGGCTGATATACTCATATTTACGGAAGTAAGGACAAGCTCAAAGATCCCCACAGGCGGACCAATAGGGAAGTAGTGAAGTGGGAGGGTTATTAAAAGAAGAAGAAGGATATGTTCAAAAAAGTGATATTTCAACATCCGAAAGCCAATTGCCTATGTATGTGATATCTTGTGATATCTTAGCTTATTTAAGAAGCTAAGCTGTCCTCTGCAGCTCTTTAAATTTTCTGTTCGCTGAAAGAGGGATTTAGCTAAGGTAAAAAATATCATTGTGACGAAAATGTAGGTAGTGTAATATAGTCAAAAGCAAGGCTCGTTACCTTTTGAAATGACAACTGCAAACGGTAGGAGGTATACTTTCAATCATGTTCATAACCTCGTCGGCAAAGAGAGAAACTTCAATAAGCGTTGACAAATATATGTGTTCAAATTCCTTTTATTTAAAGACCATTTTGTTAAGCTACAAAGCTTTCATATTGGTACTGAACCCCATTTTTTTTAATTATGATTTTAACGGTATATGAAACTTGTGTCTTTAAATCAATTAAACCGACATTTTAAAAAAAGGTTGCTTTCCTATACAAGTTTAGAAACTAACTGTCTATAAACTATGTTCATAATTTACTACATTAGGTATAAATTGTGCGTTTGCTTGTTCTATTTAGTCCTACCTAGTAACTATTTTATCGAAAAAGCATTCCACTCATAGTGATTTTTGGAGCTTTCATTAATAAAAACAGATGCTATTGATACTCTACCTAGGCATTAAGAATAGGAATTAGTACAAAACAAGGTTAAATCTGATCCATTGTGTAATAAAACAAAAAATATGTATGTACGTAGGTATGTACATACTATTAACATTCATAGAACTTACGCTAGTGGAAAGTAAGTGGGCAATGTATATGCATCCATTCTAGTAGTATTAAGTAATTCCTTTTTGTATTCTGTTAGTTTTGTTGTGTCTCTCGTAGTGAAATTTTTTTTTATTTGTTTGACAATCGTTATGTAGCGTTACCACAGTAAACAAAACAATGTTTACTCACATATCAATATATTTTTTTAGTGATTTTTTGTATATGTAAACACAATTTAAAATAATATTGTCACTTCACACTTTGGTGCTTGCACTTTCACTTTTACCGACGGTAACATAACTTTCAAAATTTGTTTTGTATTTTCCTTTAGTTTTAAAGGAATTTTAACATTTCTTAACACACTCATTTGAACTATTTCATTGAATTAAAAAGAAAAAATAGAAAAAAAACAGACATTGTCTAAAAGAATGAATTAAACAAAATAAGCGGCCACGATAACGACATTCCGATGATGTTTTAGCTAGACACTCATTATTTATTTGTTGAGTGTTAATAAATAATTGCGTGTTTATTCGTCTGATTATTTTGCACAAACTGTAATACAAATTCCAATTACACGAAATCTTTTTCGAACAACAAACGAGATCTGCTGCCGCTAGCAGGAAGATACGAAATGTTTGAACACAAACAGATATTCCCTTCACAGGTTCGACAACACTAACATATCATCGGCCAAACACAACCGATCTCACTAGCAGCAACACTTATCTCTAATACTCTTGTTAGGTCCATGCTTTGTTTAACACATACTCTTACAGTACTGTCTCCAACACAGATTTAGATTTTAACATTTCCATTCGATATTCCATCAGCAACGCAGCTACAGCTTAGTTCATGGACAGCGCGCGACTATGAATCCCAACCTTTTGTGTAGCGAACCTAACAAATACTGTGCTGTGCATGTGCATCCCTTTCCACATGGTTGTGTGTATTTTAGAGTCCTGTGAGAGCGCTACTGTTGCATGAAAACGCACGATCTGTGTGCACAATGCACGTACATGTTTGTTCAGCAACTTGGCCACATGTTGACATCCATTTTTTTTTTTTTTGTTTTTTGAAAATAAATTCGATGAAAAGAAAAATAAACCAAGGAAAGAGTGCAGAGTCTCTTTTGAAAGAGATTTTCGGGCGCGTTGTCGTTCTCTTGATGATCGTGTGCATAGTATGTTTGTGTATCGTATAGTGATCACTGCGATCACACCAGTGGACTTGCGCTGATGGTCATCGGTGTTTACCAACACAGGCGTAGGTGATTGTGTGCAATTAAATTTGATTGCTTTATTTCGGTGGAGAACCGCGCCGCTAAGAACGACTGATGGCTGTATTTCAGACGTATAGTGGCTGATTGCAGTTTAAAAAAAAACCTAAAGTAACCGAGTCAAGCTTTAATTTTTGTTGTTCTTTAGGTTATTTTCATGTCTGTTTTTCTTACTCTTCTTATGGATTTTTGATCACACACATATACATACATGTACTCATCTGCACCTACATGTTGCATATAAGTGTGTGCATATTGTTATAGGTTTTTATTACATTACTGAACCAGAAGAACACCTATTGTGTAAATAAATTGACTTCCTGGGAATAGAGACATCTTGATTCATCCCTCAAAGCAAAGAGGAGTGTATGTAGGCGAACCAGCTACAGGTTCTCACTTTTCTACAAAAAAATACCCTTTGCCTCTCGTTTTCTGCTTCTTAAAATGAGCAAGACAAAGATAAGAAGATAGGTAGTCTTTTTCTCAAGTGAACGTCATAATGACTTAATTACTGGACCATGACAAATCAAAGAAATGAAACATTTGATGAATCTGTTGATGCATTTTATCCAATCATTCATCAATTGTGAAGGTACCTATATTATTTTTATGCGTTTTTAGTTGTTGTTTTTTACTTAACTATACATCATCTACATAAAATTAAAAAGAAGATTCAAGAAATTCGTGTAAAAATAAAGAAGGTATTCCGAACATAAAAAGGAACAACAACACATTTTTAAAGCATCCAAAAATAGTATTCTATTGAAGCGGAAATGCAAAGGCACGTGTTATGACTTTCAGTATTTTTACTGTTAGTCTTTCGTAAGCACTAAGTTAAAGAAGTTCCCCAACACAATTATGTACTTATATGTACCTAGTTAATGTGTTTTAACATCCTCCTGTTCTAGTAGGTTTGTGTAATAAACTTATACCTACCTACAAACTTGGAATAATAATTATTGTCAAACCTGTTCCCTAAATATCTCCTACCGTAACAAAACAAAATAAAAAAAAATACCTATGTACATACATACATAATTGATTATTTTGAAAAGCCATCAGCATGGTAGCGCACATCTCACAAAGTCGTTTATAAAACATGTCCATCATCGCTTGTTTCCAATAACATAGCCAGAACTAATACAAAGTTTAAAAATGTTCCTTGCAGATGGTTATATGGATCGAGATTTTAGGGAACGAGAATTTATGTTTACTCTCTCTCCTAGTGCTGACGTGTTAAGTAGGCAACCCCCAGACGTACATAGATGTGATGTTGTTAATTCTATGAGTTACTCGGTAGAAGGCGGGCTGTACTTAAACATTCTACAAGTGACATCAAAGTATTATAGAGTACATGTGTTGACATTTAGGTACCATATCACCTTTTTGATTTTTATTGTTTAGATTTTGACATTGACTGCGATACATACATACATACGTTTGAAAGGGAATATTATTGGTTGTAACAAGTAGTTGAAAGAGATGTAGGTAAATGATTGGAGATCCAAGTTTGTTATCAATGTCAAAGGTTGACAATATTTCCGGTGGAATGTGTCAAAACATGAGAGTCAACATTTTGAAGGAGTTTTTATTTAATTAAAATTAAACAATGATTAAGTTCTCATCTAATATCTCATCTTCCGCTCAAGGTGCCTATTGAAAAGGTAATTTCTTGGAAATTTTTTACAAGAGTACCTATCTTACCTACAGAATTTTTCGATTAGCAATTTCATAAAATAAAAAATGCACTATCAACGGTGAAGGAATGTATGTACCTACGTACATATAGCTAGTAGCATACAAATTTTGACTATCAACAGAAAGTCACCAAAAGGGTCACTATTTTGTATTTCTTTGAAACTAATTGATGAATACTGATATGTCTGCAGGGGGAGGACTGTCAAAAGATCACCTACGTAAAAAATTCATAACGAATGCAACTTAACATCTTCACTACTTAAATATTTTAAAGAAACTCTTGTTACCTTCTCGATGAAATGGAATAACATACTAACACTACTAGA
Organism: Ferdinandea cuprea; assembly: GCA_963576555.1. Classification (NCBI taxonomy): domain Eukaryota; kingdom Metazoa; phylum Arthropoda; class Insecta; order Diptera; family Syrphidae; genus Ferdinandea; species Ferdinandea cuprea. The sequence goes on from OY754962.1 coordinate 24,913,079, forward strand.
GATGGCTTAACATCGCTTTTAATTTTACAATGGTTGATAGTTATGAGAATGCCTTAGGTTTCTTTTGGGCTTTGCATACATTTGGACATTTTTTCCAACTTTATACCCTAGAAGGAGTGATCAGTATTACTAATTGCAGTTTAAACTGCAAGGTAAGATCGACCCAACGAAGACATGGGAATTAATCAATAAGAACGAAGAAAAACTTTCTGCGATGAAACCATAAAAACAAACAAGCAACATCTATAAATAGCTTCAGAACATTAAAATACTCTACAACAAGACTTAAAATTTCTCCGATATATTTATTTCACAGAGGTAGCAGAAGTGCTGAGTCGTATAAATGGCCAAAAAGCACCCGGTGCAGATAGTATGAGGACATCCGATTTTAAATCTAATCTCGACATAATTGTCCGTTTACTAACAAAATTAATAAATATGAGTATTGACACATCAATTATACCATAGCAGTTAAAAGGGCAATTATTAGCTCGATAAATTAAGTTGGAATTAAGGAGCATGCAGAAAACTAAATAGGGAATTTAATTAATGAAAATCAAAACGGGTGTCGAAAAAGGATAAGCAGCAACCAACAGGACATTTTTCCAACTCGATCAATACCACTCTGAGTAAACATCATCAAGAATTAGTTATATTTCTACTTCAGCAAAGTATTTGATACTCTGGACCATACAAAATTTATCGATGCTTTAGGAAGAATTGAGATTAGAGGGCAGATTTCTCACTGCATTTCGAACTACCTGAAATAAAAAACGTTTCTGGTTTAAACCATCAGTTCCTACAGGAGTGAATACGGTACTGGATGGAGTACTGCAAGGTTCTAAGCTTGATCCTTTACTTTTAATTTTAATAATGTTGAAGTGTTTGAAAAGAATTATTCCATATAGAATATTTCCATAAGGTTTCACAGGTATATAAATTGTAACTAATTAATAATATCCAAAAAAAATGTTTAGTATTTACAAGCTTGCAGGCGATATCTGTTGTAGATCAGTAATCGGTCAAATTAACCACAGAACTCTAAGTTCACATTACTGAACCTACTAGTTCATTTGACAAAGCGAAAGAGGTTGGCTAGGCTAGTTCAATTTTATTGAGATCAGCTTCGTTAAGGAAGTATATGCCAAGGATAGTCAGTCTGGTTCATGCAAAAGCGGGACATTTATAGATAAAGTGTAATGCCGTTTCGTCATTTTCCAGTTAGAACTAACAAAGGTCGGAGTTTCTGACCCTAATATTTGTAAATGCTCGTTCAGACGACTTAAACCAATGACAATTCCGGTTTAGGCTCCTAGGTCACTTATCTTCAATCATAGCTGATATTAATATAACTATGCTGGATTTCGAACCATCGATAAACAGCTTTCAATGTTTCCACGAGATCTTGCAAGTATTCGGTATGTTGTAAACGTAGAAGCGCAGTCATTTCACATTTGTGGGCTGATGAGCGGCATCCTATGGACGGCATGGATGGTTATGAGCCAACAAAGGCTATTAACGAGCTATGCCTCTCGAGAGCCAACCTGTTCAGATTGCATATGGCCTCCCCCATAATTTTAGAGGTGGGCTTGAATTGCAGCTTGGCTATATGAGCATTTGTACTAGGTCGCCTTTACGCCTTTTACACTTTTCCGTAAAGGACTTCGGCTCCAAGAAGACCGTTCATGAAGGAACCACCTGTATAGATACATTTGTATAACTCGGACTAAAGCCGATCAACCCATCGCTGTTTCATTGCAGGCATAAAGGACTCAAAAACGATGCTTAAATAATGCTATGGATATATGGAGTCAACAAGAAGTGGACCTCTGGTACTGGTACATATGATAAACAGGGCAAAACGTTCATGGGAGCGGTGGGAGTTCATCTTATTACACTTGTAGTGCATAACCACGAAAAATGTTGTAACCTATTCAGTTATCTTATGTTAAGTCCATTAATACATGTACAGTATTGTATTGTAATGTTGTACAGTAATGTTTTTCTATAAATTCCCTCATGCGATCTGATAACATGTGTTTCATAATTTTGTTTGTAACGAAATAGAATTTATATGAATATAAGTTAGTTCTCTAGATGCTTCTTAATGCCGCCTTTATTTATCGGCCTAAAAATTGCCCTTTTAAGCTGCTGTAGTATGGTTAATGTGCAATTTTTTTAGTATAGAACAAATATGTCCTCAAATTTAGAAACGGATGTTATAATACTATACTCACCGGGTACTTTTTAGCCATTTAAACGACTAAGTACTTCCGCTATCTCAGTGTTATCAGAATTGGAAAAATATTAAGTCTTGCAGTAGAGTGTTTTGATTTTCCGATGCTTCGATATTGCAATGAATTAAAGATGTTGCTTGTCGAAAAAAATAACTTAAAAATCCGTGTTTGCGTTCTGTGCAAAGCATCTATCTTAACTTATCACCTTCGATCCAAAACTTTCATTTGAGCAACACATGGAGGCAAGAACCTTTTAGCCCGCAAACATCCTCTGTCTGTGCCATAGAATGTTCAGCAGAACCTGGGTTCTTAGTCATAACAAACACAATAATAAATAATTAATGGCACTGTGCAAAAGAAATGCAACAATGTCTTGAATTTTCAAATGCAACCGGTACTTTTCCAATCGCTCTTATATTCTTAATTACGCATAAGGAAGTTAGAGTAATAGGTATTTAAATGGTAAGCCTTTATTTACTGTGGAACTGTAACTATAGACCGAACCGATGACAATATATATATATAATAATTTACTAATTGTTTTTTCGTTTTGTAAATTTAGATTTTGATCTAAAATTTGAATTTTTTCGTGGCCTAGAAAACATTATTTTAATTTAATTTTTTGTTCTTCGTAATGCTGAAATTCTGTGTTCATGTTGCTAGAGTCGGTATAGCTGTCAAATTTCTAATTTGAAATGCGGCCAGTTGAGAATAATTCATACAACTTTAGTTTTAATTTTAATTTTGTGTTTAAAGGTGGATAATTGCCGGATGCAAAAAAATAAATATTAGGCGCAAATGGCCCATACATGAGTTAAAGCTTAGCTTCTCCAACCTATATGTGTGCGACGAAATATATTTTTGACACGAAAGGAGCTTAAACATTAGTTTTAATGCTGATTCCGACCGGCAATTTTATTTTTCAGAAGCTTCTCATAACATTTTTACTTTTGGTTGTTTGCAAGTGGTGGGGCAGCAAATAAAATCATTCACGTGGGACAGGTCGGGATTTTAACCAGCGACCTCTCGCTCAGTGGTGCAAAGCACTTAATAACCACTAAGCCACACTGCACTCACAAATGGAAGCAAAAATTACTATTGAACAAAAAGTGGTTACAGTGGTCGTGTGCAATAAGATAAAGAACAATCCAGTCTCTTCAGGCTTGAAAAGCAATTGGAGGAACTGCAAACCACCAACTATTGGAATCATCAAATTTATCGCTTTCTTAAATGCGAAAGCTTAATAATAACATAAAAATATTATTAAAACGAAATAGTTCAGAATTACCTTTCCTGCAAATGTATATTTTTGAGCATGGTCCGATTTTTTCCGAGTTCGATCACCCAAATGTACTGTAAATATAAAATGGAATAGCAAATCTTATAATTTCTAGTTAAAGGAGCCATAACTTTTTTTAGATGCACAGATGTACCCAGAGTGTTTAAGACTTGTATGCGCAACTACATCGTCGTTCTAAAATGTATAAAGCTATTGATGTAAAGATGTACCCAACGCATCTTGTATGCGCTGCTAAATTATCTTTGCAAATGATCACATGTTTGTACCTTTACTAGTTTAGAAGTTACAGTGTTTAAGGTGGTTACACCTCCAAATTAGAGGTCACCCACTTTGATGGGCTGTAACTTAAAATGAAGTGAGAATAGACCCCCCCTCCCACTGCGATACAATTTTTTGTTTGACGGAGCTTCAGGAATACGCCCTTAAAGATCATACTGCTTAATTCGTACACCCCGTATTTAATATAAAATTCACTGCAACACTTTGCTGAACAATATTAATTTGCAACAATGTCACAATAGAAATGAAAATCTCGATCAATAATGTTCAATAGAACTAGAGCCGTTTTATATGAATTTGTTTATCAAATTAATATGAAAGCGGTAATTTGATAATTAGATATGCAAGTATAAGTTTTTAATGTAAACCAAAGTTTGGTATGATAAATTGATATTATAATATCAAAAATGCCTGTTAAGTTTACATAAACTATTCATCCACTTGAACTTAAATATGTTGATATGATATTTTTATTATTATATAAACAGCATTTCGTATCATTTTAAAAGAAATTGTAATTTGATATTGAAATATCAAAAAAAAATGCATTTTTTTTAATATTGATACATGGTTTGTTTGCTAGAACCCACCCTCTATGAATGAAAATTTTTTTTTGAATTAATCCAAATATTTGGGTTTCATTTTAACTGTCTTAAAGCTTGAATTGAATTTAATGACGCCCATATCCCCATTCGTTATAATATACTATAGGATCGAATACCATCCGGTTATAACACTGGTTGTTTGTTAGTAACGCCTTGTATTAGGAGATAAACCGTAAAAAGTTAACAGCTTATTCAACGTTGTACAATTTTAGTTTCAAATTCACTCAAACAATCATTCACAACACATTAAGTTTCATATACTCAGGCTTTTTAACAAGTTTTCCTTCTACAAAAGTCAACGCATTCAATTTTGTATAAAAAATTGCAAGCATGTCTGCAGGAATATTTTAAGATTACCTTACAAAAAGTCAAAAAAGATTAAAGAGGCACAACGCCTGTTGCAATTGAGCATTAATAAAAAAATTACTGTAAAGTATCATAAAACTGTGGTAAGATTTGGCTCAGCAATGTGCCTTTGACATCCGTACCAATAAAAATATCCCTGCAACGGTAACTCAATAAAAAAAGCAGTTGCCGTAAGAGGTGACTGAAGGGAAGATAACACATTTTGACAGATTTTGACATCCAGGTAAGCATAGCCTAGAAACACCGAAGATTGCCAGGTCTTATTACCAGTGCTGCCATTCGACTTTATCACTAGGTCAGGTTAGGTTAGTTGTAGTTCCTGCCTACACGTTGAACCATTTTGAGGTGCTTATAAAGCGTGAGAGACATTTTGGGTCGGTTGAGTTTAGATCATTCAGTTTAAACAAGAGTTTGCATGTGGAAACTGGTATGCCTAAGGAGCCCTTTTCAGGCAAGATTGAGAGGGTAGTTCCAAGGTTGGCGAGTTCGTCAGCCTTGCAGTTACCCGGAATGTCTCCATGCCCCGGCACCCAGCAAAGGTGAATGTTGAACTGCTCAGCCATCTCCTTTAGAGATGATCGGCAAATCTAATTTTAATAGAGACAGAGGCCAGACACTTGATGGCGGCCTGACTGTTCGAAAACATTCGAATATCCTTTACGGATACCACGTTCTTTTTTTAGCCAAGACATGACTTCCTTTATCGCCATAATTTCCGCCTTGAAAACACTACAACGATTAGGAAGACGAAAGGAGAGACTAAGATTTAGTCTGTCTGAGAAGACACCTCCACCCACTCCATCATTTGTTTTTGAACCGTCCGTGTAAAAATGGATTGATTTTTATTATTAGCTTGTTAAGAGCATTTTGTAGGTATTCTTTCAAGGTGTTAAGGTGCTTCCCCAATACGGCAATAGCAACGTCATCTGCATAGGCAATCACTTTGCAGCCCTCACCTTCCGGAATAACAAGCAGTTTGTTCACCACAAGATTCCAAAGAAGTGGGGATAGGACTCCTCCTTGCGGAGTTCCCCTGCTGACAGATCTTCTGGCGGAGGTCACACACAGCTTTGAGTTAATAATTCTACTGGTTAGTAGGTGAATAATGAACTCGCCAAGTGTGTCATCTACTTTCAGATCCGACAGTGCAGTTGAGATCGCAGTTGCGCCTTCTATATCAAAGAAGGTTACCATTGTATACTCCTTGTGGAGAAGGGGATATTCAATTGAACGTACTAACGTGTATAGGGTTGTATCTACACATCTGCCTTTTCAATAAGCATGTTGGGAGGTACACAGCAGCCTTTTGTCAATGTTGGTACGAATATGGATATCTATCAATCTTTCTAGAGTTTTTATTAGAAATGATGATTGACTGATGGGTCTGAGATCTTTCGGAGTGACATGGGAATATTTACCAGCTTTGGGTATGAAAACCACTTTCACTTCTCTCCATAACAGCGGAATGTGAACCAGTTCAATACAACTTTTCGGAATTATCTCCAACACCGGTAGAATAATATCTGATGTTTTTTGTAATCCGGCTGGTATAATGCCGAATGGTCCCGCCGATTTATATGGTTTGAAGCTGTGTAGCGCCCAAAGTAGCCTATCCCTGGTAATTAGATCGTGAATGTTGGTTATGTGAGTCCTTACCCTGTTTGGGTTCGCACTACTTATAACATGGGAGCTACCTGGGAAGTGGGTATCTAATAGCAGATTAAGCGATTCCTCGCTAGATGTAGTCCAAGAGCCATCCGATTTTTTGAGACAGCTGGGCATCTTTGGATTTGTAGAGAGGATTTTCCTTAGCCTAGAACCTTCGGAGGTATCCTCTATTTTGCTACAGAAGAGTCGCCACGATATTCTTTTGGCTTTCCTCAATACTTTTTCATAGGATTTGAGGGATACTTTGTAGGCATCCCAGTCAGAATCTGTTCGTGTGGCCTTGGCTTTATTGAACAGTTTCCTGCACACATTCCTAAGTGGGCTTAATTCCGATGTCCACCAATGCGGCTTACGCTTGCCTCTCGGTCTAGTGAGAGGACACGAGGAGGACAATGCTTTATTTAGGGCCATAGTGAGTTCCCTGACTTTATGATCAAGCTCGTTGGTGTCATGACAGCATAACAGCATAGAGCTCACTGAATGCCATAGTGAATCTCTGTACAAGAGCCAATTTGTCTTGCGGTAGTTCCTGAAGGTTGATTGGCGCTGAGGGTCATCATTTATACTGAATTGAATGTATCTGTGGTCCAAAAACGAGTGAACAGACGAGACTTTCCAATTACCAATCAATTCAATGATGAAATCAGAGACGAGAGTTATGTCTAAGACCTCTTGTCGACTTCTGGTTATGAAGACAGGTTCACTACCTCTGTTGCAAACAATGAGATGTGTGTGTAAAATATAATTAAAAGTGACTCACCTCTGTTGTTTGTATCGGAACTGTCCCATACTGAGTGTCCAGTGTTGCGTTCTTCAGCTTCTTTTACAAGATCCTCCAGGGTGTTCCCATGGAGATCTCCCACGATATCATGGGCGAGATAGGCCGAAGTCAGCCAGTACGTGCCTTGGGCCGTCTCTAGTCTCGCTGCGGTTATGTCTCCCCCGCTGAAATTAGGGAGTAAAAATACATTAAGACTACTTTTCACTAGTATGCAAGATCTAGGGTAACCTTTATCTGATACATACAGTGCGTAGTATCCCGGAGTCTTGAGTCCGCAAACCAGGTTGTTGACAATCCATGGTTCTTGGATCAGGACGATATCTTCTTTATCTTGAGAAAGACGAAGAAGCAAGGAGGCCGAAGCCTTTTTGGAGTATTGGAGGTTTATCTGTACTAACTGCAGCATCAATTGCTACAATTAGGCATAACAACTTCCACCACGGTCTTATCTAGGCACTCCGATTCCGAAGATGAACCCAGAAGTTCATCCTCACTAAGAAGAACCTTATTTAGGCAGTCCTCCGTCTCCATGTCCGAAAAAGTGTCAGTAATAGAGGCAGTGGACCTGGTTGGAGCCGCTTAGTCTGCGGAGACATCGTCTTCCATGGAAAGAAAGGATACCGATATACCCGGGTCAGGGGCTGCGGAATTGGAGTCTAAGGGGTGAGGAGGCAGTTTGCCAGTCTCTAACTCATCCTTTTTATAGACGCGCAGAATGATGTTCTCCCAACCAAAACTTATGATGCCGTTGGTCTGCGCCAAAGGAGCAAGGGATTCCTGGTTGATTACTATAACAGCAGATCTATAGACACCCCTTTGCTCTTCCACCTTAGCGACCTTCCAGTCATGGGTGGGTAATGAGGGATTGCAGAGCTGGATGACTTCCAGGACTTCATCCGCGGATGGTGGTTCGATGGGGATCCAGGTGCGCGTCCTAGGTCTTCTAGGGATGTTCTCCTTTGCTCCGACCTCGAGCTTAGCACCCGGCCAAACCTCTCCTCGGCTGCTTACAGCCGATCTTGTGTCTGCGCAAGCGATTAGCTTGACGTGTCCTTGATGCCAACCAGCATCTTGAGTGTTCGGTGGCGGTCCAGGGGTTGCCCTGATGAAGGGTAGAAAGCTACTTAAAAGCTTCAGTTTGCCATTATTCGGGAGACGGCACGATCTATGTCGCTGCGATCAATGGCAGCAACCACGATTTTGTTTTTGAGTACATCGCTGAAGGACCTGAGAGGTTTAACGGTGGAGGTGCTGGTGTTATGCACCTTGGGGCGTTTTGAAACCGGAGCGGTTTCTACCACCGACGTCTGGCGCTTAGACGTAAAGTCACCGCTGGTCTCCTTGTCCTTGGTCATGAAATTTTCGGCCCATTTCAGTTTGGCAACCTGCTTCGGAGTTCTGTTGGTCTCCAGAATAGCTCCAAAGACCTTCAGAGTCCGGATTGCCTCACGTCGTTGTTTATAGTACGACCTCGATGGAGTGCGTTGTCGCGAACTTCCACTACGAGACGTACTAGGGGTGATAGCGCCAGCAGTGGAAGGGCCACGAAGTGCCACAATCCTACCACTGCTAGGGAGAATACCTTCCTGTTACTCAGGAGGATAGCTGCTGTTACCAATACAGGGTGGACCACAAGTAGCCACAGTTATACCACTGCTCGGCGCAGCAGAAGCTGTACCGGTAGACAGTTTAATCACCGTACTACCGCTCGGTTTGGAAGGGATACCGGTCTTGATTGTTGGTTTATGTTTTTGATTTTGCTTGTAATTATTCATATTAGGACCCACGACTGGCGGAGAAAGGAGGTCGATCTGTACAGAGATCCGTAATATACAGACAAGGCTAGCAAAATCCGGAGGGCGCCAGGTATCCGGACACTCCGTTAGCGACTGGCACGGACGCTCGGCACGGATCGTATGACACCTTCGTCCGGCCCAGGGGAGAGGATGGAGAGAGAGGATGATGACTAGGAGGGAAAGGAAAGGAGAGGAAGAAAAAGGGGGGAAAACACAGGGAAGAACGTCCTTTGGTTTCAGGACTCATCTAGAGAAAAACTTCTCGAGAATCATTGACCTTACTCAGCCCCTACAACTCGGCAAGTTCGGCGCCCGAAATAGAGGGACTCTATCACTAGAACTAGAGAAATTTTAACAATCTCGACGATTTCAAATAACATTTTGTCGCTAAAATAGATTCTAGTATTCGGATACTTTCTATTGAAAGCACCCGTCCTATTTGAAATCATTTACCACTATGTTTGGCTGGTTACGCATTCCAATGTCTGTGTTTAGATAGCGACGATTTTTGGTTGAAGGAATTCTATACCATCTAGCGCTCAGCACAACTACAGGTCCATTGTACTACCATTCAGACACCTTACATTAATGTACTTAGTTTTCCTGTCCTTCGAAAAAAACGAGAAGGAGCTTCAGTAATAAAGAGCTTAGATGTTCGGCACTCACTACGTCAGCCCCAAAGATCCGCCACCTGATGCGAGCATAGGCCGGACAACTGTAGAGAAAGTGTTCTGCTGTATCATCCTCTTTACCGCAAGCAGGACAGGTAGTGGTGTCGCTTAAGCCTAACACATTTAAGTGTTTAGCAAAAGCTTGGTGGCCCGAAAGAACGCCTACACGCAGCCTACAGTCGCCTACATCCACCGCAATCGCGCCATAGAATCTTGTGGATTCTTGTGTTCACGAGAAACCCAAGAATCGATAGACGACATGACTAAAGAAGCAGGCAGACCCAACACAGGTTCGGGTCCTGAGAAAACTACTTCTGAACCTTGTCTAGCAAGTTAATCCGAGATCTCATTTCCCTGGATGCCAGTGTGATCTGGTACCCAGACAAGATTCACTGTGTTCAGTTTTTTGACCAAATTCAGAAAAAGCTTGAGTTCTAGCACTAACTTGGACGAGGTAAGAGGGTTTAGAAGCGCTTTTAATGCAGCTTGGCTATCACTGCAGATGCAAAGGCCTCTAGCCCTCCACCTGTTGTTCACAATATAGCGCATAGCCATTAGGATGGCAAAAATCTCCGCTTGGAAAACAGATGAATGTTTACGCAAGGGGTAGTAAAGTCGTATATCATCGCATTCCACAAAGACACCAGCACCACACCCCCGCCCGGTTTTGGAGCCATCCGTGAAAATACGATGGCATTCAATCCATGGTTCAGAGTCTGACCGAAGCCATTCCGTTACCTGTGGAAAGTTGACGTGGTAGTTTTTTCGCAGAAGGATTTCTGGTGTCATTGCATCAGACGGCATATCCATAAGACAGGGGTCAAAGGATAATTCTCGAGCAAGTTCTTCAAAATTCCAGTGCGCATGGAACCAAAAACCACCTCTCTTTGGAGTTTGGCGAAAGAAGCAGTAACACGTTTCCGCGAAAGCCTGTTCCACCACACAACTGATGCGTATGAGAGAAGTGGTCTAATCATGGCCGTATAGATCCAAAGGACCCGTTTCGGAGACAAGCCCCATGTCTTACGCGCCATTGCACTGCCAGAAGGTCGACAGCGCTATATCGGTTTTCGATTCGACATGTTTGGACCATAGAAGTTTTTTATCAAGGATTACACCCAGATATTTGACTTCATCGGATATAGGGATGGCGACACCTTTAAGCACTAGATGGGACAGACCAGTGATGATTCTCCTTCTCGTAAAGAGAACAACCGTGGTTTTAAGAGGATTCACTGAAAGCCCATTACTAGTGCACCAGACATCGATCAAATCCAGGGATCTCTGCGCTTGAGAGCAGATAGCCCCTCGATTTGAACCGACAGAAAGAACGGCGACATCATCGGCATAAGCTTGAGTGTAGTTTCCAGGAAAGTTGAGAGCCGTAAGCAGAGAGTCTACCACCATACACCATATGAGGGAGAGGAGTGAGTTATGACCCACTTGCCACAGTCTGCATCCGCTACCAACGTCCTGTACATTAGCATTGCTTTAATTCAGAACACCAAAGTTTCATCTACACCATGCTGTCTGGCTGAGTTACACATACTGTCATAGGTCGCATTATCAAAAGCACCCTCAATATCGACGAAAATGCCCAACGCGTACTCCTTCCGGTCAAGAGCACTATCAATCCTACCAACAAGGTTTTGAAGCGCAGTCTCGCAGTTCCGCGCTGATAGGCATGTTGCATCTCAGAGAGAGGATGTGATCGAAGAGCAACTTTACGCACATGCAGCTCAACCAGTCTTTCCAAACTTTTCAGTAAGAAGGAAGACAGACTTATGGGTCTAAAGCTTTTGGCTAGAGTGTAGTCAGACTTACCAATTTTTGGTATGAAAACCACTTCAACCATTCGCCATGGGGAAGGTATATAGGCCAAGGCCAAGCTCGCGGTGAAAATTCTTTTCAACATTGGCAACGCCTGACTTAAACCTTATTTCAGCAAAACAGGTGACTTGAAACTCTCAAAAGATGCAATAGTATATTTGATAGCATCAGCAGTCACCACTCCCGATGCAAAATATCAGCTGTGCCGCGTGGTATTAGTCGGTTCAAATGTAGCCACCGTCGTTTGAAGGGCTGAAGAACACGTAGTAACCTGATTTCCCGGAAAGTGAGTCTCAAGTAGAAGACTGAAAGTCTCCGCCTTTGTCTCAGTGTACATGCCATCAGGTTTAAGGATTGCAACCAGTTTACTTGGTCTGTTCCTTTGGAGGGCTTTAACAAGCCTACTAGTTGCACCTAGAGATTCGACCTCTTCACAAAACTTTTTATAGGAGCCATTTTTCGACTTGCGAATAAGTCTCTTAAAAACTTTTTTTTTTTATCGATAAAGATTCCAGTCTTCCACTAAGTTGGTTTTAAAAGACCGATTTAGTAGATTCCTAGTTTCTTTACGAAGACACTGCAGTTCGGAGTTCCACCAGGGTACCGATTTTCTGGGGGAGGGGGGGTTTAGAAAGAGCTTATCCTACTATGATCTATCAGATGTCATAATTTCAATCGGAAATCTACCAATATCGCAAATTGGTTAAACAACTACGGCCGAGGCATCAACTTCAAACCTGAAATTAGCAAGTTGAAGTAGCGAGGGAGTAGATAAATTTATATTTGAGTTGAAAATTAATTGTTCACCTGGTTCTTCGTTTTTCCAAAATATGTTTTATTTAATTTTTTACTAGAATTATTTGCACATATGGCAAAATATTCTAGTGGCAAGCTGTGAACAAAGCGACCAATCTTAAGTCAATGACAAAAATACAAAGACTAGCATGTATAGGGTTAACCAGTGCGATGAGAACTACACCAACTGCTGGACTGGAGGCAATTCTTAATTTAACACTTCTTGAACTATACACGGGAGAATCTGCAACCAAAAGTGCTTTAAGGATCAGCCAAACTAACACTTGAAACCCTGGTAATTTTGGTCATGCACATATTTTAAGCAAATAATTTGGGTACATAGTCAATTCTTATTATATGTCTCCCCAACTCTTAGTCACCCCAACTAACAGACCATTATCCTGCTCCTTCCCGAGCAGAGATGAATGGAATAAAAATCAACCCACGAAAATTAAATCGTTATCCAACTACACAGATTGATCTAAGATCAACTACGAAACCGGTGCCGGCATATCCTAGGAAGAACTAAAGCTACACTGTTCAATGAAGCTTCCTGGCAACTGCAGTGCCTGCCATGCAGAGGTTCTGGCGATCGCGCAGGCGGCCCGTAAGGTGTCATTGTTCGCAGTACCATGAAATGATATTACCATTTTCATTGACAGTCAGGCATAAAAGCAGTTGTTGCTATTGAATCAAATTTAAATGAAATGCGACCATACATTGAATGCCTTAAGCTCTCGACTGGTTCACCGCTGCCGTGAAGAGCTTAAGGCTCTATGCTCGCAGCACGTCATTAATCTCTTCTGGGTCCCTGTACATAGTGACAAAGCCGGGCTGACGAGGTATGGGTCTGCAATTGACAATGATCGAGCACTTCAGTCGCTCAAGCCACCACTCTGCGATCTTAAGAAACGAGTAGAGATGAAGATTCGAATGAAATCTAACGACAGGTGGAAAGAACTAACTACCTGTGAAGTATTAAGGAAGCTCTGGCAGCTTCAGTGGTTAATACGCCTTAATTGGATAATATCCCAACATGTTGTTGTCGAATCGGCGAATCCCACAGGCTGAGTTGATATATATTTAATTTTGGAAAGTTATCGTCCCTCACTTCTGATCATTATTACCTCGTCAGAAAAAGGGAAAAAAATTGAAATTATAATTTGAGTTTCCACCGGACTTTACTGACACTCAAATTTACACTCTAATTTATTGTCTTCAAAAAGTTTTCAATTAAATAAAAAGAGTGGCATGACGACTTGTGTTTGACACATAATCTCTTCCAAAAAACTGTATAAAATAATCTACGTAGAAAGTTGTTAGCAATTTAAAAAATTTAAGAATATATTTCATAATACCCGATTTTGCATCAAATTTCATATTTAAGTATAACCCCATAACTAAAATCTTACTTTTGTTTCAGATTTTATTTTTAAATACGTGATCAATTCAATTGTTTATTTGGCTTAAAAATAGAATTGCTAGATCATTGTACATTGAAGTGTTATCTATAACCAGTAACCCACAAAGAGATAGTATTGCGCAGAACATTCAAGGGGAATATAAATTTTTATTATAAATAGTACAGTAGGTGCGGTTGAGCTTTAACTCTTTTAAATATATATATAAAAATCTAGCAAAAACATCACACAATTCATAAAATGTTTCCCAAAATTTAAATGTTGGATTCGTAAAAACACTTGACGGTGGTAATGACTGTGTTCACTGAGTTCGATAGCATTTCTTCGTGAACGATATTTTAGTAGAAACTTTTATCCCGCCATTTCTATGTCATTTGCGCTGAATGACATAATAAAATTCAATTCAACGCTTCTTAAAGATGTATACGTGTAAGATGTATATATTTTTACTTTTAATCAGTGTTTTCTGTCCTGGTAGGCATTCAAAAAGAAACAATAATGTTGAATATAAAGATGTTGTTATTCGTAAAGGCTATTGTTTCTTAAAGCAGAGTTGTTATAAGTAAAATAAAATGCTTAAACTACAATATGTTGTCGATATTTTACGGCAGATCTTGTTGGAACTTGCTAAATAGTACTTTAATTGCCTGGATAATTTCCGTCTGCAAGAATTAATATTAAAAAAGTTAATTGAAATTAATAAAACAATATAATTGGATCAAATATATCAATATATTGAACAAACCACCAAGAGTGAGAACTGTCACGATAAACTTTTCAAAAACAAATTGACTCGCTCTTTGCCCTCCAGTCAAATAAAAAAAATCTTCCGCCCACAATGTCTTAACGCCTAATATATTTTATAAAATTAAATACAACAGTAGTTTGAGTCATTGTGTCATTCAGTCATTTTTATTCCAATTTTTAATACCCCCTAGTATAATAAATACGAGCGCCTCTTTCCACTCGCTGTTGGCACATCAAACGCAGTCGTGAACATAATGCTGCCTCCGTATCTTAAAGCCTTACACTGCAGGAGGGAACCAAGACCAATTTCCAAGCAAATCTCTTGTCAGTCCACTCATTTCAAAGTAAAGTCTTCTGATGTCTTGTAAAATTGGGCATACTATGCCTGGAAATAAGTGACTTCCGCTCGTTTATTGAGATTGCAAAGTTCACAAATACCTTAGAGATCTTGGCCTATAAGGAATAAAATTTATTCTAATAAATCTAAATATAATACTAATTTAAGCGATACTTAAATTTTTTCGGTAAAATAATCACCATCACCTAGACGATGCTTAAGGCATTTGTAAGTACATTTAACTGCGTTACAAATGAAGCAGCTTTGCTTAAATTGTCTTTCATTGTCTAATGCATTCAGATTGTAAAATATTCCTTTCCACTGCTCGAATTCTTCCGTCAGATTCAGAGAGAAGTTTTGGGCATTACCAAATCTAAACGAATCCTTAAAATCACCTGTTTTAGACTTTAGAAGGGACAGTATACCACCTTTACCAAGCAATAGTTCGATTTGTTAGCTGACCTCAAAATATAGTCGCAATTAGATTTCAGATTGCGAAAAGAAATATTACGCATTCCTGATTATACATATACAATGTAAAATAATAACTTTCAGCTTATCTACGAGAGTTCCTTTTAATCTACCTATATAACCGTCTAAATCATACGTGCATACTTTCTATAATATATCTACCTGTTTTTCCTTCCCTTAATTTTTTGATTAATCTTCCTATATTACGTCATTATGGTCTGCCAGACCTACACTTAGATTTATTTCTGATTTATATTAATTTTCGTAAATTTTTTCAGTTCTGTTAAGTTTTATGTTTTTATACCCTATCCTAAGGGTATATTAATTTGGACACATAGTTTTTAACACCCCTTAATAATCGTCGTAGACCCATAAAAGTATATATATTTATGATCAGGACCAAATCCTAAGACTATCTAGCAATGTCCGTCCGTACGCAATTTTTAGGCCTTTAAAATTAAGCTAGGAAGCTGAAATTTGGACCACATATTCCCTAGAGCTCCGAAATGGCTAAGTGTAAAATTTTTTAATACGCCCACTGCCACGCCCACAATTTAGAAAAAAACCGTTTTAAGTCTAAAGTTAGATAGATAGAGTGTTATATCATTCACAAGATATGTAGGCACTGGCCACGCCCACTTTTTCGGGGCGTTTTTTCAAAAAACCTTTTTTTTTTTTTAATTAATAGAATGTAATAAAATCTTCTTAATGCTTTTTTCTTTGGGGCACATAGGGATATGGATAGGGTAACATACTGTTCGCCCCCAGCGGACTGTAGACTTTCCTTATGTTTAAATTTTTTTTAAGCCCGAGTACATAGTGGTAGAACTTCGCACACACATTTTTATGATTATTTTAATAACAAAATATTATGTTATTTTAATTTTTTTAAGTAAAAAGTTACTAGTTTTTAGTTCCGATATTTTCAAAAGTTTTTTATTTCTACATAGAAATATGAAAATTGGAGCGGACATTCGTTTACATAAGCAATTATTTGTTTTCGTTTTTTAATATTTTGTATCACTCGCTTTATTCTGTATGACAGCAAGAAGCCGATTTGGCATAGATTCGATCAATTTGCGGAAGATATCAAGGCCGATGCGGAGCCAAGTACGACAAATTTCTTTTTTCCTCTCGAACACACTATTGTACTACATCCCGTTTGAATAAAACTCACCAGCATTAATGCAAAGCTAGGTTTGCAATCGGGACTAATGCTAGCTATCGAAAACAATTCTATTGATGGCTTAGAAACGTAAATGCAATGTTGTCTTGCTGAAAAATGTAATATCTTTCCAGGTCGCAGTCCTACAAAGACTCCAAAACGTCTGCCAATACCAACTCTGTATATATTCTTTGAAATCATTTTTGTGGTAATAAAGCAAATATGCGTTATTATAACCCGTTATCATTACCCCAAAAATTGCGTTTCGATCGTACAACTTTGTGTGATGCAAAAAAAGTTCGGATCATTATAAAGTCACAGATTTATTTCGATACGGAGTCTTAAAATCAACAAATAGGTCCCAAACGCACGTATGCATTTATATGCTTTTATAAGCGATATTGCATCTACCAGTTTCTTTAACAACATAAAATGTGAAGAATTGATCATTCTTAAAAAATCCCTTGATCCCGATAATCCAAAATGCTTGCAAATTGATTAAACATAGGGTTGCATGTTAGTTCTCCCATGAAAAGGTAAAACAGTCTTAAATCCATTAGACTGTTGCGGGATCGACACTCTTTACGATGGTGATTTTACTTTTTCTCTATGTGTTTTCGTTGTCAAAATATTTTCCGAATAAGCAGTCGCATTGCACCAACTTAAAGCAAAATTCCAATCTTCAAACGCATGTTCTTCAAAAGTGCAAGCCCCGATTTTATAAGCAGAGAGACCAAAAAAATAATTCAACAAAAAACAACCACATCAACGTTAGAAGTTGAAAAATACAAAAATACTGTTATCAAAAAGCTGTTAAATTGCAAATGCAGTTTGAATACTAAATAAGTTGAAAGCTCCATTTCGAATAATACGGTTTAATTATTTTGAAAAATGATTTCATTACTGGACAATGTAGCAATGCATACAATGTAAACAGAAATTATTACGACGACATTAAACTGAGAGAGGGATATAAGACCCAACAATATGCTGCTCATATGCCGGCCACTTTTTTTTACGGTTGCTGTTCTCCAAACTATTCTTGTGTTTGTTTCTCTTTAACACAAGAAAAAAAGTGTAACATGAAATTCAAAGTGATTTCAATCGAAAGCATTTTGACACCTCGTCTTCAACTCCACCAAACGCTGCTGCTGTTGCGAGATTATAAATCTGAAATTTTTAATGTGCTCCGCATTGCTTGCAGGGCAAACAGAAACTTGGTTACTTTGTATGTAAGTATGTATGTAGTTGCATAATTACACCATTTATCACGTTTCATCGACATTATGCACCCACGGTTTCAGCCGAAATCAATTTCAGCTGAAATGGCTATTTCGCTCGCAAAACACCCAGCCGTAAGAATCTTGATTATTTCATTAAGTCTGAGAAATTTGAGATGCATATTTTTGTTTTGCCGATGTCCATCCAAATGGTTAGTATTTGCTGGTGCCTGTCTTCGTACATGTTATGTAGCTGCCGAAGGTTTTATTACACTTGTACGTATATTTAGCACCAAAAAGGAGACCGTGCAATCTGAAAGAATGAATTGGGTACCCTATCCTAAGAGTATTTATGTATATTCATTTTGACATATGATTTGTAACACCCCTTTATATTCATAGTACACCTCTAGAAAAAAAATATTTGTGAACATCATCAAAAGCTATTACGAAATGCCGTCTGTCACCAGTTTTAAGGCCTTCAATTAAATGGTAGGAAGATTCGAACATATTCTGTCTAGAGTATAAGATGTAATTATTTATTTTGTATACGTCCACAGGGTTAGTACCTTCACAAAATAAGCATACACTGACCTCCTTTAAAAGTCTGCCATTTAAAGTTTTTTGCTACCTTTTTTTTCGAGGTTCTTTTTTTAACAAGATGTTGTTTTCTTTCAAATTTTTTTATAGAAAACAAAAAAAAACAGTGTAATAAGATATTTATAAGAAATATGTATCACCGATACAATGTTTACAAACGAAATAAAAAATATCATCCATTATGTTCTCTTAACTCTTTTTCTTTTAGGCATATATGGATATGAATAGGGTATCCTACTGTTCGGCCCAAGAGGGCTGTAGCCTTTCCTTTGCTTTTCCACTTATATGTCATATAGTCAAGTTCAATTCGAGTTTGTCAACAAACCAACAAAAAGAAAACCGAGAAACTGAGAGTAGCCAAATAAGTATTCATGCATAGAATTTCACTTAATTGACTGTGAAAACGCGTTGGTTGCCACTTGCCACTTTCATATAGAGGTATATACGTAGTGTACATACATATCTACGTTTAGTCGCATGCAGAGTCGCAGCCGAAGACACGCTACCTATTTGATGTGTTTTGAAAATGCAATTCAGTTTCTTGTGGGTGATGAGATGATGTGAGGAAGTTACGCGAAGATTAAGTCAAGAGGGAGTTTCGAAAAAGGGACAAATACTGAGACTCACCACAGTTTGTAAGCATTGTAATGAGTATATTTACTCAAATCTGAATATGTTGAAGATTTTATTCAAGTTTGAATATAATTAGATACCTAAAATGAATATTGAATGAATAAATGGGTATACTACCAAAAAATGTAGATTTGAAACAATAAAAGCTATGTTGGTTAGTGTTTTTTTTCTATATGCATAGACAATTTTATGTATCAAAAGGATTTCCAAAAAAAAAAAAATATTTTCCCAAACCGAACTAAGTGGCCCCCTCAACAACTATGGAAATTATATTAAAGTGTAGTTTCCATAGACAAGTTCTTTGAATAAAATAAATACAAGTGCATACTTATTTTATGTACCTACCTACTTTAAAATTACGAGTAGTTACCACCGACGATATGGTTCAGCGGGACCAAGTTTTTTGTATTTTGTATAAATTTCGGTCTGTAAAATGTATGACCTTTCTGCAGGCTGAGGATTGAGTATGCTGATGCGACATGCCAACTAGTAAGGTATAATTTTTATTTGAGGTTAGTAACATAGTCAAAAGTTTGACTATTACGCGAAGAAGCTAACTGAATTCGCTTCCAAATTCAAAAATATCGCATACTGAAGTATTTATCATTTCCACATTGGAGCCACATTGGTAATCAACCAAGAGTGGGGAGGAGTGCCATCTTACCAAAGCCCTTTTTCCCCTGTTTAAGGACGGCGGTGAACGAATTCTAAGAATGGATCGATGAATGAACGTCACTCACAGTACCAGTAAAGTCGAACTAGTGACATCCCTATATGGGCTGCTTCGACACATTTGAATCACAGGTCTATAGGGATTACAGTACTAAGCCAGGGTGTTCAATGTCTAAAATTGTACTTCAAAGCTGAAGTCGGAAAGAAAAAACATCTTTGGCGGGTTATTTGATAAGGAAAGCCGCCTCCACGAAATGACAACAGATAACGGGTACCGACTAATTAAATATCCAAAAAGCAGCACTAGTTTTCCACGGCTCAGGATTCACACATCAACCAGGAGCTTTCCAGAGCGTCGAATCGCCAATGACCATGTGTTTTTCGATGCGAGGCACGCATCTGAAATCATAAATGTGCATACTTTCTTGTTGTAGCTACATTCAATAAAAAGAAGCTTTGAACTGCCCAGAAGAG
This sequence comes from Ferdinandea cuprea, assembly GCA_963576555.1. Lineage (NCBI taxonomy): Eukaryota > Metazoa > Arthropoda > Insecta > Diptera > Syrphidae > Ferdinandea > Ferdinandea cuprea. The sequence goes on from OY754962.1 coordinate 24,933,147, forward strand.
AAAATTTTATGTTGTACGCCTTATGTAAGCCTTCAAAGAACGCACGGGCAAGAAACTGTACACTGTGCATTTACATACAAGATAAGTAGTGGCCCCAGTATCGTGATATCATTGAAAAGGAAGGAAGTCAAAACCACCCTAGGTCACCAGCCATTTAAAAAGAAGCCCGCGGTGTGATGATGCATAAGTCTACCGGATAAAGGTGATAAAAGAAGTTTAAAGCAAAATGCATTTCAAATAAAAAGCTGAAAAATGTAATTTTTTATGCGTTACGCGTCATAACTTTTTTCTGGGTTTATAAAATCACATAACACTATTAACATCTATATGTTTTCTAAACGCTTCTTTTTCTAAATGGATGGTTGTGAGGCTTTTAGCAAATTTCGTCTTCAAAAATCAAAATCGATTTATGGCATTACTCTTGATGACTTTTTTAAAATGAGAACATTGATCTTGCTTCATAATATACTTCCTATTTTTTTTTTAGCAAAATCCATTTAACGCGTTCAACTAGAGCTCTTGATCGCATAACAATGCGCAATGATTTTTTGGTCTCTGAACGACAATTCTTCAAGTCCTTTTTTGCTTTTTGTTTGTCTTTATTAAAATATAAATATGACATTTTTGTAAGTGAACATGTATTTTTCCTCCCATAACACATATACATATTACATTATACTACTTTTAACATTATAATTGAATTTGTTTACCTATACTTGCAGTATTAAATGAAGTCTTGTATCTTGAATTAAAATAAATGAAATAATAAAAAAATCAGATTATTTTCGGTTACAACCAAAAGTCCTCATCAGATAGAGAAATTTCACCAAAATGTTCTTTCACTGTATATTTTTGAGTGCAGTAAAAAGTTTTCCTATTTCATTATACCCTATCCTAAGGGTATATTAATTTTGACACATAGTTTGTAACACCCCTTAATATTTGTCGTAGACCCATAAAAGTATATATATTTATGATCAGGACCAAATCCTAAGACTATTTAGCAATGTCCGTCCGTCCGTCCGTACGCAATTTTTAGGCCTTTAAATTCAAGCTAGAAAGCTGAAATTTGGACCACATACTCCCTAGGGCTCCGAAATGGTTAAGTGTAAAATTTTTTTGAATACGCCCACTGCCACGCCCACAATTTAGAAAAAACCGATTTAAAGCTACAGATGGACAGATAGAGGGTTATAACCTTCACAAGATATGTAGGCACTGCCCTACTTTATAAGTTTGTCATATAAAGTTTTTTGCCACGCCTACTTTTAGTGGGCATTTTTCACTAAAATGCAGTTTTCTTCGATAATTTTCATAGAAACCGAAAAAAAATGTTTAACAATATATTTATTCAATATTTTTTCCAATATATCGCCCATACAAAGTTTTTGGCCACGCCCACTTTTTGGGGGCGTTTTTTCAAAAAATGTTTTTTTTTTTCTAAATTTTATAGAATGAAATAAAATGCTATCCATCATCTTCTTAAGGTTTTTTTTGGGGCATATAGGGATAGGGATAGGGTATCATACTGTTCGCTCCAAGCGGACTGTAGCCTTTCCTTATGTTTTTTGTATGTTATTGTTTTCATAAATGGTTCATACTGTACTAACAAGTTTTTTGTCGTTCACAATAATGTTAGAAATCAGAGAGAAAAAGTTCTGTCTCTTGTTACCCATCTGAACTCTTTTTCAAGTATTCCCGATAATGTTTTTGTATCCGAAATTTGAATTTGTAGCTTTCAAGAAAAAACGTTTACAATATACCGGGTTTTGATTGCTAATTACAATGATAGGCGTTAGGCGGTGTAGGTTGTTTTATTAAAGAAAACTTCTCGGTTAGTGAAAGTTTCTATGGTGGTTAATAATGTGGAATATGTGTTCTTATGTGTTCTTATGTGTCTATCGACTGCATATGTTTGCTGTTGTAATGTTCATAGAAGAATTTACATCTCTCTTAGACAACCTCAAATCAAAAAACTTAATTATTTTGGGGGATTTTAACATAAATTTATAAGAAAACGGCGATATAGTGTCAAACTACTTGGGTCTTTTATCAGCACATGGACTACTCTGTTTTATTAATGAACCGACTAGGGCTGTGGGTGCAGTGGCTTATTGGTTAGGTGCGTTGGACCACTAAGCGAGAGGTCGGTGGTTCAAATCCCGACCTATTCCACCTGAAAGTTTTTATTCGCTGCCCCACCTCTTGCGACCTCTTGCGCCAGGCGAACATCCAAGAGTAACAAATGTCATGAGAAGCTTCTCAAAAATTAATTGCCTTTCGGAATCGGCATTATACTGTAGGTCCCTTCCATTCGTGTCAAAAAAGTATATCTTCGCACACACAGTGGTTGGAGAAGCTAAGCTTTGGGTCCTGTATGGGCCGTTTACTTTTTATTATACCCTATCCTAAGGGTATATTAATTTTGACACATAGTTTGTAACACCCCTTAATATTCGTCGTAGACCCATAAAAGTATATATATTTATGATCAGGACCAAATCCTAAGACAATCCAGCAATGTCCGTCCGTACGCAATTTTTAGGCCTTTAAAATTAAGCTAGGAATCTGAAATTTGGACCACATATTCCCTAGTGCTCCGAAATGGTTAAGTGTAAAAATTTTTTGAATACGCCCACTGCCACGCACACAATTGAGAAAAACCGTTTTAAAGCTAAAGTTAGAGAGACAGAGTGTTACAACCTTCACAAGATATGTAGGCACTGCCCTGCTTTATAAGTTTTTCATATGAAGTTTTTTGCCACGCCTTCTTTTTGTGGGCGTTTTTTACTAATATGCTGTTTTCTTCGAAAATTTTCATAGAAAGCGAAAAAAAATTTTTAACAAAATATTTACCCAATATTTTTTCCAACATATCACCCATACAAAGTTTTTGGCCACGGCCACTTTTTAAGGGCGTTTTTTCAAAAAAACTTTTTTTTTTTTAATTAATAGAATAAAATGCTAGCCATCATCTTCTTAATGCTTTTTTCTTTGGGGCATATAGGGATATGGATAGGGTATCGTACTGTTCGCCCCAAGCGGACTGTAGCCTTTCCTTATGTTTTTTTTTATTTTTTAAGGCTATGTCAGGAAGATGTTTAGACGACATTTATGGACGTTTTCCCATTTTCTGATCGAGCTCTTACGGGTAATGTTTATTTGACTTAAAAATAAGAGATCACACAATGATGGCTCTGTTAATAAACACTATTCGTAATAAACTCAACGATATCCAATATGTATAAAAAAACGAAAAAAATTGATATAGCGAAATTAAAGAATAATGTTGTTTATGAGTTTTGTGACGATCTGTATTCGGAAAATGATGCTTGTGTTCATATTATTATTTATTGACTGCATTAATAAACATATTGAAGATTCTTCTTCTACAGATCCATTGAAGAAAACAACTAAAAGACTTAAGCCATGGATTACAGAGCATCTCATTAACAACGTTAATTGCAAGAATAAACCGAGAATTAAGTATTCTAAGCATCCGAACAACCTAAGGCACAAAAATAGGTATTTTGAAACTGTGCTCGCAACTCAATAAAGAAGTTTAGATTTTCTGGCAGCTATTGTCGTAATAAATTTTCTTATGCTAAGGGAAATTTTAAAAGTGAATGGAAGGTAGTTAACAGCATTCCTAATCAGTCTGTCGGTACTAACAAACTTACTATAATTCGCATTGATTCTGACAAACTTATTAGAGTTAATTGCTTTAACAGTAATTATTCTAATAACTGTTAAAAGTTCATGCAGCTGTTAATTGTGATGTGTGCACGGTATTTGACTGCTAGTAGTTTTTCGCTTTTGAACCTATTACTTCACTTGAGCTTTCAAAAGCTATTGGTACCTTAAAACTGTCATTGCTTCTGGTTTTGATGGCATTTCCTATGTTCTCTTGAAGCAGATCTCGTTTTTTGTAGTTGATATAAAGGGTGATCCATTTCGAGATTCCCTACTTTTTTAAAGAAAAAAAACACAGAAAATTCAAATTTAATGGAGAATGTTTATTATCATTTGAAAGAACATTCTTTGGCATTTATTTTTTGAAGATTATGTCTATCAAATGTTGGCCGTTGCTACGTCGCAGATGGTCCATCCGTTGAGTCCAATTTTCGATCACTCGTTCGAGCATTTCGACTGGTAACTGGCGAATGACACGCGTGATGTATTCCTCCAAGGCCTGAATCGAAGCGGGTTTGTCGGCATAAGCTTTTGACTTTACATATCCCCACAGGAAACAGTCCAACGGTGTGATATCACACGATCTTGGTGGCCAATCGACCGGCCCAAAACGTGAAATTATGTGTTCACCGAAGTGTTCTCTCAATAAGTCCATTGATTGATGCGATGTGTGGGAAGTGGCGCCGTCTTGCTGAAACCAAATGTCGCCGAGATCACGAGCTTCAATTTCAAGGCAATAGTCGGTTATCATGGCACGATAACGGTCGCCATTGACGGTTAGTTCGCACCGGCATAACTTTTAAAGAAATATGGACCGATGATTCCACCGGCCCACAAACCACACCAAACCGTTGTTTTCTCTGGATGAAGTGGTAGTTCTTCAATCTCTTCAGGTTGCTCTTCGTCCCAAATGCGGCAATTTTGTTTGTTTACATACCCATTGAGCCAGAAATGAGCCTTATCGATAAACAAAATTTGCCTCGAAAACGTCGGATCTTCTTGGAACTTTTCAAGAGCCCATAGAGCGAAGCGATGTCGCTTGGGAAGGTCGAGCGGCTTCAGTTGTTGCACAAGGTGTATTTTGTACGCTTTCAATTTAAGATCTTGACGTAAAATGCGCCAAGTTGTTCCATACGTCAGTCCGAGTTGCTGCGAACGGCGCCGAATCGACTCTCTACGGTCTTCGTGTACACTCTCAGCTACGGCCGCTATATTTTCTTCACAGCGTCCTGGACGTGGTCTATTCGGTCGAATATTATCCAATAATGAATGCTGGGTCTCAAAATGGGTGATGGTGTTGCGAATAGTACGCTCAGTAGGCCGATTATGTTGACCATATGTTGAGCGAAGTTCACGAAACACATTCCTCACAGAACGTGAAGTTTCATAATAAAGTTGAACAATTTGTAAACGTTGTTCACGCGTAAGTCTTTCCATTATGAAATGCCAAACAACACTAAACAAAAATAACATGACAGCATGACACGACTCACACGTGATCTGTCAAAAAAGGCTATTGAAAAAAGTATCTCTACTGGGATCACCCGTTACTAGCAGTCATTTTAAATCTTAGTATATTCTCAGGAGTTTTTCCAGGAGCTCTCAAGTATGCGGATGTTGTTCCACTTTTTAAAAAATATTCAGCTGAGAAATTAAATAACAAAAGGCCTATTTTTTCCCGCTTTTAGCAAAATATTCGAAAAAGTAGCTAGGGAGAGGGTACTCGCTTTTTTAAGTATCACAAAGGTTTTCAGTCCGTTACAATTTTGTTTTCAAAGGAGAAAATCTACTGAAAATGCCCTTTTAAATTTCTGTTTAATATTAATGGCAAAAAGTCCACTGCAGGCGTTTACTCGATTGGTTTAAATCCTATCTTACAAAAAGCGATATCTTTTTTGTTATAAGGTATCCTTTCACATTTCGGAGTGCACAAAATACATGTGATTCTGGTTCTTTACCAACATTTTTCTAACATGCTGAGTTGCAGCGATAATTCTGATAGAGAAAGTTGACCAATTTAAGTATCTGGGACTCATTTTTAATTACAAAATGAGCTTCACTGATCATACGGAGTCATTAAACTAATATTTTCGATGTAGTCTCAGAATTTTTTTTTTTACCTTAGCAATTTTTTTTCCACACGGTATTTTCCATTCAAAACATCAATATGGTGTTACTTGTCGCAGATGTACATATGCGATAAAAATTAAGCCTCTTTTAATTCTGCAGAAAAGTGTTTTAAGAAAAAATTGTCGAAAACTACGTCGACACCGTAACCATAGTTATTCTTTATTTCGAGATGTCAAAATACTTTCTGTCCGTCATTAGTATTGTTTTAAAGTTCTTAAAACAATCTTAAGTGCAGGTCAGTTTCTGAACATAACCTACGTAAAAACTTTTTGAATGTTGTAACTGTACCATTTTCTCGTACAATTGCTTTTCGGAATTCTTATATGGTTTCATCTTGTCGGCTATTTAATAAGCTTCCACTGTCAATTAGAATCTCAACATCTTCTGTAAGACTCGAAAAGTCTGTTAGGCATTGGCTTTTTGAAATTAACTACGCGGAACTATTTATAAGCAGTTCTCACAAGTCTGTTATAAAATGAAGTTATTATTATTGCATATTTTTACTTTTCTTTTTGTAAATTATTATTTGGTTTTATAGGCGCACCCCATCCATTATTAATATTTGATTTAATTGAGCCAAATGAAGTGGTATTTGACACTATTTTAATACTTAAAGTAAATAAAAATAACAAATGTCACAGAAAAATCTATTTCTGTAATTCTACATTATAAAAGGTTTTTTTTAAAAATTATTGAAGTATGCATTGTATTTGAATTATTGTATTGTATTTGAAAATTAAATGTATCTAAGTTTTCAACTATGATTGGCATATGAAATTAAGTACAAATTACACTTGAAAGTTAAAAAAAACACATTCCATGCATGTAGCCAATCAGTCCTTGTTTTCGGCAACAGCAACTACCTTCGTGACCTGTTACTAGATATAATATAACAATAAGTACTTTTCCATCTTGGTGAATGATTAAGCCTCCCTCAGCTTCCCGAAACAAGTATGCGTACGTCCTTGACACAATGGAATAAACATTTTATAAACGCCATTCACATTGTTTTAAAAAATAAAGCAATTTGATGCAAAAGACAAATAAACCAACCAAAACCCTAGAGAAATGGATCTAGTTGTTGATAAACTTCTTACACTGACCTCGAAACATGAGTTTGCCTCTCAATATACAAAAATAGTACACGTTGTGCTTTCTTTGTTCTGGAACACACATATAAATCATTCCATTTAAGAAGACATCTCAACAGGTCACCAATCTCCTTCCTGCTTCAAAACTGGATCTTTCCTTTTTTTCAACAAAAGGCATACATTTTAGGTAACTGCAATTCCAAGTAAAAAATCTAGACTCTATACTGTTTCACAGCTTGAATTTTATTTTCTCTCCTTCGAACCCAACTAACATTTTTCATCCTCTAAGAAGTGTCTTAATTCTTCTTGTCTTTTTTAATAAATTTAGAAATTATTTTTATACCAATTTGTAAAGATCTAAGACATCTGAATTGGAAAACCGACAAGAGCAGGTAAAAATTTTATATCTACGAGAAAAGAACAGAAGACCGTAGGTACAACGTAGTGGGTTGTCACACTTTTACCTGATTTTTTTTTTGGATATTAAGATGTGGGGTGTCTTTGAATAGAGTAATCGTCACCAAAAGTCATACATTTATTCTTAACTGGCAAAGAAAAATATAGAAATGTATAATGAAATCCCGAATCTTGATAATGAACAGGTCAGGTATTCCAATAAAATCTTGTGCAATCAGCATCCTCCAGTTTCTCAAAATCTGTTTTGATAGAGATGAGAAACAGCAGGAGATCATCGTCTTTTAAATTTGCGTTAAATGACTCAATCAACATCGTTTCACATAAACATGACTGGAAGGGCAACGACTGACCAAAGATTATACACGGTTATGTTTGTTTCTCGGCAACCACAAACAACACTAGCAATAATTATACCTTAGCGGAGGAGATATACGTAAGGTATATACGTTGGCATCCTATCCTCATTCTGACCCAAAGATCTTCGTTTGAAAGCGTTCCTCTTAAATCAGATTTCGGATCAGCATTTCAATTTATCTGCTTGCTTATATTTCCTTAGAAATTACGTGACATTAGTGTGCTTAATATGACATGGGTTAGACAACCGCATATACAAATAAAATACATACTGTGACAATAGAAAATTTTTGTAAATTTTAATTAAGCCAACACAAAAATGTGTCGCGCCGCTTCGCTAATAGGGGGTGGTTGTAACAACAACACCTACTTCCTTTCTTAATTAAGGCACACTACTCTATATAGTCATAACAATGAAGTGAAAATAATACAAAAACAACAATGATAACAAAAAACCTGTATAACTTGTCCTATAAGAGTTGAGTTGAGAGCAAAACATGATACGCATAAATATGTATAAGAAAATGTGTTAATAAAGAATACAAATAATCGATTTTCTTTTCTCAACAAATGTATCTGCCTGTATCAGTGTATCCTGTATCGATTTCACCGACGACGCGCCTGACGACGAAGACGCAAGACGATGCGACGGAAAGAATATACAACAAACAGTCACACCAAAATAAGATTCACTGGCCAGCAACAACAATCACTTATAGCCATAGCATCTCACAATTCATTTAGAGCCCTCACGATCCGTTGCACTCAGTTAAGTTGTATGCTTCATTTGATGAAGCGGTTTTTAATTTAAAAAAAAGGAACAAATCGACCCATATAAAAAAAATAGTAAATAAAAACTTATAATAGGAAACTTAAATAAACGAAATTACAGACGTGTGTGTAACACAAGCTTAAAACAACACTTAAACCAAAGATGGCTTATAAAGGAAGAAGAAAATTTTCTAAAACTGATGAGCTATTAGCACGCTTTTGCTTTCTTTGCTTCAACCACGAAATTAAATATTGTATAAGTAGTAGAAAAAACATCGGATTCAAACAAATACTGGAACCGAGGTTCGTTGGACACTTTAATGGATGGTTGAAAGAGCATGTTGACTTAAAGAAACATGCATTTTGTTTAGAACATTAAGGTGCTAATTGTTCTAAGGGCAACACCAAAATGAGCATGATGAATGAATCAATCTCACGTAAGGAAACTATGTTTACCTAAGTGCCAGGAAACCTAATGTGTTGTGCATGTACGTGCACATAACATAAATGGGCTCATTTAATGAACCAAAGCATTAAACAAGCTTAAGGAAAAAAAGGCCAACAATAAATATACACGTTTGACATACGAGTCAATGACAGAAGCACAAACACGTAGGTACAATAATCTGTTCGCTGCTAAAACAAATAAGAAGTAGCATAGACAAGAAATAGGGAAAATAACATGTAGCTTCTCTGCAAATATTGATGAGGGGATTCATTACATTTTTCATTTGAAATGAAAAGGATGATGCTCAATAGTGTAGCAAACAAAAGCGTAATGTAACAAGAGCAAACATTTTAAGATTACAGCGACCTCATACAGCAAAACAACGAAAATTGAGCTATTAGTTTATAATTGTAGGAATCTATGTACCTAGTCAGGTTGAACTTTAAACGTTGCTTTTATTCGCTGGGACATGTTTTTATACTTCTAAAATAGAACCTGACTCTAAAGATGTATCGCAGTGATCTTTCATATGTTCGTAAATCTAGTGCTTCGAGGATTGTCAATGAAATAGACCGAAAATAACTCTTTTTACGTTTTAGTTCAAAATATCTAGCAAAATATTTGTCTGGCAGAATTAATACTATGATGAATTTTAATTCAGAGTTGAACAACAATTAGATGGGAAAAGCTTCCAATTTTTTATAAATCTATTTTCGGTTTGTCAAGAAATTCTCTTTTTAGATAAACTTTTATTTAAAAAAAGTTTCGTCTTAATTAGATATATTAGATATTTGCTAGAAACTGCTAAAAAAATCATTTAATGGTCGACTTTCTTCTCCGAGTTCAAAATTTATATAAAATGGGCAGAACAGATCTATTTTTTAACAATTTGCAGGTACGCCGTGTTTGGCATGCCAATGTCAACACAGTTGCTCAGACTTTTGAAAAAAATACTACGTTTCTTCAACCATTATACCAAAATAAGAATTTCTGTTTAGATGTAGGGACAATTGAACATTACCGAGTCTGAGTACTCTTGAGATATGGATTTCCTTTTAAAATAAAAATATAAGCCTCTAATAAATTGGTCTCTGTCTCTGGCATACGCCATCGCTTTGCCTTTAAGACGGAAGTTCGTGCTTCCTTTTCGTCTCCAACCTGGAGGATTCGAAGATCTTCTTAACTGTCAATATCTAGGTCTATTAGCTTCTTAACGTTTCTTTCCTGCTTATTCTTCAGCACTCGGCGCCGTGTGGAAGAACTGATAGGATGCGGGTCCTGTAAAGCGTGCACTTTGTCCTTCGATTTAGTAGTTTTTAACCAATCTTATTAGCCAAACTGAAGTAGCAGCGGTTTCCTAGAGTAATTCTTCGTTGGCATCTCCACTAAGTTCTCATTCGTGGAGTTGATGTTTACACTAAAATAGACGAAGTCGTTGTGATGAACTCTGTCCAGCCAGAAGCCGCACCGATTGGTGTATTGTAGAAGGGTTTGAGACGTTCACACCGTTGCGCTGGATAGAATCCTATAATTCTATTTAGACAGAATTATGTTTCGATAGTTCTTGCAAGTTCTTGCATATGGAACTTTCCTCCACCCAAACCTGGTAGATGATTTGGTCACATTCGGCCACATTACTGTGTAGCCTTGGAAACATTGTGCTACTTATCAGTGGCGGACCAATTTTTTTTTGGGCGGCATCAAGTAATTGGTACCTTGTTTTCGAAACGAAAATGTAGAAACAATAATTTTAAATTGTAACCTCTAATAGCGCGAGGATATTTTTTCCTTCACGACCAACAGCTGCATCAAGCGTAGTGCAATAAAATGTACCCTTCGCTTAAACAACAACACTCAAAAAAAATACCGCGTAAAAGGCTAATGTCAAATTTACAAGATGGACTTTCCCATATAAAGAGACTAACAATTTAGCTATTTATTTACATGATTTTCTTTTAAATTTATTGTTAAATTAACATGTATATATTGTATACAGATGATAACATGACTAGCGTGATGACTTAAACTATTTTCATGTTATTTTAACACTTGTCTCTTATAAATAATATAACAGCAGAGTTAAATTTGAGTGAAAAGCCTGTTGATATAACTCTGTATCTCTTTATTTTAATGCAATTGAGCAGAATATCATGATTATGATTAAAATATTTTCTAAAGTTGTCATCCAGTACCAATTCTACGTCATAGTGGCGTCAGGATGTCATCCGGATGACAAGTTTGGATGACCGTCTAATCGCATCTTTAGAGAGTTAGTCATTGTCCCTGTACGTATGAAAATTTCGTATTTCTAATACCTCCATCTAGTGGTTTCTATTTTGACACTGACAGCTGTTTCCGCTCGAAATATTTACAGAAAGTCAGTATCATACCTCCGCGGAACGAAATGAGTCGTTTCACGCTTGAGCAACTTTGGGAAATACTAAAAACTTGTTTCCAAAGTACGTGCTGTGTAGCCCAAACAGTGGGTTTTTGAAAAGAAGTTTTGGACGAAATAAAGCACCCACCGCGTCTGCTGTACGCAAGTTTCTGCAAAAAGTTCGTGAGACTGATCATGCCACAATTGATCTTATGCGTAATTATCAATCATGTTATCATGCCGTCTTGGCGATGTCAGTTGGACGCCTCGTAGCTGCGATTTGACTCCTTTGGAGTTTTTTTTTGTGGTGAACATCTGGAGTGCACGGTTGTTAACACTGGCTTTTGCTTCTCCAACTTTTAACCCGCTACTGCAAATTGTAATTTGATTTATCCCAATTTTGGCTACTTCGTTTTTAAATTGGCGATTCTTAAGCTTTTCAGAAAATTTGTTTATCTCGAAGCAATTTTGCGAATTCGAACTCAGGTTTATTTAATTGGGATTTGCCGTAAAAATTTCATAATGACTGAAATTTTTTTAGATTCATAATGCTATCATTTATTCAAATTTGTCTTCAGAATAAACCGACAAATGATCCATCCAATGTATAAAAATTTTAAAAATCTTACGATTTGTCTATAAATAAGAACCAGTTACATTCGACAAATGTTCATCTGCTACTTTTTAATTACTAACAACTTATTTTTTTTTTAAAAAAAACTAAGGAGTTTTATCATTTTATTATATTATATTATTATATTATATTATTATATTATATTATATTTACTCTTTTCACTTTTAACTCTTTTAATAGAATAATTTTGAGTTTAAGTATTCATAAACCCTAATTACAACTAAACAAAGATACATAAATGTGCCTAAAATTTTTAAATTAAAATTCCGGTTAAAGTAACCCGAAAATTCCGGTTAAAGTAACCCAGTTCGGGAATGTGAGAGCTGGCGTCGGCCCATTTAGAGTTCATCCGCCACTAACTCTTTTAACATTATAGAGTCCTGACATATAATCTCTAGAGATATAGGATTTAAATGTGTTAAAACAGCTCAGTAAAATCCCTATCACAGTTCGACTTAACTGGAACTGTCAGCGCCACCGTTGATGCTGCCGCCCGTGCCTTAGTGAGATTGCAATCCTTGAATCCTACCAATCTCTGATCCGATGCCATCATTATTCTCCAAATTACGCCTTAAGATATCTGGGTTACGTTGTTTGCATTTTTCAAGTAATCCTGCATGGCCTAATAAATCGAGAACCACAAAAAACGCAGTGGTTTTCACATTGTACTAGTTTCCTATGTCTTTTTTATTGTGGTCACTTGGCCAAACATTATATTGGCACTAATAATTAATATGTTAAGCAAACCAAGCATAAGCAAATCAATATATCACCACTTTCTGTAGAAGATAAGGAATTTAATTGTCGTTTTCGTATGCAATAACCTTAACTCATTTTATCTATCATTTAAGAATTGTATTTTGCATATATATGACTAAAGGTGCGATCAGACGGTCATCCAAACTTGTCATCCGGATGACATGCTGACGTCAGAAAACTTGTTTATTTAAGACGGGATGACCACTTTAGGATAAATTCTATGTCATAGAGACGTCAGGATGTCAACCGGGTGACATGTTTGGATGACCGTCTGATCGCACCTTAAGATCCAAAGTTGATTGCAGATGACTCCTCCTGGTGGTGGGTTTTCTCCATACAATCACCCGTTAGTCACTTTCATATAGTTTTGAATAAATATTAGGTACCCTCCTTAAGCAAATTCATAATCACTTGAGGGTTGATTTATAAATATAAAAACTTTGTATGAACTCTTTATATGCAGAAGACAATGGATTTCATTCAGAGCTTATCCCTTGCGTGTACCTACATCATTCTCAAAATTTGTGCAGGTATCTTTTTATGTTTTCTAATTAAGGGAAATCCTGTCGGTGCATGCCCCGCTGACTAAACTGCATTCATAAGGTCTATTGCTGCGTTAAATGCATTGCATTGCATTGAATTGCTAATAAGTACCAGCGATTCTTTGGGAATATATTTTTGTTTCGCAGCAGTGCTAACAAATTTGTGTTGTTCTTTTGAACGCGTCTACTTGGATAAAAATGATTTGAAAGTTAAATACAACAACACGATGACCAAATTTCGCTAACTTTAATGAGAATAACTATAGTTATTAAGGAAGGTTAAATATTTGTAATTTAATACAATATTCATATGAAAAATAAACATTCATAGGTACCTAGATATAGTGACTCCAACAATTATTCGTAAAATTAGTTTCCTTTAAAATATCCCTTTTAATTTGTATGTATGGATCACATCCGAATCACAGTATGAGATCATTTTGGAATCACGGTATGAGATCATTTTGGATGGGATTTATGAAATTTTGACAAATAAAACGGTATTGTAGGTGGGCCTATAAGTGTTTTTTTTTTCTAAAGTTATATCGCTTAGGGGCCAGTTATAGCTTTCATTGAAATCCATCATTGAAAATGTTGTTTTCATATTTTAAGAAGACTAAGCAAACAATAATGGCTTTTAATGGTATCAAAATAAAGCTAATCACTTATAGAATTTTGTTATAAAAAAAATTACTTAATTCTTATTTAAACTTTTCTTTAAATCTATTTTTATTATTTCACTAACAGAAATCGATTTCAATGAACAGCTGATAATCGTTTCTACAATTTGGAACACAATCGTTTCACTGATGTGTTCGATTCTCTTGCTATTCTTAGCTACCAGTTTTGCTTTCAATGACCAACTCTAACCTTCAAACATATACCAGTGGCCTGCCAGTGACAGAAATTTTTCATTGATTGCTGTAACCGACTTGTCAAAAAAATAAAACAACTATTCCACTGATTTGTTCCAATGATGCATTTCAATGATAGCAATGATAGCCCCTTAGAGAAGTTATACCTCAAAATCGGAAATTTGCAATTTATAGGCGACGTTAGGGAACACTGAAACACACAACTCGTCAAAAATACAGTGACAATGGAATCTTTCGCCTAACTCATTAACTCAAACATCAAAACCGCTACCTTTATCAAACTCGCATTGTCCTTAAACTAATATCCGCAACAGAAAAATGCCGCGCGTTAATTACTATGAAAATATTTATTTTAAAAATGAAATATTTTGATGCCAAGCAGTTACAAAGTATGTTTTTATACCCTATTCACACCGCCCTAAAATCTGAGGATTCCACACAGTATCCAACACTAACTTGGTTTTGTTTAACGTTTTAGTCATCGTTTAGCAATCGAAAAATAAAAGCGAATAAACTTTTATTGAGTGTAAGTTGCAAGTTCACTGCAAGTCCACTATAAGCTAACAATGCTTAAGTATGTGTTCGAATAATTCATGTGATCATCGTTCAAAGTTGACTTCTAGCACAGTTGTCAACTGCTTTGTGGAACTTGTAGAATGTGTTAACAACGAGGTTTTAAAGTTTGAAAAAAGGTATGGGAAAACTCCTGGTTTTGATGGTGCTTTCAGGGGCTTTCGCGACTTTGGATACCCTTATAATGAAGTGACACAGTGCGGGCATTAGGGAAAGATGGATTAGAGAAAGGGAGAAACCGATGTACGTTGGTTTTAAATGTTTGTAAACTATAATGTGCAGGAAAAACAGAGGGGGGTAGAGCATTCCACATTCGTATTGTACGGTTAAGAAACGAATCCTTGTATTTTACTGTCCGTCCGAATATAGGCTTAATGGTACACGGGAATATTGGGGTTGAACTGTAGGGGTGGAATGCAACTGGCTATATCGTTTGAGCACATACGGTGGAAGTAGCGATAAAACAACGATAGGCAGGATACATTGCGACGATGCCTAAGAGAGTCAAGCGATCTCGCAATGTCTCTATCACCAATTAGTTTAATTGCACGTTTGTGAATCCTATCAAGAAGCTCCAAATATTAAGATTAAAGTCTGCAAACAATTTTACTGCTTGTCTCAGACCTTGGAGATTCTAAAAGGTATTTTCCCACCTTTGAAATTTGGATCAGTGCCCCACAGTATTCCACTCTATGTTCTGAAGTTTTCGCGCAGAAATCTTCATATGATATACCTTTTTCACTTAGGTGTTCCAAGATATGCTAATAGTAATGCATGCCTCAAACCTTTAAAGAGTAAATCCTCCTAAAATGTTGTTGGCTTGTCTCAGACCTTGGAGATTCTGAAAGGTTCTGGTTGGTTTTGTTCTCTTCCAATTTCCTGAATACATCGAGCAGGGTATGTTTCGGGCCCTTTGCAGCGTTCCGCTGCCCCTTGTTTCCAATTATGCCAAAGTGGCCTGGTGGTATCCAGCGTTCGGATACTCTATTTTTGTTTACCAAGTTTATTTAAGGAAACTTCATGACAAAGAAGAAAAGTGCTTTACCTGACATTATTGCTATGTTACAGTTTCTACAGTCCTTCCATAGATTGATTCGAACGCACCTTCCTATGGTACACATATTCGCCTAAAAAATGCGCTGGTACTTTTGCACATGGATTTTTAATGTTTTGTTCCTAGCCCAAACACCAGTTCGGTCATCAGTCCTCGATCTGTCTGTATGCAGCTTTCTCCTGTGGTTGCTCAGTTAAAAATTGTGGATTCTAATTATTCTCAAAGTTGAATTTCTTTATGCTGTCATCTCTGGGGCTAGCTAAGAGTTGTTCCCAATGCAATTCCCGCTTTCGAATTTTTCTTTCTTCATCCTTAAGATAGTTTTACGTGCCGTCCATGAGGTGCAAGCGAGTCAATTTCAAAACCATCTCCATTGCACCTACAGGCATGCCAGTCTTTGCATCTTATTGAGTAATTCTCCTATTGTGACCAAAGTGGTTTGATTTGCCCATGCTACTGCACCGAATGTGATCGTTAGTCAGAAAATCGCTATGAAAATTCATCGTAGGTTATTAGGGGTGCAACCCTGCGACTTTTACAATACGCTTTTAAATTATATTATAAGAGCAAGGGCTGCCTTCCTTGCAATTTCTGCCATTTTTATTGCGAACATGAGTTGCGGTTAACTAATCAAAGCTTTTGACTGACAACTAAATTTACCAACACATACAGTGTGTTACCGACTCTATATTCAATGCCTAATTTGTAGTATGATTTAAGACATATTCTAAGAAAACTATCGTTCTAGATGATGGTTCTACCTCTAATTTTTAGCCCAGTTGCCGAGGATTTAAGAAAAGTCCTACTATAGTTTGTTGTATCCTGACCCACATTAATGCAAATAACTCAATTATACTCGGCAAAAACCGAGAAAAAAGTGCATATGGATTAGTTGTGTATGTGGCAATCAATAATATTCTGCGTACTCATGGTCTATTGCCTTAGTTAATTTTGCGTCCGTTGTTTTTGTGTTGGCTGTTTATACTTATATCTCTGTTATATTTATTTAATATATGTATATACTAACACCTGCACTAAGTGATGAGCCTGTGGGTGCACTTTTTGTGCCGGCAAATTTCTGCTCGTGATAGTTGCTTGAATTGAGCATTCCACGACACAGATTTGATAGTGTCAAAAAAATTCCACTGATGATTCCAAACCACCACATCTGGGTGAAACGCCTTTGAAACTATTGGTCGCTAGAATCATTTATTTATATAACGCAACTGTGTCAAATAATATATAATGTATCCACTAGTAATTAGTTGATGGCGAGTAGGTATTTACAACATTTTTTTATTACTCCGTAAATAGTTGGATCAGAAACTGTAGTGTTAGGTTTTATTAATAAGAGTTATTTGTAATTGCGTGTAAATTATGTTAATTTCTTACTTGAGTTTTAAGATATTAAATTTTCAAAGCAATTGTGATTTTCTTACCAACATATGAAAATGTTAATCATCACTTTCCTAAAAGAATATAAAATAAACATATCATGTTGTTTGCTTTATTTTATAAACCTAATGATAATAATAAACAAAAACGTGTTCATTAGTATGCGGAGAAACCAATCAATTTCATGATAATTAGGAAAACCTGGACAAGTAGGTAGTAATATAATTTAATTTTAATTTAAATTTAGAATTTTTCGATATTTTTATTACAAAAAGGCGTTATAATCTTTACGAAATATGTGAAGCTTGTTCTTAGCTTGTTTGCCATTTAAATATTTTTGCCACGCCCACTTTTTCTGGAACTGTTTTTAACAAAATTTTATTTTATTTGATAATAAAACAAAAATGTATATCCATAGTTTATAGACAATATTCTCCGTAACATTTCACCCACACAATATATTGGGCCATTCTCACGTTTTGGAGGATTTTTTTTTTCAAAATGCTGTTCCTGATGCAATTTTCATAGATAACGAAATACAATAGTCATACATTCCTATATAGTGATAGGCATAATGTATCATGCTGTTCGCCATTCGGCCATACCCACAGCTGCTCGTGGAAGTGTTGAATTTACGCAATTTTTTTATACATATTTCAAAAGAAAAAACATAAGGAAAGGCTACAGTCCGCTTGAGGCGAACAGTATGATACCCTATCTATATCCCTATATGCCCCAAAGAAAAAAGCATTAAGAAGATGATGGGTAGCATTTTATTTAGTTCTATTAATAAAAAAAAAAAAGTTTTTTTGAAAAAACGCCCCCAAAAAGTGGGCGTGGCCAAAAACTTTGTATGGGCGATATGTTGGAAAAAATATTGGGTAAATATTTTGTTAAACAGTTTTTTTTCGCTTTCTGTGAAAATTTTCGAAGAAAACAGCATTTTAGTCAAAAACGCCCACAAAAAGTAGGCGTGGCAAAAAACTTTATATGACAAACTTATAAAGGAGGGCAGTGCCTACATATCTTGTAAAGGTTGTAGCACTCTATCTCTCTAACTTTAGCTTTAAAACGGTTTTTTCTAAATTGTGGGCGTGGCAGTGGGCGTATTCAAAAAAATTTTACACTTAACCATTTCGGAGCCCTAGGGAATATGTGGTCCAAATTTTAGCTTCCTAGCTTAATTTTAAAGGCCTAAAAATTGCGTACGGACGGACGGACATTGCTAGATAGTCTTAGGATGGGTCTACGGCGAATATTAAGGGGTGTTACAAACTATGTGTCAAAATTAATATACCCTTAGGATAGGGTATATAAAAATAAATTCGTAATAAGTACGAAGTTGTTATGGGTCGTTTGGTAATTATTTATATTTTTAGCATTAATTGTAGCACAAAAACCAAGTGCTGATCATTTGGTGATCTCCCACATTTTTCAATTCAGAAGTAAGAATACTAGTCGCGAACAAGAATTAGCAAAGATCACCTTTCAACCATTTTCAAAGAAAACAAAAAGCAGACGAAAATCTGTTTCTACTTTAGCACAGAAAAGTTCACAAAAATATATGTTACATATAACATTACTCTAAAAGTTTAAATTAAAAGTTGCATAAATGTAGAAAAAAGCGATACTATGACTTAGGACAAATACTTAAGGAGCTTCCGGATAAAGGATGTAAGTGACATTGTTAAAAAGTAGATGCACCAACAACTCGAATACCTTTTAAATCCCGGTTTTCTAAAGAATCTTTGGAAAATGGAATTGGAAGCAGAGTTGGTTTTAGTTAGGGTTAAAGTCCCACACGCCTTCATTATAAAACAAAAAGAAATATTATGTTCTCTCGAGCAAACCCGTTTAGGACACTGATACTTCAGATGTATATTATAATGTTGTCTCTGATCCTGACGGCATTCCTTCCACTCTCCTAAAAAAAATGCTGCTTGTTGGATCGTTCACTGTGAGTTTCCTTTTGTTTGGAAAACATTTTTCATAATACATCTGCAAAAGAAGGGAAAAATAAAAAAAGATATGAAAAACTATAAACCAATTACAGCAATGCCAAAAATGTTTAAGGATATCGTTTTTGAATCATTATTTTCTTATGCTAAGTCTCTTATCAATACGGATTTTCGGAGGGTCGTTTAATAGTTGCCTTATTACTTATATTGATAAAATTCCAAAATGTCAAGATTGGGTTTAAGCGAAAATTTTTTATCGTGGCTTAAATTATATCTCATAAATATTATATCTCTCACCTATTCGGTGCTGTCGCATGGCTATTGAATTCCTCTAACTATTTCTCTGTCAATTCAGGAATACCTCAGGGCAGGCATTTAGGACCGATTTTATTTAAATCGATGATTGCTAAAATTTGTATATATTACAGAAATAAGATCTTTCAATATGCTTCAAGCAAATAGCTGAAACATACAGAAATTTGGTTGCTAATTCGGCATTTTGTACGTAGCGAAAAGTATTTGTTTTTTTTTCCTCCTCTGACTCATATATACTGTTCATAAATGACTTACCATTTTTTTTTTAAATAAAACTTCAATTGTTCAATCATAACCCTCCCACTTCACTGCATTCCTAATGGTCGGACTGTAAAGTTCGGGGTTCGATCTCAAAAAATATCTGCAGACCTCCCGATTTTGGATCATTTCATCATTGAGGCCAGCCAAATGCTGAAGTTTCTGCATTTGTGTGATCCCGGAGTTTTTAGGCCTGCCTCTCTTGCCCGATTGTACGGGAACGTTGATCGTCATTGCCATTTTGACGGGGTTCGTAGGATACCTCCTTTGAACATGACAAACCAACTGAGCCGGTCGTGCTCCAATTTTTGTGAAGGCTTCCTCGGATTCTGGAACTTCTAATTCGATCAAGCTTCCCCATATACTTTTTGTACATTGCCCAGCATTGTGAACCGTATGTGAGCGCCGGACGTACAACTGCGGTGTAAAGCCTTCCTTTCAGCTTAGGGACATTTTTTGGTCACAGAAGATAGCAGAGTTTTCCTGCCACTTCATCCACCCTACGCTTACACGATGATTGATGTCGTCATCAACATACATACTTAATTCTTGTATATGTGAATTTTCTGATCCTTATGTTGTGAGGGCTATACTTGAATATCTGACGACAGTCAGTTAGCAAATTGTAAATAAATACAAAATTGTTAAATAATAAAACAAGTTATAATTCGCTGCCCCACCTCTTGCAAAAGTTCCAAGTTAAAGAACTGTCATGATGACTTCTTTAAAGTTGATTGCCATTCGAAATCGGCATTAAACTGTAGGTCCCTTCCATTGGTGTGAAAAAAGTTATCTTCGCACCCACAATGGTTGGACAAGCTAGGCTTTGGATCCTTATTTATTTTATTTATAATACAATTAATTACAAGGATTAAATCAAAAGCCACCAACAGCACCAGCACTTCTTCGCACACTTCGTTTCAAAAATAAATAAATTAAAAGGACATATTTAAAACAAAAGCTACAAATATCTATCAAAGTAACATACATACATACACATATAGCTTAGGTACCACTTTTACAAAAGGATATTTCATTTCTTCTGTCATTGCAGATACCTGCCTATGTCTGTAGGTATCTGTAAAAGAAACCATACCTGCCATCAAATCAATAGGGATTTCGTTAACATAAATTATCGTCCATCACAAAAATAAAGATATCTGAAGTACAGTGCATATAATATTCTATATTTAGCATAGAATTTAATTGCATAAAAGTAGTCGCGCGTTAAATTCATTCTGATTCGTAATATGTACTTTGGAATGCTTGTTATACCACCAAAGCAACCAAATAGGTAGGTGCCTATATTCAGTTGATCGTTCGTTAGTTATCTAATGCTTAAGAACTACATCTAATTAATATTCCGAACGCTATCTTCAGCTATTCATCGATATGTATAAAATTAAATCGTTTCTGCAGTATTGTTTTTTGTATGGACAAACAAAACCCCAAGTGGACAGTGCATTCTTCTAGTTATGACTTCAATTTCAATGATATTTTGTAGCGAGTGTGACAACTTTTAGGGTGATCGCGTGTGTGTGTTTGTATGTATATATTTATTTTGTTCCATACAGTTCCTTTCCCCCCTTTGATTCGATGACTCTATGACGTTCGAATTTATTTCGTGTTTTATTTATTAATTACGATTATGTATCTTTCGAAGAAACCCATGAGCAAGCAACAATAAAAGCTAGAAGAGAAAAACGTTTTTAGAAGCAAATACCTATATACATAGGTATAGATGATGTTCGATGTAGGTTTTGTGGTAGCCGCACTATCCCACCTACCTTTTTTTGGTCTCATAGTCTACCTATTCCTGTTTTGATTGTGGGTCTTAAAGTTAACCATAGAGGGAACAAAAAAACGGAATGGTTCACATTCCCGGTTACGCTGAGGTGCCACCACCTAGCTTAAGGTAGGAAAATGCCCATCCGTCTGAAAATCAGTTTTTGTAGACTTATGCTAATTAGACCAGAAAAAAATATAACAAGTAGCAACCAGACA